>OW240923.1:8930958-9591240 GCA_933207985.1 Pelobates cultripes | reverse complement strand
AAGGGGGGGTGAGAAAGAGAAATAAGGGGGGGTGAGAGAGGGGTGAGAAAAAGAAATAAGGGGGGGTGAGAGAGAGATAAGGGGGGGTGAGAAAGAGAAATGGGGGGGTGAGAAAGGAGGGGGGTGAGAGAAAATAGGGCGGGGGTGAGAGAGAAATTAGGAGGGGGGTGAGAAAGAGAAATTAGGAGGGGGGGAGAGAAAGAGAAATTGGGAGGAGGAGAAGGAAATTGGAGCGGGAGGAGAGATTGACATTCATCACATACACACAATGCACCCCTTGCACACAGAAAAACACACAGACACACATACACAAGCAATGCAACCGTTACACACAATGCATCCCTTACACACACAGAAACACACAATGCATTCATTACACACACTCAATGCACCCCTTACACACATTCAATGCATCCCATACATACACAGAAACACACCTTGCAGTCCTTACACATACAAACACAATTTCACACAATGCATTCCTTACACACATATCAGGACATCCCCTACACACTCCACCCCCTGTGAACAAACTCATTGGTGGAACATGAAGGTGGACCCTGGGACCCAGACCTTGAGCTGTGTAAAGGGCCCCCCAAAAAATGGAGCTGCTTCCCGTTCTCCCAGAACATTGATTTTTGTGACCACAGTTACAAACCGCCTCCAGAGAGCCTGTTCTGCACCAGACCAGTGGAGCCAGACTGCAGCTAGAGCCCATCATCATCCTCATCTGGTTGTAAGTAGGCAATCTAGTATATTATTCGTGGCACTAAGCTCTAATTTACCTCACATTAAAGAAACACTATAGTCCCCAGAACCACTTCAGCTTAATGTAGTGGTTCTGGTGTCTATAGCCTGTCCCTGCAGGCCTTTTAATGTAAACATGGCGGCACTGCAGCACTGGCGTTAGTTAACATGGCAAATCATATGGCTGGGGCATTGTGATGTCACATGGGGGGCGGCAAACTTTACTTTTGCCTAGGGCGGCAAAAATCCTTGTACCGGCCCTGGCTGGAGGGGGCTGTGTGAGCTGTGGCCGCACAGTGTCCCATGGTAGTTAGGGTGCCGTGCGGCCAGTACAGCTCACTCAAGCAAACAGCTGATAAACTGGCCGCACGGAGGAAATGTGTATGTGTGACTGTCTGCCTGTGACTGTGTGTGACTGTGTGTGACTGTCTGCCTGTAACTGAGTGTGTGACTGTCTGTCTGTAACTGAGTGTGTGACTGTCTGCCTGTAAATGTGTGTGTGGAAAAAAGAAAAAGGTACTATATAATCTCCCAACCAAGACAAGAGGAAACGTGCCAAACACCCAACAGTGTACCTCACATACACCAATATAATATGAACAAAAAAGTAAATCTATACTGTATAAAATACTAGTATAGATTAAAGGGGTAGCACAAAAAATATATACAACCTGTAGATAATACAAGAAACTTCCTTCACAAGATCTAAAATATAAGAAAAATCACACAATAGTGAAGCATGTACAGTCAATGTATAATACACTCCCGGAGGTAGAGAACTTACAGGACCAAACTGTAGATCTGAACTTGTCTCCCTTCCATAGGGTATGTGGATAAAAGGTTCTTCTCTTAGGAAGCTTGTATATACGGACCAAAGGTGCAAATTCAAGACGCTCAATCCTCAGAAGAAAAAGAGGTATATAGAGCAGTATTGTAGATAAAAATTAATTTATTTATACAAAATGCACTTACATCAAATAAAGTTCATAGCAGCATATCACCACTAACAAGTGGTACCCAGGAGAAGGCGTCTCGCTGTAGCAGAATATCCAACGCGTTTCGTCTTTTGAAAGACTTCTTCAGGGATAAAGAATTAAAAATTCTGTTTTCTTTACATAGCCTTCACCATTTGAAATTGCCGCGGAAAATTCATTCACTTCCGGGTTCGGACTTCTCGGTTTTTGATTGGACATCCATCGTGATCACTTCCGGTGGATGTAACAAGATGTTATTATTTCCGCGTTCCAAGCTGGAACGCATAGCGTCCATAACGTGCGGCTAGATGTATTCATTTTCGCGTTCCAAGTTGGAACGCATGGCGTTCATAACGTGCGGCTCTATGCCATGACACTTCCGCGTTCCACCGTGGAACGCACGGACAGACCCAGGCGCACAAGCTGCATTTGGGGCACCGAACGTCCCAGAGTGGGACACAGGGAGAAAATACCAATGACCATCTGGTTACATAATATACAAAACAAAGAAATATAAAAACAATAATATGTCTGTCAATATATGGATAACATCCAAGTACTATATGAAACACAAACTAAAAAATACATAATATAAACATGTATATGTATATAGAAGAATAGAGTATATATATACCCAAGTCCCTATCTAAATATACATCCATATCTAAAAAACATACCTATAGGGATATATATAAATAAGGAAAAAAACAAAACATAAAAAATCAAACATGTTACATAAATAATTACAAAAGGCCCGCCAGATCAATATCTTGATTAAGACCTCTCTTAAGGGTATTGAGTGTGTAAATCCAAAAGGCCTCTTTTTTGGCTAGATCATTAGTTCTATTTCCCCCTCTCCAATGGGGAATTACTTGATCTATACCAATAGCAATAAAGGTAGACCAATCAAATAGATGACAAGAATTACAATGATTTGGGACACTATGTTCCGTTTTTTGGTTTCTAATATTATTAAAATGTTCCCGGAGTCTAGTGTGTAGGGTCCTGGTGGTTCTTCCCACATACTGAGCTCCGCAACCACATTGTAAAAGGTAAATCACATATGTGGATGTACAATGGATAAATTTCTTAATAGTATATGTTTGATTGGTATAAAATCCCACAAAAAAGGTAGATTTTCTTTTTTGATAAACACATGTGGAACATGTTCCACATTTATGAAAACCTGGAGTTTTTGTGGATTGTAAAAAGTTTTTCGAATTTGGACCTTTAATCAATTTTGGTAACAAACTAGGTGCCAATTTATTTTTAAGGGTGTCTGCCTTCCTATATATAACTACAGGCCTTTCTGGAATTTTATCTCCTAAAACATCATCTCTTTTTAAAATGGCCCAGTGTTTTTTAAGGATTTTTTCAATTTTTTTGGCTTCAGAACTGTACTTGGTAATAAATGCAAAATCTTTGTAACTATAGTTATTTTTGTTTTTATTTTTATGGTTTAAATTTTTATCTTTCAAAAATTCTGTACGATCTTTGTCCTTTATTTTTGCAATATCATCTTGTATATGGTCTATATTATACCCTTTTTCCACATATCTGTTTTGTATTAATTTTGATTGCTCTTCAAACATTTGAACACTAGAACAATTTCTTCTCATTCGGGTTATTTGGCTTTTAGGGATATTGTTTAGCCATACTGGATGGTGTAAACTAGTCTTTTTTATTGCTGTATTGCAATCAGTTTTTTTTAAAGAAGGTTTTTGTGTTCAAAGTGTCATTTTCTACATATAAAGTTAGATCCAGAAAATCTATGGTAAACGGATGAATGTTATGGGTAAAATTAAGATTATAGTCGTTAGAATTAATACTTTCAATAAATCTTTCTAGACTCCGGACATCTCCTTCCCAAATAATAAGTACATCATCGATGTAGCGCCGCCATAGGACAAGGCTCCCCCCCATACAAGGACCCAGCTGGATGCATGAGGCTTCCCAATGGGATACATATAAGTTGGCGAAACTTGGGGCGAACCTTGTCCCCATGGCGACGCCACATCGCTGCAAGAAAAAAGCAGTATCAAACCAAAAAAAATTATTTTCCAAAACGAATTGGATACAGGACACCAAAAAAATCGATCTGAGTGGAGTTTAAAACATGTTGTAGGACTAGAACGTCTCTGATAACCTCCAAACCCTTAACATGAGGGATATTGGAGTACAGGGAGGTAACGTCCACTGTACACCAAAAAATCGATCTGAGTGGAGTTTAAAACATGTTGTAGGACTAGAACGTCCACCAAAAAATCGATCTGAGTGGAGTTTAAAACATGTTGTAGGACTAGAACGTCTGCAGGGGGCTGCAGGAATTTTGTAGAAGGGGGTGGGGGTTTTGTATTGGGACAGGAGTCTTTATAAGGGGGGATAAGCAGGGGATTTGTGGAAGGGGGTTGCGGGGGTTTTGTAGATGGGGCAGTACAGGATTTGTAGAAGGGGCAGGACAGAGGTTTTGTAGGAGGGGCAGGGCAGGACAAGGGTTTTGTAGGAGGGGCTGACAGCGGTTTTGCAAAGTTTACAAATTGTAAAAATAAAAGAAATAAAACCTTTAACATTTTTTACAGGTTTTTTTTTTTTTTTTTGGGGGAGGGGGGTGGGGGGGGTGCCAAGCACAGGATCCGCCCCGGGTGCCAAATGCTCTAGGTACGCCCCTGCAAAGAGGTCATCACCACAAATCAGAGGATATGTCAAGCAGAAATGAAGTATGCCAAGCAAAGAACATGGAATATGGGAAACCTCAGCATACAAGAACATAGAATATGGGGCATATGAGTCACAGAGAAGAACATAGAATATTGGGTACAAAAATAAAGAAGAGGGCTTTGGGCCTGTCTGCCTCTGACGAGTGGCGCTCTAGATGGCACCCCCTGCCTCCCGTTCCCCCCACACCCTTTCGACCCTCTTTGTTTTATGAGGGATTATTCCCTCTCTACTAAGGACCACGAAACCTTCCTAACCAATTTTGAATTTGTTAGTATTATTGTTGCATATTTTATCTTCTTATAAAAACACCAGGACGGATACCTTTTCCAGTATGGATACAGGATTTCTTTGCAATCCACGGTCATGACCATAATTACTGCTCACAATATTTGAACTTTATACTGTTTTGTTTCTACGGGCTATCTGTGCCTACCTAATGTTACTGTGAATGTACAATGGTCATATAGAGAAGTAACATAAAATATGGGTAAAGCCAAACAGAGAAGAATATAATACATGTTGTATGCAAACAAGAACAGAATGGGACTGCCAGAGAGCTCTTAACGTGGTCTGCAACAAATATTGGAGGACTCCTTAACAGCCAGAGCAGGATCTCTAGGCCCAGGCAGGGGCCCATTGGTCACCAGCCCTGGTCTTCTTTACAGTTCTGAGGGTCAGGTTTAAAGTTCTGTGATATTTACTAACCGCTGTTTTACTAACGACACCCAGAGAGGCTCAGGGTTCATTCATGCAATGTAGTGCTGTTGCTTAGAATCAATTTAAATGTAGATATGCAATTGTGTTTCACAGATAATTTTATTTACCTTTTTGCTATTTTTTTTTCTTTAATTGCATTAATTGGGCACAATTATGCAGTGTATACGATTGGTATAAAAATTAGATCATTAGATAAAATATTTCTGAATATATGGTTTATTTCATCATATTAATAAGTCTGTAGAAACTGCATACTTTGTATAAACCAATAGATCTTAATCCTTGAGTAAACACACAAACTTGGGTCCACGTGCTATTTTCTGTGTGTCAGTACTGCTTGAAACATTGTGCCACATCATATGTATGAACACTTAATAGAAATATGCACACAGAAACAATTACATTGATTCCTTGTTCAATCTAATGGAAGCAGAAAGGCCATCGGTTAACTGGAGAAGCTGTAATCTGTGAAAATGCATTGTGAATTTAGTTTACAGAATTAATTGAATGTGTTTTTTTCCTGTTTGAGTTGTTTTTCTATGATATACTGTTTTGTAGAACACAGAAATAAAAGGCTTGAAATGGATCATTTGTGCCCTTCTTTACTACTTTTTACAATTACTGATATAATC
The DNA here is from genome assembly GCA_933207985.1 of Pelobates cultripes. Lineage (NCBI taxonomy): Eukaryota > Metazoa > Chordata > Amphibia > Anura > Pelobatidae > Pelobates > Pelobates cultripes. The sequence continues at coordinate 9,585,452 of OW240923.1, read as the reverse complement.
AGTTTTATGCTGCTTGAAAAATGTACTCTAATTAATGGAGTCGCATCTCTGTTGGAAAAACCATAAAGCCATACTTTACTCCATTTGACCTCCCAAAGTGGTGCCATTAGTGGGTGAAGGAGACTGATTGAGACCTAGAGATGGGTTGCGTGGGTCATTCCTGTTCCTTTAGGTATGATTCACTCTAAATGCCAGGGGTATCTTTTCTTTCAAAATGCTTTTGGAATCCTTCAAGTTGACATGCAAAACGAACAAGCAGTTGCCAGATCTCAACTGGCAATAAACCCTACTATCTCAACAAAAGGTTTTTTACAGCAGCCTCAATAAAAACAGATACAGATCCCTATATAAATCATCAACTTTACCCACTTGAAACACTGACAGCAGCTGTTAAACAGTAAAAATGCAATTTGGAAAGCAGAAATGTGAATTAAAACCAATCTAAGGGCAGCTACAGAAAGTAACCATTCTGCATGCCACAGAGGGATAAGGGACTTCGTGTGACCCCCTTCTGGTCAGACATTTCAGGGCCTTCCATTAAGAATTCACAGATAGTAAATGATTAACTTTTCCTAGAAACACAGCACAACATTTACTGCATAAAGGAAAATTGTATCAATTACTAGACCTTTCAAGCAGACTGTCGGAAGTGAATTCATTTGAATCCTCTGTTTTAGTTGCCGAAGTCTGCTTTGCCAAGAATTTATTGTCTGAATTGTCAATGATGGTAATGTAGTTAAGTTAGATTGAAATAAAGAGCATTGACCAACATTTCCAATTCAGCTATTTTGAAACAGGCCTTTTAATTTCCTTACCAATGCAGAATAGACCACAAGTCCACCTATTGAGTAGTTCAGCAGATTAACATGGAGGTGCAAAGAGTAGTGAGGTTTTAATTGATGCTGGGCAGTTGTGCGTTTGCTTGTTTTTAAATAGGATGTGCCCGTTTGGGGAGAGACAGACACATAGCAGGCCTTTATATATAATATTGTTAAACCTGTTTGTTATTTGAATTCTGGCATTCAATGTGACATTCCATGTAGAGCATGCCCTGTCTTATAGTTTTCCCTTGAAATCATTTTTTGTTTTAGTCATTTTTTTAATGTCGGACAGATACTGTTTGTTTTCTGAGGTTCCCTTAGTTGATGTCCAAAGAGCGCTGCTCCTGGTGCGTCTCTCAGCTTTGTTTTCAATGTAGCTGCGATGTCCACCACCTATTTAACCTAGTGCTATTAAGGCATCCTGGTAAAAACAACACAACTAGTTACCCCCAGTGACCGGTAATCAAACTTGCTCCAAGTGGGGCCCCTGGGTGAGAGCTGTCTAGCAACACTTGAGGGAACTAGTTCAGCAAGCAGAGTTATTTAGGAAAAAAACTGGTTAGCCATTAGGGAGAACAACATGGATCATAAACCCAAGAAAGCCTATCAAAGGGCTCAGCCTGAGCACAATAGTATTTATTAGCACTATCTGATGGTCATGTGTGATTGGTTGTTCTGAGTTTACTGTTCAAATAAAAGTTAGTATAAATATCATGTGTTTCCCAATAAATCTGTATCCCTTTTCCAATTCATCCAGTACCTGGCTCAAGATTGTGGGTATGTGAGAGAAAGCAATGATGTTGTCAGGAATCCGTACCAAAAATTCTACTGTTACCAGTCATTAAAGGACACTGTAGGCACCGTAACTGCTTCATCTCAATGAAGTGGTTATAGTGTCTGGAAACCCCTGGGGCCATCCTTCCAATTGGTGCTAAACTGCTTTTAATGTTTGATTGTGAAAGGAGAGTCCTCAGTAGCCCATCCCTCTGTGCTGCTTGGGCTAATGAGGAAGACTTAGCCTAAGCAGCAATGGAAGACTGTGATTGGTTAAGAGTGTCAGCTGTCCACTTTCAGCCTATCACAGTGCCCATTGCAGATATGAATTGGTATGGCTAGAAGTAGCTGTGAAAAATTAATCTTAGCCAAATCTCCAGTGGGGGCTGAGCTTTAAGCAGCCATAGAACCTCATTGATTGGTAAACTGCTCGAAATGGTTTAACACTATTATAACTAATTAAACGCCATGACCTGGTTATAGCAACTATTGACAATTGTTCCCTTTATAATTACCACTGTGTCCTTGAAATGTAGAAAGGATGCAATTTACCTTTTTTTTTTTTTTCCAGGGAAACTGAAGGGAACATTAAGAAAACTTAGTTTTACATTTCATTGCTACCTAAAGGCTGAAGATGTGTACCTAAAATAAAAGCAGGTCTCCATTAAAAACTAGTGCTATATAACATGACCTTTCCTTAAGTTATGATTCTCTTGAAAATGGAATGTTCTTTAATGTCTTTTCTAGCTAAATCCTTGAATAAATCAAACGTTTTAGTATTTATTGTAATCCACAGTTACTGATTTGTATGGCACTGTAACTCAACTCAAGTGAATTATCTTATCTTAATAGGTGTAATTTGTCTATTAATGTATGTGCTTCAGGAAAGAATATACTGAATTTGCAGATAGGGGATTGCCTTTTGTTTAGAATCCTATGTAAACTGCAGAGATAGGGTATACGGGGAAGCAAGATGTGTAAAGCCAAGTACATAACTAAAACTGTTCAAATGTAATCATTCAAACTGAAATAGGTGAAAATATTAATGCATCAAGTAAATAGACTATAAAACGAGGTTGATATGTTTCGGAAGTAGAAAAATTGTTGAAAGGGCCCTCCAAACACTACATGGCATATGATCTTTGCGTAAGATAAGTAGCAATGCGGCCCATTGTCTCAGCCTCCTTTTTATTATGTTACTTAAAGATGGAGTGATCTGCAAAAAAAAAAATGCTGCATCTATAACCGCCATTCACACCAAGAGTCATTTTGGTGAATCATTTTATTAAATCCTACCCTCCCATTCAAGATTAACTTCGGCTTTGGCAATTGAAGCTTTCCCACTTTAAACTGAAAAAACATAATGCAATCATCCTGCATTGTGTGTGAAAAAGTTTGTTTGGAATGTCTAACATCCACTTTCAAGGTAGGGTAATGGTCTTAGATCCTGAGATACAATATCTCTGATGGAATTGCAGGGAATCTGAACTTTTGAAGGCACAGATCTTTATTTATTGCCACCTCTTACAAATATACACTGAGCACCAAGATATAACTTTAATAATCCGGCACAGACTGGAAGAAGAGATGAGGCGCATACTTCTGGCTCAGAATCACTGCTAAACCGATGGGTAAAAATAAATAACAGAACAAGCCTTGTTCAGAGTCCCTTTGGTCACAATCACATTCCTTGCAACCCTATTGCTGCCCACCGGGCTGCAAATCTTTAATGTATTCTTGCAGTATACATTTTCCACACGTCTCCTGGGTTAAATGAGACATATGGCCAGACTAGTCTTGGCGAAAGGCCATGGAAGCCAGTAGGAAATGTCAATATGTAGCAGAACTGTATTTTTCTGTACATTCTGAGTGATGGGGCTCTGTCATTCCATAGCAGACAAAGGCCTACATTTTAAGGTTGGTATTGCACCTGGTACCCAGGTGCCCCTAACTCTGGCACACGAAACACTTCCACACATTACTTAATAGGAGATTCAGAGAGCAAAAGAAAATCAAACGACTGGCATGAGAGACTTAATAAAAGTCGGTTTCATTTTTCAGCACAGTATCCTTCGTAATTAAATACCTCTCATCCACTAAAATGGGTTAAATGGTTTTGCCTCTGGTGGCTCCTAATTGGGTTTAAATACAAAGAGGTTAAGTGGGTTTATTAAGTAGAACGTAGAGCTGCGTGTTCTAGTCCAGATGTTTATCTTGTCTTTGTACATCTTAATTATTAGTGACTTCTAGACAGTAACTCTCTGGACTTTATTTATTTTAAACATGTTAAATGATTGTAGAAAATTGAGGATATACAAATTTTAAAGCTTACAGACATAAGGAATAAATGAATAAATCAATTGTTTCTTTCACTCTTTATTCAGAACTGAACGCGTAAGCAAAAATTTAAATATTGGAACGAAAACAACATATTGTAATTTCATATTTTAAATGTATTGTAAGAAAAATCACTAAACAGTATATACTCTAGTGTGATTATTCGCTCAGCCAGAAATTAGGACCAATTCACAAGTTCCACCAATTTCCCCACACACACAGTTTGCATTTGCAATTAACTTTGAAATTATTTGCACATTCTAAAAGTGGTGTAGTGTACTGTGTTTTTTTTTCTATATTGATGGGATCCAGCATGGATTAATCAGGAAAACTTTGCCCTGGATGCCCTTATTAAACACTACACTAAAAGCATTTATATAGTGACAACATATTCTTCAGCACTGTTCAATACAAAAAAGACAAACAGTTATTACTAACAAACCATGTTTGACATACGGGAACAGTAGGTGATGTGTGTGTTTAAAGAAAAAATAGAACAACAAACGTGAGCAACACATTATGTTCCTCAAATCCTGCTGCTATCGCCATTAAAAGTCTCGCTGACATCCAATACAAAATGCGGTTTATGAATTTATCATCTCCTGAGTTGAGCCTTACATATCGCAAAACTACTTTCTAAGCATCAGAGGTAAATGTAGCTGCCAGGCTTATCTACAATAATAATCTAATATTTTACAATTATTACACTTCAATCTTGAAGTAGTGCAGTTCTCTAAGTGCTTTATATTATTATTATTATTATTACTACTGCTGTCATTTAGAAAGCTTTAACATACTCCACAGCGCTGAATAGTAGATAGATCTACAAACAGTTGGAACAATATAAGTAAGATGTACAGCAAGCATGTCAAACTTGCGGCATGTGGCCCACAATGAGTATATTTGCGTGCCACCTGCCCTGGGGCCGCTTTGTGTTGTGGCTGCAACCAGCCGCAAGACTGGAAAGATATTTCCTGTGGGGTTTTTGCCTTCCCTCCCACGGCCACAAGAGGGCAGAGTGGCTGTCTGTCTGCCCTCCTGCTCGCAGTACCAGATCAGCGTCTGGTCTGCTTGAGCAGAGCAGAGCTGGAACTGGAGGATTGGCGGCTCATCTTTAGGAAGGGGAAGAGGAGCTTGGGCAACCTTCCAGTATAGTGTGTTAAATTAGGGAGGGGCAGTGTATTAATTTTGGTAAGGGAGGGGGCCAGATTATTCATTTGAGGGAGGGAGGGAGGGAGGGGGCAGTGTATTTATTTTTTGGGGAGAGGGGTGTATTAATTTTAAGGGAGAGAGAAGGCAGTGTATTAATTTGGGGGAGGGAGGGGCAGTGTATTAAATTAGGGGGAGGGAGGGCAGTGTAATAAATTAGAGTGGTGGGAGGGGGAAGTGTGTTAATTTGGGGTAGGGAAGGGGCAGTGTATTAAATTAGGGGGAGGGCAGTGTAATAAATGAGAGTGGTGGGAGTGGGGGCGGTGTATTCAATTAGAGTGGAGGGAGGAGGAGCAGTGCATTGAATTTGGGGGCAATGTATTGGATTTGTGGGCAGTGTATTAGAATGGGGGGTAGCAGTGTATTAGATTGGGTCTGCATGGAGGCGCTGAATGCTGCACATAGAGATGCTGATTGGCGTGCAGCTTTTTGCCACACATGCACAATAGCCTCCCAATGCTTTCCTATGGGGAAGCATTGGATTGGCTGAAATCATCAAGTTTGATGATCTCAGCCAAAGTGAAGAACACACTCATAGGACTTCAAAATCAACAAGATAACGTCGTTTGTTTTTTACAGCTGTGCAACAGCATCCATTCACCATTTCAGTCCCATTACCAAACATTTCTTAATATGTCAAGGTAGTTGGACTGAAACATTGGTTATATGCAAATACACGTCTCCTTAAAATAAATTTGCTCTTTTGTTTACTTTGAAACCCTAGGAGCATGAGGACGTCCAGTGTCAGTTAGGCAACTTTTTCTCATACTGTACTTTTCAAAAAAAAACTAAGTTTCTATGAAAACTGAAGTTTTAGTTTTTTGAGGCCCACATAAACTTAAACCTTGTTTATTTGGCCTGTGTTAGCCTTTGAGTTCGACATGCTTGCTGTACAGGAAGAGAAGGTGCAAATCAGCTTACATTCTATGGCAGTATTCTTATCAAGAGTGCTTTACACGATGTTAACAATTGATGGTATAGGACTAGGTATTATTACAGATTGAGACATATAATAAGACATACCACAGCACACAATAGGAAATAGTGAGCCCTGCCCCAGGGCATAAAAGTCTAATATTTGCAGCACTTTTATACAAGGTTCAATGGAACACAGACCATGAACTTACAATGTAAATGAAAGTATGCATAAAACAAAAATTAGCGGGGGCAAACCCAATATTCAATATTAGGGGTAATCATAGAAAAAGCTATGTTTAGTGTGGACAGGTAAAAGGTAAAAATGCATTTCAAACGTAGCAAAATCGGTTGCTAGGAGATCAAATTACATTTTGAATGTTATGAGGCGCAGCCAAAGCAGAAGACAAGATAGGGAATTGGGTAAATGGTAATTAATTATGTTAACAGGTTAATTGATATTCCTTATTGAAGATGTGTAAATTCTGTCAGTTTTGATAGAATGGAGACTGAAAGAGAGTCTAAAAGATAGGGGGAAATAGTTCTACGGGACGGTGCAGCCCTAGAGAAGTTTTACGTTGAAAGTTGTTTATTAATATTATTTATATAGCGCCATATATTCTGCAGCACTCTACAATTATAGAAAGGGGCTATTTAGCGCTACAGAAGGCTCTGCTTTAATGAGCTTCCAATCTATGAGGGTGTGAGGTAGGCGGATACATACCATATACCACAATCAGTGAGTGTTTGATGTAGGCGGATACATACCGTATACCACAATCTGTGAGGGTTTCAGGTAGGCGGATACATACTGTATAGCACAATATATGAGGGTTTGAGGTAGGCGGATACATACCGTATACCACAATCTATGAGGGTTTGAGGTAGGCGGATACATACCGTATACCACAATCAGTGAGGGTTTGATGTAGGCGGATACATACCGTATACCACAAACTGTGAGGGTTTCAGGTAGGCGGATACATACTGTATAGCACAATATATGAGGGTTTGAGGTAGGCGGATACATACCGTATAGCACAATCTATGAGGGTTTGAGGTAGGCGGATACATACCGTATACCACACTCTATGAGGGTTTGAGGTAGGCGGATACATACCGTATACCACACTCTATGAGGGTTTGAGGTAGGCGGATACATACCGTATACCACAATCTATGAGGGTTTGAGGTAGGCGGATACATACCGTATACCACAATCTATGAGGGTTTGAGGTAGGCGGATACATACCGTATACCACAATCTATGAGGGTTTGAGGTAGGCGGATACATACCGTATACCACAATCTATGAGGGTTTGAGGTAGGCGGATACATACCGTATACCACAATCTATGAGGCTTTGAGGTAGGCGGATACATACCGTATACCACAATCTATGAGGCTTTGAGGTAGGCGGATACATACCGTATACCATTGAAGATAAATAATCGATCTGATCATATATCTGAAAATCCTATTTACATTGTTTTCGTGTTTCCAATATAAACTCACCGTGCATGTACCACACAGCAAGCATGGAAAGAGGACATTCATTGACCTTTAAATGCCATATTTTAGAAGCTTTTTTTATTTTTATATGCAGTTTATGCTGCGATTCTATGTAAACAAATTCCTTGTCCTCCAGATATGATAATTGAAACTATGTTTATAATAAAACAAATGATATGTAAATCATTTTTTTCTGATTAACTTTAACAAGAGTTTTATATTCTGTTTTTTTTTTTTTGGCAGATTACCTTCCTCAAATGCTTTTGGATTTTTCTTTCCACTAAACAGTAAATAGAGAAGAACCTAAAAAAAAAAAAAACATTTAGGATACTATAGCCAAGCTATAACTACAGCTGAAATTTGTTTTCTCCCAAACAGAAATTTTGCCCTAAAATTTTCCAATTCACTTTCACTTTGTAGTGAATGAACCATCTTGTGCTGATGGGGGAAGAACAAAGTTAACAGAATCTGCTAGCCATTGCTCTACGTGATTAGCCTTTTGGCTAGTCAGCAAACATGGGCTTTTCAGCAAAACTAAAAGGCTTATCTGTTGAATAACCGTGATTTACTGTAGCAACACATTTGTTCAGTTGCATTTGGAAGTGACAAGATAATGGGTGTTGGATATTCTGGCTAAATAATGCGCACTAATTAAAAATGTTGAGTGCCATTTAAATCAACACTTTAGATGCGACTCAACCAGAACAGTAAATCTTCATTACTAGAACATAAGTTATGTCTGAGAATGTAATGTAACCAGTGGATACATAGGGTAAGGGAATACCTTAGCCTGGGTTAATTTGGGGTTAGATAGCCTAATTGTTTAAATGAACACGCATCACGCATTCCTCTGGTCATAACACACACCATAAAAGAAATACGTTTCTGCTGTGTAAGGCACTATTTACTTCAAAGTAGAATAATTTCCATCAGTCTGAGCCAGACAAAGTCTGCCAGAGAGTGATAGGGTACAAAGTATACAGGGATTCACTGTGCCTACAAGGGTTAGTAGGTACATTACCCTACGGTCCAACTCTTCAAGTGTGCATGGATAAAAAGCTGGGTACAGTGCAGTGACGGCATGCAATCATAGTGATACAATAATAACAATGGCACTGTGTCAGTTTGCTGTTTTAACAATAATAATTTTAAAGAGAAACCATAGTACAACAGGAGCCAATACAGAAAGCGCTATGCACCTGAATGATGTGGTAGAAAAAAAAGTATTTTTAGCCCCATTAGAAAGGTAATATCCCAAGAACCATCCTTACATGTAATTAAAAAGTTAAAAGTGTACTTTCACATTCCATGATTTATTTTGTACATTCTGTTTACTTGTACCTAACCTTCTAGTGTTCCTTTACTGCTTTAAGTTACAAGCCACCTTGAAAGAAATATACAATGTCCCCTCACCCCATCCACACCTTCCACACCAAGACAGTCTTTATTTGGCAGCTGATCCATCCTCTTTGGGATTATTATCTTTAATTACTTTTTTTCAATCAGATGCTTTTCATAGAGAAGTATTAGGGACTTAAAATGCATGCTTTACTAGTCTACCGAACTACTTCTCTAATACTGTCCTTACCTTTTGTGTCATTATACCCCACTCCGTCTAGCATGTAAGCTCATTGAGCAGGCCCTCAACCCCTCTGTTCCTGTGTGTCCAACTTGTCTGGTTACAACTACATGTCTGTTCGTCCACCCACTGTAAAGCGCTGCGGAATCTATATAAATAATAATAATAATAATAATAATATTATGCAAGGCAGTAAACACTCTCTGCTAATCATTTGGATGCATCATTTGGTACATGATGATTCTGAACATGAAAACCATAGAAGATATAAGAGCTTAAAGGAACACAAACATGTATTCCTGACCCTATGGTGTTAAAACCACCATCTAACCTCCCTGCCCTCCCCCCCTCGGCTCCCTAAATATAGTAAAATCTTACTTGTATTCAGGTCTGGAGCTGCTGCCTCTGCCTCTGCCTCTGACCTGCCTCTGACATCATCAGAAGTGGTGGTCTGAGCCAATCACGATGCTTCCCCATAGGATTGCTGAGACTGTCAAGGAGGCAAATCAGGGGCAGAGTCAGCACATCTCAAACACAGCCCTGGCTAATCAGCATCTCCTCAAAGAAATGAATTAAATCAATGAATCTCTATGTGGAAAGTTCAGTGTTTGCATGCCGAGGATGGAGACACTGAATGTTGTGATGCATACTAGTAGGCAGGACTGACCCAGGAAGGATCTCTAACAGCCATCAGTGGAGTGACCAGTGAAGTTATCACTAGACTGTAATGTAAACACTGCTTTTTCTCTAAAAAGACTGTGTTTACTGAAAAAAGCATGAAGGGAATAATTATACTCACCAGAACAAATGCAATAAGCTGAAGTTGTTCTGGTGATTATAGTGTCCCTTTAAAGAGAAAGTGCCTTTAGTGACAGTCACTAAAGGCCTGTTGTCTGACAAATGTAAACATTGCTGTTTCTTAGAAATATCAAGAATTAAATTTTAATTTGCCAGTGGAAAAAAACAACTTTATATTAATATGTAGTGTTGGTGCCTAGTGTCCCTTTAACCAATATCTTTTTTTGTAAAATTAAATGTAGAAATCCACACTACTGTATATAGAATTGAGTGTCTCCATCTTGCCTCGCAATCAATCATTGCCATAAGCCCCGCCTCTTGCTGCCATTGACCATATTATGTAAGGGACAAGCAGAAGCAATGTGGAGATTTATCAAAGTGTTGCAGTTTTTGCACTACTTTTTCAATATTTGATGGTCTCTCTGTCACTTTTCCCCAAATAAATGTGGTCTGTTTTAGAGTTCTTTTAACACCACAGTTGGTATTTACTTTGTAAATATACATTTAGGGCTGAATAATCTCAGAAAAATAATTGGACTTGTTCTGTGTGATCTGTCTCTTAATTTTCTGATGAATTGTGGACAATCTCATTTGGAAGTTTAAAAGAGAAACTCGCTCTATACAAAATTTGCTCATTAGAAAATGAAATTGCCATTTTTATACTGATAGCAAAATACTGACAGTACCCCTCCAGTGGGATATTTCTAACACAAATATTCTACAATAAGCAAAGATAGCAAATGCAGAACCAAAATGGAATAACAATGGGAGTAAAATGGCAGAGCAATGGTCCAAAACAAGGGTGGAACTGTAGATGACAATTTGGTGTGGGGGGGTGTTGCCTTCTTTTGGATCTACAGCATAAAACCATGTGTTTGTTGAAGTTGATTGTTTTTTTGTAAAATCACTTTTAGACTATTTTACAGCTCCTTAATAAATACAGATTAAGACCCACTTTTCATATAACTTCTATATTGTTCTATGGTTGTATTGAGGAGATGTGATGGTTCATCTTGTCCACACCTCCTACTTACACCTTCTGTTGATTAAATGAAGACATTTCTATAGTGGTGCAGTCACTATGGAAACACTGGAATGTTCATGGTGATTTCTCTACATGTGGAACCTTGCTGTAGAATTGTTCTTTACATGCAAAGAATATGAATGGCTTTTATGGTTGCACCAACCTACAGAACCCTTCATTGTCATGGCTATATGCCTACTTACACACAGGTGAGTTCTAGTATTCCCTTAAAATATAAAAGGCAAAAGGATCTTGTGAAAATCTGGTTGACTTTTCCTTTGGGAGAAGGGATTCATTTTGAGGAAAAACATCCCTAACTATGTTGTTTAGGTTAGGGAGTCCCATATACCTGCCCTCTATAATGGCTTTAATTTAGAAAGCGGGGCACAGAGTTTAGAGAATGACAAGGTAGCCTTACCTACCTGCGAGGCGCTCTGGATTATTTTCCACTGGCTAAACTAACGCCTTGTCTGCTCAGGGAAGGGATGATCTCCGTGGGTGGGATTAGAGTTTGTTTTTACAGGCTAAATGCCATCATAAATTACTAACTTGGCCTGAAATGCTAGGAAATATTTCATTAAGAGACACATGTCCTTCAATCTCACTTGGAAACTTCAGGATCGGTTTTCAATTCTAACAGACAGAACAATCTGTGTTCCAAATCCTAGAATATGATCCTGGGGATTGTGAGGGCTGGTATGTGGAGCTTGTTCACCAACATAGGCTTAACCCTTGGTGTCACCCCACTAATTGTCCTGCTGTTATGACAGATTGACTTTAACCCTTTGGGTGAAGGGTAAGGAGATAGGGAGATTAAACTACTTAACTAGGTCGTAATAACAAAATACACAGAAAGTGAAAAACCAGGGGACGGTTTCCCCTCTCCTCTGACTCCATTAAACTGGTTAATATGGAGTTTACTTCAATCTGGGACTGATATTAAATAGAGCTTTCGTTTGATTGACGTTAGATTTCTCTCTTTTTGTTTTTCTTTCTTGTAATGAATGAATTCCCTAGACTTGCTTTACATAGACCTTCTGGGTAATGCGATGCCTTTCAAATAAAGGAAGGGAAAATAACCAAGATTTTTCAGAAAACGCTGCAGACATGGGGGGAGGAGGGGGGCAATTCGGGAGAAAAGCACTAAGAATGGAGCAGTCACCATGGAAACCGATGGAATGTTCTGCAGACTGGTCCTCTTCGAGAGCGTTAATGCAATATCTTTTTACAAATATACAGAAATGTACCATTTAATCGCTGTGGTAGTGCATATATTTCTAGTCTACAAAACCTTACTTAATGTCCTTCTTTTTGTAATAAATCCTCCCCTTCATGACCCCCAGAGTAAATATGCATTAACTATCTTGATGCCAGAGAGGACCAAGTAGTGCATCAATCATTTAAATCCCCATTAGCTGATCATTGGGATGCAACGTGTTTAACTCTTTCTGGTAAAATGGAATGAAGCCTGGTTCGCTCTCATCCATAGTCAGATAGTGCCACAGTCTGAATTCTGTAACAGCTCACTCTCCAGCTGGCATTAGCCAGTCCAATGGCTAGCTGATCGTCACCACCGCAACAGCTACAGTGCAAAGGAAAGTCAGAATTGATTAAGATTCTAAATATTTATTTTTAGTAATAATGATAATTAAAAAAAAAAAAAAATTGATACATTATATCGGAGCTGCGCGTAAACTCAGCCAAAACCAGCAACCGTTTGCAACATTGAATCATAATTGGGATGGACACTAAGTATCCCTGCTGTGTATCAATACAACGTGGCAGTCCTGCTTCACAATATGAATGACTAAATATGTAATAATAGAGATCGGAGGGCTTCGGTGTAGGACTCTACATTAATATATACATATAATTAAAATGTTTTACTTCGGATCACGCTATTTTTAACGAAGAAAAATAAGATTTAATAATGCAAAAACATTTTTTTTTTTAAATAAATAAAATTGGTATACTAATGCAAAAAGCATCATACCTAAAAATACAAGTATTAAAACACATTCCGGCCTATAGTTCGAAATCAATTTTAAAAAGAAAAAGAATTCTCTTTCATGACCAGTAGTATAAGTATTTTACTATTAAACTAGGAGCATAGTTTAAATAAGGGCAATACAATAAATATTACTGACCCATCATACTCTATACACTTGTGCTAATTCTTGATGTTTTGTGACGTTGAATTAAGAAGTAAGATTTCAATCATGCTACTAGAATGGCTTACTTGCAGTAAATACAATATTTCAGCATTTAATATTTAAGTATTTACTGACACTAAATGCTAACAGACAGTCTTTGACTCTCTAATAAAAAAAGTCTTATACATGCAGAATAATACCAGATTTTATTTTTATTATTAGAAACCAAATTTGTTTTGGTTTCTCCCCCCCTATCTAATTTTTGGGGCGATTGTATTTATATTTGTATGTTTTATATAACATGTATATGGATTAATTTACACTGTGTGTGTGTGTGTGTGTGTGTGTAATATATGTGTGTGTGTGTGTGTGTGTGTTTATAAATTGTATATGTATTTAATCTGCATAATTGTATTTGTGTTTATAGGCTGTGTCTATGAATTTGTGTGTTTTCAATGTGTATTTATAATGTATGTGTATTATATATTGTGTGTGTGTGTGTGTGTGTGTGTGTATATATATATGTATATATCCATCATATGTGTATTTATAATTTGTGTGTATATGTTTTTATAATATATATCTGTGTGTATTTATAATTTGTGAATTTATTTCTAATATATGTGAATGATTACTTAGAATATAAGAGAACGTTTCTCTGTTTCTATCAGAACCGAATCCTTGAATATTCTGGTAAACTCCCCTATTGAATTAGGCAGCATTCAGTTTGTATTAAGGAAGGTGAAAGGTTAAAGGTCATTTTCCTCCCTAATTTTCAAGGTACAAACGTCTGGCGCCCAGTAAGGTGCACACAATTTCCGAAGGCAAACACAATAATACAAAAGTTCTAGATCAATTTGCACCACTAACAAATTACATCTGTTTAAGGGGAGGGGGCACAGATCAGAAGAGAAAGACCGATTAATAGATGCTGATGAAGTAACCCTCGCTCCTACAGGTAGGATTGCATTAATACAGAATTAGGGCTAATAATCCGTGAAAATCCCTGCTTTGTGTCACTTTATTACGAGTATTATCATTGTAATAAACATCATGTCAATATTGGTTTCTAGTTTAACCATTTCAGTGTCACCCCCCTCGCAGCCCTTGTTGACCCCTCTTACCCATTTAAGTGGTTAATATTTCATATTAATAGGAAATCTTAATGTAAACAAAGGTCACAGTGCATTATATTCACAGATCTGGACATACTAGATTAAGCAATCGCTTTTTAACAATGGCACAGAAACACACCATATTCTGCCATTATGGGAAGCATATAGACAGAGCACGACACCTGTTCCCATGACGCATGATTTCTACCAGAAATGTATCGATTGAACATTTAACCCTTTCAATACTGTTTAGAATTGCTCTCTATTCTGAAATCCACGTGGGACCCCTGTACATAAAACATATTGTTAAAAATCTACCTGCATTGCATATATTGCTCAGCATACCTGGAATTGCTTCCTATGATTAGGCCAGGTTTAATGGGAGCATCACCTGGACTAGGATAGTGTAACAACGTGTCTCATGGGGTGCTGCATTAACCCAGGCCGGGGTCTTAGCAATTACTGCATCCAATCTCCCTCCGAGTTCCACATTCTATACAAGATTCTGAACTCCCCACCTATTGCATTCCGTTATTTGGGACCGAGGGGGTGCATGCTGACATTATATTATTTACATTTTTAAAGAAACCGTAATTTTTCTTTTTTCCATTTCCCATCTCCTTGTTTTATTTGTAAAAAAAAAAATAGGAACCCCCCTCCCCTCGAACATTCTTTAGATGAATGACCGGGTTTAATGGAAATGTAAAAGGAATGCCTATTCTATTCTGTAACACTATTAGAAAACATTGCAGGAATTAACGTTAAACAATGGCAGGTATCCTAAATGTGCAAGAAGACCTGTCAGAAATACAGGATCTAGAATAGAGTACAGGCAGAAAAAGGGTCATAAAACCGTTTAACCTAATGTATGGTTAACGCAGTATGTAACTCCTACTCCGCTCTTACGGGGTTATTCCATAGCTCATGTAATATACAGCACGGGTTTAATGATGGCCATAAAATCGGTTTAATCCAATTTAGTTTTAAACCCATCACTAGCCATGAACCCCTGACCTGTCAGCACTCCCTGCAGAACAGAAGACCCCCACTCACTCCCCTAATTTTATAGACTAGGAAGAAATTACAAGAGCGATAATTGCCAATAAACCGTGTTTTTATTTTTTTGGTTTCTCCAGAATCACACTTATTGACGTGAATTTGGGTCTGGGGTCCCTGATGTGCTCCAGCTGGGGGGAGCTCCACTCAGGAGTTGTGTTGGTGCAGACAGGAGTTAATGTAAACACGCCTGGTCATTCAGCGAGCAGTTTTTGGACAGATGAACAGTTCTGCAGAGGACCACACACAACCCCCTCTGCAGACCACACAGGGGCCAGACTCAGAGCTCTTTGCACGCAACATACACCCAGCCTGATCAACCCTCCCTCCCACAGGGCTGACATGTCCTCTGGGCTGGAACCATTAGCTGCAGCCAGAAGCTTATTCCCTGGGCTGCTCCTCTAAATATTTCCTGTCTGCTACAATGTTTTCAGCAATTGATTCAGAGCTGGCAATCGGTATGGAGAAACTAATCCTCTCTGTCACTTTCTTTATTGAATCTAGTAGCCTGCCAATATAGCTCCCTTTGGTGAGGGCGCAAGGATCACCGAATTTTAAATCGAGTAGTCACAGAAATGATTAGAATAACCTCCTCCAGCACTGCAGCAATTCTGGACATGGCTAAATACTTCCGTGTATTTCAATGTATCCTGGTAAATTACTTTGTAAATAAACCGGTTACTGTAGACACAATCATTTCTATTTGCATTTAAAGGAATCCTCAAATATACACAAACATACATACTAATCCACACTATTTGATTCCATGCATGTGTGCTGTATAATTATTTGAGAGGGTTTAAATGTAGGTGGGTCATATAACCATAGAACTATACTCCCAAGCAGTGGATACATTGTTGCTGTGTAAGGGGAACCAATGGAACTTGCCACTTTGCAGTGTGGGAACGTGATTTGAAAATCTCTGGATTATGTGAGAATTAATCAGAAGTTTTGGAAGCAGCAATGGACTGCCTGTGATCACTTGGTCAAGAGGTTGTCAATTGGGAGCTCAGGAAATTCTACAAAAAGCAGTTTGTTCCAGTGAAAATTCCAGTCCCTTAATCCAGGTTCAGGAGATTAAGCAATGCCGCCTCCCCTTACTTTTGGCAATTCCAGGTAGTTTAACTGGAGAGAAGTCTTCATTCCTAATATCCATTTCCTTTCTCTATTCATGACATTTATTTATTTATAAAATATTTTACCAGGAAAGATACATTGAGATTTCTCTCGTTTTCAAGTATGTCCTGGGTCCACAAAACATTGCATTGTTACATTAGGGTACAATAAAATACAAAAACAATATTAATACACAATATATACAAAATTTTACATAGAACAGGTAGGAAATGTATAATCAACCATAACATGTGCATTCTGTATTGAGGTATGTAGAGAGGGATCTCTTAAAGGACTAGGCTTGGGGAAGATTTTAAAGTGTGCGGGAGGTCGTTCCATAATTGCGGAGCTCTGTAGGAGGAGGAGGATCGGGCCGCTTTCTTTTTGTATTGAGGTAGACTAAATAAAGTGCTGGTACTGGATCGTAGGTTATAGGAGGTGGGAAAAGCTGAGGAGAGCATTTTACTCAGGTAGGGTGGGAGTTTCCCAGAAAAGCTCTTAAACACAAGACTGCAAAGATGAAGGATGCGTCTGGATTCCAGCGACAGCCAGTTTAGTTCTTTTAGCATGTCACAATGGTGACATAATAAGGGCATTCTTAATACTTGCATTTCTTTGGGTTACTTCCAACCCCTCCCCATTTCTTTCTATTTTATCAACTGATTCCTGAATATTTGGGTCTATAATTCAGAGAGATTAGACCCATTTTCCACTTTATATTCTCATGTGCAGAGCTGCCATCAGAAGTCTCCCAGCCCCATAGAAACCTACCGTCTGGGTCTCCATGTCACACTCAGGCTAGCAGACAGAGATATCTCCACACAAGTAACAGTTTATGACTTAAAAGACCAAAAGAAGCAACTATGTTATGATTTGACATATTTGACGCTTTAAGGACAGAGGCTATTAGGCAACTTTTTTGAACCAAAACAAAAACTTAGAATTTGCGCTAGGTGTCTGTTCAATCAGAATATACATTTTTAAAGGATAGAAATGACTTTCATTAATTTGTATCTGTATACCTAACACAACATTAAGTATGAATACAATGTTAAAAATGGGGAAAGAAAATTTTATCGTTTTACTTTCAGTAACTTTTACACGCAAAGTGCAACTAAAAGTGTAGGCACCAAAACAACTTTAGCTTAATTAAGCAGTTTTGGTGGATAGGCCATTCTCCTGTTTCACTGCTAAATTTTCTGCCATTTATCAGTTAAATCAATTTGTTTATACAGCCCTAGTCACATCTCCCTGCATGTGACATACACAGACTGCCTAAACACTTCATGTAAAGAGTCATCTAATGTTTACACTTAATTTATGGCAAAATAGGTTTAATTTAGTTTTCTTTTCTCCTGCTCTGTTAACATGCTAGACCATGCAGGAGCCTTCTGTATGTAATAAAAGTCTAATTTATAGAGCAAGAGATATAAAATAAAAATAAAAAACAACAACTTTTAATTCAGCTTCATTTGATTGAAAATCAAATCATTCTGTTTTCACACAGGCAGTGTCAGTCACAGCCAAGGGAGATGTGGCTAGGGCTGCATAATAAAAAAAACAAGTGATTTAACTCCTAAATGACTGTGAAATTTTAGAGGCATGATCTATACACAAAAACTGCTTTATTAAAGGACCACTATAGTGCCAGGAAAACATACTCGTTTTCCTGGCACTATAGTGCCCTGAGGGTGCCCTCACCCTCAGGGTCCCCCTCCCACCCGGCTCTGGAAGGGGGAAAGGGGTAAAAACTTACCTTTTTCCAGCGCTGGGCGGAGAGCTCTCCTCCTCCTCCTAAGCTCTCACGCTGAATGCGCACGCCGCAAGAGCTGGGCGCCGCAAGATTCAGTCTCATAGGAAAGCATTTACAATGCTTTCCTGTTGACGCTATGCTCTCACTGTGAAAATCACAGTGAGAAACGCAGTTTAGTGGCTGTCAATGAGACAGCCACTAGAGGTTTTGGGGAAGGTTTTTCATTATTATAGCAGTTTCTCTGAAACTGCTATAATTATGAAAAAATGGGTTAACCCTAGAAGGACCTGGCACCCAGACCACTTCATTAAGCTGAAGTGGTCTGGGTGCCTAGAGTGGTCCTTTAAGCTAAAGTTGTTTTGATGACTACAGGGTCCCTTTAACTAAAACTCATTTTGTTTATACAGCTGTAGTCACACCTTCCTGCATATGACTTACACAGCCTTCCTAAATACTTCCTATAAAGAAACATCTAATGTTTAAACTTCCTGTTTAGTACAGTCTGTCTAATATATAGAATTTCTCATCTCTGTTGCTAGTTCATGCAGGAGCCCCGTTGTGTGTGGCCAAAGTTTAATTTACATATCAGGAGATAAAATCTTCTAAATCAAGTTAACATCTATTTGAAACCATTATTTTTCATGAGTCACAGCTAGGGGAGGTTGGAAATAGATAGAGGATTAGGTGCTCACTATTATTGTGATGAGGCAGCCGTGAATCTAAACAAGGATTCCCAAACACTGTGACATACAAAACAAGCAAAAACCAATACAAAATTGATAAACCACGCCAAAAATATCTCTTACCCTTAGGTGTTATCTTTTTTATAGAGTAGTTTGTTCTATACATACATATGTTAGAGGAAGCCTTCCGTTATAAAGTGCTGAATATCTCAAAAACAAACAAAAGAAATAAACAATATTGTAAAACGTATTTAAGATATTATAAACAGCAAACCACATAATGAAGGCGCATTCACACTTTAAAGGGATATTAAGAGCTTTGCTGTACTCAGAATGGACGGTACAATTCTCATAAACATGAAATATGTCCCTTCATTGTATAGATTTACCCAATGCTATCCTCTATTGCTGTAATTGTAGTGTTAAAAGAACACTCCAGTCACCATAAAGACTTCATGAAAATCAAGTTGTTATGGTGCCAGGAGGCCCCCGGACGCCTTCTTACCTGAAGGGGTGAAATCATTCTCGAATGGTTTAACCCTAAAGGATGCCTCCAGCTCCAGATCTCCAGTTCAACCAGCGGCATCTATCTTCTGAACTTTACTTTCAGAAAGCGCAAAGGTCCAGTGAGCAGGAGCGCTGCTGATTGGCTACAACGGTCAGGTTATGCGCTAAGGCAAATACTAGCTTCTCCCTTATAAAAAGGTATGTACATTTTTTCAAGAATGGGGGAGTTACTGATTGCTTCAGCTGACCGTTGTAGCCAATCAGCGGGCCCCTTCCCCATTGCAGTCCGTGCTTCCAAGCCGGATGCCGTTGAGGGCACTGGAGATCCAGCACTGGAGACAAGCTTTGAGGTTAAACTGTTTACAGATTATCCCCTTCAGATAAGAAAGCGCCCAGAAGGCTGCTTTCACCATAACAACTTTATTTCAATTAAATTTATGGTGACCGGAGTGTTGTATTAAGGTAGCATGATTAGATTGCCCTTAAGTGTTACACCTACTCTCTGGTATTTATTTAGAATTTTCAGTGAAGACAAGTATTCTTTTAGGAAATAAAGGAATAACTAGCTTGTTATTTGTCAGTGGAGAATGGAACTTCACCTATTCTCCACTAACATTAAAAGAACACTCCAACGATTTAAGTTTGTAATTTTTTTTTTTTTTTTTACAATTCAGTATACGTACCCCCAAGGAATGCATGCATGTATTTCTGTCACCAGGTTTTTCTTTTGGGGGATATTATGAAAAAACTGATTGAAAAAAGCTACAGATCTGTAGTCTTACCTTTGTCCTCTCCACTTTCCCAGGAAAAGACTAACAGAAGAAGCCTCTGTAACTGAGCCATGTGCAAGTGACTGTGGCTTTCCTATGCTTCCCAATGAGCTTTAATACAGCTCATTAAATGGACCAGCACAACTTTTAACCTAATGAAGCAGATTTGGTGTTAGATCATTCCCCAATTGTCTCATGGTTTAAGTCTTCAGTTACAATTTTAAATCACTTTTGTTTATGTTTATGCAACCCTAGCCACAACTCCCTTAGCTGTGACTCACACTGACAAAATTAGTTTTCAATCTGATCTTACAGCACAGTGTGTTCACTTAAGACGTTTTTATCTCCTGATCTGTTTATTGAACTGTAATCAGACACATGGGGCTCCTGCAGACTGTTAACAGAGCAGAAGATGGGAAGTTCAAAATTAAACACACTATGCAACAAAGGAAGTTAAAAAAATAGACTCTTTTCCAGGAAGTGTGTAGGGAGGCTGTGTGAGTCTCAGCCAGAAGATGTGACTAGGGCTGTATAAACAAAGTAATTTAACTCCTAAATAGCAAATAATTGGCTAGTGAGACTGCATCAGTATTGACTATACAGCACAACTAGTTAAGCTAAAGCTGTTTTGTGCTTAGAGTGGCCCTTTCAGAAGTGGGGAAGGCAGGTATACAGTAGGACAATGCACCTACAGCTTCTGTTAGCTCTGTGGAGTTAAGAGAAATGGAAGAAAACCTCCCTGGCTTTCTGAGTGACATCCAGGGTTGTGTTTCTGCCCCAATTTTAAAAGTGGTTTCTCTTGAAATCCCCTAGCTTGTAAAGTGTCTCAAATATGACTGGCTCCAGACACATAAAGCACGTTCTCAAGCTTTTTATGTGTGTTGTGTTCCGTTGGACCTGCAAAATATTGTATATATTCTCTCCTGATGGCCCAGCTTTAAAGCAGCCTTGTCTGAACAAAGTAATGGAGATCATGTTTGACTGACATTTGTCTTCTGTGTGAATACTTCCTCTGGTACAAACAAAACCATGAGAAGTGGACATTTTTCTTCTTAATTTGTTTGTGTATTCGCTATGTGTATGAGATCATCAACATTTTCAATATAATATCTTGTAGACACTTTATAAAATGAGTAAAAATGTGATTGCCACTTTCCCAGACTCACATTCTGTCACAGGGAGTATTTCCAGCTCCATGCGTTGGATTTACGGCCTGCACATTCCGTCAGGATCCATCTGTTCTCAACCTCTGTAAATTGAGGACATAACTTCATGCTAACATGGTATATGGGCTGAATGGTTCTTATCTGCCGTCACATTCTATGTTTCTATTTTTGCCAGGAAAATGTGTGCACCCCATGCAGTATAGTTCCTCGCCTGCTTGCCAGATATAATGTGGATATGTAAGCTAAAAAATAATCTGTCCTCCACCTTTTGTTATTGTATATGGATATGGTTTTGAGTTGAAAAGTCCTCTTTAATGCATTGAGGGAAGGGATGAAAGAATAGGTTCAAAGAGGACAGTTTAATATAGAATCATAAAGTGCTACTAGATATCACGGTACGGCATAGCCAAACTGAGCATTACTGTAAGAAAACCCAGCATTTCCCAGACTTTTTTTTTTGAACAGTATTTCGTATGTTTTACCCAGATTTCATTTGTTTGTTCGGTAGTTTCAAAACTACCGAACCACTTACCACCCCTGGCTATTTTCGTCAAGACTAATTGGCAATTGAGGGTGGCTGCCGTTCGTATATTTGAATGTCACGTGTTTGGGAAAACGGCGCCTATCTTGTTCGCACGAAAGGAGGCAGCGGTGGTTGGTCGTCGAGTGTCTGGAACTAAAATCAGACACTCGACGCATCAACCCCTGGTCAACTTGTCGAACGCCTGCTTCCTTTGTCGAACAGTCAGGACGGCGCTTTTCGGTAAGTTTGTTCCCACGAATTAAGGGAACAAATGCTGCCTAATAGCCAGGGGACCGTTCATGTTTTATTTTGATGTTTTGGCGTACCAGCCTTATTTCGTGGAACACTTTATGGGATAACAGCCTCGTGTGCGGTCAGTCAAAATGTACTCTCCGGGAAACCTTCGTGCCCCTAAACTGTTTTGGGTGATTTTCGGATATGTTGGTCACCCAGATCAGGGCTATCAGGGAATATAACTTTTATGTATATGAGATGTTTTTCTGCATGTTTTGGGGTACCTTAAAATATGATGGTTTTTCTGCTTGGGGATAATTGAGTTATTACAGTATCTGACCCAATTATCTCCCAAGCAGAGATGAGGGACTACCTAATATATGTGGGAGTGTCATTCATTGTCATATTGTTTCTGTTGGTTTGTACCCGTTGTGTCCCCTTGTTGGGAAAATTGTATAAAAGGCAGTGTGGCAAAAATAAACTTCAGTCTTGTTACACCCTTCATCAAGTTTCGGCTGATGTTTGGGTACCTGATTACTGCATTGGGAGAATCTGCTGGGAAAGCTGTACCTGATCAGGAGAAATAGACGAACGGACACCTGAACTGCGAACTATAATCACTCATGCTCATAGCAGTTCGGGTGGAGTCAGACGAACCGATAGCTACCAAATCAGGGTTTGTTACAATTACTATTGAAACAAAGCATACAAACAACTTGTATACATACTAATAATAACAAAGTGTTTAGCCAGGAAAGTTACATTGAGATATTCTCTGGTTTCCAATACGACTGGGGATGTTACTATTACCCAATTTAATGGTACTTATTTTATCTACCTCGGAAGGATGAAGGACTGAGTCAACCACTTGTAAGTATTGCAATATACAATACTAAGTAAACCGGTGTTTAAAAATAAGGAATGTAGGAGGTTTAAACAAATGGACTTCACTTTTTTTGTGCGACTGCTTTTTGTGGCACAAGACAGTCTTTATTTTATGCCTACTTCTTTTATATCCGACTAATGTGCTGTCATGATACCTATCCCTCACAGTGTACGTGCGATCACAGAAATGATGCCTCTTCTGTGTTCTGATGCACACCTACTCATCCCTAGCGTCCTGGTGCCTCATTAATGCATTATATATGACATGGGACCCTTCTATTGGTCTCCTTTTATAATGTCTGTCTATGAGGTGCTTTTTGATGATTTGTGACATCATGGTCTTCTGTAGCCAATCACAACCCAGTATAGGGTATATATTCTTCCTGGCTTTCTTTGTTTCCTTGTCCTGTCGTTGTTCCAGTTACTGGAGAGTGTGTTTATACGGTGTACTGGATTCACTGTTTTATGTTCTTAACTTATTTGACTATTCTTGCTCTCTGTTATCCTGACATTGGCCTGGCTATTCTGTGTATCTCTGTAATCATAGACCTCAGCATATCTCTCTCTTACTCTCTGTCTGCTTGAAGACATTTAATTAATCTCTTAGGCACTAGTCCAGCACTCTAAGAACCGGTACGTGTCCCTTTACTGTGTCCTTTAGGTCTGCTTGTTAGGGTATCTTCATTCCTTACATGTGCTTTCTGTCCATCTTTATCTCTAAATATATGAATAAATAGGGTGCCACCTGGATAGCTTCACTTTGTGCGTCAAACATATTCTCAACAGATGGTTCCTAGCTGAATACCACCACCGCTACTTCCTGATCAGCCCAGGCCAAAGCAGGAACAATGAATCTCTCAGCAGAAGACAAACCAAATCTTCTAGCATCATGAGTCTGGCTTAGGAAGATGGAGATTGCTGGTTATCGCCAAGTCAAGAACCCCAAGCAGCCTATGCATTGACTGGATCCTGTACTATTTTATTGCTTCTTCTTACAGACACATTGTTGACAATTTGAATTCAACAGTCCGATTCAATTACCTATCAAAGCTTTATCTGGTTTTATATTTCTGTCGACCCAATGTTCTGTATGGAATTTTGGTATATTTCTGTAAATGTATGTCAGCTTATTGGATTCAGCTCTTTGGTACATGCTACTTCTGTTTTTAAAGTATAGGAATAACAATGATAATAATAATAAAAAAGCATTATCGTCATTATTGAAAAGACACAGCAAAAATTTGCTAACCTTTATTTTCTTGCAAGACACAATTATGAAAAGATAAGATGCCAAGAATTTGGTGTATTCCATCTCTATGACATCTCTATGATCTATTCATTCAGAGTTATGAATTTTTTAAAATTTTAGGTCAAAACTGATGAGCTGGAAATGTGATTTGGATAATTTTTCTAGTTTAAAGTTTTTTGTTCCGGCCTAATATTCTATTTGACAGTCTATGTCAATTCTCAGTATATTGCATTGTAACATTGTGGCGAACTGACTATAAAATTGCACATGTTTAGCCAAAACAACCAAATTAAGATTATTTTCCTTCCCTGCAATTTCTCCAGCTTTTACTTTTGGCGTAAAATGTGTAATTTCCCAGCCACTTTCCACTGTAAAAGACCAACAAATAGACTATATATATATATATATATATATATATATATATATATATATATATATATATATATATATATATATATATTACACACACACACTCCTATAAATATCATACAATGCATTTGTCAAGGATTTACATTATTCAAACTTGAAAAATCGTCTGCATTAAGAAAATATTAGACATTATTTAGCCATATGGCAGAGGCAACATTTTGGACAGGGAAGATAATGTGAAAATATTTTTAAAGTGGCACCTGAGGCGGATGTGTACAGTATGTCAGATGCATGTGTAAGTTTGATTATTGGTGGTAATTCTGGTTGGTCATTTTCAATAACTTTTTTTTGTTTACATGTTTTGTTTTTTTTCTTCCTCCTTTGAAATCTAATATCTATTGTGTTTCCCTCTTTGCTCCAAAAATACTACTGTATATGTCAGTACAGTAAAAAGCTGGCAGTAGAACTACACGTCCCAGAAACCCTAGTGTCCATAAATCACTGCTTTTGGGATTTTTTTTTCTTCTCCAACTTTATTTAAACATAGGTTTCAGAAATGTGTGTACATGATTATGATGTGTGGGGTTTTCAGAGCATTCAGATATGATATATTAATAATAATTTTTATTCTTTATCAGTATTGTGCCTTTTTAAAAAAAAAAATCCCTTTCTGTGCTTTATATATTCTCATATTTCCTTTCATATTTTTGTGTGTTTAGGCGCAGTACTATGTTCTCCTGCTTCATCAACATGTGCAAACAAAGTTCACTTTTTTTTTAATATCTTGCAAGCTTAACACTAACATGCATGTCAGACTTTATCCTTCTTTTTATTGTTCCACGTAATCCAAATTACTTCCTGATGGACTAATTTTAGGGATGTATTTTACACTAAACTGTCAAGTTAGTTTTCTGCTAATACTTCTAGCATGGAGAATTATATCTGTGACCCAGGGCAGGCAGAGGAGTGAGCTTTCAATCACAATTACTGTCCAGACTCCATCCCAATTTGTAGACATGTTTCCATTGACATTTGTAGGTCAGATTTTAACACACAACAGGGACACATTTTCACAAGATAGCTGACAAGGTGAGGCTTGGGGGAGTGACTGTAAGTTCCTGATTACAAGGAATAGATGATCACAACTGTATATACAAAAATTATATCCCTGAAAATAACCATCATTAAACTATTATTATTGAGGGTTAAGTAGGATATGCCTGTATCTTGCCTGTGGCTAGTGAATGGTTAATTTAAATGTTATGCTTTGATTCTGGCCAAAATACTATGATTAAAATAACAGGATACTACGGAATGACAGAATAGAAATGTCTGTAGGAAATCTAAAATTTCAACATTGCTATTTAGCATAGTATTCTGTATGTGTTGAGAAATTGTCTCATTGTTTGCTGCTGTGTATTGGGCAGACACATCATTTACCTTATATTATACACTTGGTTGGTTAATAACCCTTGGTTTGAATAAGCTATCTCCAGCACAGAAAATAAAAAGTTACCTGCTCTCTCTCCTTAATCCCTATGTATATTTAGACAAATGGAGGTAATTTAGTTGCTCCAATGGCCATTGGAGGGAATGCCCGCTCCAGCACAGTAAAGACCGGTTTAACACTTGAAGAACACAATTGGAGTGTAAAACTTAGTTTGTTTAAATTTTAAATTTGCAGAATGGCTCACTGAACAAATTGTAAAAATTGAAGAATGGGTTGCTTGGCTAATGCCAAGCAGGTAATTTGGGTTCCATTGAAAACGTTTAACGCAAATGTGTCAGTGTTTTTGTCAATATTTCATAATGATATAACCTTCATGAAATAATCATGGTGAGTAATGTACTGAAAATTCCAACCCAATCCAAAGATACAATGAGAGACAGTAGGGACTACTATGTCTTATGGACAAGCCTGAGATTGACAAAAGTTTAGTAAATACCAGCAGGAGTCACAAGTGACGACTGTGGGACTCGGGTACCAATCTATGCCGTTTCCTCCAAAGACTTCAGTATTGTGCTCTTGTTCAGAGCTGACATGGCTCCTGGCAAATGAAGCGCCAGGAGCTGAAGAGGACCAACAAGTGGAAGAAAGCATCTGCCGCAAGGGACTGTTTCGGGTAAGTAAAACTTACCTGCCTCTGCACCCTGTGGCAACCAGACAGTAAAATATGCAAAGCCCATTGAAAGTGACAGGTCTGTATTTGGGAGATGCTGATTTTCAAATCAGTGCACCCAGTAAATAACTGTTTGCGATGGTGTACAGCTATGTAATCATTACAGTCACACTGACGTTAGTGAAGAGATTATGTAAATTGAACTATTTTTTTTTTTTTTTTTAATATTTCCAGCAAGTACAAGAAAACAAATCCTTTTTTATTAATTTCCATCCTGTAAAACATTGCAGTACAAGGAATATTGTTCCTATAAAGAATACCTTCAATATCTTAAAGATGGCATATATCACCATGGGTAAATGCATATTTCACTGAAGTGCTGGAACAATATACCATGACCCCCTGAACAAAAAGTCAAAACATTTAATAGAGGTTAAAGCGGAAAAAAAAAAAGATTTTGCCTGGCAAGGAAATACATACTGTTCCTCACAATAAACCAGGGAAATGTAGGAAAGTTGTGACTCAGTGCATTTCAATTTTTGGCATTTAAGCATCTGAAAAATGATTGCAGTTTCCTTTTGTAAGTTGTAGTGGGAGCATGAAGAGGTGACCTCTCTTGATATTTTGTATATCCCAGCAAGAAGCAGAGTTGCTTTGCGTGATGTGTCCAAACCTCTGAGGTATTAGAGGGAGGCTGTCCGTTCCCCACAGTCTATTAGCAGAGTGTAGCATTTCCACTCTGCATCTTGAACTGTTGGCTCCAAAAAAACATGATTCAGAAAACAGAACTCAAGGCAGGAACACAAGATGAATAATTCAACATTCAGTGATTTATATTGTATTGTTTTAGTAAATAGTGAGTTGGCAATTGGCTTTCTCACTCATAGTAACTGTGCTGGAACCAATCTCCAGCTCTGCTGAGATGTAGGTTGAAGTGATGACTGCAAGAGGCCACCTTCACATATAAAATCTGCCCTTTATAGGTGAAGAAAACACAGTAACTATATAAAAAGGAAATATCTCACCCTGTGTATGGTGGGCAGTTATTTAGTAACTACAGCCAATCAGACATGAAAGTGCTCCAGTTTTATATACAGTAGACACTATCTGTCAGATGAGATTAGACTCCATAACTTCTCTTTCTAGGTCTATTCGGTATCAGGATGTTATGTAGCTTCCAGTAATTAAAGGGACATTCCAGTGCCCAAATAAAAATAAATAAGTTTAGTAGATATACTCTCAATGAAAATATGTGTGAATTTAACTATTTATTAGGTTATTGGGGTATATCTAATAAAGCTTGCAGAAGCTGCAGTTCTCTTGTCTGCAGCTTTTGTAAGCCCTCCCCTTCTGACTCCGCCCAGACTTTCTTTTTCTGTCCAATCATAGACTTCCAATGCAGCTCAATGAGAAGTGTTTGCAAGGCAGGTGCTCTGGGCAAGCTTTACTGAACTCACCAAACCAGGAAGTAACAGGACCAGTTGTCTGATTGACAACCAGGTAGGTGTAACCAGGTTAATTTATAAAAGTGTCTTTCTATTAAAATCTGCACTTTTAGCAAAATGAAAAAGGACACACTCTTCGTGCTTACAGTACTTCAGCAAGCGGAAGTTATTTAGTCATAAATGTGATGATTGGTGCTGCATCTACAACTGCATGCAGCATCAATCATCAGAAAGGTAGGGCCAGTGTTAGCCTGCAAGCCCCTCTAAAGTCCAATAAATCTAAATTTGCTACCTTAAAGTGATGTTCATAAGGTTCACTGCCTGCTTTTATATGACAATAACTTATAGAGGCACTGTCACCGTTTGGATACTCTGCTGAATTCGCACTGGTTGTTCGGAGGCCGAGGGGGACAGGTAAGATTTACTTAACTGAGCCTGTACTTCATGGACGCTGCCATCTTGCATGTGCAAGAGTACAGCATTGAGGTCTATGGGGGATCCTGCTGTCTAGACACAGCCAATTCCCGGCAGCCTTGTGTAAAAATCAGGCAGAGGAGAAATACAGAGACAAAGTAGTCCCTACTTTGCCTCAGTATATCTCTTGACTGGTCCGGAATTTCAGTGAATTTCTAGCATAGTCATAGTGAGTATTTCATAAAGAATCTATTTTTATAAAAGTCATTTTTTTTTAAATTTATTTATTTATTTATTTTTAGAGGGGGTGACAGTGCCGCATTAAAAAGGTACATTTAGGTAGAGATAGGAGAATTTTTTTTTTTTTTTTTTAAAGGGACACTATAATTACAGAACAACTACAGCCTATTGAATGTGTTCTGGTGTGTAGAATCATTACTTTCAGGCTTTTTGCAGGGAACAGTCTTTTCAGAGAAAATGCAGTGTTTACATTACAGCCTAGTGATAACTTCACTGGCCACTCCTCAGATAGCTGTTAGAGATCCTTCCAGGGTCATGGCTGCCTAAAATGCATCCAAACATTCAGTATCTCCTCCCTCTGCATGCAGACACTGAACTTTCCTCATAGAGATTCAATTCAATTCATCTGTATGAGGAGATGCTGATTGGCCAGGGTTGTGTTTGCATTGTGCTGG
Source organism: Pelobates cultripes (assembly GCA_933207985.1). Taxonomy (NCBI): domain Eukaryota; kingdom Metazoa; phylum Chordata; class Amphibia; order Anura; family Pelobatidae; genus Pelobates; species Pelobates cultripes. The sequence continues at coordinate 9,556,230 of OW240923.1, read as the reverse complement.
CTCTGCCCCTGATCTGCCTCTTTGTCTCAGCCAATCCTATGGGAAAGCACTGTGATTGGATCAGTCCACCACTTCTGATGTCAGCAGGCAGTGGGCAGATCAAAAGGAAACCGTGACAAAGTAAGCATCTGCAGACTTGAATACAAGTAAGACTTTACTATATTTAACTATATTTAGGGAGGCATGAGTGGACCAGGGTGGCTAGATGGTGGTTTTAACCCTATAGGGTCAGGAATACATGTTTGTGTTCCTGACCCTATAGTGCTCCTTTAATGGAATAAGAAATAAAAGTTTGCTTTAAAATGTGTAGGTAATCTTTGTCTCCTCTGCATCTTTCTGTGCAGTTGAAATCGTGTGATACAAAGATACCACACACATTTTGCCTTCATTCACATTTTCATGGTTTTATCTAATCCTGTTCTCCTGATTTTGCCCTTACTAAATATTCTTATGTTTAAATACCTCAATATGTTCAAGGTATAAATACCATTATATAATAATGCTTTTTTTTTATTGAATGAAATGCACCTTGTTGTGAAAATGGCAGCACACTTTGTGGTTTCACTTTTGATACAACAGGTACAAGCAATAGAAAAGCAGAGTACAAGGGATGAAGTGAAATTTGACATTATAAACACACTATTTCCTTGTGTCACTAAACTATACTCAGATCAAGTATCTTCCTCTATTGAGATTGCACACAATCATAGAAGTCATAACACAAACCAAGGAAGAACATTACTGAAACATTTAGTACTGTTAAGAGCACTAAGTTTAAGACTGTGTTATTGAATGTGCAAACGTATACCAAGATTCCTCTTCCTTCAACTGCTTTAGGCTCAGACTGAAGGGCTCCTCCTGCTTCTTAGTCCAATTTATCTAAGCAGCCAAAACATCTATCTCCAGGGAGCCAGAGCCCCTGTGCTAATAAATGAGGCATCATCTTGGAAGCAGTGAAATTTTGGACGGAACTTTCCTTGGCTGCCAGCAGCAGAGTACATTCCATAACCATGCAAAGCACTCAAAGAAAGATTAATGCATTAAATCTTTATAGAATCCTGGGGGCGATTGTAGCACGCAACATGAGTTTCTTCAGGCCGCATTTTCTGGAAGTGAACGTTCTGAAGGCGGTGTTAAAGAGTTGAGAAGAATTTTACAAGTGCACTTGTTCAAAAACCTCAAACATGTATTTACTTCTTTATCCTCCTATTGAGATGAAAACATCCTGCCATTTACATTTGTGCTGAGCACTGCAATAAAGCTTACAAGCAAACTGTTCAATCTGACATTGTGTAACTGCAATCATATTGTACTTTGAGTGTTCCAGAAGCACAGTCTCTCCCTCTCCCTCTCCCTCCCCTTAATCTCCACTTCTAGAGGGGCTTCCGGGTTAATTTGCAATAATATCTGATTTAGTAAATAACCCTCCACCTACAGCATCTTGAGTGCAAGTGTACCCTCTAATGAATGTTGGTGGTTCATGGGTTAGTGGGTATCAGGTAAATCAGAGAACTACAATCTCTCCAATGATATTTCACTTTAAAACATAACACTATATACTATTTAACCCCTAACATTGGCCTTGAATTCTCCCTAAAAACAAATGTGTCAGCATATACTCTTTGATGGATTTAAAACTGCACTTTCATGAATGGAGATGGAAAGATTCTGCTATCTTAATTATTTCTTAATGCGTTAATGCCATAACTGCATACAATATATGGCAAAATGTATGTGGACAGTTGACCATCACATCTGTATGAGCTTGTTGGACATCCCATTCAAACATATGAACATTAATATAACATTCGACCCCCTTTTCACTCTTCTGGGAAGGATTTTCACAAGATTTTGGATTGTGTCTGTGGGAATTTGTGCTCATTCAGCTTAAAGCACATTTGTTTGATCAGCTACTGACTTTGGACGAGAAGGTCAGGCTCACAATTGGCCTTCCAATTCATCTCAACGTTGATCAATGGGGATTATATCAGGGCTCTGAGCAGGCCTCTAAAGTTATTCTACACAAAACTCATCAAGCAATGTCTTCATGAACTTTAGTCACCATACAGTGGTGTAATAGTTGTGGAAAAAGTTATTTGGAACTCCACTGCAGGTGAATGAAGAGGTTTGATACTGTCACTTTAAGAAAATAATATTTACTGAAATAAAGCAACAAATTCTGTTGTAACAAGATTCTAAAATGATAATGCATGAGCAATAATAATCGTTGTCAGGAGTAAGCCAAAAGGTTCGGTACACGGAGAAACTAGTAGTAAATTCAGATGGAAATCTGCAACAAAGTAGCGAGTATGCGAGAGGCACAAATTGATTGAGAAATCTTGATTAGTTTGCGGCTTCCTTTTCAAAATGAAACGCATAATGTCAGACGCATGGGCGGAGTCAGGTCAGTGAAACCCGGAAGCAGCCATGTTGGGTCAGAATCTACTGTAACCAAACTTGATTGTCCTATGTGAAACTGCAGCAGCCGGCAAGTTAGGTTGAGCAACAGTTGGTCAGATAACATTAGACTCAACACGGCTGCTCAGACAGATTAAAAAGTGACCTTTTCTCAAAAATATCAACTATACACTATTTTAAAAAAATCATCAGGTTTCACTAAATGTAATACATTTTTAAAAAAACAAGAATTAACATTTTGATGACTGTTGTTCATATTCTAATAGGAAATCACAATATTGTGGTTTTCTACTGTTAAGGGACCTTTATCTTTTAAGGAGCCTGTACTGTTTTTCTTTGTTTTTGTTTTTACTACATCTGGAGAGAGGGTCATTTAAAGGGGTTATCCTCAGACATTTTGTGAAAGATGTTCTCAATAGGGTTCTCATCATCTCTTCCTGCACAAGTAAAATTTGGCATTATTTATATTTTATGTATCTATGCTTGTTGCTGCAGAATGTCAATGCTGTGAAACAGCATAACACAAGCAGGGGCGGACTGACACCTCACAGGGCCCTCGGGCAGTGGGTGATCAAGGGCCTACCCTCCTGGTCCTTGTACAAGGTACAAGGTTTTCTGGTCCCCTGCTATTCTTCTCCCCCTTCTTTCTGCTGCTTTTACACATATATTATGTGTAGGCTGCCCAGCACACAGAATGGCTGTGTGAGAGCCACACATCCCTGACTCCCACATCACTGAGTGCCCCCCAAAATGGCCAGATTTACTTTTAAGGGGTTAATCCAACCAAAACCAGTGTTTTAATAAACACTGTTTTTAGATGGAGTAACCCTTGCTGGCGTGCCTCCCCAGCAATTAAAATAAAGAAATAAAAAGCAAATTTAATTACACACTTCCACTGATTTTTCTTAGGACATCACAAGCAGCATCCCCCACATGTACAACCTTACTTTGGAGTCTACTTGTGGGGTTGCGTGTGTGGGGATGTTGCTAGTGATGTTGTGTTCCTGTATGTCAAAGTGTTGTTAGGACTAATCCTTTCTCTTGTTTTACCTATTGTACAGCGCTGCAGAATATGTTGGCGCTATATAAGTGATTGTAAAAGTTGTGTGTGTGGAGGCTGTGTGCAGTATTGCAATGGTGGGTATGCTGTTTGTGATGTGTATGTGAAGGGAGGTTGCATGTAATTTTGTATGTGTGGGGATGCTGCTTGTGGTGTGTCAATACAGTGAGGCTCCTTGTGGGTTTTTGCGTGTGTGAATGGGGCTATTTGCAGTGCATTATGTGAGTGGAGAGGGCTGGCTGTGTTGCAGTGTCTGTGGAATAGAATCTGTAGTAGGCATCTGGTGGTTACTGCGGCTATAGTGTGTGCGTGTTTGGGTAATAGAGGCTCTACTGTGTATAAGTTGGATAGTGGCTGTAGTGTGTGTAGGGGGATAAATGCTGAAATAGGTGAAGGGAGGCACAGGGGCTGTGGTGGGTGCGGGGAGGCACGGGGACTGAGGTGGGGGTGGGGCTGGACAGATTATGAGGTGGGACATAGAGGTTGTGGTGGGCGCAGGAGGGGACATAGGGGCTGTGATGGGTACTGAAAGTGATAGGGGCTATGGTAGTTGGAGGTGGCATAAGGGATGTGGTGCGAGCATAGGGGCTTGGGTGGAAACATGGATAGGTAGGTCCTGGGGTGAGTGTTGGGAGGAATGGTGGCTGAGGTGAGTGCAGAGGGGCTGAGGTGGGTGCAGGAGCAGCTGTGGTGGATGCAGACAGGGCTGAGGTGGGTGCAGGGGGAGCTGTGGTGGGTGGAGGGGGGCTGAGGTTGGTGCAGGGAGACAGGCAGCTAAGGTGGGTAAAGGGGCTGATGTGGGCACTGAGGTGGGTACAGGGGCCTGAGGTGGGTACTGGGGGCTGATGTGGGCACTGGGGTGGGTACTGGGGGCTGATGTGGGCACTGAGGTGGGTACAGGGGCCTGAGGTGGGTACTGGGGGCTGATGTGGGCACTGGGGTGGGTACTGGGGGCTGAGGTGGGTACTGGGGGCTGAGGTGGGCACTGAGGTGGGTACAGGGGAGCAGAGGTGGGTGCAGGGGGCTGATGTGGGCACTGAGGTGGGTACTGGAGGCTGAGGTGGGTACTGAGGGCTGATGTGGGCACTGGGGTGGGTACTGGAGGCTGAGGTGGGTACTGGGGGCTGATATGGGCACTGAGGTGGGTACAGGGGCCTGAGGTGGGTACTGGGGGCTGATGTGGGCACTGAGGTGGGTACAGGGGCCTGAGGTGGGTACTGGGGGCTGATGTGGGCACTGAGGTGGGTACTGGAGGCTGAGGTGGGTACTGAGGGCTGATGTGGGCACTGGGGTGGGTACTGGAGGCTGAGGTGGGTACTGGGGGCTGATATGGGCACTGAGGTGGGTACAGGGGCCTGAGGTGGGTACTGGGGGCTGATGTGGGCACTGAGGTGGGTACAGGGGCCTGAGGTGGGTACTGGGGGCTGATGTGGGCACTGGGGTGGGTACTGGGGGCTGAGGTGGGCACTGAGGTGGGTACAGGGGAGCAGAGGTGGGTGCAGGGAGACAGGGGGTGCTGAGCTGAATAAAAATTAGCTTACCTGAGCTGTCTGCCAGGCTGCTGCAGCTCCTTATCCTGGGTGCTCTTCAGGCAGGGCAGGAAGTGATGTCACTTCCTGGCCCCACCTCTTCCTCCTCACACAGCACCGCACGGCTGGAGACCTGGCAGCAAGAACTGAATACTCACTGCCAGGTCTCCCTGAGAGAGGGGAAACAGGTGAGGGAGGGAGCGGGTGAGGGGGTAAACCACAGAGTGATATGCTGCAGGGGCCATGCAGCATGTCACTGGAATAACGGGGAAATCATGTTGTTCTGGCTGAGGAGATCTCTGATCTCTGATCTCTCCAGCTGGAGCATGGCTGTGCTGCCGGGCCCCTGACTGCCTCGGGCCCTCGGTCCATGACCGATCTGCCCGACCTGTCAGTCCGCCCTTGAACACAAGTTTACTACATCTTTACATTAGATTAGGCGAGTACAATTACCTCCTAGATGGAGGGTGTCCAAACCACTGATGCGAGGAAATTTAAACTCTCCAAACCTGTGATTCCCTGTTATCTGATGCATCTACAGACATTCATTCATGTGGACTCTATGTGGGAAACTGCTCAAAACCCAGAGAGCAGAATTCTCATAGAATGAAGCAGCTTCCTTCCTGCATATACATTTAACCCCTATCATAGCCTCATAAGTAAAGGTGGGGTAGACAGGACTACAGGAAGATATTGCTGAGCACAAAGTTAAAATTTACTTTGTATAATGAAGGGATAACTTTTTATTTTAAAGGAGCACTATAGTGCCAGGAAAACAAACTCATTTTCCTGGCACTATAGGGTCATTAGGTCCCCCCCACCCTCAGGGCCCCCCTCCCACTGGGCTGAAGGGGTTAAAACCCCTTCAGCCACTTGCCTTTCTCCAGCGCCGGGCTCCCTCTGCACTGGGGAACTCTCCACCCCCTGCCGACATCAGATCCAAATGCGCGGCAGGAGCCGCGTGCGCATTCAAACAGCCCATATGAAAGCATTACTCAATTGAATTTCACAGTGAGAATCGCGGAAGCGCCTCTAGCGGCTGTCAGTGAGACAGCTACTAGAAGCTGGATTAACCCTCAGTGAAACATAGCAGTTTCTCCGAAACTGCTGTTTTCAGCTGCAGGGTTAAAACTAGAGGGACCTGGCACCCAGACCACTTCATTGAGCTTGAAGTGGTCTGGGTGCCTATAGTGGTCCTTTAACTACAATAATGTTCTGCTTTATTTTCTAAATAAATAGGCTATTTTATTTCAAGTGCCGACTATAAAGTTAATCAGATGATTAAAGCTGTCCTTTTACAATATGTAACCTATAACTTCCACAGCAGCGACAACCAAGCAACCACAAAGCAAATCCCTTGATTTAATTGTTACTAAACCTAAAGGTTTACTCCAGCCATGTGACCACTTTACTGATTTCAATAGATCATATTACTTTAAGTCTGTATGTCTCCTCTTTTCACTATGAAATGCTGTACTTACGGACTTTAACTCCTCTGCTACAGGATGTGTAATCCACTTCCGGCAGCATAATTGGGGTGTCGTTAGCCACGCCGGAACAAGGTTTCCAGGCAGGAGAATGTGAATTATGTGCAAATTTGCTGTCTGTCTTTTGCACACACAGCTCCCTGACATATCTCCCCTCCAACAAAGTGGAGTGACACCAGTGAGAGAGGATCAGGCTGAGGAAGAACTTGGCCTCAGTCCTAGAAAGAAATGTGAGTTTTAGCTATTTTCTTTATTTTTTGCAGGGGGGGACCAGGATAGTGTGGTGTGATTCCAATCACGATAGATTCAGTATGGAAAGTGAGCTCTGAGCATTCTGCAAAGACTTATAGAACTGCCAAATATGCAGAATTACCAATAATAATTATTAACCTAATTGGTCATAATTGTCCGCTTAAAGGATGGTCTATTTCCGTAACATAGATCTAAGAATGAGCTGAAACCAACTAAAACAAGGCCAGAACATGGTTATTTCAACAATTTCTGTCTCTTGCCGCATATTAAGATTTAGCATATCGTACATGACAGACCCATCTTCACGAAATGATGTTTGTTAGCAAAATATAGTCAGCATTGTTGGTTAACATATCAGAAATACTAGAATACCAGAAATGCATTATTACAATAGGAAGGGTTACACTAACCAAAAACAGTGTTTTCTAAAAAATTTAAAATAACCGGAATGCATATTCTGACCCGTGTACACGTCTTGAGGAAAGCGATCCTTGCGTACTATGGGTACAATCAGAAAAAAGTTACATTTGCTGTTAAATCGGCTAATGGTTGTTTATGGTTTACCTTCCCGTTATTATTTTTAACTCCAACAGCTTTACCAAGCTTTTTCTGAAAAATCAATGCTTTCAGAGTACATTTTCTTTATTGTTCACATTTATAAGATAAATGTACACACTTTCATAAGTGAGACCACAAAACAAATATTGTGAATTCTGTCAGTTGATGTATGGCATGACAATAGAATTTTTTTTAATTGGCTCTCCATAAAATATATTATTGTCCTGAGTTCCATTCAAATGTTCTGCTATTTAGAGAACATTTACGCATCTCCCTAAATACATATACTATATAGGAGACTGTTTTAAACAGAGGTGTCCTACAATTTGATGTGTCCTGGCATTATTTAGGCTTCTTGGCTAGGGATTTACAGTGTCTAAGTGTTCTGTCTGCTGTGTAACCAGGCAGGACTCTGCAGAAATATATCGGATATCAAGGGACATCATTTAAGCATAGCAATTAATTCTGTTGGTGAAAGAGGGGCAAACACAACATTACACATCCCTCTGGCATTGAAGAAAATCAACACAATTGCAGCATGTAACTACATTTAGATTCCTTCTTTATATGTCACCCATTATGTTAAAGGGAATCTATCCTCGAAATTTTTAATGCATTTTTGAATGCATTAATGCCAGAGATAGAAGTCTAATTTGCTGTCACTGGAATGATTCATAATGGTGTTTTTAAGAAAAACCTCAACTGTAAATATATGTTTAAAATATATATGAAGACCATGGGGGCGGGGCCTGATGCCATGCCAAACACATGCATCCAGAGTGTGCTCCGGCACCAAAATTGATAAAAATGCATGGAAACTGCTGTTCTAACCCCCCCCCATTGATGATTATAATTGTCTCCACAGTGCCCCTGGATTAAAGTGGGATGATCCTAAGCCTGTATGATGTCTCTGGGTGTCCATGCTGACTGATAGCTGACTCGGCAGCATGGTGTGCCTGAAGGAGTGGAGAAGTGGCCGATCTCCGCTCCTGATCCGCTACGCTGCTTGGTGCCCTGTTCCCCCCTCCCCCCTTTGGACCGGAGGAGGTGATCCCTGGAGGTTCTCTTACCAAACGGAGAGTGCACGACACTATCGCAACAAGTTATAATCACTCAACATGGCCGACGCCGCGTGCCCCTCCGATCCCTGCAGAGGATGTCTTGCAGCCCTGCTACAGCTGAATGGACCATTAAAGTCCCTTTACACAGTGGAGGTCTGACTGCGATCCGTGGCACGGAAAGACGCGACTTGCAACACTCCGGAGAGCTGAGTGGAGAGTGAGAAAACTCCCATGATGCAACACACCACGAGAAAAGCGGGGGACTTTTGGCTGGGATCAGTGATAAGCTGCAGCATTACCCCTGCATCACTGCACAAAGGAAGGGCATCCTTTTCTTGCCTACAAGGGGGGCCTCCTGGGGGGTTTATTCTTCGGCAAAGATATCTGACATGCTTTACAGTTACTTTCTATTTCATGTTTACAGTGTGAGATACCTGTGCCTATAATTATTAGGCTTCATTGAGACTACTTCTAAAAAAAAAAAAAAAAAAAAAGTGTGTGCCGTTATTCCTAATGCCATGCTAATGTATACTATGCCTGTTATTGTGGAACTTGTTGAAGCTGTTGTGGCTCGGCAAGCTTGCTTGGTAATCTTGCGCACACCAAAAATAAAGTATTACAAAAAAAATACAGACCATTATGTCTTTTGTTTCTCATGCATGGACCAATTATACAAGCCATATTTTTTTTTCTCATGTGCCGTCAGTCTTTCTTGTTTTTTAATGGTAAATGTTCTCGGCAATGATACATTTTAGCTGAACAGAACAGCTGCTATTTTTATAATGTTATCTTTCTATCTGTGAAATATCCGAGCATCCAGATCACTCTAAAAGAATTCAACCTGAACTTGTATTATTGACTGCAGTGTAATAGATTCCAAATAGCGTGTCACTGCAATTTCCTGTGACCTGGACCGTCATTTTACTGGGAAGACTGATTTTCTTGTCAGATTTCCAACTTCTGATTTTCTCTTATGGAAAAAAACCCAAAACAAAAAAATGATCCATACGTTATTTGTGTATGAAATACATTATATACTTATGGTGCAAGAAATCTTTGCAGCAGCCCCTCCCATTTTTAAAAAAACGTTTTAATTTAGTACGACCAATTTGGTAAGCAAACTTTATAAGATAATAAAGAAAATTAATCATTATCTTAGAGGTAGCAGAGGGGGTGTTCAAATCATTCAAAAAAGGTTTGACAAAAGATAGACTAAATCCAAAGGTTCCTTGAACCAAAAACACTAAAAGAAGCTGTAGTGGTTATGGTGCTTAGTAACCATCCAGAGGACAATTCATGCCAGCTCCGAGTTGGACAAAACCACAAATCTTATCCTCATGGTAATAATAGAGTAGAAACCATTGTATTTGCAAGTATAGCAAAGATCTACAAGACGGGGAATGAACATTCTTGTTTCTACATACAGGTGTGGGTTTAACCCCCTTGGCGACTGCCCATTAAAGTCATCACTGGCATTCCATGGAGAGAGGGAGACCTGTGGTGAATGTCCCGATCGACCCCAAGTGTGTGACTGGCAGGGATTGCATGATTATCAACAGCAGAGAAGGAGATCTCACAATGTATTCTGTGCTAAGTAGTCCGGGTAAACTCTGTGGTGATATCAGTAGACACCTCGGTGAGATAATCTTTCTACATTAATAAGGCTGGTGTAGGAATAGTGTTCGGTATGTTAGGGTTAGGGCACCATAGCAACTTCACTTTCCGATGAAGTTGTTATTGTGCCCAGAGGCTCCCTTTAAGGTTGGTGGTAGGATTAGGGTTAATAAAGGTAATGATTAACTAGGGTTTAAAACTGAATCAACATTAAACCGCATTCAAATTCAATGTGTGTGTGTGTGTGTGTGTGTATGTATGTGTGTGTGTGTGTATATATATATATTTTTTTTTTTTTTTTTCTCCCTCACTCCCTCTTCTTTCTGACTCATAGTGCGTGCATGCACTCTGATCAGCTGAAAACGGTCCAATGAAATGCTTCTCTATGATGCACATGATCAGATCATGGAGAGAGAAGGTGTGATGTGGTGTGATGTCTGGATACGGCGAGTCCAATGAAATGCTTCTCTATGATATATATGATCAGACCATAGAGAGAGAAGGTGTGATTTCGGGATACGACGGGTCCAATGAAATGCTTCTCTATGATATATGTGATCAGACCATGGAGAGAGAAGGTGTGATTTCGGGATATGGCGAGTCCAATGAAATGCTTCTCTATGATATATGTGATCAGACCATGGAGAGAGAAGGTGTGATTTCAGGATACAGCGAGTCCAATGAAATGCTTTTCTATTATATATGTGATCAGACCATGGAGAGAGAAGATATAAAGAAAAAACACAATAGTGTAATACAGTATATACGGTGAATTGTGCGCTTTAAATGGATGCACTCACAAGATGATGGAAATAGAAGAGCATTCATAAGGTGCCTAGCCAGATAATATAGGGGGCTGGTGGTTCCCCTTATCAATGTAGAGCAGCCAATGGAACACAGGACTCCAGGTGAGTAGTAGTAGTAGAAAAAACAGTAGTTTTATTTTCTTAAAAAGGTGAAAAGACACCATAAGAATAAAGATTAAAAGTGCAGCAATAGGTCCAATGCGTTTTGTTCAAACAAGTACTTCATCAGGGACCGCACCGTAAAAAAATCACAAACAATATCACAGATTGTAAAATAATACATCCTACTCTCTCCTTAACAGAATCTCTATAAATAGGGCTAATCCCAATGTCCCATTGGTCCATGATTTGGAAGTGTCCAGTAGCCAGCTCTTCATTGGTCCAGGGATGATATCCTCCAGCTGATGATATTTTCTGCATTTAGATGATTCAAATTGGGCGCGTTCAATAAAAAATCCGAAACCGGAAGTGGACGTCATCCTTCACTTCCGCGTTCCATTTGCGTTCCACATGCGTACAATCGATCTATCTTAGCCACATCAACAGGGAACCATCAACACAAGTAATTGCAAGAACGGCTATAAAGCCAAAGAATGAAAAATAGACTAGATACAATTAATCTCTAAATGGAAAAAGAAAAATGAATTAGTGTATGAAATATACAGCAACCTTATTAAACTAGTTCCTATAGAACTTAAACTTATATTTTATAAGTATGTGTAACAATATCCTACACCATTACATAGTTCATGCATATCTGTTTAAAGTGACAGACACCTCCTTATCAAATAGGAAATAAAACATAATCAATTATTTCCTAAAGATGTTCCCTCAATACAAGTAATTATTGTTTTATAATATATAACTTAGTACACATAATTGTATTATATAACACAAATTTTTTTTAATTTTATTATAATTGCCTCTTTTCTCCCCCTATATTTACACTGTTGATACTACTTATGTTTCTAGAGGTACACATGGAATAATTGCAAAAAAGAAGAGGGAGACCCAAGAATCAATCCAAGAAACACACTAAATCAATCCCAATATTCAGACCCCTAGGTTCAAGGGTCTTTAATTTGTGGATCCAAAAAGTTTCCCTTTGGGATAACTTTTTGACCCCATCACCTCCCGCCAGTATGGAAAGACATGTTCAATACCCATACACTTAAATTCTTTAAACGAAAAAAAAGGACAATTGTTACAATGGGCCGAGACCGAATGGGTAACCAATCCCTTACGTATATTATTTAAATGTTCCAAGATTCTGACCTTCAGGATACGTTTCGTACGTCCTACATACTGTTTGCCACACGGACACTGCAGTAAATATACTACATAGTCCGTGTGGCAACTTATCAATGATTTAATCTTAAAAGTTTCCCCTGTAATATAACTAATGAATTCCTTAGTTCTCCCCATAAGGGCAGTAGTACAAGCTTTGCAAGCACTACATCCCCTGAAACAGCCCGAATCAGGGGATCCATTAGATCTATTTATTTTGATGGCATTGCTAGGAGCTAGCATATTCTTTAAATTCTTATTCTTCTTAAAGATCACCGTCGGACGTTCAGACAAGGAATTACCCAAAATAGGGTCTTGTTGTAAAATGGGCCAAAACTCACTTAAGCTCCTTTTAATCTTAAAATGATCAGTATTATATTGGGTAACAAAAGCTGATTTAAAATTCGTATTCCCCACAGTCTCGGGGGCTTTGTCCTCCAAAAGTTTACTCCGTTCAAGAAGACCAACTGATCGAATTTCTTTGTCCAGAGTATTCTTATTATAACCCCTTGCGCATAATTTATTTTTTGTATGGGAAGATTGAATCTGAAAATCTTGAGGGTGAGAACAGTTACGTCTCAATCTAGTAAATTGACTTCGTGCTATACCCCTAAGCCAGGGCTTATGGTGACAGCTTCGTTGATGTACGAAGCCGTTTCCATCCGTTGGTTTGAAAAAACACTTAGTTTGAATTTGGCCCTGATCACAGAAAATTTCAAGATCCAAAAAAGTGGATCTCATTCTTATTCTGAAAAAAAGATTATATAAATTGGAATTAAGATATTGAACATATTCGAAAAAACTGGTGGAGGACCCCTTCCAAATGATGATCACATCATCGATGTAACGCCGCCAGAGCACCAGGCTCTCCCTCCAGTCATGCCTCGACCACACAAATAATTCCTCCCATCTCCGCATGTAGGTGTTGGCATAACTGGGGGCAAACCTGGTGCCCATGGTGCTCCCTGTTATCTGTAGATAATATTGATCATTAAAAAATAAAAAATTATGTTCCAAAATAAATTTCACAGAGGTCAATATAAATTCCTTCTGACCTTGGGACAGGTCCAAAGTTTGTTTTATATAATACAATTATAGTTAAAGTTCTATAGGAACTAGTTTAATAAGGTTGCTGTATATTTCATACACTAATTCATTTTTCTTTTTCCATTTAGAGATTAATTGTATCTAGTCTATTTTTCATTCTTTGGCTTTATAGCCGTTCTTGCGATTACTTGTGTTGATGTGGCTAAGATAGATCGATTGTATGCATGTGGAACGCATTTGGAACGCATGTGGAACGCAAATGGAACGCGGAAGTGAAGGATGACGTCCACTTCCGGTTTCGGCTTTTTTATTGAACGCGCCCAATTTGAATCATCTAAATGCCGAAAATATCATCAGCTGGAGGATATCATCCCTGGACCAATGAAGAGCTGGCTACTGGACACTTCCACATCATGGACCAATGGGACATTGGGATTAGCCCTATTTATAGAGATTCTGTTAAGGAGAGAGTAGGATGTATTATTTTACAATCTGTGATATTGTTTGTGATTTTTTTACGGTGCGGTCCCTGATGAAGTTCTTGTTTGAACGAAACGCGTTGGACCTATTGCTGCACTTTTAATCTTTATTCTTATGGTGTCTTTTCACCTTTTTAAGAAAATAAAACTACTGTTTTTTCTACTACTACTCACCTGGAGTCCTGTGTTCCATTGGCTGCTCTACATTGATAAGGGGAACCACCAGCCCCCTATATTATCTGGGGAGGCACCTTATGAATGCTCTTCTATTTCCATCATCTTGTGAGTGCATCCATTTAAAGCGCACAACTCACTGTATATACTGTATTACACTATTGTGTTTTTTCTTTATATGTTCTCTCTATAGACTATACAGCCGTATCCCATTTCTGTTTGTGGTTCTATGCATATGTAAAGATCGTTTGTTGTGGATAACTATCCTGGGAGGCTGCAGATTGATTGAAGTTAAGTAATTTACACGATCAGAGCACTGAGTTTATGGTGTTTGTTTGCTTGTTGTTCATGGAGAGAGAAGGTGTGATGTGGTGTGACGTTGGGATACGGCGAGTCCAATGAAATGCTTCTCTATGATATATGTGATCAGACCATGGAGAGAGAAGGCATTATTTCGAGATACGACGAGTCCAATGAAATGCTTCTCTATGATATATGTGATCGGACCATGGAGAGAGAAGGTGTGATTTTGGGATACGGCGAGTCCAATGAAATGCTTCTCTATGACATATGTGATCAGACCATGGAAAGAGAAGGTGTGATGTGGTGTGACATTGGGATACGGCGAGTCCAATGAAATGCTTCTCTATGATATATGTGATCAGACCATGGAGAGAGAAGGCATTATTTCGAGATACGACGAGTCCAATGAAATGCTTCTCTATGATATATGTGATCGGACCATGGAGAGAGAAGGTGTGATTTTGGGATACGGCGAGTCCAATGAAATGCTTCTCTATGACATATGTGATCAGACCATGGAAAGAGAAGGTGTGATGTGGTGTGACATTGGGATACGGCGAGTCCAATGAAATGCTTCTCTATGATATATGTGATCAGACCATGGAGAGAGAAGGCATTATTTCGAGATACGACGAGTCCAATGAAATGCTTCTCTATGATATATGTGATCGGACCATGGAGAGAGAAGGTGTGATTTTGGGATACGGCGAGTCCAATGAAATGCTTCTCTATGATATATATATGATCAGACCATGGAGAGAGAAGGTGTGATGTGGTGTGACGTTGGGATGTGGTGAGGAAACGCTCCAGGAGGGCTTTGCCCTGTGCTGGAATCAAGGTAAGTTTTTACTCTTTTAATAAGTTTGGAGGTTAAAAAGGTAGGGGGTATAGATACTTGGACAATAGTGAAGTATAAACTGGGGGAGGGGGAAAGGGTTATGGTAACTCTAAGTAAAACTGAGAATTTTTCTTTCCTCCTTTTTTTTTTTTATCTATTATTCATACTTAACATTGTTTTATTTATATATACATGGGTGTACTAAAACAAAAAGAGCCAAATTATGGTGGAATGAATACATCACAGAAGGCATCAATCACATACCCATGAAATCTCAGAAAAGCCTTGGTCAGTAAGTGGTTAAAAGCCTATTAATGAACTTGCTATACTAAATATAAGAAAGCATTTTAGTACTCTGTAACAAATTGGAATTTTGTATATACTGAAAGTATGATTGCAGTACACACATATATTTGTATTGCATTATTCCTTTCAATTAAGAGTGAAAATTGGGGGGCCACAACCAGAAACTGCATTTCCCAATATTTGTTTTGCTGTAAACACCTCATGTTATACCAGATACACAAAGTGATTGCCATATGGTGTGATCATACCTCCTCATTTCTACTTCAGACAGGGTATTTTATTTAGCCTTAAAAATATCAAATATGATCGTAAAATAGTGAACTGGCATTAAAAACAAACTAATCAGAGTCCTGACTAATTCCCTTAAAATGACAGACAATGCTATACAAAGACAAACTAAAAAGTTGAAAATACAGAGGAATCAAGTGTAATAATAAATAAATATGACTTCTGTGCAGTTTCATACTCGTACATAAATATATATAAGCAGACATATAAAATTACCCTGCACTTGATAAAGCACTGAGCTGACTGGCTTCCAGGGATACATTAACATGCGTTGATAACTTGACACTTGCCCAAATGAACCAGTTAGTAATGATTTTATGTACAGTATCTATAGATATACCATAATGTCTTATTTACTAATGGGTGCTAAGCTGCAGAGGTATCCTGTCCGGCTATTTCTTGTCCCAGTAATGCTATTTGAGAAGGGCTGGTTAAGCTGTCAAATAGGCCTGTGCCCTGAGTGGAGCAGACACTGTTAGCACAGAATTCCCGAGATAAATTCTACTTAACAGGCAGACTGTGATTGCTCTACACGACCATTACTCTTCTCTGAGGCTAATCCCTGATATAATAATGTACATAAACAAACCTGTAGAAATCTTTTAAATGGCCAAGGATTTACTATATTTGACTTTTCTTAACTAGAGATTGTACAGCATAGAGCTGTGTGCTGCGGAGGGCCCCTTTTGTTCCAGTAAATGAATATGATATACTGTGTAACGATAGTGAGTATAAGGGCAAGGTATTATAGACCAATAAAACAGTGTGTCCTTATATAACTCTGGTATCTGTAGAAACACAGACTTGCTATACAATATGTCTATTTTATATACAGAAAGTATCCGCGTGATTGTCTTTTACTCTGATTTTCCAGCAGGCTCAATAATTACTTCCCTAGCAGAGCCAAAAGGTTCAGGGGCCCCCCCCCCACCCCTTTTTTTTTATTTTTATTTATTTATTTTTTTTTATAGTATAGGAATAGACAAAGCATACCCGTTGTGGCATAGAAAATAACTGCACATTTTTGTATAAGGATTTACAAGACAAAACAAGGAAATAGTCAGTGGTGCGACAACACAACATGATAAAAATCAGGCTATACCGGCTAATTATGCGAGTGAATTATTACAAGAATAAAACAGAATAGTAAGATGGTGAGCATTAAAACTGACTGACTATGCGAATAATGTATATGATAATAAACGGTGATATGGCATGCTAGACTGATCAGTAGTATGTTTAACCCCTTAAGGACCAAACTTCTGGAATAAAAGGGAATCATGACATGTCAGACATGTCATGTGTCCTTAAGGGGTTAAGCATAGCGGTTAGGCCACCGATGTCCTACACTCCCTGTCGTGACTGCCTTATCAGTTAGAGTTATGGAACATGCCAGGTTCCCAAACCCCACATTCACTGTAGATTACGCTGCTCAGTCTGTGATAGAATTTACATGGGAAATCAAACCAAGGTAATATGTATAAGCAAAGCCAAGTCCATGGTAAGACTTGGAGTAAGCGCTTGGGTGTGTGAGAGTGCATTCTGTCCCTGCGGTGCAGTGCATTCTGGAAGTACAGGGTGGTACGGCCCACAGGGTAGAGTGTGCACAGTCAAGCTATTCCCATGCTTGGCAATGTGGTGGCAGGCATTTTGGGGTCCTCTATGGCGATGATGCGGCATGGGCTAGCAGACACCTTTTTCCAGTCCCGGGCCTTGTAGCAGGTCTGCATCTTCTCTCCACAGACTCGGGAGCTCTGTGAGGCCGTGTCTGTCCCTCTTCAGGCTCTACGGAAGGCCGCAGTGTTTTGTCGCCGCCAGCAGTGGGCAGTCTGCCTGCGGTGTGGGAAATGCTTTCAGAGGAGTTCTCCAGGCGACCTTTGGCCTGGATGGGCTGTCAGCCAGAGCAGCAGGGACTTGGGTGTGTGGTGTGCCCAATGCGGCTCTCCCCCCGGTACCCCTCACCTTCGTCTCATGGGTAGGTGGTAGTGGTGGCTATGCCAGGCAATGGTGCAGTTTCTCCCAAAAACTAATAAATATCTTGTCCAGACATGTTTTTCCACATGGTAGCCTCTTAGTTGCTGAGGTGTGAGCATTGACGACTGGGGTGTGCCTGCCATTTTGTTTGGTCCAGTAAGTTCCATGCTGGAAAGGGATGCCACTATTAATAAGATAGACATGTTTTTCATGGGGAAATTTGTTTAACCCCTTAAGGACCAAACTTCTGGAATAAAAGGGAATCATGACATGTCACACATGTCATGTGTCCTTAAGGGGTTAAACTCCTGTTTTTTTACAGAATTGACCAAGATTTCTTTTGACACAAATAGCTTTCCATAGGACAAGTTAGAAACATATATAGAAGCTATATTTTCTCATAGCCAACAACGAAGCTCTTGGTGTATACATACAGTACTGCTGGGAAATGCATTGTTTCACTGCTTACATTTTTGTTTTGTTTTTTACGAAAGTTAGTATTCAAAGTGAATTTCAAATTAAAGGTAAAACTACTGAACTGGAAAAAATGTGCAAGTCCGCTAGGCTTCTAGATCGCCTACAGTGTCCTAACCTTTGGCATGCAAATGCTCACCTTAGTAAATAACCCTGCTTGCATTGAAATGGAGATTTTCACATCAAGCTCAAATTCCCCCAAATCTAATTTTTACATTTGGGGCTAGTAACTGAGTTTGATGTTTTAAATTTTTTTCCCCTTTCGGCTATTTTATCCAAATTTGAAATTGTGTTAAAAAAAACAAACTCCTATATGCCTAAAATATTTTTTTTGTACATCTTACACCTATAGTCACTTAGATGCTTAGTCATTCAAACTCCCTTTTACTCCTCTCACATCGTATCTAAAAGTGACAGGGTTGTTCTTTTATTCCTCAATAATTTGGTCAGACTATTAAATATTCTATAGAAAATGATTATGTGTAGAAGGTTGAGTATGTCGAACGTGACCCATTTTGTTATTTATATTACATAATTTAAAAAAATTAAAAAACAACAACTGAGCAGTTATAATTTCATGGAACTGTTTTGTGTTGAAACATTAACCAGGGCATTGCCAAAAGAGAGGCTGTAACGCTGGATAGGGGTACATTCACCCCAGTGTCCTTAGAATATAGCCCAAAGGATTCTATAGCTGAAGTTTTAGCCTTATAAAGGCATTCCTACTTTTCAGCACTGAAACCCCCAGTGACTGGAACGTCTGTGGCCTCCGAGCTGCCAAACTCCCACAAACTAAATAGACAGAGCCCAAAAGAGAAGAGACTTAGCATAAATCACTTTGTCTGACAGAGACCACCTGGTAAATTTACCCTCGTTGTAGGTACCAAGCCTGTTCTGTGCTGCTGACTGTGCGTTTTTTTTTTCCCTATATAAGTTTTATGGGTGATCTGGAGGAGAATCTCTACTGTTTACACTGAGCAGTGAAGGTTCATTTCTACTAGAGAGATATTCACTCAATCAAAATCTGGAAATATTTCAGCTCACACTATGGAACTCCTGACTCCTTACTGCGGTTTATATATTGGTGACAGAAAATATTTATAAACTATTAACACCCAGATCTATATCCATTGGCTAGAAGTCATATTTTTAGCACTCTGTCATTTAAAGGGGCGGTATAGTGTGTTTAGTGTAGTGGTTCTGTTGTCCATAGCATGTCCCTGCAGCCTTAGTACGGTAAATAGTGCATATTAAGAGTGAAGGCAATGTGTACCTTGCTGGCTAGTAGCACCTCTAATGGCAGTCACTCAGATAATCACCAGAGGTGCTTTCTAGTCCAGTGCTGCACAGTGTGCAGACGCTGAATGCTCCCCATAGAACACTGTATCTCCATGGACACTTTTCTCCATTAAGAAAGGGGCTGGACACCTAAATAACAACTCCAACACTATAGTCTCAAGACGAGACTATAGACTTAGTGTTCCTTTAAGTATGTAATTTACATTAATCAGTTGAACACAAATTACCAGCAGATTATCAAACCAAGGTGTACCAGATACAAATGCTATATAAGAACTGATAAATAAAGTGGATTATCAGTATGCATGAGAGGTAGAGTATTTTGGCAGATGTATTAAGACGTTACATTAGTATAGCACAACAACAAACTCAGAATCGTGGTGGCAGTACTGTAGAGGAGATAAGTATTTAGTTAACATCTGCCAAAGCACTTGCATATATAACCTATACAGATTAAATTAAAAAAAACTAAATTTATGTAACATTTACTCTTACAGAAAATTCAAATAATACAGCTGTTATTTGTTAATCTGTTGCTATTTTGTTCTACACATTTATGCCAATGTGTGCACCTTAGAGCAGACCAGGGTTTTTAGTCTGTGTCACTGACAGCCCAAGGCTCTGCATGTAAAAAGGCTTTCCATGTGTCAGTGTATTGGGTGGCACTGACAGTACAGTATTTAGCAAGGAGTTCAAAAACAAAGATTAGTACTAGAAGAAGTGGGCAAGTTTTTAAATGAAAGAATAGAAGACTGAGGGTTGATATGGCTAAACAATACTTTTCAAAATGTGTAGTAGATGCCCGAAATAGCTTTGTAGCGGAAGCAGCAAAGGCTGTCCAGTGAAGGAATTATACAAACTTTGGAATATACAAAAGCCTATTCCGGAGAACAATAAGCAACAACATTCTCTGATTTTAAAACTGGAAAGTTGGATGAGACAATCTGTTCTTATCTGCTGTTACAAACTGTTTGTACAGAATCGGTAGGTTGCATTCCTAAAAGACAGAACTACGGTAGAAAAAGAAGGGGCACTAATAATGTGTTTAAGCCACTTATATCATTGCACCACGACTGCAGGTGTCACTAAAGAGACACTACAGGCACTTAGAATACGTCCTCTCATTGAAGTGGCCTGGATGCAGTGTTCCTGATTCCTTAAAGGTAAATGATAGACACCCAGACCACTTCAGTTTATTGTGCGATAGTGCCTGAAATACAGAAGTGGTCGGTGAAAACATTGCAGGTTTAGACTGCCTCTACCAGACAGCCACTAGAGGTGCTTCCTGCAGTTTCACAGAGTTTAACTCCCTAAAACAATGCTGGATGTCCTCACACTCTGCATGGTGTCCATCATCTTCCAAATCCCCATAGGAAAGCATTGATGGAATGCTTTTCTAGTGGGAAGGCCTAATGCGTTCGCAGCTATCACCACACATGCGCAATAGGATCGCTGACGTCGGAGGAGGTGGAGACGGAACCAGCACCAACAGAAATTGGCACTAGAATCACGTAAGAGGTCAAAGGGTTATTTAACCCTTTGATTGCCACGGGTGGGAGATGGACACTGATCTATTAGAAATACAGCTTTGTTTTCCTAAGACTGAGAGGATAAAGCTTTATTTTAGCTCGGATTATTTCTGCCCATTTGCTAACTGCTGCTAGAAGAAGCATACTAGTAAAAAGTCTAGGAAAACAGCAGCATTCTGATGACGTAAATGGATTGGTGACACTTTCTCGAGCTATGCAAGTTTCCTGCCAGAAAGTGGGAGAGCTGGAAAGAGAGAGACAGATTGTGTTCAAAGTGCATATAAAAAGTCCACAATGTAGATCAGTGTATTCCTGGAACTTTCTGTCATGTCAAGTTCACATTTGTGTTTTGCATGGCTAGTTAGTCAGTGTGGATTCTAAGTTAAGGAAATGAAGGACATTTAACCAAAAGTAAGTATAAGGGGAGTTGTCAGAAATTACACAATTGGAAAAAAAAGTTGACTTTTTTTTTTTTTTTTTTTAGAACTCGTGTCAACCTTTTTATTGTTGGTTTGTTTTCTGTTTTTTTTTTAACTTATATTAATAATTTAGCACATTACAACACAATCCAGTTCAGTTCAGGCACAGCCAGGGCACACCATGCAAATGTGGAGAAAAATAAACATTGTTTCATTTCTTTTTTGCAGGTGTTTTTTCAATGCTAACTGCCAATTGCAAAGGACAGAGCATATAAACTTATAATAAATAATATAAAGGAAGCTTGTGATGTAGATTTCCAAATATTATCTTTCACTCCTCACAAATATATATTTGTTAACTATAGTGTGTTAGTAAATATAATATTAATCCTGGGAAGCCCTCTTTAAGCACCATTCACTTCATAACTTTACATACTTAAAGTGCACCAGTAACTTTCCCGTATCGTAGTGAATAACTCCTGATCTGTTATCAGGTATGTGCCTGTAATCCACGCTTTCAGTACAGAAGCATAACACCAGATTCCGTACTACATGGGGTGAAGAAAATGGCACCTTTATTGCTCATGTAACATTGATAGAAATGGTATGTGCCTTAGATTCCTGTTGTGTCAATGCAAGAGGACAATTTCATCGTGTTAACGGATAGTGATGTCGCGAACCGTTCGCGAACTTGCCGCGAACGGTTCGTGGCGAACTCCGGTCAGCTGACACATCCCTGCCAATCTCCGGCAGACCCTCCCTCCCAGACCCTCCCACCTCCTGGACGGCATCCATGTTGAAACCGCGGCGAACCGTTCGCGGCAAGTTCGCGACATCACTATTAACGGAACACTATGGTGTTATGAATACAAACCTGCATTTCTAATGCTCGAATGTCTCCTCACTGGTTAGTATGAAATTTACACAAAAAAAAACAAGGAAAACTGTTTTAACAATTTTCTTTTTTACTCCAGTGCCAAGATTCACTTGGTACAGCTGCCCGCTAATAAGAAAGGCAGTCATTGGGAGGTGTGTTTAGTAGATGTAGCAATCTTTCTACTACGGGACTAAACATCAATGTTTTATATTGCAGGACTAAAACTAAAGGGTCACTCATTAAGATCACTTCATCGAGATCAAGGGGTCTGGGTGCCTTTAGTGTTCCTTTAATTCTCAAAAAGGCCAGGCATCGTATAACTGGTACCCTCTTTCAGGATGGAAATGCCCTGTGCAATAGCATCATTAGTCTGTAGTCATATGCATACCTAGTTCAGTCAGGCACTTTTAAATAACGTAATCTGCGAGCACTATTTGGAAGACTGAAATTCAGATCATGTCTATTTACAGATAGATTTTGCCTGCAAAACAAATTTAAGCAAATGCGACATTTTCTAGGCAGTGGAAATATGGTCATCTTGAAGCTGGATACAACTCTGTTTGTATTGATCTCTGTCCAAATCAGCCAAGCTTTGATCATGGTTTAGGGAAAAGCAGGATGCTAAAATAAGACAAATTTCTATTTTTGTTGCATTATTACATTAGGAAAAGCACAAGGAATGTCTTAGGAAAGCGTTTACTCATTGAGAAAACTCTGCCAAAGTCAACTCAGAAACACATTATCCCATATGCCACTGTTACAACGTGGAGAGTTAATCACACAAAGCACAAACTAATCCCTTGATATCAAACATTCCCCAGTGAACAGAAAACTCTTCCGCATAGTGTTTGGTATCGGAACATTTTGCTTTATTCATGATATAACGTTAACTCTTTTACCCTTCATCTTCTTCATTATAATAGCCAAACACTTAAAGGGACAATCATACGCTTTATGTAATATATTAATGTGTGTGTATATAGGGTAGAGAAAAGAGGCTATGAGATGGCTGTGGTTCATATGTAACCTACATTTTATTTATATAAGAGATCATATATGACTCATTGTATAGATTTAATTAATTATATATGATACATCTCTGCATAGAGAGCAAAGCACAGGATACTGCTCACTGAGACCTTTAGGGATATCCAAATCCAAATGGTTTCTATAGGTAGTAACATTACTTCTCTGGCACCTGGTCAGCACCCACGAGCATGGCATGGCTAAATGAGCTGCCTCCAAGAGCTGCTGGGTAACAGTCTTATTGGAAAGCAGACTTATGACCAAGGTAGTCATAAAATACCATAAATCATTGCCCAGTCTCCCTGCAATTAAAACCATCAGCAACTATATAATAATAGAATGCCAGGGGGGATAGTACCCACACTACAATGCCAGTGAGAGTCCATTTTATATACATGGGCATTTCATAGTCACGTGATTTATCAAAGAATGGAGCCAGCTACAATGAAGTCGAGCCTATGGGGTACACACTCTAATTGTGTCTTGCTACAGTTTTAAAGGACCACTATAGTGCCAGGAAAACATACCCGTTTTCCTGGCACTATAGTGCCCTGAGGGTGCCCCCACCCTCAGGGACCCCCTCCTGCCCGGCTCAGGAAAGCGGAAAGGGGTAAAAACTTACCTTTTTCCAGCGCTGGGCGGGGAGCTCTCTGCCTCCTCTCCTCCTCCGATCCGCCCCGCCGGCTGAATGCGCACGCGCAGCAAGAGCTGCGCGCGCATTCAGGCGTCGCATAGGAAAGCATTTACAATGCTTTCCTATGGACGCTTGCGTACTCTCACTGTGAGAATCACAGTGAGAAGCACGCAAGCGCCTCTAGTGGC
This sequence comes from Pelobates cultripes, assembly GCA_933207985.1. Classification (NCBI taxonomy): domain Eukaryota; kingdom Metazoa; phylum Chordata; class Amphibia; order Anura; family Pelobatidae; genus Pelobates; species Pelobates cultripes. The sequence continues at coordinate 9,532,303 of OW240923.1, read as the reverse complement.
TGTCAATGAGACAGCCACTAGAGGATTAGGGGGAAGGCTTAACCCATTCATAATTATAGCAGTTTCTCTGAAACTGCAATAATTATGAAAAAATGGGTTAACCCTAGCTGGACCTGGCACCCAGACCACTTCATTAAGCTGAAGTGGTCTGGGTGCCTAGAGTGGTCCTTTAAGCCGGAGGTGGAAGAGAGACATGAACTGGGCAACTCCAGAAAACATAATGCAAGTAGCATGAGCTGTTATGAGATTTAGTGTCAATATTTATGCATACCAATCTCATTAACAAAAGGCTACTATTTTCCAATATATATTATTATTACTGGCACTTATAAAACACCAACATATTCTACAGCGCTGTACAAGTTGTTCTATACAATGGTTATACCCTTTAATGTTAATTGGCATCTTTCTTTCACACACATTAATATGTCATCTGTCCATAGACACATTAAACTGTTGAGCAAGTTATTTGCATAACTCAATTGAAAACATGAACACGTGCCGCTTATTGTTTACTACTAAAACCTAGTTTTACTTTCTGATAAACATTGCACAATACATTTTGGATCCTTTTTGTATATTGTTTCTCAATATTGGCAAAGTGATGCAATGTAAGCACATTACTCATGCCTGCACAAAATGTAAATTTGAAATAAGGTCCATGGCAAGATCAGGAATATCAGCAGACTGGCCTTCAGTTCTAGCTCACACCGTGACACTTTCGCACACAAAGAAACAAACACTGTACATTTCTAAATGATCGATAGCGTATTCTCTGTGTTCAAAATAAATCTTTTATTAATATCTCTGTATTTTTAAGAACCAGAAGTGATTTTAGAAACTAAGCAGATCCACAATAATGATTTGTTATTGTTTTTCAGCAGCAAGAGTGTTTTTATTTGCCCTTCTTCCTGCCTGCAGGTAGTTACTAACTAAGCATATGACTGACTAGGGAATCTCAAAATGTAAGCCAGAATGACCTAATTAGGAAAATATACCATAACTACTACAACACTTTGAAATGTCAAAGATCCCCAGCACCCTTATACAATCAGAGGTGAATTAGCAATGCCACCTAGTCCCACCTCCATGGCTGAGATAATCAATCTTGATGATCTCAGCCAATGCATGCACGGCAAAACGCCACGCTGCACCAATCAGCGTCCCCTCATAGAGATGTATTTAAAGATATGGAGGGTTATGATGTAATTCTGGGCAAAGCTTGAAAAGCAGAGCAGTCACTACAGAAACTAATGGAATGTTCTTTCTGATTGCTCCACTTTTACAACTTTTATGAATCTAACTGAATATGGCTGTATATATGTAGCGTGCTGGAAGGCCCTTACTTGTTTTGTTTACTAAGCCAGTGAGCTCCACGGCTGCCCCTCTTAGACTGATGGAGACCAACTTCCTCTTTTTGTCTTATTGAAGGGCTTTATACTAATACATTCTGTTGCTGAGGACATAAGGTGTTTGGAGGGGATGTTAAATTTCCTGTAGGTATCATGGTGAATTGTGGGTGAGCTCCACCATCAGGAACTGGCAGGATATGCAATACATAATAGTGAAAAGGGTGAGTTAGCTGGAATGTTTGTAGTTTATTAAACTTGGTTTCACATTTAATCTAGCTGTAGTTTATAAAAGTTGAACTCATTGCTAAATCTTCCAAGACAAATACACATATGATATGATTACGTTAAAGAGAAGCGAGGGTTTTTTAGAATTACAAGAGGTACGTAGCCATCAAACCCTAGCATCAGATAACCTTACCTTTCAGCCAAAAACATCAGGGCACATTTGTTTTGTATTTTCATTTTTATTGGTTGGCCCCTCTCAACGACTGAAATCTTACATTTATTTGGTGGAATTGAGTTCTGTTGTTTGTGAAGGCAATTAGATGGAACAGATAATATTACAATGTGATATTTCTGCCATCATGAAAAATCCTGGATTGTGTTAGACTCTCTGTATGCCGAAATTAAAGGAACAGCACCATTTAACAAACAAGCAATAAAACCAAAGCATTCACCCAGGTAACCACATCCTCATGATGTTAATTAGCTTGTGTGTTCTGCTGCATTGTAAGGTTGTTATAATCTAGACCACGCTGCAGACATTCACTGTATCAGACAATGGAATTTCCTAGCTGATTTTCTCACTGGGACACACTTGACTGAAGCAACCATGATTGCAGTGGCGATTGGATAAGCCATGTAGGTTGATTGGGATAAGCAAGGTAACTACTCAATGTTTTCTAAATGTGCCCCTAGCTGTTTAACCATGTGTACATTGCTTGTTTCTCTTTATTTAATACAGTGCATTTTTCTCTGTGCCTATATAAAGAGCAACTCTTACTTGTCATATTCAACTGTTTACAACTGACCTATATATTTAATAAACCATTATGTGTGAAGCATGAACAATAAAATTAAATATAGAAATCCACACATCTTATTCCCCACAACTAGGAATTTCCTTCTTGCTTTCTCACAAACATTGTTAGGCAGAGAAAAAGACATGACAGGAACACTTTGGGCACCAAAACAACGTCATCAAAATTAAGTTGGTATGGTGCCAGGTGGCCCCCGGGCACTTTTTTTGCCTAAATGGGTTAAAGGAGCACTCAACTTTCTATATAGTAGCAAATAGAAAAACCACTATTTAGTAGCTATACCTCCATTGAATACATGTATTCATTGGGGTTATCTCTTAAAAGCGCTTGCAAAGAACTGCAGCTGTAGCAAGCCCTCTCCCTTTTTCTTGGAAGAGACTTTCAGTCTCCTCACAGGGAAATAACCAGTTAGAGGCTTCTCAATGACTGAATGAGTGTTATAGTCACTGGGTATTGCTGCATCCACCATGACTGCAGGCTTCCATTCCATGTCAACCACTACAATGTCAGGTTAGTTGGCCAGCACTTACTTGCCTCTCGTGATCTGGAAGTCCCACATGTGCCTTATGTGTCATTCTCAACTTCCCTTTGTGGTATCTCCCATCTGGACTTAGGCAAGTCGAGCCCACATTCTGAGCAGATGTTTTGGTACACAATCCCAGCAACTTGGTTGTGTCTCTCAGAGTATGCTGTTCCTGCTAACATCTTGCAACCACCCACTATGTGCTGGATTGTCCAAGAGGCCTCATTGCACAGTCTGCACCTTGGGTCTTGCCTGGTGTGGTAGACCCCTGCTTCTATTGATTTGGTACTGAGTGCATGTTCCTGTGCTGCTAGGACTAATGAATTAGTACTGTCTAGGATTAATGAATCAGTGCTGTCTCTCAGTCCTGCCTTTCTCCAACCACTGGTAGAATTTTGTCCTGTGAGCCACATCCAGTATATGCCGCTGGTACATCCCATGGAGAGGTTTGTCTTGCCATGGAACCTCCTCTGCTTCCTCTATCTGTTGTTGTCTCAGGCATTCCCTTAGCAGTTCATCTTTGGGAACCATCTTTGTGATGTACTTGTAGGTGCTCTGTGTTCCATCCAGGACTGTGGTCTTGATACTCATCAGGCCAGAATCTCCCTTCTTCCGGCTGGTGTACAGCCTCTGGGTGCTGGATTTCAGATGGAATCCTCCATTTATAGTGCGTAGTTATTGGGTCTTGACATCACTGGTGACCAGTTCTTCTCTTGGCCAGGTTATTATTCCAGCTGGGTACCTGATGACTGGTAGGGCATATGTGTTGATGGCTTGCATCTTGTTCTTGCCATTGAGCTGGATGTTGCTATCCTCCTTGCCCCTTCCTGCTCCTATTTGGCCTTCTGGTACTTGAACTCCTTCTGTCCTGGTCATTGGCCCGCTTTTTGCTATCATCCATGCACACTTATCTAGTCTTAAGGACATTCCGATATTCTTGCTGTATATCCTAGTTAGGTGGATCAGTGAGTCAATATCTCTCTCATTCTTGGCATACAGCTTGATGTCATCCATGTAGAATAGGTGGCTGATGGTAGTTCCTCTTGAACCTGCATCCATATTTACTCTTTGTGACAAACTCCCCTTTTCAAGTGAGTTTGCCACGAGTTACTGGAGAAGCCTGCTTGCCAGCCTCCTGCCCACAGACTATGGACCCTGTAAAATGTGATATAAAAGTCTCTGTTCGGAACAGCCGCATGAACTGGAGACTACCCTGCAGCTTGTTAAGCCTAATTGCTACTTTGTAACAATTTCCACCTCAGTGTTCTAAATGTTCATCTGGGTGGCCGCAATTCCTATGGACGACCATGAGGTCGTCAAGTTCATGGAACTATTTTCGGATACTGAAACTCTCGAACACCAATGGATTTTCATGATCGCCTGCGTTCAGTTCGACAACACTTAGAAAGACACTGTTCGGTAGAAACGTTCCCACGAAAAAGGGGTACAAACTCCAGGGTAAGACTATTGACTATGATCTGTAGTTTGTTCATTTTTAAACTACCGAACTAGACTGACCGCAAGCCTTGATTCTATGGAACTGTTTTGGGCATGGGACCATGCATGTGGTCTGTCAAACAAATGACTTCCAGGAAATTCCTGAACCCCTGAACTGATCTGGGTGATTTTTGGATATGTTGGTCACCCAGATCAGGACTATAAGGGGATGTAACTGTTGTGGGGTGTTTATGTATTTTTAGGGTACTTTTGGGGTGTTTGGGGAAAAGGTGTGTTTTTTTTCTGTGCTTGGAGATAATTTGATTAGATTATTACAGTTCCTGATCCAATTATCTCCCAGGCACAGAGGAGGGAGACGGCCAGTTGTGGCTGCCATTAAACGGATTCCAGCTTGTACTCCCAGAACTATGTATCATCTGGTTACTGGGAGGGGAAAGGGCTAATCACTGTTCCAGTGTGGGGGATTCAACAGGGAAAGTCCTTGTAAGGACTAGAGCTCCCAGGACTGACTGTCGTCTAGTGCCTGGGGGTGTCTAGGGTGACTTCCCCATTTGGCTCCAGTAGGGAGCAGTTCCAGGACCCCAGTCAAGCCACGGCAACTGTGGGCAGAAGTGCTGCGGTTTGTCCCCTGTTCCAGCTAGGAAGCGGTCCTTGGCGGAAGTACCCAGGCAGGGGTACAAGGAGCTCCGCTACACTCTTCTTGATGATGTGACTGAGGTAGTAGAGGCCTTTGCAGAACAGCATTGGGGATAGCGCATCACCTTGGTATATGGCACATTTTATGTTCACTTGTGTTATTGTCATGGACTTGGCTTCTAGAGTTTTTGATGAAGGTTCTTATTGTTATGTTGACCTTGCTTGACCTTAATAGAGCCAAGCACTCCAGTATCCACGCATTATCGTGTGGCATTGTGCCATGGGCTTTCTTATTGTCAATCCAGGCTGTGCACAGGTTGTGTCTGGTCTTAGAATCTCATGTGACTACTTGGTTTACCAGCAGTTGGTGTTGGTGATATTCTGGCGTTGGTTCCAATCCCTTTCCGAGTATTGCTCATGTACTGACTCATATGTCCATCGATCTTGGAGGTTATGCCTGACAGAACCTTCCATGTTGTGGGGAGGCATTTATACATACAGGGATCCCAAATAATGACTGCCTTTCAGAAACAAACACAGATGCAATAGATTGGTGAATACATAAGGAAAACAAATGCCTAATCCACAAAAAAAAATAAAAAATCAGTTCGTTAATCTATAAGAAATTTGTAGCATGGAGATTAGCGTTTGATGGTTAATAGGTGTATTCTGATTGATGCGTAAGAGCCAGAAGGATAGTTTATGCCAGATTAGCAAAATTAAGTGATTTTCTGTTGATTGTTCAACACAGCACACTTTGTAAAGGATGTAGCTAAGACATATTTTTGGAAGTAGCAAAGTAATCATTTCAAAGTTGCTCTGATCACTTGATCCAAATTGTTTTATAATAGGACATTGTTTCAGGCAAAACAGGAATTTTATTAGATACATCATTTGGACCTGGCTAAATGACTCTGCTAGGCTAACAACGTTATTTATTACCAGTGGCTAATGTTACTCCTTGAGTGCCTGACTCCTAACTAAGTTTATTTCTGTTTCAAGCATTACAATTGCAATTGGAAAGGGGGATGGCCGACAGGGCGTCATCAACAGCAGCCACAAGCTGCCATCTTGCACCCTGAAGTTCATGCCCTTGCTAACCGCCATCTTCTGCCGAAACTGCTGGTTGTTCCGGAACCAGCATTGCCCCCCATAAATCTTGTACGCCCCCCAAATGAGTTCCAAATAACCGAACAAGGCGGGAGCCTAGTCCGGAAAACTACCCGTTAAGATACTCGCAAAAAACGAAAAACCTTGAAGCCAATTCCCAAAAGTCCGGGGAAGCTGCTTAGCTCTATCACCGTCACCCATGTCACCTCGCCACGGTCTATCCACGACTCGCTATCTGGAGGAACCAGAGCCAGCTAGTCGACATACTCACCCCGGACTATTTTGTCCCTGACGTCTGCTGCCACATGCAGACCCAGCTGGGACAGCTCACAGCCCGGCAACCGTGGGCAAAGGATACCCCTACCCTGTCCCTGATGGGAGGCCGCGACGCAGCTCCCAGCATACCTAGCACAGTAGAAGAGGGGACAGCTCCAGGCAACCTCTCTAACACTAACCTCAACAACCTGACTAAATCCCCTTGTCCCTGGGAACCCTGCCCTGAGCCACTACACCCCCCTCATCCTCAGCCAGCGCCTCCCAAGCGCTAGTGCAATACTCACGTGCTGATGCTGCTGGAAGCAAACTGGACCCGCTGGGGAACACTGCACCCTCCTCCTCAGATCCGGAGTGCAGGCTGAATACCTCTTCTTCCCACTCCTGGGATCTGCAGGCGCCGAATGCGCTCCTCTGCGGTCCTTTACGGGCCATCCCGGGGTGCTCCTGCACCGTATTGGAGCTTCTGGCACCGACCTGGGCTGTCCGTGTGCTCGAGTACCGTGGCGTGCCGTGCGTCCTGACGTCCGACATTGCATGCACGCAGGGTGCGTGATGTCTCACCTGCCCGTGCCGGAAGAGAAGCGCGTGGGCTGCGCGACCTTCCAGCCAGGTTCCCGCCATCCTGATCGCCGCCATCTTGGGACCCGGAATCAGCCATCACCAGTCCGGCCCTCCTCCGCCTCCGGCTCCCCGCTCTTCGCGCTGGTAAGCGCCCAGAATCACCGCTCCCGACCTCGGACCGCCAGGCACCCCTACCTCCGCTCCGCCACACAGGACTCGGGGACAGACGGAACGGAGGCCTCGATCTCCTGGCTCTCCGTCTGCTCAGCGATGTCTCAGCTCCCTCGTGCCGATCTTGCCATCCTCCTGCAGCCTGCTGAACCTGAGCCAGCACCTGGTCCAACGATCCGTGCGACTCCTGGTAAGATGCTATCATTTTCAAGGAGAAATGTCATTCAGGGAGAAAAAATTCAGATAGGTGGTATGACCAGCTCCTTCTGACTGGTAAGTCTCCTCCCCTGTTCCCCCATTATAAGTCCTTCCACCTTTGCAACATTGTTGCTCCCATTATTCCATCCCGCTATCCTGGGTAGCAGTCATGCTCCCCCTTCCCTATTTGTCCAGGGGGACACTGTTCCTGTATTATTTATAATGTCAACAAATTCTAAACACACATACACACAAACTAACAAAATGTGATAAACATGAATGCCAACTGATCATTGGCTGCAATCAGCCCAGGGTAATTACTTGATCCTATCTGACCTAATGAAAACTTCTGGTAGAATAGAGCAAAGAGGGGGGCCCATAGTTTAAGGTGTGAACTGTGTTCATTCCCTGCCTGGATGTCAGAATGATATGTAGAAGACCTCTCAGAGAGCTGGGGTACTGGTTGTTTTTTTTTCTTCAATTTGACAATTTTTATTGTAATTTTTTTTCTCTGCAAAAGCAAAATAAGTTACAGATAGGGAAACATACATATTAGGTCAACAACAATTCAAGTTAAGTCACAACCATTCACGTGATGGGTAACAACACAGCATATCAGTTATATAACCAGAGATCACATAGACAGTAACACATTTCTATAACACCCGTGGTGTGCAATACGGTTGTGCCTATGAAAACTAGTGGCCTATCCGTAGGATACTGGCTGTTCTATCATTCTAAAACTCCAGATTACAGTATCGGAGCCTAAAAAAAAATAAAAATAAAAAATAAACCTTTTTCCTGGCTATATTTTGATCAAGTCAGCTTGGAAAAACAAGATGTTTTCGTCAAGGTTTTTTTAAATCTATCTTGGTGAATAAATATTAAAAGATTGCTCATATATACAAAAAAGAATGATGTCAAGGAAAACCGCACATTTAAAGGCCTATTAAGCATGTCATGAGTGGTGAAACAGTTTTTGTGCTCTTTTTTCTATGTAAACAATGACCGTAACATAATAAATCAGCCATTGGTTAACATCTTGACATTATCAGATTCCACCTTTTTATGGTATTAAAACTAACGCCAAGGATTAGCGTTTCCTCCAGGGTCCACTTCATTTTTTTAAAGCACTAACTATAAACACTGTAGGATTATTTGTAACTGTTGGGTGTTAGCATTATGAGCTGGCATGATTACCCAGGTATAAATCTCTCTAGAAAAATGCCAGTAATACAACGACATATTTGCCAAGTTAGCAGAGCAGAAGTTTAACTTTCAGTCCTCCGTGTAAATGGAACCAAGTCTGGGCTGAATAAACCATGTTTGCCCTCGTTAACCACTCATTAATGTGAATAACCAATAAACCAGTGAGGCCTGGCACAGTCCACTAATATTTTGCTTTATACAGAGATGAGTAAAGAGTTAAAATGGAACTTATTCTGCATCAGTTTAACAAAATGGTTAAATCTCACAAAAAGACTTTGGATTTTGTTTCCCTACTACTATTAGATTTGTCTCAATTGCAAATAACTAAACTGCTCTTTTTCCCCTCACTTTTCTGTTATTTTTCCCTTTTCATATTTAAAATCATAAAATTGATTTGCGAGTTACTAAATCAAACATCAACAAGACAAGCAAACTAAATGTGCAAAATAGGTTTTAAGAGCTTCATGTTAATTAATTAATGGGAAACGGGCCAGGGTACTCCTCACAGTGGGCTCCAGTGGTTATGGTGCTTGAAAGAAACACATTAAATGCTGCAAACCAGATAGAAAAAAAAAGATCTAATTACAGTGAAATGCCTGAGATTAAAACTGTTGTCTGCTCTTTCAAACTAAAAATTATGAAGTTTTTTTTCTCTACTTGAGAGGCTTCATTCATTGTCAGTATGTTTGTTTCTGTGTTAGTGACAACAAGCCATTTACACTACACAGTATACTTTTTTTAAAGAAAAAATAATCGAGAGAAAAATAATTTTTACAATGTTTTTTTTTTTTTAAAAACAATTGCCTTTGACCTAAATGTAATATTGAGTAAGAGACACTATAGATCACAAGTACATATATACATCGCAGCAGTCACACACTGCTACCTGGGCTGTATTTGCAATACCTGCACATTGTTAAGGCCAGTTTATAAATATGTGCACACATTGTCTCTGTGTCTATCTCTGTGTCTCCATTACCATGTGCAACTGTTTATGTCTCTCAGGGTACGTCTATGTAAGGAAATCTATCATAATTTATTATTATTTAAGATAAAATATTACATGCTTTAGAGCCTCCTTGTGTCTTATTTTGTAATGTGTGCATAGGAATATCTCTTTTCGGTGTCATCTCCTGGGTTACCCTTGCTTTATGGAACCAGTCATCTTCAGTCCACTTTCATAAGCACAGCATATCTGACCAAAAACTGAATGTGGGGAGTTATTAAATCATATATATTCATTACATGTAGTATAAAAGTGACTGTTTTCCTTTAAGGCTGCTTGTACCTTTCCTTTGCATGTTGTAGGTTAAATCAATGAATTATGAGATAGAATTGGAACATTCACTCTATGCAGACACAATGCATACTGACCGAATACGTTTTTTTTTTTTTACAATGAAGTGTTGCATAAGCAGTATGATTTATTCAATCCCCATTGATAGATATATTAAATATATATAATAGAATATATATATATCGCCCTACACAGCTTACTGTAGAAAATAATAGAGCCCTGGCATTGCTATACAGCACACAGTCACTGTATCCTATTTTCTGTGTAAAGGAGATTTTTTTTTTTATCATCTAGCACATTATGACCTCAATTTAATATTTTTTTGCTAAGTTTTTTTAAAATAACTGAATATAGTGAAAAACGTTTTAATAATTTTTTTGATATTTTAGTATTTTGGAAAAATTATTTGAAAAGCTTATTCAAAAATGTTAAATTGTGGCCTATATTCATTAAGAGGACAATGGTCACCTCCAAAACATTTTTAATATAACAATCCTTTCATCAAGTATTAAAAAATATTTTTGAGGTGACCGGTGTCTACTAAATATGCTGATTTCACAATAGTTTGTCCAACTATGCAGTACCGCACAAAGTATTTTGCAATGTTCTTTTTCTCTGTTATAGGACACAATAAACTTTGTTTATTAGATACCATAAAATGTTTCCAGTAATAATTCCTAAAATCTTTAATCTATGCTCTGATTTTTATCATACACTGTCGGGCCTTCTGGACTGTTCTCTATTATTCTGGGGATTAGGGGGTGTATAGCATCTCTTCCATTTGTAAGGCATTTTTACACTTATACGTGTTTTCAGACTATCTTTTCTTGTAATTTGAAAACACTGTATATCAACATTAAATCATAAATAGGAGTAGTCAGGGCAAGGCCAATAAGCAAGCCATGTTCCTAGCGTTATATAATGTTAAGATTATGTGTAGCAGAACAAACTATTAACAAATTAGAACCAAAAATGCTAATTTGCTGAAAGGAAGTTTAAACATTTAGTTAATAGCAGTTCCTAGAATTTTGACACACCCATCAATGATCTCATATTCTAGAGATGACTTAAGACACCATTGACAATAAAAAACAAATTTATGTTAAAAATTATTGAAAAGCTACTTTGGAAAGGTTTGACATAATCAAAATATCACCTTATTTTGACAGTGTAGCACAGTCATATGTCACCCAATAAACAATCATGTAGAATGCTTTGTCTAATATATACAGGCCAGGGCTTCTTTTAAATTATTACCTGCTTCTCTTTTGAAATATATAATAGAATTTTAATGAGGGTATCAGTACTTTTTTTTTCCCATTGGTACTGGATCGTTTCATGTGCAGTATAAAGCACTGCTGAATAAATAAACCTTTCTGTGCCTGTTTGCGGTCTGGCTTTTCTGTCGAAAGGGGTGTGGGCATCAATTATGTTGCATTTTCAAGTTCTCATTGAGTATCCAGGAATAACATTATATAGTTTGTTATTACAGTCAGTGGGAGAGATATGATGAGTGATCATGATGGAAGTAACTGGGCGAGAGAGATACGTTTGATAAGTTTAGTGATGTGTTAGAGGGTCCTGCGCTGGATAACTAACCCAAAAAAACTGAAGAGGTCATAGGACTTGCAATCAGCAGGCTGTGGCATCTTTTTCAGGGGCTGACTTGTGAAAGTACTTATGGAATCCATCATGTTAGATAGACAGGGATGAAGTTGAAGATCAGGACAACAGATAAGACCACCAAGGCAGAGCAAAATCCTAACAGGGAGACCCCACATTACGTTGAAACATAAAGTGTATTTACAGAATACTTAAAAGGGAAAAGCTCAACAGATTGAATAAAATGCAATTTTAACTAATATCATTTTTTTAGGAAACACAAAACACTATTTCTGAGAGAAATACCAAAACTGACTCTGCACTTCTTATGATGCGGCATCCCAGCCGGCCAATCTGGCCTACATTACAATGCATGGATATCGTGCATCTATCAAAGGACACTCTTATGGAAGGCCATAGCCTAATTTTAAGCCTTTCCCCAGTCCTCTTTTGGTGATCCTCTTTTTCTAAGAGCTCTGAATGTTTAGATTACTATATCATAATTATATATTTAAAATCATTTGATAATGTATGTCTAAACTGCACTATTTGACTTTAGAAAATAACAAAATTGTTTGTTTTATAATTCTGCAAAAGTTATTCACTTACATTATTAGCTACTAGTTAGTAGGTCAAGAAGTCCCGTAACCATAATTGGTTTAGTAATGATTTATCCACCAATCCCTCATGAGACTTGTCCCAAAGCAAAATTTCCCCTATTTTGCAATTTGAAATCCTGTGAGGTATGTTACTTGTAATATGAACAGAAAAGAGCTATAATATAAAACATTAAAAAAAGGTAATCGAATCTACTATTGATCAAATTTATGTTCTGTGCCAAGTGGCTGAAATCAGTTCAATGATGCTTTGTGCTAGACTAATACTGCCAGGTACCTGATAATTTTCATAATTATTTTTGAGGAGACATCCTGAATTGGGTTAGAATATGTGACTTGGACCTGTTCTTCTGCGCTATTACAACCAGCTTTGTTTTTGTACATTTAAAAAACAGTACTTAATAATGTGATGACATTTCACTGGTCACACAAATCGCTCATATTTTAATTATAAAGTTCATCTTAATCAATTCTGCCATTATTGTAATATTTATCATTACTGAATGCAAAGCCCAAACCCTTGCTTTGTTTTTAAAAACATTCTGCATTACCTCAAACTTTTTCCACAATTCATTACAGAAAATTATCCCCTTAAATACAGAAATTCACACTTATATATTTACTTATATTCAGCTTACCTGGTATCCAATGACTGGGTGCGAGAGGATGCACTTATTATACACTGCTTGATGTGCAGGATAACATGTGATAGGCTTGCCACCTGATAAGTAAAGGTTATTTGAGTTATTATACTGTGATGTCATTTAATTGCAGAACATATAAAACTACAGGTGCTCAAATGTTTATCACCCCACAGAGATCATTTTTGGGGCATATGAACTATACTTTATCTGTAGTAATAGGAGAAGTCTAGAGTTTGTATGTGGGTTGGCTATTTTGGCTTTATATTTAAAATTCACTTTAACTTCCTAGCAATTTTCACATTGGTGAATGAACGTGTCAATTTCACTAGATCCAACATAAATGTATTAGAGTTGAGACTTGTGTTTCACATGTATTGATTGAAACATTCATAGATATGAAGGTCTCACCACACACTAATCCAATATGTTGAGTGATACTCTCACTGTATGGCTAATATACTCATGCTCATCTTCCCCCACCCCATTATCCTAATATCCTCAATTGACTTGATACACAAGGATGGGGACCTGAGCGTTGACTATGCGCTTGTGTCATTGTCGATGCAATAATGTAATAATTATTGTTACAAACTGTCTTTATCCCCTTTAGACTGTAAAATCATGGCTCAGCACACATTCAGGGTTATTCACTAATGTAAGAATTAAAAGTAAATAATAATTTAAGGACAAACGGGAAAAAAATCAGTTATGCTTTTGGTTTGGCTATCCTGGCCTTAAAGGAACATTATAGGGTCAGGAACACATGTTTTCCTGACCTTATAGTGTTAAAACCAACATCCAACCTTGCCCCCTAAATATAGTAAAATTTTACCTTTACTCCAGTCTGCTGCTGTTGGTGGCTTTGCCCCTAATCTGCCTGCTTGGCTGACATCATCAGAAGTATTGTTTAAAGCCAATCGCAAATCTTTCTCATAGGAAAGCATTAGATTGGCTGAGACTGACAAGGAGGCAGATCAGGGGCAGAGCCAGCACAAGTCAAAAACAGCCCTGGTCAATAAGCATCTCCTCATAGAGATGAACTAAATCAATGAATCTCTATGAAGAAACTTCAGTGTCTGCATGCAGAGAGGGTGGAGACACTAAATGTCAGTCACACTGTGCAGCACTGCCCCAGGAAGCACCTCTCGTAGCCATCTGAGTGGCGGCCAGTGGAGGTATCCCTAGGCTGTAATGTAAACCCTGCATTTTCTCTGAAAGAAACAAGTCTGAAGGGACTAATTATACTCACCAGAACAAATACAACAAGCTGTAGTTATTCTGATGACTATAGTGTCCCTTTAAATTTAAAATTCCCTTTGAATTCTCACTTTAGTAAATAAACCTGTCTGTACAAAAGTGTTTGCATGCTAGGTTTTAGATTCACAGACCGTGAAATTTTTGTATAATTATGCACTGTGGTATCTTCGTGATCTACTTCTTGCAGAATATGTTCTTTATAAATAAACATAATACATTTCCAACATTTGTCATTAAAAGAAAATGGGGGTGGGGGGGGCGTGGCTTGATTGGAGCCGCAAACGGTCGCATGTCTGCGGAGTTCCAGCGATTCCACGGCTAAAAACCTACAATACATTGCATATATCGCTGCAAACCAACCCCAACCGTGTCCCTGATACCAGGGAAAACACGGGGAAACGCTCCAGGAAACTCAAGACTCCTGCAGCTCACGGCAACCAAAGTATTGGTGAACTCTTCCACACGCGGAATAGGCTCAAGATGGCAGTGCCGCCTGACAACCCCAGCTCTTCATACTCTGAGGAGGACCTGTTGGATGCCCATGACCCTATACCCGAGGCAAAACAATTAATAGCTCACTTACACCCAGAAAAACGGCAGAGATCTGGCTACCAAGGGTGACAATGGTGACATAACGGACCTAATGGTCAACATCCGGGCCTTCCTCAGGGCTGATTTGGCGGTTGTCTTGGAGGAGGTGACATCCTCAACAGAGTCAGGGCAGTGGAGGAGGACATCACTTTGCTCTCGCAAAACCTGGACAGTACAACAGAACAGGTCCGCCAACTACAGACTTCCCGCAAACAAGGCTGGACGCGATGGATGATGCGCGCCAATGTAAGAACCTCAAAGTTAGAGGAGTAGCAGAATCGATTACACCAGAGGAAGTACTGCACTTCTTCAGACGCCTCTTCACAGCCTTGCTACCACACCGTCAAACAAAATATGCTCTCATGGGTGGCACCCACCAACACCCCAAGTCTCCACAGCAGCCCCAAGAGATGTCCTACTCTGCTTTCTCTCCTTCAGGGACAAGCTGGCCGTACTGGAGACACTGGAGACCAAAGTCCCATTTGAATTTGAAGGAATGCACCATCCTGCAGGACCTATGCAGAGCCACCTTGGATTGGAGGCTCAAAGAGGCCGGCGTTGCCTGCAGATGGGGGCCATCCCACACCCTCGCTGCCACTAAAGATGGCGCTACCCTCTGACTCACGACTGCAGAGGCCTCTCACTCATTCCTTGCACAACTGGGCTTGGCACAGAAAACTACCTCCACAATGGCTGCACACAATACATGGGACGTGCAGAACATTGTCCCTTTCATAACCTGTGCTGGAGTGGACACAGGATGAGGAGCCCAGTTCGGCTGATACATCGAATGCCAGGCAACGGGAAGCCTCCAGAAAGCAAGTTCTAAACCCCGAACATTTCCTAGTTAAGCTCAGCTGGTGCTCGATTTAATTTAATGTCATTTAATTACTAGGAGGCCCGCATTAGTCTTGGAGCAGACCCTCCATAAGCTCCTGTGCCCCTCTCCCCCCCCACTCCCCCAAAGATGCCCAGGGTTCGATGTGTATAGCTACCACCCCGGCTTACCATGGTATCGCCACAAACTATGTTACTTACATGGGCTTATATCCCATATGCCTCTAATCCGTGGCACTACACGGTACCCTCCACCTACAACTAAGTAGGAGACACTAGGCGGCTCGCGCCACAATATAAAGGCTCCCTAGGGCCTCCACACTTTCAGGTCCCACATTTATTCTGGGATCAGTCGACACCAAATCAGGCTTATGTAAAATTAAGAAAAAGCCCTACTAGCCCCTATTGCCCACTCGCAGTTCGTTATACCTCGACTTCCAACGTTATATTTTAATTTATAATATACTTTACCATACCATTAGTACTGACATTTACAATGGCTCTGATGTGCACTGTGCCATTCTCGCTTTATTAATTGCATTTATCTGCATGTCACTGTCCATGTAGTCTGCAGTTATTCAAAAAATTAGCTATTTTGTTACTATGCTAATCAACTGTATTGGAATGTTGCACAATCTCTGTATTTGCTGTTTGGGCAAGGTAGATTATGCTGTTTTTATTCTCATGCGCAAACAAAAATAAAGAATTAAAAAAGGGAAAAAAGAAAACGTGAGTTCTTCATTATTTACCTCTAGAGAAGATATAATTAATTAAGTACTTTACCTAATGAAGTGGGTTAGTGATATCCGTAAGTGCACTAATTATATTAGTATATAGTTTTATATACAAAATGCCTAGTGAGATAGTCCTTTAGATTGTAAGCTCACGGGCTATCTAACTAGACAATTTGTGTAAAAAGAGCTTCAACAGCTCAAGGCAGGGACCTTTACCTTTTGTATTGGTCTGTATATATTGTACTGATTTGTTCCACCCCCCTGTTAGATCACACAATGCATTAGTTGTATCACAAGGTGTGTAGTTTAAATTAGGAAAAATTTTAAATGCTGCTCCTGCTTTTTGGGTTAGTTTTTGTTTTTTTTAATGATATTAATTAGATCAAATATTATTAGTGATTTGCAGTTAGGACTAAATGTCGTCGCTGCACTGTATAATTTATCAGGTTCAAATATCCTTTTTACATATATATTGTACAGCGCTACGGAATTTGCAGGCGCTATATAAATAATAATAATAATAATGGCTACCTCACACAGCGGTAATGGAGGCTGGCTACCTCACACAGCAGTAATGGAGGCTGGTTAGTGACCTCACACAGCGGTAATGGAGGCTGGCTACCTCACACAGCAGTAATGGAGGCTGGTTAGTGACCTCACACAGCAGTAATGGAGGCTGGTTAGTGACCTCACACAGCAGTAATGGAGGCTGATTAGTGACATCACACAGCAGTAATGGAGGCTGGTTACCTCACAGCAGTAATGGAGGCTGGTTACCTCACACAGCAGTAATGGAGGCTGGCAGTAATGGAGGCTGGTTACCTCACACAGCAGTAATGGAGGCTGGTTAGTGACCTCACACAGCAGTAATGGAGGCTGGTTACCTCACACAGCAGTAATGGAGGCTGGTTTCCTCACACAGCAGTAATGGAGGCTGATTTCCTCACACAGCAGCAATGGAGGCTGGTTTCCTCACACAGCAGTAATGGAGGCTGGTTAGTGACCTCACACAGCAGTAATGGAGGCTGGTTTCCTCACACAGCAGTAATGGAGGCTGATTTCCTCACACAGCAGCAATGGAGGCTGGTTACCTCACACAGCAGTAATGGAGGCTGGTTACCTCACACAGCAGTAATGGAGGCTGGTTAGTGACCTCACACAGCAGTAATGGAGGCTGGTTACCTCACACAGCAGTAATGGAGGCTGGTTAGTGACCTCACACAGCAGTAATGGAGGCTGGTTTCCTCACACAGCAGTAATGGAGGCTGGTTACCTCACACAGCAGTAATGGAGGCTGTTAGTGCTACACAGCAGTAATGGAGGCTGTTAGTGACTCACACAGCAGTAATGGAGGCTGGTTACCTCACACAGCAGTAATGGAGGCTGGTTAGTGACCCACACAGCAGGTAATGGAGGCTGGTTAGTGACCTCACACAGCAGTAATGGAGGCTGGTTAGTGACCTCACACAGCAGTAATGGAGGCTGGTTAGTGACCTCACACAGCAGTAATGGAGGCTGGTTACCTCACACAGCAGTAATGGAGGCTGGTTTCCTCACACAGCAGTAATGGAGGCTGATTTCCTCACACAGCAGCAATGGAGGCTGGTTTCCTCACACAGCAGTAATGGAGGCTGGTTAGTGACCTCACACAGCAGTAATGGAGGCTGGTTTCCTCACACAGCAGTAATGGAGGCTGATTTCCTCACACAGCAGCAATGGAGGCTGGTTTCCTCACACAGCAGTAATGGAGGCTGGTTACCTCACACAGCAGTAATGGAGGCTGGTTAGTGACCTCACACAACTGTAATGGAGGCTGATTTCCTCACACAGCAGCAATGGGGGCTGGTTTCCTCACACAGCAGTAATGGAGGCTGGTTTCCTCACACAGCAGTAATGGAGGCTGATTTCCTCACACAGCAGCAATGGAGGCTGGTTTCCTCACACAGCAGTAATGGAGGCTGGTTACTTCACACAGCAGTAATGGAGGCTGGTTAGTGACCTCACACAGCGGTAATGGAGGCTGGCTACCTCACACAGCAGTAATGGAGGCTGGTTAGTGACCTCACACAGCAGTAATGGAGGCTGGTTACCTCACACAGCAGTAATGGAGGCTGGTTACCTCACACAGCAGTAATGGAGGCTGGTGACCTCACACAGCAGTAAAGGAGGCTGGTTACCTCACACAGCAGTAATGGAGGCTGGTTAGTGACCTCACACTGCAGTAATGGAGGCTGGTTAGTTACATCACACAGCAGTAATGGAGGCTGGTTACCTCACACAGCAGTAATGGAGGCTGGTTTCCTCACACAGCAGTAATGGAGGCTGGTTTCCTCACACAGCAGTAATGGAGGCTGGTTACCTCACACAGCAGTAATGGAGGCTTATTAGTGACCTCACACAGCAGTAATGGAGGCTGGTTACCTCACAGAGCAGTAATGGAGGCTTATTAGTGACCTCACACAGCAGCAATGGAGGCTGGTTACCTCACACAGCAGTAATGGAGGCTTATTAGTGACCTCACACAGCAGTAATGGAGGCTGGTTACCTCACACAGCAGTGGTTACCTCACACAGCAGTAATGGAGGCTGATTAGTGACCTCACACAGCAGTAATGGAGGCTGATTAGTGACCTCACACAGCAGTAATGGAGGCTGATTAGTGACCTCACACAGCAGTAATGGAGGCTGATTAGTGACCTCACACAGCAGTAATGGAGGCTGATTAGTGACCTCACACAGCAGTAATGGAGGCTGGTTAGTGACCTCACACAGCAGTAATGGAGGCTGGTTACCTCACACAGCAGTAATGGAGGCTGATTTACCTCACACAGCAGTAATGGAGGCTGGTTACCTCACACAGCAGTAATGGAGGCTGGTTAGTGACCTCACACAGCAGTAATGGAGGCTGATTAGTGACATCACACAGCAGTAATGGAGGCTGGTTTCCTCACACAGCAGTAATGGAGGCTGGTTACCTCACACAGCAGTAATGGAGGCTGGTTACCTCACACAGCAGTAATGGAGGCTGGTTACCTCACACAGTAATGGAGGCTGGTTACCTCACACAGCAGTAATGGAGGCTGGTTAGTGACCTCACACAGCAGTAATGGAGGCTGATTAGTAACCTCACACAGCAGTAATGGAGGCTGATTAGTAACCTCACACAGCAGTAATGGAGACCTTACACTGTAAGTTACCTCAGGCAGAGAGTTGTGTTTATTGTAATTTCTTTATTGTTCCTGGCTACACACACTCAGATACAGAGCTCCTGACAGGAATCTATACACTGTGAATAGAGACTGAGTGACATCTTTACTAACAGGGTTATTCACTAATGTGAGAATATAAAGTGAATTTCACATTTAGGGTCCAATAACCAAACTGGAAACATCCTCTCAGTCAGCTTTGCTTTCTATTTGGCTACTCTGACCTTAACTTTGAACTTCACTGTGAATTCTCACTTTGGAATAGCCCTGTGTGAGGGGAGTGGTTACTAAGCGACCTCCCATGGATACAGTGTGAATTTAGTGACTGGTCATTGATAGATTATGAGGACAGTGGTTGCTAAGCGACCTCCCATGGATACAGTGTGAATTTAGTGACCGGTCATTGATAGATTATGAGGACAGTGGTTGCTAAGCGACCTCCCATGGATACAGTGTGAACTTAGTGACCGGTCATTGATTATGAGGACAGTGGTTACTAAGCGACCTCCCATGGATACAGTGTGAATTTAGTGACTGGTCATTGATAGATTATGAGATCAGTGGTTGCTAAGCGACCTCCCATGGATACAGTGTGAGCTGAGTGGAGCCTGAGTGACCGGTCATTGATAGATTATGAGATCAGTGGTTGCTAAGCGACCTCCCATGGATACAGTGTGAGCTGAGTGGAGCCTGAGTGACCGGTCATTGATAGATTATGAGATCAGTGGTTGCTAAGCGACCTCCCATGGATACAGTGTGAGCTGAGCGGGACCTGAGTGACCTCTTATTGATACATTATGAGGTCAGTGGTTGCTAAGCGACCTCCCATGGATACAGTTACACTGTGGGTGGGATAGTGATATCTTCTGCCCATGAATGAAAGCTATGGCTATCTTGTGGACATCCTCTAAGACAATTAACATTATTTATATACATGAAATAAATATGGCACTGTATGTATAATCATATATAGATAGCGGTAGGTTCTTTGAAAAATGTATTGTGGTTTTGGCAAAGCAGCATATACGGGACTATAATAGCTAAAATGAGAGTGACAGTTTGTTGATCCAAGTAAAAATCTTATTGGCACTTAGTAGTGAAAAAATATTTTTCCCCCCCTACCCCCCTTTTTTATGGTGGTTAGAAATTACTTGAAATATTATTTTTGGCCAGTGAGAATAGGTATGTGAAAGGTTGCACTTCATTGTCTCTTCCCATTATTATTATTTATATATTTGATATATATAATTTCTTATCCTTTATATAGAGTCAACATTTTATGCAGCGCTTTACAATTACCGAAAGCAGATATTTAAAGATGAAGGGAAGAGCCTGCTCACAATCTGTGAGGATTCTGAGGTAGGTGAATGCATATCGTTGGGTGTCTGGCCCAGTTATAATGACCATAAAGTAGTAGTGATGCAATTATATTGATTGCATGCTTATGATGTCATTAATACACATTACTGTGAAGTAGTGCTGTCAGAACTCTAGTATTATTTATTTATTTATTTATAAAATATTTTACCAGGAAGGATACATTGAGATTTCTCTCGTTTTCAAGTATGTCCTGGGTTCACAAAAAATTGCATTGTTACATTATAGTACAATAAAATACAAAAAACAATATTAATACACAATATATACAAAATTTAACATAGAACAGGTAGGAAATTTTTAATCAACCATGACAGGTGCATTCTGTATTGAGGTATGTAGAGAGGGATCTCTTAAAGGACTTTAGGCTTAGGGAAGATTTGAAAGTGTGCGGGAGGTCGTTCCATAATTGCGGCGCTCTGTAGGAGAAGGAGGATCTAGCTGGTTTCTTTTTGTATTGAGGTAGACTAAGTAAAGTGTTGGTACTGAATCGTAGGTTATAGGAAGTGGGAACAGCCGAGGAGAGCATTTTGCTCAGGTAGGGCGGGAGCTTCCCAGAAAAGCTCTTAAACACAAGGCTGGAAAGATGAAGGGTGCGTCTGGATTCCAACGACAGCCAGTTTAGTTCTTTTAGCATGTCACAATGGTGGGTCCTGTAATTACATTGTAGCACAATTCGTCAGAACAAGTTATGCAATGTATTAAGTTTATTAATGTGGGATTGCGGTTCAGATGCATATACTACATCCCCATAATCAATGATTGGCATCAGCATTTGCTGTACTATCTTTTCCTTTACTGTAGGGCTTAGGCAGGATTTGTTTCTGTACAGGGTACCTAGTTTTGGATAAAGTTTAGATGCAAGATGCAAGATAGATTGGGGTCTAACATCATACCCAAGTATTTGAAAGAGTGGACTGCGGTCAGTGTGCCATTTTAATTTGTTTTGATGGATAGGTGGGAATTGTGTAATTTGTGTAATTTAGGTACTGTTCCAAAGATCATTGTGACAGTTTTGTCAGTGTTTAGCCAGGTGAGGCGTGGCTAGGGCTGCATAAATAGAAACCAAAGTGATTTAACTCCAAAGTGGCATTGAATTGTGCAGAGCTCAATCAGCGCTATTTGCAACAGGTAGCCTTCTGGAAGATTGACATTTCATTATATTTCTACATACCCTTTTAATTTTGTTGTGTCTGTTTGTTTTTATATTTAGTGACTATTATTTAATTTAATTATTTTCAATGTATATATTTTCACTGAAATTATGTCACAAACAGACTGTATTAACTACATAGTTCATATGTCAATCTCAAACAATGGGGTCAACAAAGCAAACAGGGTTCGGCAAGGCGACAGGACTACAGGTATTTCTGATGCCAAATATGCTTTTACTGCTTGTAATGGCAAAAAACAGTGCAGCATTGAGGATAGTGACAAGATACTGCTAACTCTGCATAATATTGTCTCTGGTGTGGCTTACTAGATAACTCGAGTGTTAAATACGGAAGAATTGATTTTCACAACATTCTGAAAATCACTACAAACGTTTGAGATGCTGTATATTGTGTAACTTAGGTCCTTACATGAATTCACATGCATATATGTATGTTTATAAATAGGATCAAAATGTATCTACAAATGAATTACTTGATAATCAGTGCCAAATTGAGGGACACTATATGGGGGGCAGATAAGATATGACAGTCAAAACTGGGGGACACCATAAATTTCCTCTAGGGGGTGCGGTAATGTGACGTCATTGGCTGCTTGTGTCAGACAACAAATTTGCACAGAATTCACATTAGCCACCAGGAATTCTTGATCTGGGCTGACTAATAACACTTCTTAATTTTCATCTTGCAACTGTTTTGCAGATAGCTCCCATATTTGCTATCTTTATGTGGGACTGCCATGTTTAAGGACATATGTAAAGAAGCTATCTGCTAACCAGTGCCCTAATTTGGGATCCTTAAGTATGGAAACTCTACATAAGCGTACCAATTTAGTGAATTATCTACTAAACAGCTGAAAAATCTAAATTAAAAAAAGCTCTTTATTTCATCTTTCAGTTGTTTGGTAGATAACTCACGTATTTGTTATCCTTATGTGGGAATGCCATGTTTAAGGGAACCAAATTATAGAGCTATCTACTAAACACATACATATTTACCGTATATACATATATACCCACACATAAACACATATAGTCACAAGGCCCTGTAGTATTTATTTATTTATATAAAAAGTAAAAAGCTTCTGCACTCCTACCTCCAGCCAAGATGATACCGGGTGCCCAGTCACACTGTGATATAAAAGTAGATAGATACCGGCACTCCTGGACTTTTACAGCACAACGATTTATTGTCACAAGTCAGTAAACGTTCCAGTTCCTAGCTTGGAACTTTCATCAGGACATGTCCTGATGAAAGTTCCAAGCTAGGAACTGAAATATTGACTGACTTGTGACAATAGATTGTCGTGCTGTACAATTTCAGGATTGCCTGTATTTATTTTTATAAAAATATATCTCGAAATAGAGATATTATGTGTACAGTGAATCATATATTAATGCCTTTTATAGGTTCAATATAACAAACCTTGAAATTGAATATTGGGTGTTTGAGTGGATCCAGAACCCAAAGATGGCATTTTATTACTCCCTAATAAACACTACATTATTATTTATTTTTTATATTGCAGGTTTAGGGCTAGTGTTGAATCTTGCAAAAAAAAAAAAAAGTTACATATTTAACTCCTCTAACTCATTTTTAAATTTTTATATAAATGCTTGTTTTTGTATTGTAATGTGTTTTTATTAAACATTATTGGTAATGTTGGATTAATAATCCTCCCATGACCATCAATGTCTTGTCTGTAGATTATTTTATGGCACAATTAATTACTAAACCCATTAATAAACAATGGTCAGATTACATATCGGAGCCATCGTCATTTTCCGAAAAGGTTAGGTAAAATCCTATCTACTCAGAAATACATGGCCCAGCAGAGATAAAACGTGAAATGTGAGACGGTGTAAGCTCATTAAATTGGTTCTACGCATTATTCTTGTTTTTGATTCCTTGGGGCCCTTTAATATAACACTAATCATCATGAACACACTTACATCTTTCAGATACCAGTTCATTTGTCAATCAGCAGCAAATGGTACTGTTGTCAAATCCTTGAGGACTCCTGTCTAGGCTGCAAACACAGATTTGGACAGAGAGAACGCACAGCTGCTATACTTGAATTAGCCCGACAATGGTAGTTGCTTTGTAAGCCCCAGAGTCCACTTTCATCTCCATGACTTGTCAATGCCATTGAACAAACAATGTTTTAAAACAGACAAATCCCTCAATTAGCTCACAGTTGGCCACTAAATACAAACACAATTTTCTAATAAAAATCATTTTGGTTACTAGGTGATGTCGGAATCTTTATGCCAAACTCATTTAAGTGGTAGAGGTTTAAAAAACAAACAAACCAAAAAACAGAACTGGCATATATATGTTTTAATAATGGTAAAATTATTCCAGTAATGCTGGCGCACGATAATAGAGTATCTACATGGCTTAAAATATATCACAAATCGAATGCATTAAATCACAAATAAAAAAATTAAGCGTAAAATATTAAAGGTTGTAATATTGTACATTTTTGTATGTGTGTATATATCTAGAGTGTAAGCTCGTTTGACAAGAATCCTGTCAAATTTTGTAATATTTTGATTCCTATGTTGTTTAATTTCCCCTGTACTATACTATATATATAATCATTTTAAGAGCGTATTTTGTCTTGCACATCTGTACTACTTTGTTTTACTTTTTCATTTGCTGTAATAATATTATTAAGGCTAGTTCTGTCCTGGAAAGATATATGTATCAGCATATTTACATTTTATTAGAGGGTCATGTTGCGAGGTTTGAGATAATTGTGTTTTTCTTAAAAATATCTTAAGGTAAGATAGATTAAGGAAAGGCACGCTAAAAGGAAATCGAAGATAGGTTACAGCAAGATTATTTTTCAGAATAACAGTCGCTAATCTGCAGCAAAAGCAAAAACAATGTTTGAATTGGATTTGTCGTGTAATTACGGAGCAAGTTTTTTCTTTATAGAATCCGTAATTGAGGTGTTATTACTAAAGCCAATTTGTGCTAACACTTGGGTATGATGTTAGACTCGCAGTGGTCAAGGACATGCAGATAGACGGATGACGCAATTTTAATTTTTTTTTTTTTATATTAATGATGTCTTCAGGCTACAGTAGCACAAAATAAATCTGATTTACAAGGTTCTCTACCTTCCTTCTACCTTTAATTTTAGGCCTGGTCTTACTGACCAGCTGTGGTAGGTAAGCAGTGGAAACTGTTCTGTCACTCTTGTATTAATGTGCTTTACTCTCTATTTTTAGTTTGTTTATTGTGCTATTTAATAAAGCTCATAGGGCGGCAACTTTTACATTATTATTATTATTATTATTTTATCACTTATGTAGGGCCATCAAATTCCGTAGCACTGTACAATAGGTATACATGTTTTCGTATTCTGATTTACAAATGATTGTGCAATTGATTACTATTCCGTTAAATCAGGTGGATATGTGGTGCCGTCACGGTGAGTGTGTGTTCAGTCACATTCCCCAGTCCTGTAAAAATACACAGTGAATTGTGTGCAACTGAGAATTGGGATCTTTGTTTTTTAGAATAACATGGGTTTTTTTTGGGGGGGGGGAGGGTTTAAACTACAACTTATTCTAACTACACAGTACAACAGCATTGTCTGCTACGTACCTACATAGCTCAGCTGCTGTGAAGTCATTTGGTCCTGGAGCTCAGATTCAGGGATGAGCACTGACTTGCAAAGTGATGCTAAACCAGTTGGCTGGTCAGAGTGGGTGATTTTTACCAGAGAGAAATTCTCCAACTTAAAGGAACACTACAGCATCAGGAACACAAACATGTATTCCTGACCGTATAGTGTTAAAAACCTCTTCTAGCCCCCCCAGCCTCTCTAAATATAGCAAAATCTTACATTTACACCAGTCTGCTGCCGCTGGCTATGCCCCTGATCTGCCTACTTGGCTGACATCTTCAGAAGTGGTGTTCTGAGCCAATCACAATGCTTCCCCATAGGATTGGCTGAGACTGTCAAGGAGGCAGATCAGGAGCAGAGCCAGCACAAGTCAAACACAGCCCTGGCCAATCATCATCTCCTCATAGAGATGAATTGAATCAATGCACCTCTATGAGGAAAGTTTAGTGTCTGCATGCAGAGGGTGGAGACACTAAATGGCAGTGCTGCTCACTGTGCAGCACTGCTCCAGGAAGTACCTCTAGCAGCCATCTGAGGAAATGCCATGGAGGTACCACTAGGTTGTAATGTAAACACTGCCTTTTGTCTGAAAAGACAGTGTTTACTGCAAAAAACATAAAGGCAATGATTCTACTCACCCGAACAAATACAATTAACTGTAGTTGTTTTAGCGACTTATTGTGTCTCCTTTTTTTTTTTACAAGTCGCAATTCTGTTTCAACTTTTATGTCATTGTTTATTTTATCTTCCTGTGCATCCATTGATTTGAGCATTTTATAACCAATTATAAGAGATTTATGTAATTTGCAGCTTGTTGTACACAATGCCAACAAAATAAAAGAATCGCAATATGCCAAGTTGAATATTATTTTTTTTTTCCCTCTATAGTGCTGCAAACATTCTGAGGTTAGGGAAACAATATATAACATAGGGCATCTCATGATACATGGTATAGGTTTCTGCGTGTTAATGCACTGCCCTTTCTGCTATCATTCATTCTGTTTATTTAGCAATATAACTCCATTAACCTCCACCTGATTATGTCATGTGATAAGATAGTAGGATGTTGTTGACATAAAGCCCTGATGATCAATTCTTGTCTGTAGTCACCAGTGTTTTCAGAAATGGCTGTGATTCCATTACCTAAAATCCATTATGTCATATAACAAATACATTCAGGGAAATAATATATTGCTTCCATTCAGCTGAAATCCACCGTATATACTAAAAACGAAACTGAATTGCATCAACTTTATTACCAAGTATACCGAGAACAGTAAAATAGGTTTAAAAATATTTCTGTAAATTTGTTTTGATACATGTATTGTTGCTGGAGTAATTAACATGGAATTGTAGTAAAATTGATACACAATGGACAGCTACTGTTCATCTCTCTCTAATATAGTGACAGATATTTCTTTATTCATACTGATAGTTGTGTGCTCCCATACATTCTTATACATGTAGAAACAAAAATAAGAAATGTATGTGTAACAGAGTTCCCTGTTCCCCGATTGGGTACCTCCGCCAAGGACCGCTTCCTAGCTGGAACAGGGGACAAACTGCAGCACTTCTGCCCACAGTCGCTGTGGCTTGACTGGGGTCCTGGAACTGCTCCCTACTGGAGCCGAATGGGGAATTAAATCTAAACACCCCCAGGCACTGGACGACAGTCAGTCTTGGGAGCTCTAGTCCTTACAAGGACTTTCCCCGTTGAATCCTCCACACTGGAACAGTGATTAAAGAATAGCCTGTTTCCCCTTCCAGTAACCAGACGACAAATAGTTCTGGGAGTACAAACTGGAATACCTTTATTGGCAGCCACAACTGGCCTTATATGTAGGTCCCATGCAAGGGGCACTCCCCCCTGGACCTGAGAGTAAACCACAGTAGAAACCAATACACAATTACATTGGCTCTAAGATCCAGGACACTCCCATACATAATAATTTAATCCCTCCCCGGTGCCTGGGAGATAATTGATTCAAGTACTGTATTAAACTCAATTATATCCAGGTACAAAAAACACACATTTCCCAAACACCCCAAAAGTACCTTTACAATACATAAAACCCCACACAAGTTACATCCCCTGATAGCCCCGATCTGGGTGACCGCTATATCCAAAAATTACCCAGATTGGTTTAGGGGCTCAGGAATTTCCTGGATGTCATAATTTCACCGACTGCACGCATGGTGTCATGCCCAAAACAGTTCCAGAGAATCAGGGCTTGCGGTTGGTCTAGTTTGGTAGTTTAAAAACCAAACTACCGAACATAGTCGATGTTCTTACCCTGGAGCTTGTTCCCCTTGTTTGTGGGAACGTTTCCACCGAACAGTGTTATAGAACCGAATGCAGGCAATCATGGAAGTCCAGCTGTGTTCGAGAGTTTCAAGGTTTGAAAATAGTTCCATGAACTCGACGACCAAACAACCCTGTCTGGTTTCATGTGGTCGTCCATAGGAATTGCGGCCACCCAGACGAACACTTAGAACACTGAGGTGGAAATTGCTACAAAGTATCAATTAAGCCTAATAAGCTCCACGGTGGTCTCTGGTTCGTGCAATTTCCTTTTTTTTTTTAAATGTTCCCAATGTCTTTGTGCAGCTGTTTGGGAAGCCTGACAGGTCTAAAATCAGGTCCCTTTTGGTGGAAATTAAAAGTTCTTCACTGTAAAAGCAATCAGCGCAAACCACTGGTTTAGAATTCTAAAAGTATTTCAAACAGTTGCCTTACAATGTAACTTCACATCACAGAGCAATTAGGGCCTGGGGTTTCAGAGTATGGTAAAGTATTTGTTAAAAAGATAGAATGTTACTGGAGCGGAAACCAATCGGCATCAATGGAAAGTATTTCTAAAGGGTTATTCCAAGCATTTAAACCACTCTAACCTACTGTAGTGGTTATGATAGTAGGAGGACCCTGGATCCATTCACCCGCTAATGGGACAAACCGTTTTGCAATGATTTGCCCTCTTCCTTGGGTTTCAGATGGGTGCCTGGGGTCCTCTAATCATACGTAAAATCAACAAAAACACATACACAACGGTTTACAGCAAGTATACAGTAATACTTAAAATATATTTACACAGTAATTCCTGTTCTTGTTATATCAGCAAATTATTCTATTATTATTATTATTATTATTTTTCTATCCTCGTTTATATAGCACCAACATATTCCACAGTGCTTTACAATATTATAAAGGGGTAAATTTTAACAATAGATGAGACAGTTCCAAAATGTTACCGGAACAATACAACCAAAACAGCTTACAGTCTAGGGTTATTGTATGTGAGTGGTTTCTGGAGAGGTGCTGGTTCACCTTTTTGTAAATAGGAAGATGATAATACTTAAAAGTTTACTCAAACCATCCACTTCTGCTTTTTGAATTATTTGCACCCTTGGCACACGTGATTTTGGCAACCAAGAACTCTGGGCAATCTAATATCAATTCTGTGTATATTTAAAGTCCGTCGTCAGCGCTCACTGCACACTGCCAACAGATATAATTTGGTTCTCCAATGGGGACCTGCAGCCCTCCCTGCCTCCTGATCCCCAAATATTTCAGACTCCCTCTCCACTCCCCTCCTCTTGCTGGCTCAGAGCATGTACATGCGCTCCGAGACAGCTAAATGGTTCGATTGGCTACTGTGACATCAGGAGGGGGTGCAGAAAGCTGGGAGTTTCGCCTGGTGCTGGATCCCATTTATATTGCGGCCGCAATTGGGAGACCTAAAGAATCCCTAAAAATATGTTTTTGAAAGTTGGAGTAACCCGAAAGAAAGATAAATGTTACTGTCCCTGCTGTTAGTATATCTTGGTGTACACACACATATTATACACTTCTTACATCCTATGTTAACACATCAGGGTTAATATTTTAACAAGTTATCCAGGGACTTTACATTGCAATACATCAGTTTTAGTCTTGGGGGTTGTGTGTGGCTAGAGAAGACACATGCAAAATAAAAATGCAGCCACCACAAGAACACAAATATATTAGTGTTTTCCTCTAAGCAATCTATAGTAAGATCAGCTGATATTACCACTTAAAAATCTGTTTTTTTTTGTTGTTGTTTAATAAAAAAGTGCAGATTTCGATTTGAAATCGGTACTTTTATAAATTAATCTTGTGAAACCCCCTTGCTGTCAATCAGACAACCTGTTACTTCCTGGTTGTTTATCTCAGTGGAACCAAACTCAAGAGGTAGCAATAGCCCAAAGCACCTGCCTTGCACAGACTCTCATTGAGCTGCATTGGGAAGTCTGTGATTGGACAGCCAAAGAAAGTCTGGGCAGGTTTAGAAGGGGAGGCTTTGCAAAGGCTGCAGACAAGAGATCTGCAGCTTTTGCTGGCTGTTTTTACATTTCCTCAATGCGTTCATGTTTTCATTGGGGATATATCTACTAAACTGTGATGTTTATTTTTTTTTATTTGGACAGTTGCGTGTCCCTTTTAAGTGCTCTCTTGTTACATAATCTAAACATAAGATATTGAATTAAGATAAGGCAAATCTCAGAGCATTTTACAATCCTCGTACTTGGTAAACTCATTTAAATAAAGCTGCCTAGGCGCATTATTCTGTATCAGCGATGGAAAATATTATTTTGCTATTTTATTCTTCATATCTAGAAAATCCCCTACAAGGAAATTTCTTTACAAAGGCAGGAAAGCACTTCAAAGAACGTAACTTGGCAGCTCCGTATTTTCATATATCCACTGTCAAAGTTCAAAGGAAGGCACATCATTACGAAGGTAGTTCCTTGCAGGATCTTTTTTTTTTTTATGTCTTTATACCATTTTTATTTATTTTTTATAAAAGTTGGTCCATTAAATACTACCGACATGTAATTGTGGATTCATGTCTTCGGTCATTGAAAGCAGGTCTTAATTCCTTAAAGTTAAAGGATCATATTTCAAGTAATCTGTAGTAATGATTTTGTGGCCTTCCCTCAGTAAATTCAGCGGAATCATATGGGGAATTGGTGATTTGATAGGGCTTGCAAGACCTGTACTACTGTTTTGCCTAAATCAGGATGAAGTGATACTACTTCATTGTTATGTCAATGATAGAGTGGGTAGGCATTGGTGGTCTGAGATACTCCAGTTTTTATAATTGTAAATAGGAAATGTAATATACATGGTGTCTCAATTTAAATTAAATAAAACGCTATCATTTTAGGATTACAATTTTTTGTATTCCTAATGCTATAGTGCCCTACTCACCGTTTGGGTGACCAGCCCCTCCCTCCGGGAAGAGTAAATTATACTTTCAGCATCTTTTTTTTCTCACACACCAAACGTTTCCCTCCACAACCTGCCCTTCCTCTTTGGCTGAGATGAACTCTGCCAATCCAGTGTATCTGTATAGAAAGCATTGGGAGGCTAGTGTGCATGCGTGGCAAACTACCTCACTGAGCTGGTCATGTGGTCTCTATGAGACCATCTGATTGAAATAGCGGAGTTTTACCCTGCAATGGAAATATTGCCATTCCTGTAGGACAGCAATGTATTCACTTGCAGGGTTAAAACGAGAGAGACTTCATTGAGATACAGTGGGCTGGGTGCCTGTAGTGTCCCTTTAAGTAGCTATAGCCCTGATCACAATTCAGTGTCTGTAATTGATTTCTGACATGCATGTATTGCAACTGTGTTATCACTAATCAAAAAATCACTTTTCTGACATTTATTACTACAGAAGTTAAAAAACGTTCTCAATTTAGAACCGGGCTTAACTTGTGTCGTCGGTAGTCACAGAATCTCAAGCTCAGCAGGTTTGAGAATGCGAGGTTAACTTCAAACTAAGTGCTGATTTTGTGGTCTTTGTGGTACATCAAAGGCTGATGGTGATATGTGATATGTGGGGCATTAACTTATTGTGTTCCAAATTGACATTAATATGTGTGTGTTCTTTTTAACATGCTCAGTACTGGCATCATAAATTGTGTGCACATATTGTGTATTTGTTTTGATCAACTTCTCTATGTTAATGTAACCATTCTTATTTGTATTCTTTTTGTATTTTTTCATAAACCAGGAATTGTTTGCATATGTTTTGTGATATTGCTTTCAAATGTCATCAGCTCATAGGTGGTGATTGTAGTTTTGCTCATATGTAACACTATGCAACACAGTTAATTTGTGGATATTCATTAATTTGTTGAAAAGTGTTTTCAGTGATCTATCAAGTTCTCTTGGTGTTTTTTTCAAAGTAGGAAAAATTGTTCAATAAATGTGTCACTAAACCTCCTTGTGAAGTGATTATTGCTTTGCTTTATGTAAGTTATACGGCCTTTGTTCACAAAACCATTCATGGCTAAAGTGTTGTCGAAAAGTATCAGACTGGTGTGTTTATGATCGCTTCATCATTAATGGAACACTCTGGGCACCAACATAACATTAGTACATTTGATAGGTTTTGATAGATTTTGGCCTCGTGCACAGGCTATGTTTTTCTCCCTGTCCAAATCTCTTTATTTTTTTAATTAAAAAAAGTTTTGCAGCTTTCTGCAGTATAAGTACATTTAGCCTCTCTTGCTCTTTTCACAAAGTAACGTATTTATTAGATGTTCTTTATTTCTGAGTAAATATTCTGCTCAGCCAACTAGAGGTCTTTGAGAGCTGAGTTGTTGACTTGACTCTGTCCCCTTAGCCAATCACTGTCCTTTTATTATCTGTATAATATTCCAAAGCTGTGCTAAGCTGAAAGGATATGTATTATAAAAGGGCTGTGATTGGCTATGAGCCGGAATAATGTCAGAAGCTCAGGATCCTGAGTACGTAAAAGAAAGTTGCTTCATGAAATAAAAAATGGAAAAGGTCCAGGGTTAGGTTGCAAAAAGAGACAGGTTAAATAAAAGCCCAAAATCTATCAAATGCACTTAAGTATGTTGGTCCCTAAAGCATGACTGGAGTGTCCTTTTAACGGCTCTTTGGAAGCCATTAATGGGCTGATTATTAGATTGTAATCGAGGTGTGAAAATGTGGATGTTACAAAAGCTTTTATAGTGTATAAAGTCTTGTTTTAGCAATGCTTAAACTTAACCAAAGGGGACTACAAGAATTACAATACCTCTATTACACAGTTTAATTTATTTACTAAATCTAAATAAATTAATCTCTGCCACAAGAGAGAAGCAATTATGTCTGTTGCCTGCATGCAATGCACTCTGACGACAGACTTAAAATATGCACAGAATTGACATTAGGCAGTCTGGAACAGAGTTTTGGGCTGCCTAAGTTGCGTGAGCTGGGGGTGAAACTTGCCCCAAGCACACAATTAAAAATAGTGTGCAGAGGAAGGGAGCAGCACCCAGGGGAATCCTCAGGGATACTCAAATATGAAATGAGACAAACACACAGAGCGAGACTATATGGTGTAGTAATATGCACCTGGGGATGTTGGATCTGTCTCTTGATCCAATTGGTGGATATAAACTGAATGAATACCAATATAGTGTGGTATGTGGGGAGTCACATGTGTGGATAATATAGTGCATACATTTACACTCCCATTTTGTGGAGCCTAAGAATGACTCCCGACAGATAGTGTAAAGTGGTGCAATCCCCACTCTTGGATATCCGCTGGAGTAATAATCCTCACCGTGGTAGTATATAAATAAATGGAAATAAAATATATAGAAAAGGGGTCTTTGCTCAGTCCTTAAAGCATGGGTGCTATGTTCCCCAACAACGAAATTATGTTCAGATGTCAGGAACAAAGCAAGATAGTCCCAGATAATTACACATGCCACTAGTTTATTAGAAGAATATAAAAATGCAATACATTATAATACTAACTTGTTTCATCACATTAGGTGGGCTTTATCAAAACAGAACATCCAGACTCCTACCACCATGACAACTTCAAAAAGCAGAAGTGGTCATAGTGGTTAGAGTAATTCTTTAACTGATTTTACATTCATAGGATTTAAATCTCTTCACTCACTTTTAGTCTTCCCAGCAAGTCTAGGGTTTTGTGTTGGGATTTATCTACATATTAATCCATACCCAGTAATCTAACAGGAACAGGTGCTAAACCCCACAGAACAGCTACATTATCTAAAAGGTATATTGGAAAATATACAGGAGTCTAGGATCATAAGTCTTCTCCACCATATACCTTTGGATCATCTCATTAGTCAGGACAGATAGGTTCTGACGGTGTGGTCAATGCATACCTGAAGAAGTAAATTTATTTTTAAAACCCTAGGTTGATTTAATGCCATTTTGTTTTCGGGCATTTTTCAAATAAACACTATACATGCTTTGGCATGTATCTTGTATCTTGGGGACCCTAGCCTTTCTTGTAGCGCCCATGCTGTATGAGCTGAATTTGAATGAACTCTGCAGCTTTTCTTGACAATTTTAAATTGCCCTTATTATAACCACGCTAGTGACCTTTTAGAACTCTTTTCAGCCTTTACAGTGGTTGAGATTTGAAGCACTGACATACAAGAGTCCAACAGATTAAAGAGAGATGTTAACAAACCTCAAGTCTTCGTGCTGATAAGTTTGAATGCCTGTTTTTTTTTTTGCTTTATCTATATTCATACCTTACATAAGAACCATCCAACATTGAAAACATGAAAGCATATTAAAATACATAATTACAAATATTACATTTAAAGGGCTTTTCAAGATGTGGAAACATTTATACATGTATATACTAACATAACAAAATACTTCCTCATATAGTTGCAATTTGAATTTTCAGCCGAAAGATTTCCTTGAAAGTCTAATGGGAACATGTAGCTCCAAATGAGGTTTCTACGCCACATACAGAAATGATCCCAAACATATGCTTGCAAGCGTGAAAGCATCTAGTGAAATGGTCTTCCTGAAATGAGGTTCTAAAAGGGAAATGGGTCTGTTTCATTTTCCTTACACAATGATTGCATTGACGCAGCATCAAATAGCCGAAAGCGAGGAGAGAGATGGAATGAGTGAAGATGCAAAATACAAACACCCTGAAAAGCAACTCAAATTTGGGATTTAAACAAAAGATGGGTGGCTATTCCGACGTGATTTTCTTTCTTTTTTTTTTTCTTGACAGCCAGTGGCGGCAGTGATGAATTTGTAAAGTTATCTAATTTTCCACTGTTTTAATTAAAAGCCTGTGCTCTGAGGACTAACAGCTGGGTTCTTTGTACTGCTTTTTGTTGCCTGACAGAGAAATATTTCTGCAAGAACTTGGGCCAAGCTTTCAGCAAACGTAACTTCTGGGACTCATAAACGTGTGGGTCGTGGACAGATTAGTCTTTTGGAAACTCTCACTGGGCAACTTTGCAAACTGGGGCAGCTTACCAGCAACATCTCCTTCCTTGTATTGTGTGTTTGAGCTTTGGTCAATACTGCTGGCTATTATTATTACAGAACACACTGATTTTATGGAAGGTGCATGGCATACGAAATAATCTTTACCCACAATGCTCCTTGCCCACGATTAGCCGTTTTTTCTCCGGTTAAGACGGTGTATTATCTTGTAAAGATATAGGTCTCTTTGTGCTGATGTACTTCATGTGTTTTTAGTTACCTAAACAAAACATGGGTACTATAACCTATAAGAAGATGCTTGTAATATATGTCCGGCCAATAAGGTTTTTACGGGAATGCCTGATATATTGTAAGAATAACTATTGTATGCCCCTGAACGTTTTAAATGGTCAAAGAGGGATATTTATTTCTTAACGTGCTGTGACTTCGCGCTGTTATTTATATTTATTTCTCATAAAGAATGAATAAGGAGCAGGTCTCATAAAAAAGTAGCAACATTTTATTAGATGAATACACATCAGTACATAAATATATATAATCTATGTATCAAAACAAATAAGGTGACATAAACACAAAACTATACAAAATAGAAATAATCCTAATTTATTCTTTATTAGTTCTATTTACAGACTCTATTGGGAATAGAGATATTTTGTGAGCACCCCGTCTCTTTATTTTTTAGGTCATATTAATTTTCTCTATTTTATAGTGTGCCCTCCTGATTATTCTTTTTTATCTCTATTTCTCCTTAGTAATGGGACTCTCTAGGTACTATAACCACTACAGTGTGCTGTATTGGTTATGATGCCAGGCAACCCCTGGTGCTGTCTGTAGTAATATGCCAAACTATTTACCGCTCAACACTTTGCAGCTGAGTCAGGCACCCATGGTCCTCCTGATTTGAGTTGGTCTGATAAAGCAGAAGTTCATCCTTCCAACTCGGTCTAGAATTAAACCATAATAATTGTCTGAGAGGGTCAGCCACTGGGTTTCTAGATCTGATAACACAAGTCAAGTTTGAACATCTGCATTATCATACCAACTCTGATTAGATGGGCCCCGGGAACTCAACACAAGGTAAGCGTCAAACCATTTGTAAAGTGCACTATAGGGGTTATGGTGCCTACAGTGTCCTGAGCATGATATGGCGATTTATTGGGTCTTGGCAGACTGGGCTGGCACACAGATTGTTGACCCCCAAATATCCCACTTTTATTCTAGTAGCTGGAACTTGAGTTGGTGTACATTTCAAACATGGCCATCAGAATGGCACATTTTCAAGCACTGAGCATTGTATGAGCAGCTTAGAAATGATATGTATTTGTGAAACAGAAACCAGATTGTAGTGGTTGTTGACACTAGGGCTATAATCGAGGTCAGGAGGCCTGGTGTTAGGAGGGGTACCTACTTTCAAGATCTTTGGACATTTAATTCTGTTATTCAGGGAAGAAATTTCTCTGCTACATGAGGATATGTTTTTATAAACAGATACTAGGCCATTATCTATGGCTACGGCATTGCTGTTATGGTGATTGGTGTTTTACAGTCAACATTTTAATTTCGGACACGGTTCCAAAATCAGGACCGCACTGCCAGAATACATAAAAGATATACTAAGCAACTATTTTAAGCTACCTCAGGAGCTAATTAAAGCTACATGTGTAGTCAAGCAAGTAATTGAGAATGTCCCAAAGTATTTTATTTATCCAAATAGATTTATATCCACGTATTCGTCAGAATAAATGCACATTCCTTTGAGCTTTGCTGCTACAGAGCTGTCTGTTCTACACATTGTAAACAATCCACAAATGAGTAATAACTAAAAGGTTTAGGCTTGTGAACATACACGAATTTCCTAGAATGCAAAATAAATAATTAGATGTTATGAACTGGTTCTTTAATTGCTGAGTGTAATACATAGACGAGATGTGCAATAAAAAAAGGAACTACTGCAGGATGACTGGATATAAAGGGAAAATACTTATATTATCCAACAGGAAAATACAATTTCTCAATAAAAGATTACTCCAAGCACCACAACCACTGCATCATGAGTAGTGGTTATAGTGCTTAGAGTATCCCTCCCCACCCCTCCCCATACTTTATTTACGTTTGGATATCAGCTAATCACTCAGGCATCATCTTTTTCATTCTAGCTACAGGAATTTGCAAAGGTAGCTGTAGCTAAATGCTACACTATGGCATCAGTACAAGATTTGTAAATTGTATGCAAGCATGTTTTTTATTGAAGAAGTCCTAATTGAATTGTACTGGATGTCTTTTAGCTTCCTATCCGGTTGCAAACTAGTCATAAGTAGGTTTTGTCTTTTTAGTAGAGAAAAAACATGAAGAAAATAAACTGTTGAGTTGTTTCATTTGTTCATTTTCATGAATGAATCTACTCATTATTCCTAAACTACATTTTACATAACCACCTGCCGTGCAGAAGTTAATCAGATTTACAGCAAATTTACTTTAAAAACTATAGATGGACAATATATGGACAAATTTGGTATAATGTGGTGTCAGGTAGCGCTTCTGTCTGTCATTTATTGCATTTTCCTTGGTTAGGCCATGGCCATGCTTGCTTAACCCCTTAAGGACACGTGACATGTGTGACATATCATGATTCCCTTTTATTCCAGAAGTTTAGTCCTTAAGGGGTTAAAGAACGTGCATGTTGATTGATGCGCTGAACTGCTGTTGATTCTTCTTTGTTGTGAGCTAGTGGAGATTATGGAGCACTGTCATGATGTACCCAAACTTTTACTCCTTAGTATTTTATTTTTATATATAACAGGAGAAACAGTGAGGAAAACTGTACAGTGCATATGCGTGATAATGAAAGAGGTTATGATGAAGCAATTACATATCCTAGGCATTGATATTGATTGCCACCAATGATGACTAGCGTAGTCTAAGTAGGCATGAATAGTGTTAGTTGCTAAACAATATTATGAAACCATTAACCGGCTAGAACAGTTGCAGATAACACCACTGAGACTAAAGAGAGCACTGTTTCCTTGTACTACTCAAGGTTAAAATACAAAGAATAAGGAGATAGTAACTACTGAATTTTAATGGACCTCTCCATCTGTTATCTTCAGCCTATGCCATACATAGGCCACAGCAGAACATCCATGACTGCCATTGTGCAAAATGGATGAGCTACTGATGGTTGCAGGGGACATAATGTGCAGTGCCAGGATCTCTCACTGCCTCTATCCCGAGCTAGTATTGGGGCCAACGCCTTGTGACCACTGATCTCTTCTGCCCTGTCGGAAGGATCCCAGGCCTGCAGGGACTGCATGGTGTTGAGAACCCCTCGGGTGTATGGACTGCACGGTGGTGGAGCCTGTACCACAAGGGCTCCTGGTCCAGAGGAGAAACCGCAAGTTGGAACTAGTTCTGGAATCAGGTGAGATGCTTGCACGATGGTCTCATCTGCTCCACCACTCAACCGGAGCCAAAACTTTGGGCATATTTAGTTGAACCGAGCCTCGAAGCTCTCTCCCCAGGACTTGGTCTCTGTGCTCATTTGGCACATGACGAGTTGCCATCGGTAGCCATCTGTGATGACACTTAGCGAAGAGGTAAGTTTCACAAGAGGAGAATACCAGGATAACCCCCAACGGCGGGTGGCGGGGGAGAGAACAGGGGAAGGCCTTAGAAGCCACGGGAACAGAGACCGTAGGCGGAGGGATCGGCCGTATCACCCCCCGCTAGCCGCTACCAGGCCGCGTTGAGGCCGTAGGTCAGCCCCACTCCTGATCCACTGAACACAACTAGATCAACAGCAGGATGCACTCCACCAGAGCCCACAATAGTATATCTTCAGGTTGCGTAGGATAAGGCACGGGATGTGTAAAATAAGGCTTAATTGTTAGCTGTTATCCCAGAGCTCCCGGGATATGCGTCCTGTCAGCATGGCGGTCAGGCTCTGCCCCCTCCTTATTATTTCTGTTGCTTTAGTGTTTATGGTGCAAAGAGGTTATGGTCACATATTTTATATCAATCCATTAAAGAACAAGTATATCCATCCCCCTTCAGCCATACTAGACTTGTATATTAACAGTACTCTTCTAGCACTGAACTTGCCAAACCTCTGCACACTCAATCATCCTCCAAGTTGAATTAAACTGATAGGCTGTAGGTCAGGGCCGCCATCAGGGGGTGACAACCATAATGGTTGTCACGGACCCGGCGGCCCTGGGGGCCCCACGTGAAGTGGCGAAACTGCCGCAGGTGCATCTGCACCGGGGCCCATCAGGTGGCCCAAGCATTTAGGGCCACCCGATGGGCCCTATAATTTTCAGAGGCCCGTTCAGCGCTGCGGCCGGGTAATTGCGCGACCGGGCCCCTTTAAAAAATAAAAGTGCGGATGCACTGCAAATGCTACTGGGAGGAAGTGATGGTTGGTCACTTCCTCCCAGCTTACTCCGTGCGAGAAGAGAGCAGCGGGAGAGCGGAGGAGAGGGAGAGCGGAGGCCAGGAGAGCAGAAGCCAGGAGAGGACACCAGAGAGGCATCCACTCACATCATCCCCAGCCACCCACCTGCAACTTAAAGGTAAGAGGAGGGTGGCTGATAAATGAAGTGTGTGTGTATATGTATGTATGTGTCAGGATCCAGGAACCAGACAGAGACAGATCTAGATGCAAAAACACCTTTATTTAATAAATAACAAAGAAATAACCAAAAGCAAAGTCCAGGAGGCAAGCAGGGGTCAGTCACCAGAGCGGGTAGTCAGACGAGCCAGGATCAGGAGAACGGAGAGCAGCGGAGTCAGGAACAAGGCCAGAGTCAGGAACCAGGAGCAAACAGGAAACACAGGAACAAGGAGACTTCTGGGGGACAGGAAACCACGCAAGGGCAAGGAGGTTCTGGGATTTGCTGCTTAAATAGGCTGAACTGATTAGCAGCAGGGTTGATTACTATTCTCAGGTGAGTAACCGTGGCAACATGCTGAAGGAGCTGATCGTTAATTACAGCTGAAACCTCAGACACTGAAAAAGGAAGGGTGGCTGTTTAAAACAGCAAAGAAACCCTGACAGTATGTCGGTATATATGTCTGTGTGTGTGTATGTCAGTATGTCTGTGTGTGTGTGTGTGTGTCTATGTCAGTATGTGTGTGTGTGTGTCTATGTCAGTGTGTGTGTGTGTGTGTGTGTCTGTCAGTATGTGTGTGTGTGTGTATGTCAGTATGTATATATGTCTGTGTGTGTGTGTGTGTGTGTCTCAGTATCTATGTATGTGTCTGCAAGTATGTATGTATGTCTGTGTGTGTATGTCAGTATGCATGTATGTCAGTATGTATGTCTGTGTGTGTATGTCAGTATGTATGTATGTCTGTGTGTGTATGTCAGTATGTGTCTATCTGTATGTATGTGTGTGTGTATGTCAGTATGTATGTGTGTATGTATATATCAATCAGTATGCATGTATGTCTGTGTGTGTGTGTATGTCAGTATGTATATATCTGTGTGTGTGTATGTATATCAGTATATATGTGTATGTATTTATGTGTATGTGTCTATATGTGTGTATGTCTGTTTCAGTATTTGTGTCTGTTAGTATGTGTGTATCTGTCTGTGTGTTTGTCTGTGTATTCCTGTGGGCGGGATTGGGAGGCGGGGCTTGGAGGCGGCACCCGGGGGTCCAGACCTTGAGCTGTGTTAGGGGCCCCACAATTTCTGATGGCGGCCCTGCTGTAGGTGCCTAGTTCTTGGTCAGATGGGTCCAAAACATATGGACATAGAAATGTAGGACAGCGCCAGGAGCGCCCATAACCTCTTCCAAAGTAACCACTGCAGTGAGTTGCAGCTTGTGATGCCAAGAGTACCCACTGTGCTATATATATATATATATATATATATATATTTTTATAAAGTACACTACTGTTATACATCTAAGATCACATGCACACGAAAGTCTCCTTATGCAAAGTTTCTTGCCAATGCTGTAGAAAATCAGGAGGTTAATTTTCACAACCTTCTTTAATTTCAACACTCTGTATGCATATTTTTTATTATGTAAAAAGTTATGTAAAAACTGGGACAATTGCAAGTCCCTTTTAAGTTTTCCACTGGTGAACGTAAATCTTTGTTGTACATTCCAGAGAGTCCCATTGAGCACTGTGATTTCTTACAGAGCTCTAGATAAAGAGCCACGGCCCCTGTTGACTTGCCTTCCATTACACTCAATGGCCAGATAAAGAGCTAGGGGGTGACTTTGTTTAAATAGAACAAAACAGAAGTCATTGAACTTTTAGTGTTTACATAAAGCTGTTAGAACATTTGGATAATTGCACTTTATAGACTGTGGTAACATTTTAACGAGCTTTGAACAAATAGCCACAGTCAATAAGCCACACAGCTACAAAGAGCTCCTAATGTCAAACGACACAACATATTACAAATTACACTCATGGGATTCCTGGAGACTTGTTTACAGGTTTCTCCCTCTGGACTTCCAAGACCATATACTGCTAGCCGTGTCTTAAGTTACATTATTGGGGAAGGGAATATGGCTAAAACATACTTTGATTTCATAAACAAATACCTCCATAGGGTTAGTAACATCTATGACCAGAGACGTACTTTGGGTCCTTTAGTCCATCCAGATGATACTTTTGGGCAGGAACTTAATTATACCCTACGTAAGGCTAGTATGGCGGCTTTAGAAAAGTGTGAACAGTGACAGAGTGCCATTTAAAAAAAAAATTAGTTGTGGCAAAATGAAATGTAGAATCAAAACCTCTCAAAAAGTAAAAAAAAAAAAAAAAATAGCTAAAAAATAATAACCCTTATTACTGGGTTACCTAGCAAAATCTACAGAAATTAACAAAAACAAAAAGGTTGCACGACAAGAATACAATAAAATACTGTTGTCAGTAGTCAAATGAAATAGTCCAGAATAAAAAGGAATACCAGTTTAAATGCAATATAAGTTCTTGGGTAGATGGTAGGGGTGTCTGTGTCTTGGTTTTACACCCTCACTCAATACAATTTATTGATTATAGACATACATATAATAAACAATGAAATTCAATAAGAAGACTTCACAGTCTATGTAATCACTTGAAAAGCAGTGTCCAGTAAGAATCTGGTGTACTATGTGTGCACCCTAAAACTTACCCCTTCTGCACGAACAGGTATGCAACAGAACAGACGAGTTCTGAAAATATTTATGCATTGAAGTGCTAGTCCACTCGTTATACCTTAGTTATATTGCTGTGCAATTTACTACTCGTTATACATAAAAAAAGATCAGTATCAAAACCTTAGAAATGTAGCTATAATGCCAGAATGGTCACGCAACGCTTTAGTCTTTTTTTATAGGTTATAAATATAGAAAGTTCTATATGTACAATAGGCCCTGATTTCTGGTTCAATACCCCTAGTGCCAATTCTAATAAATATAAACTGGGAACATTCCAAGTTAATCTGTTTATGGAACAGAATCATTCCATATCCACTGATCTGAAAGTTGGAAATATTAGTGACATTAATATTGTGTCATGTCCCTGGTATGTGTTAATGAGAGTTGAAGTGACACCATTTTGCATCTACGGAAGCAATCATTTGTTCCATGATATAACTTTAAACCAGCACATCAATCATTTTAAAAGAATTTGTGGTCCAGGAGTGAAAATTCTAAGGCAAATGTTCTCCTTACACTGACATTTATTTGTGACTGTATAGCATTTACCTGATATATGTTTCACTTGAAACATATTTAAGCAGCCCTGTTACTCCGTACTTAACTTTTTACCAATCTTCGCTTTTTCTTTCCTACTCTGTCTTTCTTTTTTGTATTG
Organism: Pelobates cultripes; assembly: GCA_933207985.1. Classification (NCBI taxonomy): domain Eukaryota; kingdom Metazoa; phylum Chordata; class Amphibia; order Anura; family Pelobatidae; genus Pelobates; species Pelobates cultripes. Next base: position 9,489,698 of record OW240923.1, on the reverse strand, counting down.
TTGTGTTTTTTTCCCTACTTCTGACTTTCTTAGATACTCGGCAGAGCTACTGTCTCAATCCCATAACCTGTCACTGGTGACGGTTGCAGCAAAATGATTCTGTCTATGAAGGATCTCGCTGACAAGCTGAAGAGGACTTGCTGGAGGAATATGACGGCACCCACGAGGGACAGGTTCAAGTACGTAAAACTCGCCTTTCCCAGTCACTGGACCCCCTGCGGCAATGTCACTGTCGGGGGTCTTTGCAAATTCTGCAATGTCCCCAGATGGTAACAGTGTCGCTATAAACAATATTATTAAGTCAGAAGACCATTAAAAAAAAAAATGTTGAGCTGTTCAATTTGCTCACATATTCTCCAAATGTTAAAAAAGTTATATTATTATCCATAAACTAACAGTCTGTAGTGCTATGCAACAGATAAAAAGAACAACACATATTGGTAAATTAAGACTTCCTGACTTTACCGAATAGACGTACAATTTGTTTTGTTCTGAATCAAAATTCGAACGAGTCTGCAAGTCAGAAGCTTCCAAATTTCAGAATCCCCGGAAAACGAAACAAAAATAATCGATTAGTTTCAGATCCATTTGTTTTGATAAGGATAGCAAATTAGAGAGTTATGTACTGAAGACCTGAAACAGCAAAATTAAGAAAATCACTTTTCTTAATTTTGATCTTTCAGCTGTTTAGTAGATATAGGCCTTATTAGTTATCCCTGAATATGACAGCCCCACGTAAGGATAGCAGATTAGGGAGGTATCTACTAAACAGCTTAAAGACCAAAATTCACGAAAGGCTTTTCTTAATGTTGATCTTCGGGCGGTTTAGCAGATAGCTCCTTACATTTTTTGGGATAAATTTAGTTTCGTCCAAATCGATTCTTTCGGCATTTTGGAAATTTGAAAGATAACGATTTGAAATAACGACAAAACTAATTTTTCCCCCATGCACATCTCTAGTACTGAAATTTAATTTTTGACTACCAAGACAAACTTTCACCAGTACAGGTGAAAGGGTGGAGGTGCAAAGAGAGATTGAGATGGATCAGTGCAATAGAAGTTGGAGAAAGACAGAGGGTGCCGCAGATTGAGAGAGAGAGTTCATTTATCTGCTAGGTTAGTAAGTGTAGTAGGCTAATAGCAGATCATGGTATGATTACACATTAAAAGAGATAGGTATATATAGGATGAGGTAGAGGCAAAAAAATACCTACAAAATTCAAAATATAAACAAAGAACAAGTTAGACCTGTGCTGCAGATACTCCACACTGAAGTCCCAACAGTGTATATACAACCAAAAAACTAATGTCCTCTAGCATTGAGAAAGGGCTGCTGTTCAAAACGTTTGCTGTTTTACTTTGTCCTCAAATAAATTGTGGTAGCACCTGGGTGTGCACACCTATACTGGATGCGTAGGACTCTTGTTAAAAGAGATAGGAAATGGTGTGTATAGAAACTGAGCATGCATCAGAGAATATAAAGTTGAAAGCCTTGGCAGCTCTATCAGAAGGTGAGTTCATCCACTACATGTGAATATTGGAAGACCGCAAATATGGCTTAGAACACTGTGTATTTGGTCAGAAGGAATCGATTAATGTAAGATAGATTTTCCTGTGATATAATTTGATTTATCTTGGATATGTTCTGAAGAAAAAAATAGAAAGGACGTATAATAAAATGTGTAGAATAAAAAGCAAACGGAGAAAAATAAACTCCTTGTTACAATTTATAGTCTGCCAATGTGCACAGTTATATTTTTTTTTACATCTAATTGTTAATTTTTATACATGATGTTTCTTTTTTTAATTGTGATTAATTAGAATGTGTGTACTTGTTTTGGGATATTCTGTTACCATATTAAAGATCTGTATACCTTGGCTTTGTAAGCTAGCCCGGCCTTCACACTACACTGTACTTCCTATGAAGTGGCTCAGGGAAGCTTAAGATTAGAAACAATGGAACAACTCTATCAGACCTTTGTGGTAATGACCTTTCAGACTATAAATTGCGTATACTGTATACCCAGAAGACCAACTTCTTCAGCTAATTGTTCAGAAATACTTTTTGAGAATTTCCTTGCCTGGTGGTTTGTGTTTTTGATTTTAAGTTGTCTGTATTGTAGGTTTTTTTCTTTCTTTCTTTCTTCCTATAATTAACTTTCTCTGGAGAGAAAAGAACGCGTAAAACATAAAGAAGAGGGTAATATAAGGACAACAGGATTACATGTGCAGAGGTCAACTGTATCAAGACAGTTTGTACTTCACAGTTCTCCTCTGATAGAGGAGGTCGTTCCACAAATGTATGGATCGTTTCTTTCATGTATGTAGGAGTGCCTCTCACATCATAAGTGGATTTTCACTTTATTAAATCTTCCTTTGATGTAATATTATCTCATTGCCACTGATGGACCCATAAAGAAGTCTTTTTTTCCACTGGCTTACAAATGTCTGTTTAGTGATAATTTTAAAGAGGTGAATTTTATTAGATCAAACAGTAAAGGAAGCGTTACAAATACTAAATTGAAGCATTTATATTCTTTTAATTCACACACACACACACACACACACACACAAACAGCTTTAGGATAGGGAATGCTTTGCACAAGTGTTAAATTAGAAGAATGTGTTTTTTTAAGGACAGAATCTCATCAATAAATCCTTGACGGCAAATCTCCAAAGGGTGCGCTGTTATATTCCAGCTGGCTGATCTCATGGCTTCCGTGTAAATGACCCCAAACTGCTGGTGGGGTTCATACATGAAATGACGACTGCTGGGGCAGAATCTTGCCATTAACATTGTAAACATCTCAAATGAAGCGCAATAGTTATCAAGTTTGGTCTGATTTTAAGAAGAAAAAAAAGAGTCAACTTCTAACCCTTGTTACATCCAACCTTTGTTCCCAGTGGGGCCTGTAATTGATAAGTGCAACAATTGCCTCACGATTCAAGCATTTCATTTTCCGGATTCAGTTCAAGGAAATCTATCATCAGACTTTTTGCATACTATTATTTATTTACTTTTAATCACACTATTGTGTAGTTTAATGATCATTTCTGTTCCATATAGGTGTCAATTTGCAAATAGTTGTATGTTATGGATAGTTACATTCTTGGAATAAAACTCTCCATATGGTGCAGTTTTTTTTGGGGGGGATGGGGGGTGTGAAGGAAGGTATTATCGTCATTACTTATTTTCTCATCATTTAACTGTGTTTATTTATATACACTCAGGAAATCAAGACGGAGGATTGATATTACAATAACTGTCAATAGACAACACTTTCTCTTATGGAATTGATGTGAAAGGATGAATTCTGGGGTAGAGTGCTAAAACTCTAATAATGAGCAGAGGGATCACACTGGCTTCCATGTCTAAAACTTGGAATAAAACTATTCCTTTGTAAAACCAGCACCTATAGTGTATGTGAGCTCCCTTTGCACATTCAGACTTGTTGTATGTTTATATTTTTTTTCCACGCTCAGATTTAGATTTCCTCTTATTTTCATGTATTCCTTGAAACAGAACGTAATATTACCCATCTTAATATTTAATTTATTGACCATGTCAAGCCTCCAAACATTCTGCCCTCTCCAGCATGCCCACTTGTCCCACTTGGCATACTTGCACTGTTGGGAGGTATGCCACGTAATCCAAGGCTTATTATTCCTTATAATGGTTGAACCCTTTTGGGCCGTACCTGTTTGGTTGCGCTGTAGCAGGATACTATTATTTTGTGGGGTTATTTTCTGTTTAAAAAAATGAATGGGCTTACTAAATGCCCCCTTTTCCCCATTTTAAACATTCTCTATTGTTATAGAAATCAGATTGCATATTTTGTGTAATTTCCTATGTTTGTCTGTTTTTTTTTTAAACATTATTGTTGTATTACGGGCCATATTTGCTTGACCTATAAATCTCTTCATATATATATTGCCTTTTTCTTTTCTACTGTTAACGTTTTTATGGCAGCCATGAATGAGGGAGAACTGGTGGTTTGCTTTCATTATAATGCTTACCATGACCTTGGTTTTCGAATAGTTTTTTCCCCCTTAAACACAAACTATTTGGCATTACTTCAAGGTGTATAATTGTTTTCTAAATTGTTATTTTATAGCAATTACGCTACTTGATATGTGTGGCGATACCATAGGTTTATACAGCACCCTACTTTATTAAATACTCATCCATTCAGTATTGTATGTACACTACTTAAGGTGCCTCGGTGCTGTTAACTGGCTGATAATTATCCGAAAACAACAAAAATAACTTGGCGTGCTCAAAGGTATAGATGTCATAAACCTGTGTTTTTTTTAGATGATTGTATTTTTTAGATGCCCTATTATTATTATTTATAAAAGCACCAACAAATTCCGCAGAGCTGTACAATGGGTGGATTAACAGACGCTGCTTAATGAGCTTACATGGTAAAGGGAGTGGGGTATGCTAACAGTGAAGGGTAAGGGTGGAGTAGAAAAGTAGGCTGCTAGGATAGTATTCACTGAGGGCTTAGTGTTTTATTTTGATGACAGGGCTACAGGATTCTTGATTTTGTCACTTAAAAAAAGCCTTGTAAAGTATTCTACTTCTTTATAATTTTATATTTTATTTGATAATCTTCTATTAAATGTGGTTTTACCATTCACACAAACTTTATTTGGTCCTGCTTTTATTTGGAAACTCCTGCTATCCAGAAGATACCTGCTGACACTTCTGCATAGAAACATAGCATGTGACGGCAGATAAGAACCATGCGGCCCGTCTAGTCTGCCCAATGCACTTTCTCCTATTTGTCCTAACATATCACAGGAGGGGATTGTACCACCCATGTTTCCATTGAGTATGTATCTGCTCCTATAAATGTAAGTACATTTCCTACTAATCTGAAAATAGGGATTACTGCCACAAACAGAGAGCACTATATTCTCATTTTTTGTTTTATACCATATGTTTTACCACTCTGCGGAATACGGAAGAAAACCCAATTCCAGCTATATCCATGAGCAGGGATCAAACCACTTCATGCTTTTACTAAGAGCTGAATTGGAATCTCGTTGTTTGTGAGTGTTTTATATTCTTTCATACCTAACTTTTTGGATGTTTTTTTTAATTACTCAATTGGGTCCCTCTTTATTTTTATATATTCCATACGAGATGTCCATACTCTAAAGGTGTCATAGAACGTATCTACATTCCTAAAAGCGTCCTGATTGATCATCCACCACATATCCCGTGACAAGGATTGTATGATCAGATGCTGATACATGAGAGCTAGTAGATAGCCCCATATTTGTGAGTGTGTTTTCAATCATTTTAATTCCCACCCTTGTGTTATAGAATATTACACTATTTTGTTATCTTTGCTGTTTATTTTCATTTCATATCATGAACCCATGAAGTTGGTGGAAATACTACTCTATCTGTTGAATTTGTCAACCTTATTACGATTTTTGTTGTATACCAAGAACGATTTTGGATTATTTATCTCTACCATTTATACCATCATTCGACAGTATTTAATATGGACTCTTGTCTAATTGTGTGTTTTCTTTCTTTCTTTCTTTCTTTCTTTCTTTCTTTCTTTCTGTCACGTATTCATCCGCTTATAGAAAAGTGATTAATGACATTTACTGTCCACACAGGAAAAGTTGTGCCGAGCAGCAACCTAATCCACAGAAGGGTTAATGCTGAGCAGCAATTATGCAAATGAAACCTGGTAACTAACTTTGGGGTCAAAGGCCGGTTACAGCCTAACAGAACTAAAGGAGGGGTATTTAGGCCCAGTTCTCAGCCTGCTCAGTGCCCTGTCTTGGTTTCCCTTGTGGTTGTCCGAGAGCGCGTTCCTGTTTATAGTTTTCTGCCTGGTTTTTGACTTTGGCTTTGTTTATTGACTTCTCTATATTCTGGTATCCTGACTCCTGGCTTTCCTCATCGCTGTGTCCCTTTCTGTGTTCCCTGACCTCGGCTAGTATTTTTGACTATTCTTTGTACGTTAAATCCGGCCATTCTAAGGACCGGTAATACATTACTTATTTGTCATCCGTGCTGTACAGTTCTACGTGCTGGATCAAACAGTAATCCTGACACTTCCCTTCTTTCTTTCTTTCTTTCTTTCTTTCCTTCTTTCTTTCTTTCTTTCTTTCTTTCCTTTTTTCTTTCTTTCCTTCTTTCCTTCTTTCCTTCTTTCTTTCCTTCTTTCCTTCTTTCTTTCCTTCTTTCCTTCTTTCTTTTTCAGTGTTGCTGCCTTTGGAATCAGTACATTATCAATTGTCTCTCTATCTTTTACATGTTTAAGTATGTTTATGTTTAGAAAATACATGCTTGTATTGCGGGAAAATAATGCCACCATGGGGTTCTGGAGACATCAAAATAAATCCCAAAACTGAAGTTTAAGTGGTTTGTGAATTTTGTCCACATCCCAGAGATGGCATTATTTCTTTGTAAGACACAATGTGTACTGAAACGTCAACATTGCTGGACCAAATATGTTAGAATTTATAACTATATATATATATATAAAATCTTTGATAGGGGTGTTTTTTAAATGATACAGAATCTCTTTTTAGTAAGTTAATGATTTCCTCTATGTCTTATGCGAACCAAACCTTGTCTCATGATGATTTTAAAATTAGGTGTATTCAGATCTGTTTACCCTAAAATGATCACCCAGTGAGTCCAATGGTCAGCTTAAATAAGTGCAAGTCCTATATACATAGCAAGTTAACAAATGTAACATGAATCTGTTTCAAAAGTGGGGTATTGGGCAATCTGGTACAGGGCAGAGAAGGGTTAAAACATGCCTCAGGGTCTACGACAATGATTTAGGACATTCATTAAAGGCTAAAATATGTGATTAATCCTATACTGGAGTAAGTATATTTTCCCATTGATGCCATACATTTAACACCCATGTTACATAACAAAGCAGAGCAACGTTTGTTTTCATCCAACATTTAGCCTGTTTTTTCCCACAGCTGGGTCAAGATATTATACATATTCTTCATTAGCACTTCTAACACATGGCCTTTCTTCTAATACTATAATATATCAGGACAAGACTTCCAGTGTGTTCCCCATTAGCAGGAGTTTTCCCATATATGTAGTGCATAGGAGCCAGCGCCTTGTAGAATTATTTTAAAAAGCAGACTTGTTTTTTTGTTTTTTTTTGTATTCTTAAATTTCCAGAAAATGTTCAGGATAGAGGTGGGAACATGAAGCTATTCTACTAAATGTTAAGGGGCCTTTCCAATTTCTGTAAATTACAATGCAAAGTCACTGTTTTCTTGATGACATTAATTGATTAAGAAAAAAATAATACAATAAACGTGGTTTGTGCAAATGTTTGGGCATACTTTCAATCAGTACTTATTAACTCTGCTTTTGGTAAAAATCACAGCACAAGTACAACTGTAGCTCACATATTTGTATTTATCTTTACTCACTTACAGAACTGTCAGGCCAGTTGTGTGAAGGTTGAAAAGGTCTCTTGTATCTCACTTTTGTCATCATTAATAATTTGTATGTTTTCGTTCCCCTCTGTGCAGTTCTATGGAATGTTAGCAATATGCAAATATTATATTTAAGTATATTCTAATGTTTCTGAAAAGCTATAGATTCTACTGGTTCCAAATATTGGGAAACCTTCTAACACACGAACCTCAGTGTAATATTTTCTGGGGTTTTTTGTTGCATTTATCCTGAACCTGATTTGTTGGGGTTAAAAGTATATATTGAGTTAAGGAGCCTGACATTGCTTTTTAGGAACATTGTAAAAATTACACATATGACACTTTTTGTTAGATGATAGATTTTTGAGAGTCATGGTTCTCTGGCACTTAAAGTTTATAACGCCAAGTTCATTCTGTTTCCACTGGCAATCTTTTACTTATGCCAACCCTATCCATAGTGTGGTTTTCTGATGACACATGCCTGATAGCCATGGCAATAACTGGTATGCTTAGTCATCTATTTACTTACTGTGGTATAATTAGAAATGTTTGTGCCATTATAGAATCTTGTGATTTACGATCCTCATTTTCTCGAATATGTAGATGCAGAGAGATATGCTTCCTACTCATCGTAATGCTGATCGCATTGAACACCAGGACATCTATACTTTATGATAAATGACTGGGAAGAGTTTAGATTGAGAGCATTTTAGGCCACTTAGACCTATTGTAGCTGAACGCCTCAAGTCATTACTCCCACACTGTCACGGTCCCCCTGCTGCACGTGGTTGCACCCGATCTGTGCAACTATGCTGACATGTTGGAGGAATTACCTGTTCAGCAACAAGCCGGGAGCCGACCCGCTGGGGCATCCATCCCCTCCACACGTGGTATCCAAAATGGCGCTGACCACGAGCTCTAAAGGTCACACATACGTGCGTGTGACGTCACAACGTCAACACACATGCACCTTCTGGGGCAGAGGCCAAGCTCTGACCAATCACAGCCCAAGGAGGGATATTTAAACCCCTAAATTTCCCTACTCATTGCCCTGTCGTGATTTCCGTTCCTGGTATCCAAGAGTGCATTTTCTTGTCCTTGTTATTGATGTTCCTGGTATTTGACTTTGGCTATTCCTGACTATTCTAATCTCTGGTTTCTGTGTCTTGGCTTTCTTATCGATCTTGTGTATTTCTGGCTTACTTGACGTTGTCTTTCTCTTGACCATTCTCTGCCTTTCAACGTATTAATCCGGCCATTCTAAGGATCCGTTTATGTTCTGTCTATTTTTTGTTCAATGTAGAGGTTACATAGTTTTGCGTGTTGGATCACATTAGTAGTTATGACACATACTTTTAAAGCTGATACGTCGTCTTCATAGTTAATCATGTTTGCCAAGAAATCTTTAATCGAAACAATAATTGCAGGTCACTCCTTTCTGGAACTGCTACGGTAAATACAAATAAAAGTAATATCAGTAGATTAATAAAAGGCATTCAACATGGATCATCTTGTATCTGGATTTTAACATTTAATTTTATTATTCCCTAGGCTGGATTGAGCTATTCCTTTATTGGCAGTGCTTGACTTTCCATTACACATCTAACTTAATCACAACTGGTGAACACTACGCCTCTCTATCTGAACACCTGTTAGTGTTACTCTTTGATTAATAACTGCATGTTTCTGATAATCAGTGAAGAGATCTTTCCTGGACACCTCCTCCGTTTTTATAGAGCAGAGATAAATATTTTATAGAGCAATATCAAAGTATTTTTTCCTTTTACTTCACGTTGCTGTCCTTTCTAATCAGGGTGTCAACAAGATTAGGCTTGTTCTTCACAAAATAACTACTTTTCTAAAGTGTTAATCACTACGGCTGCCAGTAATAGGCAGATCACAAGATCACTGCTCAACCTATCACTGCTTCGCAAACAAAGTATTCTGCTTTAGCAGGGGAAGTCAAACCGGCCCCTGGGGCACTCCAATTGAGCATTAAACGATTAAAAACCAATTGAACTCTGAAAAGTAAGATGGTGCTGGTGGATTCTCTGCACCTTAAGCACTTTATTGATGGGAGGTCGTTCTTTAAATTCAATTTAAAATATAAAAAAGTGATTAAAAATTGAGAGCATTTAAATTTTATCTTTATGAACTAATTTACTATTTCTCTGTGCCTTGTGTATAGGCGTTGCTAGCTTGTTCCAATCACATGTGATATCTAGGAATGTGTCTTCAACATTATTTTGTGAGTTTTCATTGGTTTGTCCACTTATCTACACTCTAAATCTATATCCCTGTTGTTTGCCGATTTTATTTAATTTTTATATATATTCTTTACTATCAAAGCTTATCTGGCCTTAGTTGGCATTGTTGATATATTCAATGCAACTCTTAAAATCAAGACAAGCTTTGTAAAATATACCTAATTTTTAATCCCAATGTGGTACCTACCTATAACTTTTTTAATTTCAGATGCTATGACCCAAGTGCTACATTGTCCATTCAATGTCATAATCATCAGCAATTTCTGAGTAACAAGACTTTTACATATATCTCATCATGGTGCAGCCTGCTCTGCCCAGAAGCTCAGATTAATTTCTTGGCATTTATTCTGCATAGCACTGTGTAGATGTGACAGTTCTAGAATGCGGAGTCCGATGCTGTAAACAGAGTGTTCTGAGATCTGAGTGGTTTATAGACTAAGCTTTGATAGTTGCAAATGAAGGCAGGCCTACAGATATTCCTGGTTTTGTTTTGCAGTTTTACAGCTGGTCAATATAAACCTTGCTGGGTTCAAGGTTTCGATAACTGGAGATTGACACAATCGTATATGCTCCACGATCTATCTAAAAAACCATGGTTAAGTGACCTGTCTGATATAAACAACTGCCATACAAGCAGTGAAGTCTTTGGGGAGAATGTATGGATACAGGATTATCAAGATTTGGATTAGCAAGCAATTTCCTGAGATTTTTAACTCCATAAATGAGGTCAAAAGGGTCCATTTTGAATGAAGCCCATTAATCTCCCTGCTGTTAGCAAGGAAATGTTGAAAAGTGCAGGTGTTAACAGTCTCTCTGTTATTTTTGGGAGAATGTGAATTGAAACACTCACAGGAAGCTTACTATTCCCCTGCCAGCATAGCAACTATTATTTTAGGCATCGGAACTAAGAAATATATGTAAGTCTATGCTTTCATCGCACCTTTTGGGATAAATTGCCTTGTATACAAGAATTTGCCTTGAGCTGCTAAAGAATTAACCTTTTGGATGCCACAAATGGCCAAGCTGTCCAGCTTAATTTGGAAAACTGTTGGCTTCAGTGAAATCACTCAAAAATGTATTTGGGAAAGGAAAAGAAAACTAATATCAGAGTCTCAAAGCCAAAGTTTTGTTTTTCATATGAATATTTTCTGTTATTGCAAATCATAAAAATAATTATTTAATCCCTCAGCTTTTGGTTTTATTCCTAGTGAGAGGAAATACATTGTATGGAGTACGTCACAGAGAAATCGATGTAATAAGTATGTCAAACGAGATGGCTTAGAAATTTGCTTTAAACTTGTTCATTGTCCACCATGTTTAGTTGTCAAATGAAATGAAATGGAAGAAACTCTTGTTTGAAGCCTTTGACTTCTTACGATAAAGTGTAAGCCATGGGGCAAGATCCACCTTCAAGTAAAGTCATATAATGTTTGTAGGAGCTGTGTCCGTTGGTCTCTGACACATTTAGTTTGTGGTACATTTTTAGAGTAGACTTGCCATCCATGATATATGTAGGTTTTAAGGTTGGCATTAGTTAGCTATAGAAATTGGTACCTATCAATTTTCACATGTTTTGGTAAAATGCCAGAGTTGGGAGAAATAAATAATCTTTCTTGGCCTTGATTTTTGCAACTTAGTTGTAAAGTCACTACAGCTCGCTCTTCAATCCTGTCATAATACCATAACCAATACAAAAATGATCCCTGATCCTAAACATTTACTTCTCCTTGTGTGGGAGCGTGTGTGTTGGTCCACACTCTTGTCAATATCAATTATGTAGCCCCCCCAGCTTCCCTAGCAAGATGTACCCCTAGCAGTGGCAGCTGGTAAAGTTTTAAGATGATGGGGCGACAGATACAGATGATACCGATGCGGGATGACGTCATATTCCGGCTGCCAGCTCACTGAAGGGCGAAGACAGTCAGACACAGTCAGATGCACACAGTTATACTCATATACTGTCAAATATAGTCACATGCACACAGTACCAGGCACATAGTTACTCGCACACTGTCAAACAAGTCAGTCTCACACACACACACAGTTACACACACACCTATACAGGCAGTCACATGCACAATTACAGGCAGACTTTAACACAGTTACAGGCAGCATCACAAAGTCACAGGCAGACAGTCACACACACATCGTTACAGGCAGACAGTCACACACACAGTCACAGGTAGACAGTCACACACAGTCACAGACAGACAATCGCACACACAGACACAGTCACAGGCAGACACTCACAGACGCAGTCACACATACAGGCAGATAATTACACATACAGTCACACACACGGTCACACATACAGTCACAGGCAGACAGTTACACATACAGTCACAGGCAGACAGTTACACATACAGTCACAGGCAGACAGGCACAATCACATTTACACACACACACACACATACAGCACACACTCTCTCTAACTTACTGGAGTTGGAGTGGAGTCACTGAAGTGAAGTACCTGGTGTTTAATAGTTGTTGGGGAAGCAGGGACTCGTTCCTGCTTCCCCTCTGTGTGCAGCAGTAGCATCAGCGGGTGGAGGACGCATGTAGCTCTGCCCCCGATGCCAATTTGGCTCCACCCCCAACTCTCAGAGAAGTTTCTCCTGCTCCTGTTCCCGGCCCCTGCGTGTGTGAGCTATGTCGGCTGCCCGGCACCCCTGCTTCCACAGTGCCCTGTGCAGCCACACAGCTCACACCCCCCCAAGCCCAAGGACAGTCCTACCTGGTGGCACCTGGGGCAGACAGCCCCCTTCTCTTAGTACGCCACTGGCTACTCCATTATCTCTCAGCACACAGTGTACACTTGGTTAAAGCATCAAGATACTGATAGACTCCAACCATTTCAGCTACTCCTGGTTCACTATTAGCTCTCAGCACACAGTGTGCATAGGGTAATAGCAGCAGGATATAGATAGACTCCTTAATATACACAGTGGACCTAGGGTTAAAGCAGCAGGATACTGATAGATTCATTACCTTTGCAGCTGGTAATATAATTAATCTGCAGTGGTAATATGGAGCAAATACATAGCTGGCATGGTTAACAGCAGCAACAATCATTACAGATTAAAGCAAAATGAAATCCAAATCAGATCTGTCCTCAGAGTCACAGCCCCAGTCCTGCAGTTTGAGTCTCAGGTCTCATCTGTAGAGTGACTGAGCAATATAAAGAAGACAGTGAGTATGTACAGTAGGAGTTATTAAAACTATTAGTGACAGTCAGCACAGCGCTTTCTGTAAAAAAAAAAAAAAAATCCCCCTCTCCTCATCACCCCTGGGCTTCCCTGGCTTTACAAATATTAATTATATTTGAGTAAACTCCTTTGCTTAATTAGACCTCTGGCAATCACTAGGGCTATAGGGGAAGAGAAAAAGATAATATACACTTACATTTGTCAGGAGCTGCTGCTGTGCTCTCTCTGTGTTCCTTCCCAGATGGCTTCTTACTTCTCTACCCCTGGTGTTATGAGCCAATGGTGGCCCCTGAATTGAGATGCCAATAGCATGCCTCCACTCATGGCCAGCTAGCTCTGCTGCCCGAGTTTCAATTCAATGGAATAACCTTAAATTCCTTTCTAAAGGTCACTAGGCGTGTGCAAAACCTACTAAAATAAGACAGACTTCAAACTAGCCCCACTTTTTTTTACATGTCTAGAGGCTCTCAAGTAAGCTCCTCCAAACCGCTACCAATGAGGCAAGAGGGGTCCTGCAAAATTCAAACAGAATTAAAGAGGCACTATGTTTTTTCCCATTTAAAAAAATAAATAAAAATTGGCTTACCACCTTCCTCATCCAGAAAAAAAATCTTGTGTTTATAAACAACTGCAAATGATTTTTACTCCCACATAAAAACTAAGGTGCGTTGCCCTAAGTTACCCTTTGGACAAGCCTCCACTGACCCCTACAGTTACTTCTGCCACATTGTAATCAGACTGCTTTGTCATTTCCGGGGGTCATATTTTGCAAAGACCCTAAAAAGTGGCAGATCAGATTAATGTCTTGTGGCCACGCAGTGTGTGGGGAGGTAGGTCTTATTAAGCTGAAACTGTCCATTGAGGACACCACCATCTTCTTCCTGATGGTCTTATTCAGCTCCTGGCTGCAAAGGCCTTCAAAGGTTGATGCCTGAATATCACAACTGTCACTTGTGATGCCTTTTGTCACCCTTGGGCTTGCACATAAAACATATTAGTCCCTATTTCATAATGGAATGGGGACATGCTTGGTTAATAGTCAGCCCAGTAAGCATCCAACCTGGGCTGCCCATACACACTTCATCTCAGACAGATATTCTCTCCATTAGCTTTGCAGTATAAGTGCATTTAATAGCATGTGGTAAGCGTTTTGGGGTAAGTTGTACAGAGGTCCTCAGTCAGGACTGTCATGTCCATTATAGGAAAGTAAACAACTAGTTACAAAGTTACAAGCAAGGTGCTGGATTCCTGCTGTACCTGTATGTACCTGTATGGGTTTGTATTGTATCTTTCAAATTAACCTGTGCTTTTATTGTGCTCGTCGGGAGAATGTATGGGAGATGAATAAATATAACATAATAGTCCAGCTTCTTTCACACTCTGTGCTTTTTCTTATTGAAAACAGAGGTTGTAAACAACACCAAAATATCTTGGGAGAATCTTATTATACCTTAAAGCTCAGCCCACAGTCAGTTTAAGCTTGTGTTGATGTATAACAGCTCTGTAACGTAAGGTTGTTTTTTTTTTTAGGTCTTTTATTCTGATATTTAAATAACTATTAAAGATTATGAAATCATCTCTTATATTTGATATACTGGTTCATTGCATGTCTCTAATATATATTCTGTTAGAATGGGTGTCTGCTTGCCTTATCTTTGCAGATTCTGATCATATTTTCATTGCGTGCATCTCACTGTGGGTTTTTTTTCCCAACAAAATAATGATTGTTGCATATCTAATAATATAAAACATGTTGCCTATTTGGATCCACACAAGTGCAGCATTCCAGACACGCCAAAACTCCCACTTTTTAGGTAAATCCCCCCACACCTTTAACTTAGTCATCTGAATTCACAGCTGGCTGGGGAGGTTGTATTCAAATAAATTGATCCCCACCTCTGTTGCAGTTTCTGCCAAGGAAGTTAGGTGATTGTGCAACCAATGGATTGGATATTCTGGCAGACCAGCAGAATCAAGGAATTATTATTGCAGCTTCAATTATTTGTGTTATATCTCACTCAATAAATATATGTATGCAAAAACACACACATGCAATATTTTCCCATAAACTTGATTTAAAAAAACCCCAACTACTATACAAAAAGGTAGCAGACCATAGTGATATCTCTATACAAAATGTAATAAAACAAATATGCACAAAATAGTCCCACTCACACACAAAAAAATATAGAAAGTAGCCATAAAAAAATGTATTTAAACAAAAAAACTTGGAAAGAGCTCAAGTAAGCAATTGCACTAACGCGTTTCAACAATGAATGTCTTTCTCAAAGTGCAACAAATTAAGCGTGAGATGTCCAGTATTCAGTGGGAATTCTACCTGCCTGATCTCAGCAACATTTACACCAGAAGGCACTGAAAGTCTAAGCCTACTAAGTGGCTCAGCAATATGTGAGTGGGACCATTTTGTGTTTATTTGTTTTATTACATATTGTATACAGATTTCACTATGGTCTGCTACTTTTTTTCTTTTTAGGCTTTTATCAAGTTTATGGGAAAATATATCATTATTTTTTCCCTTGCATTTAATAATAAATAAATAGAGATTGGCTCAAAATGTCTGTCTATCTGGCTCCTGAATTCTACAGATATATGATAAATTTAGAATTAATATTACTGAAAAATCAGCATGAGTAAAATCTATTATGCAAAATGCAAGTACACTACGTAAAGGAACAGGGTAGGGGGATGCTAAGCCAAACAGGGACACTTCGAAGGGTGCATTTAAAGCCAGACACAGAGTACCCAAAAATCATGGACATCTGCTTAGTCAAGTAGAATTACTAAATAGAACAATGAAAAAGAATGCCAGTGTTTCATTTAGTGATCTGGGTTTGTTCCAAAGTGCAATTTTAGAGTTTGCTAAGTCTCCTGTAAATGGTAGGTTTCTTGATTTAGAAACTAGTGATTGCTGGAAGAAAAAAAAAAAGATAAGGTTACCATTTATCCACATCAAAATATTTTTTTTATTCAATTTTAACTGTTTCAGTGTGTTTAGGTATATCAAAAAGATAAGGTTACCATTTATCCACATCAAAATACTTTTTTATTCAATTTAACTGTTTCATCGTGTTTAGGTGTATCAAGTTGTTTATAACAATAATATTTAGATTGTAAGCTCACGGGCTAAGCCCTCTACCTTTTGTATTGGTCTGTTTATATTGTATTGTCTTTTTCACAGTTGTATAGAGCTGCGGAATATGTTGGTGATTTATAATGCTAGTAATAATTAAATACATTTAAGCAAAGAATGGCCTTAGGTTGTGAAGCAAAGATGATGCTTAAAGGCTTGGCGAATCGAACCACTGGACTCCTCCTTTCTTCTGATCAAAGACATCTCTCTTCCTGATCACGTCCTGATTTAATGAAATAAAATGCAACATTGTTGTATGCAACGGCCTTGCAATGATTTCTAAAATGTTTAAAGGGTTACTCCAACCCTTTTAAAATAAATATTGTTGTGTTTTTTTTACTGTATAAGACACTATTGGCCATTATTAACTTAAATTAAATAAGCCTTAATAAAGAAGCATATACCTACCTGGAATACAGAGCTGGGCAAAGCTCCCCTTGCAAGCACACAGTCGGAGCTGAGGAGGGGAGGAAACGAGTGTGGGGTGAACAGAAGCTAAATATACCAAAATCTTTTTAAATGGTCCTTGCGCCATGATCGTTTCTAAAAGCAGAAGTGATCATGGAAGTTTCAGTAACCATTTAAACTTTCAAGAAATTACCATTACTTATTTTACAAACTGTACTTTATATAATTTCCTTATCATGACTCTTGTAGATAGGTTAGTGATAATGTGTTAATGAGCTCAGTAAAGGGACATACCTAGCACACTGTAAGGAAACCAAGTACATTTAAACCTCAATCGGTAGTTTCCTCCCGAACCGCCAGAGCCCAGTGAACATAGCCCTCCGTTCGGTAGTTATGATAGACGAATCCTAGTGTAGTTCCAATAGTGCCACTGGATAATTCCCTCAGTAAAAAAACACGAATTCCCAAACAGCAGCCGTAGTCAAAAGAAGGGTACAAAGATGAACTGGGCTTTAATGGGTGCACACAGCTTTTATGCAAGTCCCCATGCAAGGGGACAGCCCTCAGGGAGGGACACACAATGGCAAATCATAAACAGTAAAATGTTAACACACACCTACAATTCCCTCCCCTAGCCCAGGAGATAATTTAATCTGATAAAATAGTAACTTAATTATCTCCGGGCTGAAAAATCACTTTTTTCCCCAACTTTCAGAACACCCCTTTATACTGGTGGTATCCCCATAAATTATGTGTCACCTGATAGCCCTGATCTGGGTGACTAACATATTCGAATTTCACCCAGATCGGTTCAGGGGTTCGCAAATTTTATGGAGGTCTTGTGTGACCGGCTCTTCCTGGGCTGCATGCCCAAAACTGTTCCACGAATTTGGTGGGTTTTGCCGGTCACATTCGAAAAACATAAAAACTAAGAAAAGTACCGAATGGAACCCTCTGGCTCCTAGCAGCGTTTGTGCCCCTCTGTCGAATGCACCAAAGTACCGAATAGCGCTCTTCTAGCTATTCGGTAAATAGAGTTCCAGCGTTCGACTGTTTGAGACCGGTGTTCGGGAAGTCAAGTGTCCGCAAAACAGTTCCATTCACTCGACGACCAGGTCCCGCTGCCTTTGTTCACATGAACAAAGATGGCCGCGGTTTTCTCTGCCGCGTGGCGTTCGACTAACGAACGCTGACCGCACAGACAGAGGTAGCAATTTCACTTAAATCTTTGATGTTTAATGAGCCAGAGGGTGGTCCTCATTCGGTAGTTTCATCTACCGAATGCAATAAGCAGTACATAACGAATAAAAAAGGGAATGCACACTGTAAATCACATAGGTATAGGGGAATTTCTTCACACACACTACCTACCTGCGCTAATTGTATAAGGACATGATACAAGAAGCTGGCTGGCCCCATCTCCCCTTATTTTGTTCATTATAAATTCACCCCACACCCCTTCTTCTTGGTGCTGTGCTTATTCCGATTACCCATCACTGTATGAGATCTTTTTCATGGTTTGTACACACGGTGTGCAAGCACTAAGTATCCTATGTAGCTTTCTATGAGAGAGTGTGTACCAGTAAACATCGAAACTCATGAAAAACAAGCATTGAAGCTTCTCTGCAACATAATGCTGCCCAGTTCTACCAGTTTTCGGTGACGTTCCTCCATCTGCAGGGAGAACTTGGCTTCAGTGGGATTACCGGTAAGTTTATTTTTTTATTTGTTGTTGTTTTTTGGGGGTTGGGGAAACCATGCATAGTAAGACATATTGTGACCAAAAATTCTTCTTTTAACAAAACACAGTTTTTGCTTTGCGCAATCGTTTAAGACACTGATAAAAGATGTATAGCAATAAAGGATTACACGTTTTTGTTCCTTTTTATTTTGTGGATTAAAAACAGGATAAATTGGTACCAGAAAATAAACCTACCTATTTTTCAAATGCTTAGATCCTATAGGAGAATAAATGATATAATCCTCCATGTTGGGGGTTTATAAATTAGCTGGATGAATTCCAGGTATAAAATTCTAAACCATTAACACTATTTGTAAATGTATTTTATTATTTACTTTCCTGTTTGTTTGTTTGTTTGTTTTTTTAATCATGTGTGTTGCATGTAGTGGCTAACCAAAGATAACAGGTAGTGTTGAAACCGTTTTTTCCCCTGCTCTAAATAAATCCATATATGAATTTTAACCGTATTCTTAAAGAAAATGCACTGACTGGTCTTTCACTGTTGACTAAAAAAAGTATGAAAATCTTTTCAGCAGTGAAATAAGACAAAACTGTAAAAAGGCAGAGCAACCAAGTGGTTGAATTCGATTAACAAGCAGTTATGTACAGTATTAAAGTGTTAAAAGAGATAATATAAGCACAATACCCAGCAGCGCATATTGTAGACATTATGGCAAAAGAGTCTTTGTAAGGTGAGTAACTAAGAACTATTGTACCACAAAAGCAGCAGCTAGCTATAAGAATTTAGTTAACTCCTTGATAGGGACAAAAAGTGTCCACTGCTCCTTTAAGGGAATTAAGCTAAACCTACTTACTACATGAATGTCATGCTCGTAAATATAAAGAGGGAAAAAAACTAAACTGAACTTCTAAAACAGGAAGCAAATAGGCAAACTTGTGGGTCCCGAGTGGTTCTAATCTACAATCAGATTTTGTGTTTTGGTTTTGATATGGAAGAATTGAATACATAATTGTGCCCAGGATCTCCCATTAATAAATATGATTCATTACAGAACACGGGGTGGATGCTTTTTGGGTGGCGGTGGGGTGGGGACTATCAACCTTGACTACAGATGTCGAAAATGTCATTACTTTTAGCTGCAACAGCAAATTCATTACTTATGTGACGTTCCTGAGAAAGCACACTTTTCTGTTGTTATTTTTATGTGAATCCAAGAACAATTTCAAGCAATCTTCTCAATGTGCGATTGCAACGGTTTCTTTTGATCACAATCAATTCACCTAAATTAAACGATTCAAGCTTGTGGTTTTAATTAGCTGGTTGTGAACTTCCCAAAGTTGAGTTACCGCACATTTGGCAAGATTTCAAGCCAGCTTACAAATTACTTAGTTAAAACTAAAAGCTTCAGAAATCCCTAGGATTAGGGAAGGAGGCACAGAGAGAGGCCTTGTTAGGATGAGTTAGAAGACGAAATCTGTTTGTATTTACATAGATTTAAGTGCTTATTCTCCTTATTAGTGTCAGGGAGCACTTGACCATTGAAACGTCTCCAAGGCTATTGTATTGAAAATATTTAGGTACCAGACAAATTAGAAGTGCTTTTTCTTTTCTCTGTCATTTCCCAATCTTCTTCTGAACACTTGAAAACAAAATCTTGGAACCATGAATGAATGTAGCAAAACCTCAAAAAAATATCTTTATCTTTATTTAGCATATAACATGTATGATTAACAAATTTGACCTTAAACTTGTAATTTCTTATAATCTTCATGTCTGATTTTAGTATTTTTTTATCGCTGTTCATTTCAGTGAATATATCTCTTTTAATTTTGTAACTGGTTATGTCAATAATATCAGCCACAATGACATAATCCATGAAATATGCTAAAATGATCTCTATTTTTCCCTAATTAATATCTCTCAAATGTCCGTTTCATTGCTCGCGCATTAGGTCGTAAAATAATACCCGGGAGGAGGGAGGAAGGGGGTTATGGCAGCCATGCTAGCAGGCTGCACATAAGTAAAGTGTGTATTCATGCATTGAAAGTACATCAAAATATCTTGACGGAAAGAAAGTGCATAAAATAGTGCATATCCAATTTATAGTACCAATACCACAATAATAATAAAGTGCTAAATGCAAACACCAGTTTTTTTTTTTTTTTACATCAGTTGAGCTTTTCCTATCATTATATGTTTGTATATTGACAAACCTACTTTACCCTGCTTGCAATACCCCGGAGCCCTGTGGTACAAGGTCCTGGAGTTTCCTGGTGCAGCTGGAGTGCCTGATAGCGGGTGTCTCTGGGTCCCGGTGAGAGACTCTGTGACTTGACGACTGAGGCCTACTCGAGGGGAGTAAGGCAGACGGACGCTGTTTCACTTTCCGCCTGGCTAACGCACAACAGCAACTCATCTGATGCCTTCCTGGTCCCGTTCACCCCCCTCCCTTTTTACCGGTGGGTGTTATCCCGGTCCCCACTGGAGGGTGCGGACATCACGCTGAAAGACCCAACCAACATTGCTCAGCAGTCGGATATCCACTCCTGAAATGCAAAATGGCGGCCTCGCCACCCATCCTGGGTACAGCGTAGAAGGTGGCTGGCAAGAGGAGCTGTGCGTTGAGGCAACTGCCGGCAATCTGCAACACATCCTTGGCTCCCGCATGTCCCATAAGCTAACCCAGACCCCACAACTACCTTCCTGGGCTATGAGCCCTCAGAGGACAATCCTTGAACCACAGCCCTACTCCCGGACATAAAACCTCGCCGGCCCCACGTTGCTGACCTCCACCGGAGCAGGAACTGAGGGCAAGGGTTGTAGGCTCAAGCAGGGCCTGGGGCTGGCAGTGTGGACTTACCATAATTTCAGGACTCGACTGGGACAACACTGGCTGGAGGCGGCAACTGACCAGGTCCAGAGGAAGCAGCAGGCTTGCATGCTTGCAATAACCGGCGGTCTGGTGGAACTGAGAGCAGGGAACAGTGTGGACTCCCCTAAGAGCCTCCAGTGGTTCTCACAGCATTGTTTCCCCCTTGTTGCTTAATCTTTTTTATCTTTTTATTTACCTCTTATTCGGCTTTTCAGAAACAAGTCACTGCTTAATGTCTTGATAGGCATGTTTAACACTATAGCATAGCACTATATCTCTCCAGCATGACTGCTTTACTTACCTATAAGCCTGTTCTAGTGTCTTATAAGACAGTCACAGTTACACTACTGTTTATCCTTTTTGATAGCTCTTCAGCAATACTGCTTTACCTACCTATAAGCCAGTTCTATTACTTTCACAACCTTTTACAATAATGCATTGTCAGTTAGTGCCACCTGTCTTATTCATTGCTGTCTATTGCCACCTGGCTGACATGCCTATTGTTTTAACTCTTCTCTGACTAGCCTGACTTTTAGCATGATTACTCTACAAACACACCCAATCAAGCAGTCACTCATGAGAGAATGTAATGATGTTATTGTTTACTGCATATGTGTGCTTTTTTTTAGAAATAAGTATTTGTGAAGTGTGATGAATTAAATGAAATGTACACATTCACACATCTTTATTCTGCAATCGGGGATCTACATCTTGATTTCCTTTCAATGGTGATAATACATCCTCTCCTCTGAATCTGGCAGTCGACATATAGAGAAGAGATTAATGGGGGTCAAATTGGGCCGTTAATATTTTTTGTGTTTTCTTACTTTTGCAACTTTTGTTTCTCGTTTGTGTTCTAGAGTTATCCTAGTTACACCTCATCGTCATTTTATGTTTGGGCTGTTTTTTTTGTTCATTCTTTTTAGACCACAATTGTTTTCTAATATAAAACCAGTTGTAAAAGTGTGCCAATTTATTTTTCTCGCTAGCACATAAGACTTTTTCCTCTGAAAAAAAGCTGCCAATTTAACCCCTTAAGGACACATAACATGTGTGACATGTCATGATTCCCTGTATATTCCAGAAGTTTGGTCCTTAAGGGGTTAAAGATTGGGCCTAATAGTTTTATACATAAGAAACTGGCATTTTCAGAAAATGTTGACACAAATACACAAACAATTCAGCCGTTTTGATTTATCACTCCCATTGTTTCTACTCCTCCTTATTTGCATGGTATGCCTTGGCTGTGCCCGAACTAAACTGCACTGCAATGTCATTTGTTAAATATTTAGTATAATGACATGAGAAAATACATTATTCCATATTACAACTGATTTTTTTTTTTTATATTTAATTCAATGGTGTTCTTTCCAAATATCCAAATGGGTTACAGTTACACTTTCATCTCAAACAAACCCATTCTAATTATCAATGAATATAGCTATAACACAGCTATTCTTTTGTTTTGTGTAAGGGTCCTGGCATTGTTCAGATTCTTCTGTCCAGTGCCAACTGCCTTGCCTATATCATAACATTCTTATTATTATCATTATATCTTCTACAAGATATCCGCAACTTTAATGTTATGGTTTAGCAGAATCCATTTGCACCTTCTTAAGGAGCTTATACTACGATGATACAAAAATATTGAGCACCATTTTTAGAGCTCTCAGACACCCCTGTGTGTATGAATTACAAAACATTTAAACCTTCAGGGAATGTATATATTAGGCAATCCCACAGTCTGAACTTGGTTTTGCTAATACGTGGGTCTTAAAGTTGATGAACAATGATTATTCACATGCAGCAGTTATCTTTAAAATTATTAAATAATGGAGTTCTAACATTGGGTTGTTATATTTACAAAACAAAATGCTTTTCAAAAGGCTTTTAATGTGTGAGCTGTGAAATCTCCAAGGCACTGTTATTGGTGCTGTGTGTGCATCATGGCTGCATTATTGTTTGTCACTGAAAGCAGTGTGTCATTAGGAAATATGGGTTTGTAGCTCTGTTTGATAAATATCAATGAGAATGCAAGGCTATCTCATTCCCAGCTGCTCCCAGCTCACCATTGCTCCCCAAAGTTGGTTGACAACATGCCATTTTTATTTCTGCATTATCATCACATCTGCAGGGATGCTGAGCTATGGGTACCAGGGACACCCTGGGTTTTAGTCAAATCTTTCCAAAACGATCTGACGATCTACTGCTGTTGTCTCCAAGAAACTTTATTACCAAATTCTTCATCTACGAACCTCACCTTCTATCTCTTCACTGTGCTGTGATGGGTTAAGGAGTACATTAATCCCTTAAAGACCAATGATATGTTTATAACACAACACTGGCCAATGAAGGCTGAATTACACAAGCATTTGTTCAGAAGTACTGTTGGGAGGTTCCTGTAGAAGGCAGCATGGTAGACAGACGATTACACCCATGTAAAGTGCTGCGGAATTTGTTGGCGCTATATTATAATAATAATTATACCCAGCCTTTGCCATGGAAGGACACTAGTCCTTAATGAGTTAATGGTGAGGAATAATAATGCAAATCTTTATACCTTTAGATACAGTAGCTGCTCAATACATACATGTTATTTAGAGTTGCAAACCCTATTCTACAAGTATATTATATATATTAAACTTATTAAAAAATATATATATACTGTAACGCAGGATGCCACCTTTTAATTGCAGGATCGGAAAGGATCAATTCCAGAGGCCAGTTCTAAATTGCCTCCCAGGGTATTTGCATGTATAGAATCAATTAACCATTTGGGTGGCTAAACCCATTACTTAATGCATCTGGCCTGTTGGCTTCTAATCCATCCGTGCCATTTGAAACCTCAGGAGAGGTGAAATTGTACGTCAGCACGTGGTGCTCTCATATCGACTTCCTCCCTGGAAGTTAGATTGCCCCAGCACACAGCTCACTCAATGTTGTTCTAGCTGTGGATCCCAGCAGGGATTGTAATCAGAGTAAAGGCCCACGACTCACATTCAGCAATCACTGCTAAACAAAATTAATGTCAGAGATGTTTTATAAGAATTAAATTATAAAAAAAAAAAAAAAAAGAGAAAAGTAAGACCTGTTTAACCCCTTAAAGACAGTGGACGTACTAGGTACATCTGACAAAAAATGGTACTTAAGGACCGCGGACATACCTAGTACGTCTGCGGCAAATATGAGCGCTGGAAGCCACTCTAAGGGTATTGCTCTATGGGTGTCGAGGCATCCTGCAATACCTCTCCTGACAGTCCCTTCTTGGCAAATTAGGCCCCCGCGGGCAATGTGATTGCTTTAAAAGAGCGATCACATAGACGCAATAGGCGTCCATGCATCTACCTGAATGGGGGACTGTCTAAACTGACAGGCAGTCTCCCTGCTTCTGAAAAATAAAATATGTTGGCAAATAAAATATATATAATATGTATATATGTCATACTAAGTTGCAAAATTGGAAGCGATACAGACTAGGTTTTTTGCCTTCTTTTGGATCAACAGCAAAAACATGTGAGAAAGGCTGAACTTGATGGACGTAAGTCTCTTTTCAGCTATGTAACTATGTAAGTGTATTTTTATATTAATATATACATATAATAATATAAAAATACTTATAATTAGATTGCACATGTATATGTAATATATATAATAACTATATTGTGTGTGTGTGTGTGTGTGTGTGTGTGTGTATATATATATATATATATATATATATATAAAAAATTTATAAAATATAAATAAGTAAAATATTTTAAAAATTTAAAATTAAATATATATGTAATTTTTTTCTAAATGTATTTTGATATTAATATATATTTATATCAAAATACACTTGGAATTAAATTATATATCTATGTATATGTAAATAAATACAAATAATATGAAATATATATATATATATATATATATATATACATATATATACATAATTACATAAATTTCATAAATATGCGCGTAGACTTCAAATATATAAATATGTATATATATTTAAATTCTACGTGCATGTTTATGTAATAGTTTTACATAATTAAGTAATTTTTATTGATTGCAATTTGAGGGACCTGCCTGACAACCCAGGCCAAAAGTCCAGAGAATTGAATTTGCTAGCACTGTATTTAACCCTGTAACTTTCCATAACACCCTAAAACCTATACATGGGGGTTATTGTTTTACTCGGGAGACTTCGCTGAACACAATAATTTGTGTTATAAAATGGTAAAACATATCACAGCGATGATATTGTCAGTGAAAGTAACTTTTTTTTTTTGCATTTTTCACACACAAACGGCACTTTCACTGATGATACTGTTGTGATACGTTTTAGTGTTTTGAAACACTAATATTTGTGTTCAGCAAAGTCTCCCGAGTATAACAGTACCCCCCATGTACAGGTTTTATAGTGTTTTTGAAAGTTACAGGGTCAAATTATAAGGCTTGGTTTTCTGTTTTTTCACATTGAAATTTGCCAGATTGGTTATTTTGCCTTTGAGGGTTGCCGTTGGGGTACCTCAAGCTTGTCTGTTACAACCTTATGCACTGCAAAAATATAAAATACAAAAAAAAGAAATTATGAATGCTAACTTTAGCCAGTGTTTGTGACTAAGTGGCTACTAAAAAAGACTGGACATAACCAGAGGCGTAACTAGAAACCATGGGGCTCCGGTGCAAAAATTGCCCTGGGCCCCCCTCTCCGCAACCGTCCTCCCATACGTCTATTGTCCCCCTCCCATACGTTACCCTCTCCCCCCACACATACAAACAGATACACATGTAGACAGACTCATAGACACACACACAGAGACACATACATACAGACACAGACAGACATACATACACATACACACAGACAGACAAATACACACACAGACATACAGACCGACATACACACAGCAAGACATACACATATAGACACACAGAAAGACACACACACACTCACATACAGACACACATACCTTTCCCTGGGATCCAGTGGTGGCTCAGGCTGATGGGAGTCAGAGTTCCCACTCTGACTCCCTCTCCTTCCTCCCGCGTAGCTCCCAGTGGTTGCTGGGGGGAAGTGACCGGGGCAGTCACTTCCTCCCAGCCTCTGACATCATCAGAGGGGGCCCGGTCGCGCTGTTAAAGCGCTGACCAGGCCCCCTGGAATTACATAGCATTGTGGCCTTTCAATGCGGCCCCGCTGCGACCCCTGTGACTGCGGTAGTTCCGCCACTGGACATAACTTATATTGAATATCCTGGGTTATCTACTTTAAAAAAATATGTACATGTGAGGTGTGATTCAGAGATTTATGACAGATAACAGTGTTACAATGTCACTATTGATAAATTTAAAAAAATATATTTTGAAACCGCAATGTCCTACTTGTACTTATAGCCCTATAACTTGCAAAGAAAAAAGCCAAGAACATGTTAACATTGGGTATGTCTAAACTCAGGACCAAATGTATAAACTATTTAGCATAGGTGTTTTTTTGCGGTTGTAGATGCGTAACAGATTATTTCAAAGTTCGAAAAAAGTGTGTTTGTTTTATTTTTTTATTATATTTATAAAAAAATTTTATAGTAAATTATATGATCTGATGAAAATAATGGTATCTTTCAAAAGATCATTTAAAGGCGAGAACAACTGTATATAATATGGATGGGTACAGTAAATGAGTAAGAAGAAAAATTACAGACAAACACAAACGCTGAAATGTAAAAACCGCCCTGGTCCTTAACGGTAAGAAAATTGAAAAACGGTCTGGTCACTATGGGGTTTAAATATTTCATATATAAATATTGCAAATTGTTTCCTTTAATTTTCCACATGCATACTTTGAATTAGAAATTATTTTTAAAGGGACACTGCAGGCACCATAACCACTGTAGCTGACTTCACCATTGTAAGCAGTTAAACTGGTTTAGAACAATTTGACATCTTACCTGAGGTCTGCTGGGCTCTGCTACCCTTCTCCACTACGTCCTATGGAAAGCCAGGAGCTCTCTGTCTGAGCTAAGCCTGGCAGTGCAGGGCTCAGATCACTGGCTGGGGGTGATCAGCCGATCACCTGCTTAGGAGCTTTCGTCTCTCCATACGAAGTAGTGGAGGTGGGGAGCGTCACCCAGCAGACTCCCAGGTAAGACATCGCAGTGTTCTAAAACGGCATTGAGCTGTATTGGTTATGGTGGTGTTCGGAGTATTCCTTTAATGAAACACATGGTTACATTTTCAATAATGATAGAGTATACAGATTATAAGGCTGCATACCACTCTTTCATATCAATGTGGATTTGTAAATCCCTTTCCCATCTAGTTTTAGCACTGGGTAGAACAGGGCTTTTAAATGTTCTAATAAAAACCACCTTTAAATCATTACTGCAGTAACTCAAAGCAAAGAATTTAATATTCCTTCATAAACCTGAAATGGCAGTTCGATTTTTAATTGGATAAACAATACTGTTATTATTAGTAGTATATTATAATTTAAATTATTATTATTGGCATTCATTGTTATAATAACTCTTTATATTCTGTTTTATTCAAATGCATCTAGCCCGTTATAAAATGTTATTTAATTGCTGTTGTGCTATCTCTCTGTCAATTTCACGTTCTAATATCGTGAACAACAACAAAAAAATACATTGTGTTTATGAGACAATTTAAAATTTAGAAACCATTATTAGCTCTGTTCTAAGAAGACTATAGTGGAAACCTAGAATTCTAAAATTAAACTGACATCTATGAGGCAGACACTTAGTGCAGCATTACATAAGGCCATGTTGAAACCTGTGCATGGCTTTTGTAACAATCAGGTGTTTGTATTTACTTAGCGGCCTGTGCTGACATGTGTCTCTTTTTAATAGGTGTCCTGCAGTTACATGGTCATTGTTTGTTACTGACTTGTTCTTAAGGTGTGAACATGTGTTTTTTATTTAATGTGTGAAAAGCTTGAGAAGGATAAACACGACGGTAGGAGGTTTAAGAAGGCTACTTTAGTCATTGTTAGGAGGGCTGCTAATGGAGTTTGATGGTTGATTGTTTTTTCTTTACTTTTTTTTTTTTTTTTTTCTGGTTTCCACATTGCAAAGGAGATTAATTAGAATAATGCAATAACTTCTCAGTAATA
This sequence comes from Pelobates cultripes, assembly GCA_933207985.1. Classification (NCBI taxonomy): domain Eukaryota; kingdom Metazoa; phylum Chordata; class Amphibia; order Anura; family Pelobatidae; genus Pelobates; species Pelobates cultripes. Next base: position 9,461,531 of record OW240923.1, on the reverse strand, counting down.
TCACAAAATACAAATATACATGCACAAGACTTGTGAGATGTGAGATATTTTTGAAATATAAGAATGTTGTAACAACTTTGAGAACAAACAAATGATGTATATACCACTGAATGAAGTAGAATAGGTGATATCTGTTGAGACCATTCATAATACAGGAACAGATAACCTGTTTAAATGAGGATTATGAACTCAAGAAAACAAAAATAAGACAGGAAATGCCAAATCAACATATCAAATATTTCAAGGTTTAATTGCAGCTCCACTTAAATTTAGATCAGCCCTATCCGGCTGAGGAGAGCTGTCTCCCAGGTATGCATACAAATTCACTCCACCCGCGAGCTAACTCATGAAACCCAGGGTTCCGGTAGCTGTTTGTGCCCCGGACCAGTGTCCAAGGGGAGCCTTGCAGGCCGCACACATCATTGTGTACTTTGTAGCAACTAGTACAGACGTAAATGCATAGAGTGCACACCATGAGGTTCATATTGCTTACTGTGGCTTAAACCTTATGTGTCACCTTAAACCAATAAACATGGGCAGCTGCAGAGGATACAATCTCCTCTCTCACAACAATGGGAAGTATGAAATTGGGACAGCGAGTGCTCTGGCATATTGGAATGTGCCTCTTGCATCACTGTCAACTCCCAAAATGGGCTTTTCTGCACTCGTTGGGAACAGTCTCTTTTGTTTCCAGATGCAGAACAAAAACCCAAAACCCAAGATGGTCAGATCTGGGACTGTTGGGAGATATGTAATCAGTATTAACTATGCCCTCCTTGGTCCGAAGTTCCAAGAAATCTCATGTATATCTACTGAGAAGATGTTATCAGTTAGTTCAAACCCGCCAGGTTTTATTCGTTAGACACCACTTGTATAATAATGGTAGCTTCTGATACCAGTTTATACCAAAACACTTTAACAGAGATATTATTTAGTAAAGTGAGAAGTCCTAGTGAACTTTAAGGCTAGAGTAGTTGCAATGAAAACATGGCTGACTTAGACAATGTTTCCAGTTTGGATATTTTGACCTTAACTTTGAAATTCGCTTTGAATTCTCACTTTAGTGGATACCTCGGAAAATGTCCCAATGGTATTTTAAGGGACATCCATTTTTAAAAATCCCATTGAGTTGCCTTTCCTTGATTGCTTTTATTGGTGTGGAATTGGTCAGGCCCTGTTTATATCTATTCCCTCGAGTCGCAGAGTATTAGAGAAGATTATTCTCCGTTTCTCGTATTTGCATCATAAATTTGCAGATGAATAATAAACTGAGAAACAACACTTAAGACGTACATGTGTGTATTGACATCTGAATATATATGCCTTGCCTTCAGCAGATACAGAGCTTGCACTTCCTATTATAATTATTATTGGCATTTATAAAGAAGGCGATGGCTCCAGAATGACGCAGTGGGAGGAGTGGGGGCAGCAGCCCAGAAAGAGTCACGGTGATGGAATAATGCCTTGTTTTATTTATTTATTTATTTACTATATTTATTGGCGCTTTACAATATTATAAAGGGGAAGATATAACAATAAATTTTAAAATTACAAATTGTTGTAGAAACAATGGATTGATGAAGAGTGGGCACCCTGCTTAAAATAGTGTACAACCTAGTGGATTATCCATCTGAATTATTTGTATAGAATGAGCGCACATTGGGCCATTTAGATAGCATTAAATTATTTAACAGCAGTTTGAGTATGCCAAAGGGCCAGTGAAGATTTGGCACAGCCAAATGGACCATTGCTCAGTTGCATTGTGTGAGTGAGTAATTTGTGCTCGTCTTGTACAGATATTCAGTGCACGTAATAAGGAAGTAATATTCTTCAACTGCTTGAAAATGGTATACCAAAAACTTAGGGGCTTCATCAATGGCCTCCTAGAACCATAATTATTACAAGACGCTATATTGGATGGGGTTCCCCTTTAAGAAGGGCGCAGTTTCAGTGCAAGAATCATCAGTGTAATTAAAAGATTTTAGATTGTATCTGTTTAGAATAAAATTCCCTTACAGCAATCTGGTAACTGGTATATTATTTTATTTTGTACATAAGGTCTGTGCCCTGGATATGAATGTAATTGGAACCTGGGTTGGTGGAATTTTTTGAGAGTCCTACTTGAACAATTGTTGTGTTTTCAAATAAAAAAATAAAACATAATGTGAAACTTTCCTGTTTTTCTGGGAATGGAGTTGTACAGGAAATTAATTCGCACTCAGAATCTTTTTCATAGTTTCTGCCAGCACTGTGTAGTAATTTTGAAATGTCTGTAGCATAAAGCTATGATTGTAGTACTGTGTGCTGATAAAATGCGTTACCGTAGTATCAGAAGCGTTAGTCCTGAAGATTTTTAAAGGGTAAAATAAAGCTTCCCATTAGGCATATATGTGACTATTTAAAATAAGACTTTATCATATATTAAAAATGTCAATATTTGTTGGACATTTGGTGGCACTGCAGGTAGCAACCCCAGCAGGTTACGGATAGCAATTTATTGGCATTTTGTTGTAAGAGCATTTCCTGAACCGGTAGAAGGTGTAATGCAAAGCAGGAAATTATTAGTGCGACCAAAAATGTTTCTCCCCTCTCTCCCCCCCAGCATGCTCAGAACTAGCAATGTTATTTTAAATAAACAAGAATGGATGCCTGTTTTATACAAAGTATAATTTATTCCTGATCAATAATGTGACAAACGCTCCTTACTCTGGACGTTTGCCACGAATTCCTGGAAGAGTGTGGCAGCTAGCTTCCTACCCACCGACTATGGGCCATATAACTTGTGCCAAACATAATACTTTTCCCTTCTGTTCACAAGAACTTTCCCTGGTTTGTTTTATATAGTTTCCGAACAGAAACACTTTCCCTGCATTCGGTAGACAAATCTACCGAACACCGACCACTCCCCCGGCTCATTAACTACAAAGAAACCACAGACTTAAGTGCTCTCTCTGTTTGGCCTCTTGTCACACGAACGCAGGCAGCGGGACTTGGTCATCGAGTGTCTGGAACTTTAAGTCGGGCACTCAACCTCGCGAACATCGGTATAACTATATGAACGTCGGCTTCTTTGCGCGACAAGCCAGGAGAGTGCTGTTCAGTAGGTTTGTTCACACTAACAAGAAGAACAACACTACCTATGAGCCAGGGGAATCGTTCATCTTTTTGTTTGGTTTGGAACTCCCGAAAATGATCGTAAAAACTTGACACTGGTGGCGGTTCAGCTGTATTCGTGGGATCTGCGCGCTATTTGGACAACTTGGGAGCTCAGATCCAAGATATCCAGGGATATTTAATTTATGTGTTATATGTGTTTTTATGTATTTTTTATATTTTATGTTTTTATGCACAGTCATGCTGACTCAGAAATGTATGGGCGTGTTGTGGGGGTGTTATGTGCATGTGTAACTGTATCCCTGGTGTATATAAAAGTAGGCCATCAGGCCAGAATAAAACATTCCTGTTATACCCTTCATAGGCTGATGTTTGGGTAGCTCAGAGCTTTAATCACTGCTTCACTTGGGATTTGGGAGAACTCCAGTGGATATACTCAGGTGGAGTATAGGGGATCCCATTCATATCTAATACAGAGTATGTAATGGGAAGATAATTGACATTTATCGCTGACAGTACCAATATTTGTTATTTTTTTAGACTTACATCGTGCAATAAATTAATTAAATAAAAAGTTTGTAGTGCTAATAACAAACTTCTCTAATTATTCTTATTTCAGATATGTATGCCCCCCATCGATAAGCATAACCATAGAAAAATATATATATTGAAACATAACCTATTGTAATCTGTGTTAAAAATCCATTTGTGATTATTCTGTTACTAATTGCTCATTCACATCATATAAAGCTAATTATCTCTAGCTCAGGGAAATTGGCAGACGGTGTCTCAAAGGTTCCACTGCACCTCGCAGACTGTGTGCACGTTATTCTTGTGGGAATTCCTCAAAAAATTAAAGGAATACAAAACAGAAAATAGTGTCACCTGCAGGATACGTAAAATGTGAAGAAAGCAGTATGGAGTTCCATTGACATGAACTGGAGTTTATGAATGAGTTAACAACACCCACTTAGAGGCAAAACTGGAACTCCAGACTGTGTAGCATAAAAATAAAGTACTTTAATGTAGCCAATAAAAAAGAAAGACGAAAAAAAGGATAAATTACCAATGCATAACAAAAATTAAAAAGCACATTAATAGTGCTGCCCTACGAGACGCATTTCGCTGTTTTCCAGTGGCCACTTCAATCGGTACATCCTGCAATATTTAGTTTCTTGAAGGGAAGGTATATTGTATGCTTCAAGACTTCGTATAACAGTAAAAAAAAAAAAAAAAGATGAGATGAGATCACAGACACATGATCTAAATGTATAAACTAAACTTCTTTTACATACATGCTCACACAATAACATTATATATAAGGGGACAGATAACAGACTTTTTTTCTTTATGGAGTACTTATCCCAGTTCTCCCAACCTTTCGTGGCCTCCCAAAATTTGAATGAATAATGAGAAAACAAAAATTAGATGTGTTGCAGTTGAGAGGATAAGTTTGGGTACCACTAGAAGCCCAGCTTTTACCAAACTGCTTAACAAAAGCTCTGAAAACTAGAACATTTAACTGCACCCAAATACTCCTTGCATCACAAACACTACAGTAAACTCAATGAATTAAAAAAATGGTGTCCTGGACTGCACTTTGGAGTGTCTCTTTAATTTGAGAGTACCTCACTTTAAACAGTTTAGGAGCAAGTAACTCCAGAGGTCTTTTACTTAGGTGGCATTGAATGGACTTCCTCTTTCACTTGACATAGTGCCAGATTAGTTTGTTGAGGTCATTGGGCAATCTGTCTGGTGTTTTACATTTAATTTGGAGTATTCCCACCCAAACCATCTTTATAAGACAGTCTGCATTCCAAGAGAGTGGCCATATTGTTGTAAATATATATGCTGCTTATATTCTAAAAGTTATGGAAATGAACTGTCCGTATCACAATAATAATAGGAAAAAAACATTTAGCTCATGTTTTTCTGCATTCATGTGCTTGATATGAACTGGGAGCAGTGAATGCATTGTGAAGTCACTGCACACATCCTGTTCTACCATACAGAACTTCCGATTGCCCTGGACTGGAGCTGGCATTCGCTTTACAAAGCTATTAAATGAAAAATGTTCTCCTACCATGCTCTGGGGTCAGAGAAAGGCCACTAGATAACAGAGGAGAACATCTTTAAACATCCGCTGTAACCCCTTATTATCCAGGACATTTCTATGGGTGCTGATGTGCTTTATACGTGGATTTAATTTTTTATGAGAAAGGGAAAAAAACATTGTAGTATTTGGTAACGGTTTACCATTATAAAAGGGATAATGTGTGTTTGTGCAAAGTACAAATTAATATTATAGGTATTTATATAGTGCCAACTTATTCCGCAGCTCTTTACAATATTATTTAGGGGTATATTTAACAATAAATGAGACAATTACAAAATGTTACAGGAACAGTAGGTTGATGAGGACCCTGCCCAAAGCCTACATTGTAGAGGAGATGGGGTAGAAAAACATAATAGGGAGGACAGCAACTAAACTAGGTGGGAAGGTAGAAGAACTGGAGGTGAGAGTGGAGTGAGGTCCAACAGGAGAGAGAGAAGAGGCTTACCTACCAATTAGTGAATGAATATGACAGGGGCCCAAGTTGTTTAGAGCCTCATAGTTAAGGGTTAGTATTTTGAATTGACTCCCATAGGATACAGGAATCCAGAGTAAGGATTGACAGAGAGGTGAGGTGTGAGAGGAGCGACGGGAGAATAATCAGTCTGGCGGCAGCATTCATTAGAGATTGTGGCAAGACAGTATGGCTTCTGGGGAGACCAATTAGGGGAGAATTACAATAATCAATGTCAGAATCACTAGAGCATGATATAGGCACAGAATGTTTTTTGTGTTAGTGGCGCCTACCTTTTTCCTATTGGTGAGCTCCACAGTGAAGATCTAGATGGTGGTGCATGTATACAGGAGTACCCCTTCCATACAGCATGTTTTGGTGGCAGTAACAGACAAGACAGCTCTGTTCTCGTGATCTATGCAAATGTAAAGTCAAATTTGTTAATTAATCGTTTGCAGTTAGGCCCAGCAATGGATCGATTAGACCTGCAAACTGAAGAATATCAGCTCATTCAGAAAGCCTGGAGCTGAAATCATTGAGAAAACGGTAGCTCGAGTTTGTACAGGGTGATTCAAGATACAACAGAAATTCTCTTCGATGATTAATGTTAGATAATGTTGGGATAAGTTTTATAGGGTCATATTTCTTGGTTTCTGCCTTTAGACTGACTCTGTGTAATCTTACTCCTAGAAGCACCATATAGGGCACTGGAGAGAATAGGAAACAGTCCAAAATAAAACTTTGTATCATTCGGTTCTGCTCAATATGGTTCGCCTCAAGACAAAATGTGGTCAATGAAATAGGACAGTTAATGGAACACTAAAGCGTTAGGAATACAAACCTATATTCTTTACTCTAGAACGCATAGTCTCTATTTAGATTAGTGCCCAAACTACAATAAATATAGTAAATAAATAAATAAATAAAACAAGGCATTATTCCATCACCGTGACTCTTTCTGGGCTGCTGCCCCCACTCCTCCCACTGCGTCATTCTGGAGCCATCGCCTTCTCCATTACGGTCAAATGCAATGCTCCTTATGGTCCAGTTTCACTCAGTTATTGCAATGGTGACCGCCACTAGAGCTGTGTTTAACCCTTCAAGGAAACATTGCAATGTCTGCATTGAAGCGTTAAAACTACAGGGCTATGGACTGAAGTGATCTGTGTGCATTGAGTGGTCAGTTAAACCATTATGAATATAACCTTTCCATATTAAAGGGTTGCAGTATCCTGCTACATCTTGCAGCCCTATGAAATTGTGCTCAGTACTAATTTGCCTCCCGTATTTTTTTATTTCTCTCCAGGAGTATTTTATTTTCCTGAAACCAGTGCCAGTCCAGCTCCACTGAGACACAACGAACTTCAAAACCAGATATTCCTAAAGAAGAAAACAAAGGTTCAGTCAGTCTGTCTAGAGAACAGTAAGTTTAGAAAACATGAATAGAGAATCTCCTTGATAAGGATTGTGAGTCAAAAGAAAATAGTATGTATCACTATTCAGAATTTACACTGTGACGGAACGCTGGCACTCCGACTAAGTACCTCCGCCAATCGATGCTCCTAGTGCTCGCTGAGGACCCCAAGCACTCCAACCGACACCATCAGCACTGCAGACCCCACTTCCAGCGATGCAACTGCGCCGGGGTCTCTGCTGTTTCCCCCCACCCTGGACCCAAGGCCAGGATCCAGCTTCCAGTGGGTGAACCTCTCTTTCCCCAGAGAGCAGGAACAGGAACAAATCAGGCTATTGCAAGAGCTTCCTCTGGGGAGTAAGTGATTATAGCAATCCCCAGAGTGTAGGTATCCCTTCCCCCAAACATGAGCCAAGGCTTAATGCTGGAACAAGACTAATTTACTGGCACACAGAACTCACAATTTATGCAACACAAAACTCCTCCTCTGGGCCAGGCTAGATAATTGAGTTTCTACAATACACAAAGCTCAATCATCTGCTGGCCAGAAACATTACAATTTTATAAAACACACAGGGACCCCAAAACATGCAATAACCCCATAAAAAGTATATCCTTGGAACCGGGGGATCTGGGTGAACCACATATCCAAAATTCACCCAGATCCGTTCAGTACTTTGGAAAATACAGTTTAATGCAGATTCTGCAGAACATATAAAGGCTAAATGAAAAACAATCACTTTATAATGTGTCCCCTGCTGTATAGTCCAAAACCACTGCACGATGTCTCTGTGCACCAAATACTGGCGAGATGGCACCGTGTTGAAAAGTCCACACAGTGTCTGTGAGTTAAAATGGCCGCCATCCATTGTTCTCACCATGTGCTTCTGATACAGGAAATGGTGGCCACCCAGTAACTCCACAGTATGTCCCCAGATGGTTCTTAAAGGGCCAGCAGCAGCACAACACAAATCCATTATGCCCAAATCATGTCTTTAAAGGGCAATACAACCCAGGGGCCATAGTCACAGGGCAAGAGGCGGGCAAGCAGTCCTCTCCAGGCACAAGTGGCGAAGGGCACTTCGTCACACATCTTCCCTTTGGGGGGAAGACTAAACAGGTACCTGACCTTCTGCCGGTCAGTACCTAGATTAGTCGGGCAGCCCACCCACAAAGAAAAATACACAGAGTAACCCCCCCACAATAAATGGTACTGGCCTGTAGGTTCACGTTTGTAGTGGGACAGCGCAGCACTCTCGGTCTCCCTGGTGCAGCTAGGCAAACTGCTGGTGTTGCTTGGGGGGCAGAGGCCAGCGGCGCTCTGCCCTGCTGCCAGCTCTTCCACTGGGGTAACCCGTGGTAAGTCAGGCTCTGATACAGGGGAAAAGGGGGGGCAGAGGCTAACAAAGCTCTTCCCAGATGCCAGCTCTTCTGCTGGGAGGGGGTCAGTGGGTATCGCAGGCTCATCCACTGCCCCCAGGACCCGGTTGGGATGTAGCTGGGGAGGGGAAGTTTCGCTTACCTCCTCCTCCTGGCATCCCTGCGGGGTTGGTTGGGGATCTGGACCGCCCGTCCAGCCTCCCTGTAGGACTGGCACAGAGACCGCGGTCCCATCTGCGCCAGTGTGGGTAGGTTTGTCTTCCCCCTCTCCCAGTATCTCTGGCTGCTGTTGGAGGGGGAGGCTGGTTGCCCCCAATCCCCAGGACGCTGGTTGCTGTAAGGTGGAGGGATCTACCATCACCCCCTCCTGGAACTCAGGCCGCCGCTGGGGAGAGAGACCGGTTGTCTCTTCCCTCTGTACGGTGCACGGCCGCTGGGATGGGAGGTCGCTGCTCTCCTCTCCCTGTAACTCACTCTGTCGCTGGGGAGGAAGGACGACACCTTCAGCTCCCTGGGACACACACTGCCGCTGGGGAGGAAGGACAACACCTTCTGCTCCCTGGGGTACACACTGCCGCTGGGGAGGAAGGACGACACCTTCAGCTCCCTGGGATACACACTGCTGCTGGGGAGGAAGGACGGCACCTTCAGCTCCCTGGGACACACACTGCCGCTGGGGAGGAAGGACGACACCTTCAGCTCCCTGGGATACACACTGCCGCTGGGGAGGAAGGACGGCACCTTCAGCTCCCTGGGACACACACTGCCGCTGTGGAGGAAGGACGACACCTTTGGCTCCATGGGACACACACTGCCGCTGGGGAGGAAGGACAACACCTTCTGCTCCCTGGGGTACACACTGCCGCTGGGGAGGAAGGACGGCACCTTTGGCTCCCTGGGATACACACTGCCGCTGGGGAGGAAGGACAGCACCTTCAGCTCCCTGGGATACACACTGCCGCTGGGGAGGAAGGACGGCACCTTCAGCTCCCTGGGATACACACTGGCGCTGGGGAGGAAGGACGACACCTTCAGCTCCCTGGGACACACACTGCCGCTGGGGAGGAAGGACGACACCTTCAGCTCCCTGGGATACACACTGCCGCCGGGGAGGAAGGATGGCACCTTCAGCTCCCTGGGGGACACACTGCCGCTGGGGAGAGAGACTGGTTGTCTCTTCCCTCTGTACGGTGCACTGCCGCTGGGAAGGGAGGTCGCTGCTCTCCTCTCCCTGTAACTCACTCTGTCGCTGGAGACGGGGTGTCAATACCCCCAAACTCCACAGTTGGTACTCGAAGTTCCGTGCGTCTTGGTTCTCAGCACTCAACATGCGCATCACTTGATGGACCACCTCATCTGAAGGGTTTGGGCCAAACCAGACCAGCCGCGCCTTTACTTCCTTCATGAAATCAGCACCCTCATAGCACTGTGACAGGCGGATTTGCAATTCACTGGCTGCTGTCCAGGGTCTTGCTAGCTCCATGTTGCTGTAGGTAGGGACGCTGCGCAGAGGCTAGCGTTGCCCTCAATTATAAATCCGTAACTCCACACATTACCGGTGTCTCTGAGCTGCTGGTCCTCGCACTAGGACGCCATCCCACCGCTGCCACCAAATGTGACGGAACGCTGGCACTCCGACTGAGTACCTCCGCCAATCGATGCTCCTAGTGCTCGCTGAGGACCCCAAGCACTCCAACCGACACCATCAGCACTGCAGACCCCACTTCCAGCGATGCAACTGCGCCGGGGTCTCTGCTGTTTCCACCCACCCTGGACCCAAGGCCAGGATCCAGCTTCCAGTGGGTGAACCTCTCTTTCCCAGAGAGCAGGAACAGGAACAAATCAAGCTATTGCAAGAGCTTCCTCTGGGGAGTAAGTGATTATAGCAATCCCCAGAGTGTAGGTATCCCTTCCCCCAAACATGAGCCAAGGCTTAATGCTGGAACAAGACTAATTTACTGGCACACAGAACTCACAATTTATGCAACACAAAACTCCTCCTCTGGGCCAGGCTAGATAATTGAGTTTCTACAATACACAAAGCTCAATCATCTGCTGGCCAGAAACATTACAATTTTATAAAACACACAGGGACCCCAAAACATGCAATAACCCCATAAAAATATATATATCCTTGGAACCGGGGGATCTGGGTGAACCACATATCCAAAATTCACCCAGATCCGTTCAGTACTTTGGAAAATACAGTTTAATGCAGATTCTGCAGAACATATAAAGGCTAAATGAAAAACAATCACTTTATAATGTGTCCCCTGCTGTATAGTCCAAAACCACTGCACGATGTCTCTGTGCACCAAATACTGGCGAGATGGCACCGTGTTGAAAAGTCCACACAGTGTCTGTGAGTTAAAATGGCCGCCATCCATTGTTCTCACCATGTGCTTCTGATACAGGAAATGGTGGCCACCCAGTAACTCCACAGTATGTCCCCAGATGGTTCTTAAAGGGCCAGCAGCAGCACAACACAAATCCATTATGCCCAAATCATGTCTTTAAAGGGCAATACAACCCAGGGGCCATAGTCACAGGGCAAGAGGCGGGCAAGCAGTCCTCTCCAGGCACAAGTGGCGAAGGGCACTTCGTCACATACACGTCTGTTCATTTTGGGATCCCTTACTCTACCACAAGGCTGTTTCCTATGCCTGCCACTGTACACTACACAGACTACACTGTTGTAGTGGTTATGGTGCCAAGAGTACCTTGGCAACCACCATTGAAAGTAGTCAAACGATTTTACAACAGTTTGACTTCTTAACTGGAACAGAGGGCTCAGCCCCAAAGAGGTACTGGAAGCTCCTAAGAAGGGTTTCCTGTCTTTCTTGTAGCTGTAGTGGAGACCGAAGGTAAGAAGTCAAACCATTCTAAAACGGTTTTGACTACTTACAATAGGAACGGCACCAGGGAACTTCTGGCACCGTAACCACTGCAGAGCGCTGTAGAGGAAATGGTACTTGGAGTGTTTCTTTAACCACAAACTTTGAAGAACTCATCCGTGAACCTCAGATTTTTTTTTTTTATATATAGAGATCAACTATTTAGACTTAAATTTACAATTTATTGACAAATTCCTACTATTCATGGTGTATTGAATAACTTGTAAGTTTCTGCATAAGAGCTTGTCATCATTTAAGGGTCCTCAGAAACACTGTCACTTAAGCTCACCCTGGAATTTGAAATGAGTCAAAGGCTTTTTATTATTATTATTATTTATATAGCGCCAACAAATTCCGCAGCATTTTGCAATGGGCGGGTTTTCAATTACAATTTTTCCCCACCATAACTTTCTTGGTTTGTGCTTCACAAGTAACACCAAACCTCAATAGCAAGCCCGTATCAAATGATTTCTTCTGATATCTGACATTACACATACCAAAGGGATATTTCTGCAACACAATTTCTATAATATATTTTCCTTAAAGACATTGTAATACTGTTTGTCTACAAGATGCCCAAAATTACAATATACACAGCAGGTTTATGTTTCTCAAATCGGCATATATCCTTGAATATGAACAGACTCTTCACCATGTCAACATGTGGCTCTTTATTTAGAAATTACTCAGCAGACCTTCTAAAAGAGCTTTGTGTTAATTAAATTCTGTACTTGGGTCAACATTTGGCAATCTTATTTTTGGCACCTTGTAGAAATTTGTTAAAAAAAGGCTAAAAAAAATCAAAGGTTTCCTGTGACGAATGTTTTCAACATCCCACAGGAGATTTGTAAAATTTAGAAGGCTAAAATTGAATGTGAAGTTTAAAAACAGACAAGGTTTAAGTGAGAAATCCGAAAGATTATTTCAAAAACACTCATCAGAAGTATCTTATTTACAGACATGCGAATAGATAGATTTAGGCATATAGTTGGACAAATAGATGTACAGACAAATAGGCATATATATATATACATTTTATGCAAAGCCGAATGACAATTTGAAATGTATTGGAATTCTTATGTTTTTACCTAAGCAAACTCTTGTCAAGTTTTTTTTATTAAATTTTTAAATTTTGTATTTTTTCAGTGCATAAGAATATTATAAACAAGCTTGAGGTGCCCCAACATCAATCCCTATGCACAGTGTTACGCATTACATTTGGGGTAATTGAGTAAACATGCACCATTTTATAATATAAAAAAGCTAACTGCAGGCGATATTACTGGACTATTTTCATGCCCCTGAGGAGAAAGACTCTTGGGCATCACTAGATTAAATGTGGAGCAGTAGGTAAATGCAAATATGCTACAACAGTACACCACACTTTTGTATAAATGATGGGAGAGTATCATGTGGGGCGATTCTATATTTTTCATTCAATCCCCATAGATCCTACATCTCATAAACTCTCTTTCTCAATCCCAGTGATGGTTACAAACTCCCTGCATCCTTAAGGTTACCTGTCTAACCTAGGTTATAAACAATTAAGCTTCACATGTGCAGGTTGGCTGTTTAACTATATGTTTCTAGCCACTCCATTACTAAAGGCATGTAGGTTATGTCAGGAGAGATAGACATGTATAAAATATAGTATAAAGTGTGATTGGCAAGCATGCTGAGTAGGTAAACCGCTTGAACTGGCGCCATCTTCCACAGGGTTTGATAAGCGAGTCTCTGGTGGTGCTTAGTGGACCCAAGTTGCGGGTTACCAGTCAGGCCCCTCGAGTTAGTAGGCTGAACAGTCATCCGACACCCCTAGGGGGTCGTGTCTCATGTTAGGGCTTAGTCCACTTTGGGGAGTAGTACAGCATCGTGAAGGTGAAATGCCCCTCCAGCCCTGGTGCTGTGGGAGAACTGGTACCTTCTTGCCACAAGCCTGGTATCCGTCGAGGTCCAGGGTCTTCCCGGTGGGCCCTGCGTCATTTGCGCCTTGTGGCCCTCCATGTGTGTGGCCGGTACCTTTGGGTCGTAACCCATTTCACTCTCAGCCCAGGTGGGCATCTTGTGAGGGTTTCTAAAGTGGGGGACAGTATTGCGCCCTTGAGAGGTTTCCCAGGCGTCCACTTGCTGACATCTTGGTCAAAAATAGCATCAAGCATGACGTTGCTCTGTTACTTGGGGCCTGACGTGTCAGACTGCTGCAGGCCACGCGTAGCTGGACCCGATGAGTCCGCCATCTTGGATGCCTCCGCACCTGTTAAGCTTGTGAGGACTGCAGAACCCTCCGAGAGGTATGAGGCTGAGGCAGCTCAGTTCGGCGGTGGGTGGGGGGGTAAATGCTCATGTGTGGCTTGGTGCAGCAGGAGGAAAGCGGCTGCCTTTCCTCTTCACAGTCTCCAGTAGTCCGCCACCTGCTGCCGTGGCTCCCGGTTGCTCTGAGCGTCAGGTCTGGTAGCCAAAGATGCGTGCAGGCTCCCCAGGGCTCTGTATTTAGACTTTTCCAGCACTTCAGCCTGAGAAAACGTTGTATATTTTGCCCCCTATAGTCAAGTTTTTATTTCCTAGTTTCATATACCATAACCTCTAGACAAATGACAATGTACTAATACCTAAACAACAAAATAAATATTATCACATTCAGTATTGAACACCAAATAAAATGAAATAGAATGGGTAATAATACAGTCCAAACAGCTGTAGATTGCAGGCGTGGTTTTAGAGAATATTCCAACGTTCAAGTATGATTTAACTTACAGTTCCCTTAAGTAACATCATTTTCTTAAATACATTAACCCCATGACTTTGCTGTGTTTTTATCCTTGGTTGCAAGCTGTAGGACAGACACTTCACAGTGAGAGGAGAGGTCAAAGGACATGAAAACATTGATTTTCAATATGGCTGTACAGCTGTCATGGGAGCACCAAAAACGTATGAGAAACAGACTTGTCGGAATGCTCTTTGTATTAAATTGTCATGTGGGATGTGTGATTTACAGGAGTGACTATGAGAGGGTAACTATAATGTGAGAAATGTCAGGCATGAGGTCCTTCTTTGAATTCAGGAGTGAGAAAATTCTGAAATAATTACAGCTGTAAATATCCATAGGAAACACTAGCAGACATCCTCTCTGTCTGAAACTGTGCAAAGAGTGCTCCCTATGACATAGCATAGCAATTACTGGTTTGGCAAACACAAGAAGATCTAGTCGTCAACAATGTGACTCCATAAGGGAACAAGACTCATCTTCACCTGCAGTCTTTTCTTTCTTTAGTGGCAGTTACATGATTGACATCTTAGCTAGATGCACAGCTTGAACGTGGCAATCCAAGTGATCCCAAGACCCTTCGAAGTTCAGTGTGAAGATTGTGGATAGTTACTGGAATGGGGATTGTCTTGAGACGGACATCACTCGTATTGTGCTGCATGTGGCATATCGTTGTGCTCCTATTGCCTCTGTACTTCATTTTGTTTTGGATGTGTGCAATGCAGTAAATTGTTCTATTGCATGTGCTTGTTGTTAAATAATATTAGACAAACCTGACATTATTTAGTTTATTTGATAAGTACTGTATGTTGTTTACATCCATAGTCACACTTGTTATTATGAAACTGGAATAAAGATGTGACTGGTACTGACGTGGGATCTAGACTTGCTCTAGGTTTTTGGTCCTTTCTATTCTGCCACCAGGACCTCGCACAATGGTTGTTAAGAGTGTGGACTTGCCGTCTACCCACTGGACTGGCAGGTTTTTGACATCTGTGTCTAGTCCTCCTTCCAAGTAGACAATGTTCCGTCTGCCTACAACTGCTTCATGGCAGATACTGCTTTTCCAAGACATATTTCAAGTTCGTCTTTACAAAGATGATTTTTGGCTGACAGGCCCATATAATTTACGCTCTCTGCCAACCTGTCAGCAGACTGTGTTACATTTCATCCCAAAAAAAGACAACAGTACTCTTTCAAGAGAAAAAGAACACCCAAAAAGACAAGCCTTTATGAGCATTCTAGTCAAGATACAGTAATACAGCCTAAACAATATATAAAATATAAATGTACAGAGGAACAGGTACCCAACATATAGATTGTCAGATTATCAGATTTGTACAGTCTTCCGACAGGTCCAATTATTAATAGTAACCAGCATGATCTCATAGTAACCATTTGATCTACAAATATTTAGGTATTCTAGAGAGCCTAAGGAGATGGTTAGAGAGAAAGCAAAAATCTTTATTTGAGAAATTGTGATTTGTTAATGAATTTAAACTTGAATCACTCTACAGTATGGAAATGGATGTTCAATGTAAAAAACTGCAGTGTTTGAGTAATGGACTCGTTGTTTTCTTAGTGACGATCTTTAAGAAGTTACCATGGTAAATCCCTGCCTCAGTCGGTTTGCTAAATCCACAGTGCGCAGTGTGTTGTTGCTTTATAAATACATTGATAATTGCAGCAGCCTGAATAGTTAACTATATCATATTTTGCAGTAGGGATGCTTTACTGTGTTCATCACCTATAGTATTTATTTCTCATTTAATTAATCTTCAGACACTGGCTTTTGTTTCTGGAAGTTCTTTTGTTTGTTGTTGTGGTTTTCTATATCTTCAAAGTGTGCTATAGCTGTACTAGAATAGCAATAGCAAAACTACATGTATTCTAGAGTTATACTAGAAATGCTTTATATTTTTGTAGTAATGAATAGACAATTTGTAAACCTTGCTTAATCCAGGGTCTACCTCCTCAGTATTAACGGTTAGTGGGCATCCTGAATTTATGTTTGTGTGTGTGTGTATATATATAGTATCTAATATGTGATATGTAATCACCCTTCATCTGACATTTACTGCTGATTAAATTAACATACAAAAATGCATATAAACCTAAATAGAAGTCTATCCCATTGAATGGACTGTATAAAGGGAAGGAGTCTGAATAGTAGAGCCAGAGGCTTTGGCACAAAAGATATGGGATGTTGCTGTCAGGATGGGATGAAAAACCAAATCACACAGACCCAGAACACAACGAAGAAGAGACTAAGTTCTTAGAGTGGCCGTGCTAACGGTGGACAGAGTCGAGTAATAGCCAAGGTCAAGGATAGGAGAAAGCCGGATAGACGGGATACAAGTCAAAGTTTTATAACAGAGCCAAGAGTTTAACAGAGAAACTGAATGTGCAAGAATGAGCTATTGGGTTAACTAAAGCCACAACAGGGCAACAATGAGTGGGACAGGTAAGTATAAATAGGCAGATCTTGTTTCCTATTGGAAAACATCATGTTTGAGTTCCAAACAACCCGTGGGCAGTACAAAACCATATCAGGCCGATTAACGATGTCATTGAAGCACACCGGATTAGGTCAGGCGAGTGCATCATTCGGACCCAAATTCGGGCACAAATATGGGAGCGAATATGGGCACAAATAAAAGCACGTGCTGAGAGAGCATGCAGCATCCGGGAGAACACTGGAGTAACCAGGTAAGACGCCAGCAGCCCTGACAGCTACAACTGGAGACCCTCTGATCCTTTAATATTAAGAGGCTTGGGGTCTCACTAGCCCTCCATATACAGTTCTATTGAAATCTGCACTTTTTGTAAAATTTTAATAAAAACCTAAAATAAGGAAGACACATTCTTCACATATAAAGCATTTCAGCAAGCAAAGATGCTTGAGTTGTTTAGCGTGTCCATTTTGATAAAAAAAATAACATTTTAAATTACCCTCCTAATCTGCTCTTTAAACTAGACTTTAAATAGCAGATTTTCAATACTCTACTGACTTTTTTCTTATGTGCATGTGTCATTATAGCTAATTCCAGAGTCCTAGCTTTTAAAGTCAGTCTTGCGATATTGATCTTTCTAAATCATGGCATATATAATTTACAGCAATTTTTGTTGGCACTCTGGATTATTTTCACAGGATTTAGGATCCTGTGTATTTCTTAACACCCAATCTCATCGATGACCCAGAGACAACTATATTTTTGATTGAGACAACTTTTTGTTTCTTTTCTCCACACGGCTTTTTAGGTACCAGTCAACTCATGATTATTGAGCAAAGGCTTTTGGAGGATTGCTCTTTCTAATATTTTTTGTTTATATATGATTGTTACATAAACATGTACTATATGTCGAACTTTACAACATTAGTTTCCCTCCCCTAGACCCTGCTTTTACTTTAGTATTCTTAGCCCTGAAAAATGTGCATAAAGATGGGATATAAATTAAAATTGTAAAAAAAAAAGCATGTGTTGCATTATTTCTGGAAGTGGCCATGTTCAGGTGTAAAACGTTTCATTTGATCTCTCCTCCCCATGTCTGTTTCAGAAAGTCCATCAGTTTATACATTAAACTGCAACAATGGGCAATGTCAATCAGCAGTGGCCAAGGCCAGTAAGGTATTGTCATGCATGAAAAAAAGGCATTCATTCTCGGGATGAGAATATCATTTTGCCTCTTTATAAATCACTGGTAAGACCACATATTGAATATGCTGTGCAATTTTGGGTACCTGTTCTAAAGAAGGATATTATGGCACTAGAAAAAGGGCAGAGGCTACAAAATTAATAAAAGGAATGGAACATATCAGTTATGAAGAAAGGTTAACAGATTTAAACCTCTTTAGTTTAGAAAAACGTCACCTAAGAGGGAATATGATCACATTATACAAATATATTCGGGGCCAATACAAACCATTGTGTAGAAATCTATTCACAAACCGGACTTTACATAGGACACAAGGTCATGCGTTTAGACTGGAAGAAAGAAGATTTCGTCTAAGGCAATGGAAAGGTTTTTTTACTGTAAGAACAAAAAGGATGTGGGATTCTGTGCCTGAAGAAGTGGTTTTAACAGAGTCCATACAGATGCATACTTGCAAAAACAGAATATTCAAGGATATAATCTTTCAATGTAGGGTAAAAACAGCTGGAACCAAGGATAAATCTCACTGCCATTCTGGGCTCAAGAAGGATTTTTTTTCCTAGCTTGGAACAAAATTGGAAGTGATTCAAACTGGGTTTTTTTTGCCTTCTTTTGGGTCAACAGCAAAAAACAAATGTGAGTAAGGCTGAACTTGATGGACGCAAGTCTATTTTCAGCTATGTAACTATGTAACATTTAGTGTAATGACTTCATACAGCAGGATTCTTGGTCATTGAGAAGAAGAAACCTGGAGTAGGCATAACCTAATCTTAGAAAAACAGTTTTCTGTTTTAAAAGGAAATGATTACAAAACAAACTATTTAAAAAAAATTACATTGTATTCCTGTAACCTTAGCTGTAATTAGTCTTACATGTCATGCTATTCACTTTTAGAATATGGACCTTTTTGGTCTTTTTTTTTTTTTTTTTAAACCAACTCGTAAAACCCTCGTGATGTGCTGATAAATTCTTTTCAGACTTGCAAAATGGCCTACAACCTCTTTTTTTTGTTATAAACGCTTTCTGAGAAGACTTTGCTCCCATATATTCTTGTGGTTTTAATAATTCACCATTACCATATTTGGCAGACATGCAGTTTTCTTTTAAGTTAAAGCCACAGTCTAAATGGCATACTTTTAATGTCACCTCGTTCTCACTCAGCACACATTGGTGTGGCCTGATGCACGGGGTAAACAATAAGTTGTAAGCATCTCAATGCACAAGTGGTTAAATACTTCCAGGAGACCCAAGAAACAGAAAAACATCGTATTTTGGGCAATGTGCCCTTCAGCAGATGTGTGGGCACAGAGCCGAAGCTTCGTGATTCTCTTGGTCTTTTTTTATTGCTTTTTTTTCCTCTTTTTTTTTGTTGTTTTTTTTAATTTGTAGGATATTTTTGTGCTTGCAGTTAGTGGATATTTTGGGCAAGGCCTTTAAGGTCATCCGTGTTTTCCAAGATATTTCTGAAACATACTGTAGCTATATGCACAAAATTGTTATTTTTTTAAAATTTCTTTTATAGATGACATCCAGATACTGAACATAAACACATAAAAACACAACCTGGCATCTGAAATGATACACCAGATCAAACCCTAGAATCCTTACACAAATTAATTAACCCTAAATAATCATGTAGTATAAAAGACATATAATGCTAGCTGAACTCACAGGTAAAAAAGGTGGCTGTGCAAAAGGCAAAGGATCAATGCATATGTATGCGAAGAACTTCTATGATGGAAATGGTATTGTAGGAGCTCAGGTACCCCTTGGAGCAGGCATTGCCTTAGCCTGCAAGTAAGATGAGATTTGTTTGGCTCTAAATGGTGATGGTGCTGCTAATCAGGGTCAGATTTTTTAAACTTACAATATGGCTGCTCTGTGGAAGCTGCCCTGTATCTTTATCTGTGAAAATCACCGATATGTTATGGGTACATCCTTGGAGAGGGCCGCAGCTAGCACAGACTATTTTAAACATGGAGACTACATCCCAGTGCTGCGGGTTGATGGCATGGATGGTCTATGTGTCAGAGAAGCAACAAAGTTTGCAGCTGATCATTGTAGATCTAGAAAGGGTCCTATTTCAATGGAACTTCAGACTTACTGATATCATGGGCACAGTATGAGTGATCCAGGAGTTAGCTACCGCACACGAGAAGAGATTCAGGAAGCAAGAAGTAAAAGTGATCCGATCACCGTCCTTAAGGACAGAATGTTAAATAACAAGCTACATAATGTGGAAGAATTAAAGGAGATTGATGTTAAAGTACAGAAGAAAATTGAAGAAGCAGCACAGTTTGCAACAACCGATCCAGAACCACCATTGGAGGAGCTCAGATACCACATTTATAGACATGAACCAACCTTTGATGTTCAAGGAGCGAACCTTTGGATCAAATACAAATCTGTCAGCTAGATCTTGTTTCATCACTCCAAAAGCCTGCTACTTTATTGCCCTTTTAGTGGAAACTGGTTCATATTTTTCTTTTTTTTTTTTTTTTTTACCCTCTCCATCAGTGCTGCAGGTCATAGTCTGTCCTCCAGTTTATACCTTCTGTTTTGAACCATCGCGGAATATTATGTGTTAAAGACTATATATATATTTCAGCCCACCAATTGCCTTACATTGTACTGACGATGCTTTCGATATTCCCAACTTATTTCTTTCTCTTGAAATATGCCATTTATAGGAAAATGTTCATTTTAATCCAGAAAGCTAATCATGTCATACCATGTATGCAAACTACGTCATTAAAATCGGGCATAAATAAAATAAAAAAATAAAAAAAGACCTATAATGGTGACAATTTAAGGTTGGGGGTTAAGAACTACACTAAAATAATGCCATCTCAGTGTTCTAGAAAAATTCTGGATTATTCTAACCTTAGTGACCGAATAATCTAAATTTTATTAAAGACTGGAGGCGAATATTTGCTTATCTTTTTTTACTTAAACTTCCAGCAGCAAAGAAACAGTTAACCAATCAGAATGTATAACAGAGTATGTCTAGTCATCAGGCTCCTCCCAACTCCTCTTTCTTGATATGGCCGACAGTCATAGATTCAACCATGCAAACGAAAACAGTAGATTGATGAGTAGATCCTAATGTAGTCAACCATGTAAACCGGTGTTAATAAGTGAAGATAATTCCTTGCGAAGGTAATGAAGAGTCTTCACACTGGTCTCTTGGGTAAGAGAATCAAAACCTCTCAACTAACATTAGGTCCATGTATTTAAAAGCAATGTGTTTCAAGTAATCTGACAAATCTTAAGGCTATGAACTAAAGATTGAGAACAACTATAAATGCATTCTGTAAAGAATATACTGAAAACCCTAGAAGATTACGAAAATTAATTGGTAACAAAATATTGAGGTGTTGTGAAATACCTACCTAGCAGGGTGGGGAGAGTATTCCGTGGGTGGGAAAATATTCGCCTCCCGTCTTTAATAAAATTTAGATTATTCGATCACTAAGGTTAGAATAATCCCAAATTTGGCAAGACAGGAAGCCTTATATTTGCTGTTTTAAAGCGAGGAGAAAGTGGAAATAGACACATGAGGTGACTGTCTAAAATAAAAGGTGCGGAAGGTAGATTCCCTGGACCAATCTGCGGAGGCAAAAATTTTCACAAGAGAACCCCTAGCCGTAAATGCAAAAGAGGCGGCCGCGCCTCTAACAGAATGAGTACCAAAAGATGAGTCAATGCCGGCTAGGACCAGGAGCCACTTGATCCAATGAGCAATCGTGGGACATGACACTGGCTTGTGAGGACGCACATAAGACACCAGTAGGGGCCCGTTTGTTTTCTAAGGGAAGTAGTGCGAAAGATGTAATGTTGGACACAATGAGCTACACATAGCGTGGGTTTAACCTGGAAATAAGGATAGCTCACTGTAGACGAATTGGTTTTAGTGCGTCGGATAATGGAGAAGTTTACTCCCTTGGGAGTAAAGTCAACGGCATGAACGTCAAATGCTCTGATGTCCGAAGGATACCAAATAGAGAAGTAGTGCCAATTTGGCTGACATTTGTCGGAGAGAGAGTGCTTCATTAGAAGGCCAAGCCTCTAAAAAGGATAGCACAATAGCAACATCCCAAAACTGATTATATTTGGGAACCGGAGGTCTTGCGAGGCGGATGCCCCGCAAGAGTCTACATATCAAAGGATGTTTGCCAACTGAGGAGTTGTCAACAGGGTTATGGGCTGTAGAAATAGCGGAATGAAGAACATTAATTGACTGATAGAATTTACGTTGCTTGAAAAGAAACGACTGAAAGTTCATGATGTTTATTAAAGAAGCTGAAAAGGGATCGATGTCCCTCTCCAAACACCAGCCACTCCAACGTCGCCATGCCAAGAGGTAAGACTGTCTTATTCCTGGGGCCCATGAATCCCATAGGAGTCCTCGAGCAGTAGCCAAAAGGCCAGAGACGTTCAAGGATCCCCTGAAATGGTCCAGGCCACCAATCGGAGGTGGCCTTGCAGTGCTAGTGGATGGAAGTTGCCTGATGGATTCTTGAGGAGATCGTAGGAGGTGGGTAGAAGTAGGGGATAGTCCCCCGTCATTTCCAGGAGATAGGGGAACTATGGTTGGACTCGCCACAGCGGGGTCAGATATTGTATCGTGCATGGGATCATGGAGAAAGGGGGGAAGGCATATGCTCCGGACATTGGCCACGATTGGAGGAAAGCATCCACTGCCAGGCCAGCTGAAAAATGTGTCTGTCTGACAATTCAGGCGAGACGCAAACCGGTCCAGGGTGAATGGTCCTCTCAGGAGCTGGAGACTGTGAAATATTTGTGGGTCCAGTTGCCAATCGCTGGAGTCCCTCCAATGACAGGAAAACCAATCTGCGACGAGGTTGTCGGAGCCTAGTAGATATTCTGCATGAAGGGAAATGTTACTGTCCAGGCAGAATCTGTACAGTTGCTTCGTCAGATCCAATAGCATCTTTGATCATGGTTCACATACTGTACTGTTGACACATTGTCCATTCTCAGGATAAGGCAGCAATTGTAGGCCTCCTTGGCAAAGCTGCGGATCACGAAGGGACCAGCAATTAGTTCAAGGCAGTTGATGTGTAGTTCTTGTTCTGATGAAGACCAGAGGCCTCCAGTAGACCGTTCCGAGCAGGTGGCACCCCATCCTAGGAGTCTGGCATCCGATTCCAGATTGAAATCAGGTGGCAGACCAAAGATAGCCCTTCAGTTCCAGGCTTCCATATATTGAAGCCACCAATTGAGTTCCAGTCGGACTTCATCTGTGAGAAAAATATGTCGATCGTAAGATGTTGAGCAATGTAAGTAACCTGTCTTCAAACGTTGCATTGCTCAATAATGTAGTGGAGATGGGAATATTGCCTGGATTGAGGTGGAGAGTAATCCGATTATGCGAGCTAAATACCTTAGCCGTAGATATAGGGAGACTGACAATCTCCGGATGTAGTTTTTGATGGTTTTGAATTTTGTATCAGGGAGTTGTAGAACTGCCTGAACATAATCTATCTGAAATCCTAGAAACTGTACTATCTGATACGGGGTTAGAGATGATTTTTGAAGGTTGATTATGAAACCCAGATTCTGGAGAAGAACCAAAGTCATGTTTGGCGTTGCTTAGTAGGCATAGTGCCCTCTGTGCCCATTCTCGCACCATATGTGAATCCAAAGTGCAACCTGCCAAAGCCTCATCTGCAAAAATGAATATCTGGATAAGCGGGCCCACAATATCCATAATTTTATCCTTGTTCTAAACCCTTGCTGGGATCTTTTCCTATTTTGTATAGGAAGGTGACGAGCAAGGGATCAAATTCTGGGATAATAGACACCTTGTCTGGGATAATAGGTCCTGGACATTCTTCCCTTAATTTTGCTCTTACTTCCTTCTCCAAAGGTTTACAGAGCCAGATCCTGCAGAACTTAGCAATGTGGTCTGGAGGGGTCCACTCGGCAGATTGGGGGGTGTTTGATGTACCTAGGGTCGAAAAGGTGGCGGCCAGAGATATCCAATAAAATATCATCAGAAATGGGGTTAGAGTCTGAAAGGGATTCATTCTGGAGTTCATGAAAGGGGAAATCCTCATCTGAATACCCTGCACAGTATTTGTCTACTACCTGAAGGTGAAAATTAGAAGTTGAACCCTCTAATGGGTCAAAGTTATATTTGAGATTAGCTTACCTAGTTTATGAATGGGACAACCTCTGTGTTTTTGCCGGTACTTTGCCTTTACCAGCGGTAGCACTATCACCTTTCCAATGGCGTTTGCGGGGGATTTCGTCATGGTCTGAGCCTTTGGAATCCTCAAAGTCTGACAGCTGAACAATAGGAGCCCTAGGGGCGGACATTGTCTGTTCGTGGAAAACTGCTAAAGCTTTGGGAATTGAATCTGCAATGGCGCTATACAGCCAAGCTTTAAGCTCCGCAGAGACTAATAGTTCAGGTAAATTTAGACATAATTGACAGAAAAACAGTGGGGTAACCACAATAATTTTTAAGATCAGAGTTTAAAAAAAAATTATTTATTATTTTTAAAACTAATATGAACGAAACAATAATAATATTAATAGGCAGTGGATTTGAGTAAATTAACGCAAAGCGTGTATATAGAAAGTGGGTTCAGCCACTTATTTAACATGGAGGTCACCCACAGTTCACCAAATGCAAAGGAACAGTATAACTGACCAGAGTTAATAACAAGGGTAGCCTGTGTTCATAAATAGGGATTTATCCTGTAAAGAGGCAATGAGGGGGTCACCCTTAGAAGACAATGAGGGGTCAAGCTCTGTAATGAGGCAAATAGGAATTTAGAATAGAGGGGGTCACCCTCTTATGCAAGGATTTTGTTTTTAGAAAAGTGTAATCTGTAATAAAACAGAATAAAACCATTTTAAATGCTGTGACTACGATTTAGGATAGGTAAAGTAAAATTACTTACCTGAATTAGCTGACAGAGGCGCTTGAGAGCCGTTGGAGACACCTAACTGTCCAGATGTTCTGGAGTGGAGCAGGCAAAAGCGCGCAAAAAAGCCAGCGAAAGAGAGATGGCCGCAGAAGGCAGGACGTGTCACTATGGCGATGATAGGGGCCGGGAATAGTGATTGCAGCGATGAGGGCGGTGATACTGCCCATGCTTGGCAGCCCTCCAGGAGCCGAGATCCGAGTCGCGATTCTGGCCATAAGAAGGGTCAGTAATCCAAGTGTTTCTGATGGGATCAGAAACCAAAGTAGAGGGCTGAGCAGAGAATTAACTTATCCATAAAGCTGTTTAAATATTTTAAAAACGTGTTTACAATACTAAATAGCAAAGAAAAACACAATACTGAAATAGAATGAAATAAAACCACTAGTAAAATGTAGTAAAGTCAGCTTAGTTATGTTAAACAAGGACTGTAATTCGGTCTCTTCGTGTATTATTATGTCTCTAGAACTCGCTCAGTTGCATTATTTCCTCATAACACCGTTACATATTTTCTCTGTCTCTCTGGTTTTTATAATATTTTTCCTTTTTTCCGTTTCCTTCTATTTTACTCATCTTTTTGCAACAGTTTTCAATTGAAATTGAACTAACCTTTCCCTCCATTGTAATGTAAGTTTTAACAAGAATAGAAATGTGCAAACATTATACAACGTAAACCAACAGCGTTAACCAACAGGTGTTAGCCGTGTCAAAGGTTGTTCTGTATATGTAACCCATGTTCCATTTGGAACAATGAAAAATATCCCTCCTTTTTTATTATAAACAAATTTTAGCTTCGTTAAACACTAAGCAGAAAGGTCATCAGATTACTCATGCAGATTTAAATTATTTCAAACACAAGTCATAAGAAGATGTTTCTCTCCTATGCTGATGTCATTCTTGGAACATATCAAAGCTGGTAAGTTATGTTTTAAAAAGTAAAAGTCAGCAGCCTATAATTATTCCCAAGTCTTGACAATTTCACATTATAAATTGTCATGCTGGTCATAACGTACCTTGGGTTTTACTGCCTAAACGGGGGTTGTGGTGATTTTACATGAGAATTGTAATTTATAAGCCAAAATATCCAAGCTACAAAATTTTACCGGCTTGTTTGCTCGGGACTAAATATATAAAATTTTTTGGTTATTTCTTCATAATTCTCAGTTTACCGAATAACTAAGTTTATAGAGGTGTAGCTCTGCCTTTTTCTCCTGTGTAAATAAGACAAATTTAGCAAAATTCTTTTACCCAGATTCCAGGCTGTCCTCTTTTACCATGCCACCAATGCATTATATATACGTAACATTTAATAATATATTCCAGTTGGAAAAATAAAATGAAAGTTTAATACATTAGCACTATAGTTAATTTGAGGGTGTGTGTGTATTTGTCGATGTATTGGGAATTTAGAATATCACGTTAGCCAGATGATAGCTGATTAAGAAGGAAAGAGAGAGAAAATCACAGTGTGTGTGCATGTGAATTATGTGCATATATTGCTAGACTATGCTTATATAATATAATACTGAAAGCGTACGTGGGTTCACATATGCGTGAATGCATTTGTGGAGCTATCGAGCATGTATAGCATGTCTTATATTTTTTTATTCCAGTGAAGACATCCATGTCTTGTACATTTTCTCCAAGGGAAAATAAAGAGTCTAAATGCATCTGACGTAAGTAAACACTGCGAGAGGAATTCCTGCCCCCCAAAAAAGCTAAAATCTGGATTTCTAAAATATGTAAATACAAACATAAAAACGTTATACAAAGCACAGCCTATTCATGTCCAGCTGAATGTTAGTCCCGCAGAATTTGAAATACTCCTTTAAATGAATGGAAAAGCAGTGACCTGGGTTTATTTTACATTGCTTTTATGTCTGTGTGTGGGGTCTTGCATGCAACACAAATGCTAGCTATCAGTTTTCAAATATGAGCTTGCAATAATGTCCAGGCTTAATGTAATGTTTATTGCCAAAAATGTCCATTTTAATTTTTTCTTGAGCAGCAGCCATGAGTAAAAGACCAGTTACAGAAAGACAATCCTTTATAATGACAGAGTTGTTGGGAAATTCATGTCAGAGCCAAATGTTTTAGAAGTTGCTGTTTTACAACAGATTTTAAAAGTGTACACAGCAGAGCTGGGTGGGTGGGGGAGATAGCGGGCATTAGATGGTAAATGGAGGCAAATGAGTGGGGATCAAGAGGAATTAGGCCAAGTACCAGGGGTTCATATGCACACAAATGGAGACTCGTGCAATTAACAAAGAAGTAAGAAATATTGTTGGCTTTACAAAAACAGCTGTGGGGTAATAGATATATTGGGAGAGTGGGGGGGCAGGGGTTATGAAAAAAAAAATACAAGACTGGTGCAATGTTTTAAAAGCAGCACAAATAGGAAATACATGTCTCTTTTGAATTGTATATCATCAGCGTTAGTTTTTTCTTTTGCATTATCCCTTTGTGTATTTAAATAAAGATCACTCTCTTCATAATGGATTTAATGGAACACTCCAGACACTATAACTACAACAGTTCGCTGAAGGGGTTACGGTGCCATGTTTTTTTAATGGTTTCACACTCTCAGCCAAAGAACTAAGCTCTATACTGCAGCAGTGCTAACAGAAGTTCATTATTAGGAACCTCTAGCACTCTGGCTATGGTACTATAGATGGGGAGCTGTGCCAATTCCTCCCTCCCCTCCCCCCCGGTTAAGAAGTTATTTAAAAACATCTGGATTCCTTAGAATGGGGGCCAGGGCCCTTATGGCACCATAACCACTACAGGCTGCTTGGGTTATTCCTTTTAATTGGAGTATTGATGCTTCATACATCTAGGTTACAGGAACTGAAACCCATTTCTGGCTGAAGTAATTCCGTGCTTGTGGTATGGTCATGTTTAGATACATTATATTAAACAGAATAGGCCCCTAGAGTGATCATTATTCAACCTGTTAATACTTCACCCTCATCTAACTATGGAAAGTTATATGGGCCCCTTATGCCAGCAGGGCTTTAATCAGCCTATGGCAACCATTTTTCATCTTCCATGGTTCAAGGGTCCAGTTGTTATAGGCTTTCTTCTACCTGGTTGTGATGATTGCTGTGCTCCTTCTATTGTAGTTAGGTCGTAACTCTTTATAGAGACCGTGAAACAGGACTAGATGGAAATGTAAACCTTTTTCAGGAATTGTTCTATTGTTATGGTTTTGTTTTATGTAAGTTTTGTTGGGGGAAAACGTAAGATATTTGAATAGGGAGAAAATTTCAGTTTTTACTATGAATCCAAAACTAACCAGTGGCTGGAGGGTATTCTTTAAGAAATGGTTACCACCAGCTTTCAGTCAGCCTGATTAAATTCATATTTCATGTTTTCTGGGTTCCATAACAAGCTCGCTAAAATTTCCTTATAATGACAATCAATACAACATCTGCCAGAAGACCATTCATAGTATGTACTACCAAATTTGTGCAATAAGAAAGCCTAGTCAAAATCTTCCCATTGCAGGTAGATCATCTGCAAGGGGAAGCTTGCTCTGCCCTCCCTCCCAAAAGGCGCTTTCACCTGCCTCGCCCTGTTTAAAAAGTTGGAGAAATCCTCCACCCACCTCTCCTTCCCCACCCCAACTCCACCTCCCTCCCCTTGCCAGCTCAGAGCACACGTATGAACTCTGAGCTAGCAAATGGGTCCAGTCATAGGCTTCACTATAAGAAGCCAGTTATTGGTCCATGCGAGTGCCGGGTTATTTTATGATGGGGCATAGAAGGTCAATGCCCGGCACTGGATTACAGTAAGTTAAAACCTGTCTGTGCAGGCATTTACGTGGGAGACCTAATTGATACCCCATAGGCGATTTAGAATGTAAATTAATAATTTTTTGTTCACGGTTGGAGTAACCCTTTAAGTATAGCTTCTCTTCTAGCGGTTTTGTTGTTTATGCAGTGACTAACCTTGCATACGGTTTTGTTTAATCATTACAATTCCAAAATTGCGGTTTTGTGTCCTCAGTAGGAAAATACATTTTATATAATTACATATAATTACATCTTACATATAACTCCACCTTTAAAAATAAATTTACTATCAATCAAAAATATTATCAATTGCTGCAATCCACCAATCCAATGCTTTCTATAAAAAAAACCACTGAATCCAGTGCTTAACTATGAGAAACTTTAACGTCGTCCGATGACATCATACTGTGCGCCAAATGTGGAGACATTCAAAAATCAAATTAAAGGAAGTAGCTTTTCTGTCTGCATGCCAGCCACATAAGCCATGTCTGTGGTAAAATTTAAACATTGCTGTTTCTCGCAATGAGCAGTGGTTTACAATGCCCAAGTTAAGGTACAACATCTATGCACCAAAACCACTATATTAAGAGCAAGGACTATTTTATTTTATTTTAGAAGGGATGAAACTGGTGTAATTTATATGGGCTGCTTGTACAAATAAACTGACTTTTTACAAGTACCCATCAATATCCAATTACTGCATTGTAAAAATTTACTACCTTGGGGAATTGTGCAGAGAGCAGTAACAGACCCTGGAAAACATTGAAATGTGCCCTAGCTTTGAAAAAAAAAAAAAAGAAATAAAATAATATTTTTTTGGGTTGCGTGCATTCCGTAGACCTGTGTTCCTGAATCAGTTTTTAGATAAATGAACATGTGGTCTGTGACTCATCACCGAAGTGCTATTAGCTCCATGCATGAACTTTACAGAACGCCAAACCAAACATAACAGTCGAAACGTGTTTGTTTTCATTACGGTTTATGGATATTCCAGTGCATCAAAAGAGGTAACTAATTTTGTATTTTTAAACATCCAATGTGACCGTATTTAAAAATTTGGGGTTTAACCTAGAAACTAGAGAATACATTAAAGAATTGGGTTAGCCCATGTACAATGTGTAAGAAGATAACTGCATTTAAATCCAAGATCTTCTTGGAAATCCTGTTAGAACAGGCATTTTTAATGTAGATTAACCGCTACGCTGCCTTGTGGCCTGGAATAGATTTTAGTTCTGCTTTCCAACTGGTGTTATTCAAAGGCTCTACAGAATAAGAGCAGTGCGTTGTGGAAAAACCTGTTCTTGTGTATTTATTTTTTTGCTGTAAATCACCAGGATTTGCCGCTTCTGTAGAAAAGCCTCTAACAAACAAGCAATTTAGGTTATCCCATTATTTTTGAAGCATTGCACATATATGGTAAACTCGTGTGTAGGAGGAGTATTTTTGCTTATCTGCTGCCTATGAAAATCTGGACAGTTTCATTCATGAAAAAACATGAATGAAGATATTCAAGGAGTGGCCAACTTCTGTTAATTTGCCCTGCAGCTACATTCATGAATTAAACTACTTATAACTGTCATGCGCCCCTATGCACACTTTGTAGAGCAACGCTATACTTTCACGGTGACATCAAAGAGCGGGTATGTTGTGGATATGGCTGCTTGTAGTATTATGAAAGAGCGTGGAGTCTGATGGTTTTGCACAGTTTTGTAGCTGTTCCAGAGCTGCACTGTTCTAAATGGAGGTCTCAGATGTCCCACCTGGAATTTGTTGAAGCCACTCCCCCAACTTAGGGGTCACAACCCCAAATGCTCCCATCAGAACTGTGACTATGATTGCCTTCACTTTCCACATCCTTTCTAGATCCTTTCAGTCCTTGGTATTTGTCCACCTTCTCATGTTCCTTCTTCCTGATGTTATGATCACTGGGTATTACCATATCCACCACTGCAGTCTTTCGTTCCTTGTTTATCACCACAATATCAGGATGGTTGGCCAGAACTTGTCTGGATCTGAAAGTCCCACAGCAACTAAGCCCTTTCATTCTTAACTACCCTTTGAGGTACCTCATCGCTGGACCTGGCAGATCCTGCCCATATATTATGCAGGTGCTTCGGTACAAAATCTAAGCAACTTGGTTTACCCTCTTGGTGTATACTACCCTTGCTAGCATCTTGCAACCAACTACTATGTGCTGGATTGTCACAAAGGCCTTTTATTGCAGCTTGCACCTTGGACCATGTCTAGTGGTGTAAGACTACTGTACCAGGCCAAGTCTTATCCACTTGTTCTAGAAATATTTCTAAACAATTACTTATCTTTATACACATTGCACGCAGAGAATCTATTTTCTTTCATTTATTCATTTTTTTAGTCATTATTATTATTTGTTTTATTTTTAGTCTGTTATTTTAGTCAATCCAAAGAATTCTAATTATAGGGAAGGTATTTCTCCCCTCTCTTGCTCTACATGTGCTTTCTGTAGCATTCCTGATACTAAAACACAGGACCGTATTCGTACAAGTGAGCTGTACTGTGTATAAACTGATTGGAATTGCTATTTAAGGACCAATTACTTATCCCATAATCCTCTGTGGGACAGTGGATTATGGGACAAAACCAGTCTCCATAGATCAGAATGAGACAATCCTGATTGGAGTATTTCATCCTGATGTGGGGGGTGGAGGCATCTTCAGCTCTATGCTGTGCCTCAACCGAAACTTAAAAATTATGAGTGACTTTTATTTTTATGTTTGATTTTAATTCTATTTTGCCATTTCTTTTTTTTTTTTTAAAGAATTATCTATACAATTAAAAAATATGGGGTAACATTTCTACTAAACCAAAATGGTTTCTGATTTTAGAGGAATTGTCACTTTTTTTTAAAATTTGAAATAGTTTTTTTTTTTCTCACTACAGAGAATGCTGTTAAAGCATTTAACAGGAGTAACGTGTGTATTGGAGATAATTATAGAAAGCTCTTACTTCTGGGTAGTGGTACTGACAACTTCCCATGGTGCTCTATGGTCTTGAATTCACACACAACCATTTTCTTCCTCTAATTCTGTGTAACATGCCAACAACCCATTTCCGTGTTTTGGGGGTTTTCCACATCAAATAGCTGGACAGGTTTTGCCTTGATAGCCTTGTTTATGGTGTTCATCGATGATTTATTTTTTGAAAACTAGGACAAACCTCAACTAACGTCATGCTACTGTATTCTATAATGATGTCAGAGTAAAAGTACCGCTTTTTCTGGAGTTAGGAATAATTGATATTAGAGAGATGCAAATGTTCAAAATAAGTCTTGTGGTTGGTATTTAAGCATTCAGAAAAGTCTGCTGCTATCTTTGAAATCTCGTTGCTACATGGCACAAGAGTGCCTGTGACACTGTCTGTCTGCACTCAGTAATCAAAGTTTCATAAAAGGACAAGTACAGGCATTTCAACTATGGAGCTCTGATAAATATTGTCATCTTCTAAAAAATAAACATAGCCGTTTTGTTATATAAATCCCGTTGATGTCAGAGTATTCAGTCACCAACTCAGGGCCTTCTTAAAGGACCACTATAGGCACCCAGACCACTTCAGCTTAATGAAGTGGTCTGGGTGCCAGGTCCAGCTAGGGTTAACCCTTTTTTTTATAAACATAGCAGTTTCAGAGAAACTGCTATGTTTATAATAGGGTTAATCCAGCCTCTAGTGGCTGTCTCATTGACAGCCGCTAGAGGGCTTCAGTGCTTCTAACTGTGATTTTCACAGTGAGAAGACGCCAGCGTCCATAGGAAAGCATTGTGAATGCTTTCCTATGGACTGGCTAAATGCGCGCGCAGCTCTTGCCGCCATACGCATTCAGCCGAAGAGAGGAGGAGGAGAGCTCCTCGCCCGGCGCTGGAGAAAGAGGTAAGTTTAACTCCTTCCTCTCCATCCAGCCCGGTGGGAGGGAATCCCTGAGGGTGGGGGCACCCTCAGGGCACTATAGTGCCAGGAAAACGAGTATGTTTTCCTGGCACTATAGTGGTCCTTTAACTGGTTTGGAAAAGGAAATAGGCTGCCCCAAGTCACAATGGAAGAGAGATTCAGAAATGATTTTTCAGAAACTCTCAGGTGTCTGTACTCACCTGCTCAGCCTAATGGTTGATGATCAGGAACCCAAATGTCCTAAAATATGTTCACTTAATATTGTGAAGATATAATAAATGACCCAGCAAATCTCCAGCCCAGATGCATGGTGATATTTCGACCTAATCCAAAAATCTTTCAAGTATGTCAGATATGGCATGAATTTATAAATTACAAACATTAATATGTTTTGCAATTTTCATCTTACCATCTGTGTAAAACTACTTATCAAAGCTCTGGGATCAGGTCAAAACATTGTCACCAGCATATAAAGGTTTCTACTTTATCCAACCTGTACTGGGTCATTTATTTTGTCTGCTCCTGTACGAGGTGGTAGATCCCATTACATATTGATATTTTCTAACATTAGTGCTAACTTATATATTACGGAATAAACTCTCTACAACTCAGAAGTTAATTTACATGGTTATTCTGCAATAAAATACTGATCATTTTTATTTTATTTATTTATTTATTGAGAATTTAAGCATTAGTCTTTTGGAAGTGGGATATCCCAAACTGAAAAACTTTCCTGGTGGAATCAGTCTGTGTTCCCAACTGCATTCACAAGTTTATACAGTCGGCTAAGTAAAGGCTTTCCATGTCTGTACATCTAGCTATTGGCCATTGTATTGTGTTTCTAGTTGTCAAACTTGGGATCGTTAAATAAACAGATTGGTGCAAATTAGGTTCTTTTCAAGTGACCTAGCACCACGGCCGAGCAGCCGTATTATGAAATTTGTGGGTACATATGACTCTTGTTGTTTGACATAAAGATTCCGGAAGATTTTGGGAGAGGGAAAAAAGAAAAATCTTTTAAATTTAAGCAATCAAAGAAATTTCTTCTTAATGCCTTAAGTTAATTTTAAATGAGGAATTCCATTCTCACATGCAAAAAAACAAAATTAGTAATTTGACTGCCACGTCATGAGGATTTGAATGATCCAAGGATAGCTTGTTTTGGGTTTTCTAAATACAGCAGCAGTTAATTGAAGACATAAGAAGGCATAGTCCGTTTCATATTTCTGCTGATGAAATAATTTGACTGCAGCGTGGCCATCGTAAGATGTTTACAGTAATTAACACCAACTCATTCAACCTGATGAGATCAATTCATCTCAGCGAGATCTAATTAGATATTCTCCTTGCAATTACTTCTTATGCTGTCTGCCCGATCCTTGTAGATTAACGAAGAAATTGTGACCACCCACAGAGGCTTGGCACAAGGGAATCCTATATGTTGAAAAATATTTTTCTGGGAGGGACTTTGCATTGCATGACATGGATGAATGAATAATCCCAGTGCGATATGTTTTCTTTAAGAACATCAAACTATTAACCCTTTGGGTTTCTAGCCGGAATGCACAAAAGATTTTTCTCGTACTCTCACTTGCACGTGTACGTGTGTAAAGAAATAGATAAATAATATATGGGTTTTGTTATAGAAATTATATGCAAATAGAAAATGGCTATTTAAAAATGCCATACCCACAACCATCATGACATTTTTCTTTACTTTTACTTTCTTTCAATGTGTAGTTTAATTGGAGAGCTGAAATTTTAAATAAATATATAAACCTTAAGACATAGGGTTCGGATGGTTTCCGTGTGGAGGAACCACCATCCTAGCTGAGGTCTCTCCCGGGATAAATGTGGAGATTGCATAGACCACCCATGACTTGTGGCCCTGCAGTGAAAGAGACTTAGTCACTGCACTCAGTGCTTGGAGAAAAGCAAGTGCATCCTGAGGCTGAGTAAAAGGAAGTGTCTTGCCATCACCCTCTACCATCAAGCAATGTGGGTCCCATGTGTATGGAATCTTAGCCTCCTGAAGTAGCTTTGTCATCGTACTAGACAACTGCTTCAATAGCATAGTCGATCTTGAGAGATCTCTGTAGAAGGACAGCTGTGAGCCCTCAAAGGTCAGTGAGAGATATGCTCTTGTAGCCTCCAATACCACAGACTTTTCAGCATCTCTCTAAAATTGTAGAAGCAAGGGAGCCTTTGGGGTCCTAGGTAGACATAAACAGCGCTCAGTAGCAGCTTGCTTGGTTTGTTTGGAGGACAGCAACGTTGATAGTAGTTGCCATACACAGTGGGGTAGCTCCTCAGGGAAAACTGTCTCAGGCACTTCTCTGATCCTGACTCTGAGGGGTAGGCCTATCCTCTCAGTCTACCAACTGCAAGCTTGAATTTCCACATTTCTTCTGTAGGGTGTTAAGCGCAGTGTTGGTAGCAGTCTATTGCTACTCGCGCGAACCCCAAATCTTCTGTAGGGTGTTAAGTACAGCATCTGTAGCAGACTATGCCACTCATGCAAACCCCAAATCTTCTTCCATAGCTAGTATGCGACCTCTCAGGGTGGCAACTTCCTCTCTCTTACCATAGTCATGTCAACCTGAAACATTCCTTTAATGTCCTGAAGCAAGGCTTTTATATCAGCCGTGGTTGAGGGTACATTATCTTCCAGCCCCAAAGGCAGTGGTACCTGCAGGGCTTTGGGAAGTCCTCGTGCTTTTGTGAGCTCTCAGCCTCAGATGAAGCCATGGAGTAGGCCCCAGCAGGTGCCATCTTTGAAGTGGTTGTTGTGACTGACGGAGCAGAGCCCCAATATCTAGGAAGCCAGGCCTGGAATCCCCACAGTGTTTTTTTCCAACTGTTGACCCATAGTCAATGGCTAGCTTATGCTACAAATAGAATTGGAAAGTGTGATCTTGGGCTCAGGCAAAGCCACATAGAAAATCTTTGGCCTAGCCCTAGAGCTTGCTAGTAGTGTGACTTTCTTGAGTGAGCACTGGCTCTGTGTCCCCATCCCTCTCCATCGCCATTACACAAGTCTCCTGCTTTCAGTTTGCCTATGTTGCCCTAACATTTTAAATTTGCTTTGAATTTAGAATTCACTCAGAATTCCCAAAGACTCAGTTTAGTGAATACATTTGTAACTTACTAATTTGAAATTGAATGTATCTTCTGACTGACTGCTTGGCGGTTCATAATACATTGAGAGTATGAATTTAGACTCAGAATGCAGTAAGATTTCAACTCATGTCAATAATCTAATAAAACCAGAGTTGTGGAGACTTGATAGGAGGACTGCAGTATTTAGAACAAAAAGTAAAAAGAAATGGGAATACTCCAACCCGTTTTCCATCTCAGCTAATTGGTATGATATTTGTAATTCCCAAGTCAGTTTATTTAGTGAATAAAGCCCACTGGGATAAAGTAATGGCAGCTCCAGTCTGCTGTAAAAGGCATACTTCCTGCCAAGGAGAAAATAAATAAATATTCATCTTCTGTAACTTTCACTTACATATTGGAACTTCTTGAAATGTCTTTCTTTTAAACAGAATGTCAGTATAAAATTGCAATTTGTATGACATTTAGCTGTATGAAAATAATAAAACTATATTAAAAAAAAGCCAATCGTAAAACATACTTTTTGATAATTTTATAAGTGTGTGTACGTGTCCCTGTCTCTCTTTCAGAAGGCTTTTCTAGACAGCTATATTGGATCAGCATTAGAATCACCGAGAAGAAAATGCCCATGTTTTTCTCAATACAGTTTTACTCAATTCAGTATGTTATTTGACCATTTGACAATCGTCCGTTTCCTGTTGCCACTGCTAGTTAAGTATGTATCTCTGGCGAAATCACGGCAAAGTTAATTTCACTTTGAAAATATGTTAATTCTCTCAAAAACTAAATAAAGAGATAGAAATACTTTTTTTTATTTCTTTTATTTATTTTCTTGCAGCTTCATTATAGAATAAAAACCAAATGTTATTGTTTCCCAACGGTGAATTTGACACATCCCTTAGCCATGTGTTATAAGATACCAGGCAATGAAGGGGTTACTCCCTTTGCTTCCCAACCAATCAAACCAGGACATTGTTACTCGTAGACCTCCCTGAATGTCGAGCCATGCGTGCCTAATGGCCAGTGAAAGAGTTAACCTTCCAATTGATACGTTGTGACTAAATGGGTTTTGAGCAATGCAAATAGGATCTCATTGCAGCCTACATGTCACTGCTACCCAGGAATTGCTCAGCTTTGCTCCAGGCTATATAGTTCAGTTGCATCACTCTAACATTAATGGGTTTTGACGTTTCTGATGCCAGCTTTTGAGACGCTCTCCAACTTTACTTTTATTCAATAAAAGAGGGTGGAAAATACAATAATTACATGGTCCGTGTTTGATTTCTTGTATTTGACAACAGCAAAACATTCCCTCTCTCTCTTTCTTTCCCCTTTCTCTCTCTCTCTTTCTTTCCCCTTTCTCTCTCTCTCTTTCTCTTCTCTCTCTCTCTCTCTCTCTCTCTATATATATATATATATTCTGGTGCAAAAAGGCTTCAGTGGGTTTTTAGTTTCTGTAGCTAGCGAATGTGTTCTCAGATGTTGCTGTTACCAAGAGAAAGTATAAATAACCTTGCTGTCCAAATCTATTCACTAATGGTGAATGTCAGTTTGGGTGTTCCACTCAATTTCCCGTAAGGATCTTTAAATTTGTCTTATGGAGGTTGAATGACCAATCAGTCCCGTCCCCGCACGGAGCTGCCATGTAATTCTCCATAACGGAGATCTCGTTTCTGAAATGCAAATCTGAAGCAGATGTAGGGGTAAGTGTTCGTTTATTTGCAACAGCCGTAATCATCAGTGAATGATCAGAAATGGAGTAAGTAAGCAAATGGATAAAACAGGCCTTGGAGACAGTCTGCATGATACATTCCCACACAAATAGTGGTTTCAGGTACCACTGTGTACTGTGGATGGAGATTTGCGTGTGGTTTGGTTTTTCAACCTTTTTGTGTCAAAGGAGAACTGTTCACCCTCTGATACATTTATGGGTTCTGTCCATATCAATTGAAGTTCCCGGTAGTGTAATTCTAGGTATGATACTATATATCAAACCTGGATGAGCATATGTTAAAGGCTATATGATCACCTCTAATCCATGTGTTGGTATGGTGATGGTGACAACTCTCTCTCTCTTTTATGCACAGACTTCTTCATTTGAAGAAATTCAGTTTTATTCCTTTTCTAAATTTAAAGTTTAATTAAGCTGCTAAAATGCTCAATTTGAGCTACAAGTACCTCTTTATAGCTTCCCACAGCGTTCACATTGATGGGTGGAGTGTACTCCTCTAAAGTAGAACAGAGAGAGCTCAGAACATATCACCAGTTCAAATAAAGTGGGTTCCGTGTCTTTGCTACTCTACATGGTACATTATTTACACGCATGGACAGTGGGAGCAACAGCTATCTCTATGGAGAAGTATCTAAAATACTGTTCCAATAATTCATACATCACCATGTGAATCCCATGCTGTCCCCATAAACTAACTGCATATTTGATAATATGATACAAAAAGTTAACTGAGCATTCTGATTGGCTCTTATGATAAATGCCTCACCCTGTTTAGCATCAAAATAAGACAGAGGCTTGTTATTACTGCCTGTCCAGAGATACCAATAATAAAGAATCCAGAAACTAACTGGCTTTACATGCTCTGGGCCCCAGACACAGCAGCTGAATGAAAGCCTGAGCCTACTGGCAGAGGGCACCCAGCTTTCTGTGTACTTTTTTTGTTTTATTTATTTTGAGAGCACCGGAAACATGTGTTGCCCACTGTAGTGATAATGATGGTAGGAGTACTTTAGTTCTGTTACCCACCAGCTCCTGTTCAGGAGAATTATGACATCTAGCAGAACTCATTGATTGGTTGACAGTGTCAGCTGACCCCTCCCAGCTAATGAAAGAAATAGGCACAGAATTTACATTAGCCTTGTTCTGGGATGACTTATGATGCACCAATGATGCTGCCTACTATAGAACCTGTCATCCCATGGCTGCACCTGTCACCCCACTATATTCACTATCCACCCTGCAATAGTCCCTATCCTCCCACCATAACCCCCTTTCCCCCACTATAGCTTCTATACCCTCACTGCAGCCCCTGTCACACCACTATAAACACTATCCACCCTACAATATTCCCTAAACTTCCACTACCGCACCAATATCCCCTCTATAAGCCCATCCCTCAACTGCAGCCCATATCCTCCCCACTATAGCCCCTTCCCCCCAATGTAGCCACTCCCCCCCCAATTATGGCCCCTACCCCCCACCAAAGCCAGTATTCCTTTACCATAGCGCCTAACCCCCACTATAGCCTTAAACCTCCCTCTACAGCCCCTACTTCCCCACTACATCCCCTATAACTCCACTGTAACTACTACCCCCCTTTTAAAGCACTTATTCCTCTACTACAGGCCCAAATGCTACACAGCAAGCAGCCATCCCCAGATCTGCGACCCCCACAAGCAGCATTCCCACAATTGTACAACACCACAAGCGGCCTCCAAACACACGCACACACACGCACATACTCTCTCCCAGCTCTCCCCCACTTATCATCCAACCACCAACCTAGTCGCATTCACCCTAAACTAGTCGCATTAAATGCATGTAATCGAAAAATACTCCAAACTTTGTGTGTGCATATGTATATGTGTGTTTATGTATATGTGTGTGTATATATGGGGGTGCACTGGAGATACTGGCCTTGGGGCATCAAGGAGGATAAATCCAGCCCTGCCTGTCATTTTAAGCCGTCAATCTTAAACATTGCTGTTTTGTAGAAATGTCAAAGTTTACATTGAAGGGTTAAATACATTATACACAGAGTTATGCAATCAAATGCTTCTCATAGCATAGGAACATGGCATCTTGCCATGAATGTGTATCTTGTCCATAGTACTTCTCTATGAGATTAGGGCAGATGTCAGGCAGAGTGAGAGGCTACAGCATAGGTTTCTTGTAATGGAAATTAGATAAGTAATCTTTATTATATCAAATGGGGATTGAAGTTATGGTCCAGGAAAAATTATTGTTTATTTCTATAATACTACATGTCATGTACATCCCTAAATGGTACAGTGAATGCAAAATGAAAATGCTATAATTACCCTGAAATACCCAGCAACCCTTAAAGCATGTTTTCATTTATCACAGATAAGTGCTTGTACCTATTAATTGAGTGATCTGTATTACTGTGACATAGTACCAGAAGTGATACTAATTTATGGAATCTGCGTATCAGGATGGATAAATTACTTCAGTAAACATTACAGACTTTTCATCGTTACACTAAATCTATGTTTTTAGATATTTGACAGCAAAAATATTCTTCGGTTACTGAGCATTAGAAAGAAATGCAATATGAGATTGTACTAAATTGAAATCTAATTTTACTTTGGATGCAAACAACATTTAATAATGAACAGAAAATATTAGATTGTCTGTATCTTGGCTCAAGAGCCAGTATTTGTGGGATTATTATATGAATGAGACAACGTTTTAGTTTTTTTCTTTTAAATTTACTTAAATATTTATTTTAAACCCTATATCATCCAGAATGTTATTAATCCTATTTTTACTTACTTACTTGCCTACCAAAAAGCATATTCTGTGCAATAATCAAATTACCAGTTTCAAATGGTATTATATATATATATATATATATAAATAGATATTACAATATGTGTGTAAAAGAGGTTTGAAGTTGACCTATTGTTGGGCATTTGGATAGAGTATGATATAAGCCATCTGGATGCGAGAACGATTCCTTTATCAAGACCGCAATAACAACAAACATGCCTTTCAGATTGTAAGACGCTCATTTTTCTCAGGTACAGCAGATTATCCCCTAGCATTAATCACCCCCTCTTATCACATAAACTCTGTCACCTCTATGTGCCATTTGTCTGACTTTTATTGCTTCATTATTTAGCGGTGTGGGGGGCCCACAGATGGAACTGAGCTTTTGTCTTGTGTAATTTGTACCCTTCAAGCTCTCAACTTTCTGGGTAGTTGAGAAAAATAAGGGCAAATGTTTTATCGGATACCCTTTGGTGTTCAAAACATGTAATAAGTGGGAAAAATAACTTCAAATACCATTGTAACTTTTTTTTTCTCTTAAACCCAAAAGAATACTTACCATGCATTCAATTAAACTCTAAAATATATGTACCGTACATTCAATTAAAATCTAAAGAATTTTAAATCCATTACTTTAAATAAGGTTTCCAATTTCATAGGCCATTACTTGAAACACAACTATAAATGTATGCATCAGCTAGCAAATATGTATGTAGGAGTATTTACGGATACTACTCTTATTGTCTTATAAATTAAATGTTAGGAACTAAAATATATAAATATGGATGTGGGTGTTTGTATGTATGTATACATGCACAGTTACAGTCGCCTGGGGCAGAACAATATTTAGCGCTCCCCTTGTATGTACCACCGCCCAAGTCCCCATCCACCCTGTCCCTCTAGGTGTAAGGCTAATTCAACACATCTAAACACGATAGTATTTGTTGCTTTTCAATTTTCATGAATAAACACTTCTTAATGAAATAGAAAAAATATAACTGGTGACTAATTTAATTAATGTTCTGTGTGTTTGAATGTATGTATCTATTTGTGTGTAGTGTTAGCATCTGTATGTAGTTGAATGTTTGTATGTACTGTTTCTATTTTAAAGCAGTGGTGTACTTGTGTTTAGTGTTTGAATATGTTTATATGATTGTATTTGTTGGTGTTTAATTGGCTGGGTGCTCATAAACTGCCCCGCACGTACACACTAAAAAACACACAAATACACACACTGACAAACACAGATACACACTGACTCATAGACAAACACATATACACACCTACTCATGCACCCTAACAGACACACTCTCACTGATTTGAAACACTCATTGACAGACTCAGTCACTGACAGACACACTGACACACACACTCAATGACAGAAACACAATCTCACTAATTTGAAACACACACATACAGTGACAGACACTGGCACACACACTCAATGACATAAATACAATCTCACCAATTTGAAAAACAGTCACTGATAGACACACGCATACATTGACAAACAAACAGACACACACTCACTGACAGACACACTGAAACACTCTCTCAATGACACACACATTCTTACTGATTTAAAACAGACACATTCTCCAACAGACATACATGCACTCTCATTGATTTGAAACACACTGGCATACACACTCACTCTCACTGACACACTCACACACACTGACAAACACATGGACAAATACTCTCTATGCCAAACACACAGACACACTTCCACTGATTTGAAACACTCACTGACAGACAGACACACACTGACAAGCACTCTCACTGACGGACGCTGACAGACGCACACATACACTGGGAGACACACAGACAGACACACTCACAGACACACATACATACACTGACACACATACACTGACAGACACATACACATAGACAGGCACACTCACACATTTACACATTATTGCACACACACAAATTAATTGTATTTATTGTAGTTTTATCTTGCCTTTGGGAGAGCTGGTGTAGGTAACCCATATAGAATGCGCTTATGATTAGACTTGGAAATAAAAAACAAGGAACAAAAAGGGTATGGAGAGACAATGAAATACATCAAAGCAAAGTTTATACTTTGCAGGGCAAGCAAGGACCTTAAACATCCCAAATACACGCTCTTTTTGAGTTGAAACATAGTATATGTGTATCCAATAAACCTGACTTGGACCTTTTCCTAACTTGGCCGAGTCCTTTATGTTGTTAAACATGCATTCATATATCTTCTCTGTATAATATGTGTTTGTTTGGGGTTTTTTTTGCCATAGCTTCCATCTCTGTCCCAATCATCCCCTAAAATATCTCCTAAAATATCAACAGGTTACATAGATTAATTCACCTGATTTATACCAAACAAAGGACGAGCACATTGATCATTGCCTGATAGAATCTGTAGAGAGAGAGTAGAACGTCGTATTGTACAAAAGTAGATTTGTTACCGTAATATTAATATCATTAACGACTCGCTCCAGGTTTAGAAATTTTAGGGCAACCTTTTTCATTGTATCACCAAGTTTACTTTACAAAGCAGTCTCTTCTGTCAACGCTTCAATGTGAGATTTACCAAACTGT
Source organism: Pelobates cultripes (assembly GCA_933207985.1). Taxonomy (NCBI): domain Eukaryota; kingdom Metazoa; phylum Chordata; class Amphibia; order Anura; family Pelobatidae; genus Pelobates; species Pelobates cultripes. The sequence continues at coordinate 9,418,845 of OW240923.1, read as the reverse complement.
CCTTAACTAGCATTTATTCTAACATATAGTAGTAACTATGTATTTATAATACACAATGCAGTACTATACGGTCCCTGCTAACTGGCCTATACATAGATATCTATATATGGAGGAATATTTGTGAGATGTCGTCAAGTTCCTTAATAAATGACAGGAAAATGGTTTCATTCTATTTTGGAAATCTGTCTCTTGTGTTATCGCTTTTATTACACTTGTTGATATTAACCTTCAGGAACATGTTTTCAGTGTTGCCTTAAGTAACCTGTGAAAGTCTGACTTACCTTTCTCCAGAGTGTCAAATGCAGGAACAAAAGATCTGTTTACTGTAACGGTGCTAAACTACTAACACAGCCGATTTATAAGCAAAGTTCTTGCCATGACACTGCTTTTTTTTGGCACTAAAATGAGAAATGTCAATTTAGTTTTTTACCCTAAAGTAACTTTTTTGTGCTTAAAGAAATGGAAAGACCCAAGATCGTGAAATGAGTACACTGTAATGTGTCATCACACATTAAATAAATGAAGGATCAGATGAGGTTTATGGCTTTAACTGTTTGAGAGACTGAGAGAATAGCAATGCATTTTTAATTTCTAGCTTTAATTCCAGACTAGGTGGCCCAGATGGTCCTCACATGTCATCAGTTTATATCTTATGTTTATATAGATTTACCTACAAAAACGCAATCTATCTTGTGATACGCAGCACACAGAGAACGTGGCGTCTTGCCTTGTATCTTGTCTATGGGTCCAGTTAACAGTAACACTGTATAAAGCAGAATTATCACCATCAAACATCCAACTGTGCTGTACGTAGTTAGTAGCATGCAAAGGAAAGAGGAGGCATCTTTGAAATTGACCTATTATTATGTTGTATTTCTTTATTTTCAAATGCTTTATTTAAATATGCATAAGCCTATTGGTCAATGTTTATAACTTTTTTTTTTAAATCCAAAATCTCATGTTTTCACTTCCTACTCTGGTGTGTCAGTCACAGAGTTTCACTTACTTATTAATTCACTATTATTATGGTTTTAAACTAAAGTAAACATATGTAAATATCATTCATCTAAAGTACTAATTTAACAACACAATTTTCAGGAGATGTTAAATACTATATTTCTTTCAATAAACCATTGAGAAGATATTACTATACCTATTCAGTGCAGTTTGGATCAAAATTTCATCAAAAAGGCATTAAGTGAAATGTACATTTTAGTATACATGTGTGTATATTGGTTGATAGGGCCTTACAAAGAACAACAGATCATCCATTGACATGCCATCAATCCTCCATAACGTAGCATTCATAATGCCCAAGAACATGCCTGTTTCCACAGCTGTCACTAGAACTACCGTTGGAAGTACCAAAAACCGTTTACCATAAAGCAAAATACCATATTTTTTGCTCCATAAGACGCACCTGACCATAAGACGCACCTAGTTTTTAGAAGAGGAAAACAAGAAAAAAAATATTCTGAATCAAATGGTGTACTAAACTCCTTCTCATATGGAAGGGACCCTGAGCGTGAAAAATGCCACTGAGCTTCAAAGTGGAACTCTTTCCTCCACTAAGATTTGAGCAGCTCCCGTTCGCAGGGCCATTCAAATGATGGCCTACTAGAGACTAGCTTTCACTTAAATATCGGTAATAAAATTATCCAGCAAAAAAACAAAAAACAATGCTTATCATTTTCATAAAATGTTACATTAAAGTCAAACCTATAACATTTTGTGTGTTTTTCAACAGTTTTCAAGTTCCAACACATTCCAAATATGTTCAGAGGCACCGTCTCACTTGCTGTTACTTCCTAGTGTAACTGCAGACCTCTATCTTTACATGCATGGGATGATCCTTGATACTCGTAAATTTAAGACCTGAGCTGGCAGATCTTCCTACAAACTACCACACTGCTACTGGCCTCCTCCGACAGATTACATAAAGCCCTTCGAGTTTCATTTCAGTTTTACAATGACGTTCAGAAAACACAGCCGCTTAAAACAGACTAAAAGGGAGGTGATAAAATAATAACCAGCAAGATTTTCACTTACAGATATATAGTGCAGGTAAAAAAAAGTTAGGAGAAGGGCGACGAGCGGGGGAAGCAGCATGCCGCCGGACAGACCTATCACAGGAACCCCAGCAGCCTCCTCTCTGCAGCCTTTCCTCCTCCACCCCTGCACACGGGCTTGGTGATTTGGCTCCAGGGAACACACATTTGCTCCATAAGACACACAGACCTTTATTTCCCTTTACTTTTGAGGAGGAAAAAAGTGTGTCTTATGAAGTGCAAAATACGGTAGTCCATATTATGTCTTATAATGGCCTTGATTTTAATATTGTTGGGTAAGCTTTTTAAATGATTTTAATATTTATATAAAATATTTTAATAATATAATATTTTGCTATTTTTTTACATGTTGATTTATAGATAGATTATATATATTTTTTTATATTTGAATATTTTGAAAAACTAAAATGTAAAAAAATCCAAAAATATGAAATCATTTGAAACGCTTATCCAACAATATTAAATCAAGGAAGATATATTTTAATTCCCGTAAAATCCCAGTGCAGTGGATATGACTATTTCATAAAGAACAATAAAGATAAATGCGTCTATTCAGAAAATGTTGTCATGTCAAATTCAACATATATTTTCCCATCAAAGCAGAATATGCAAGGCTGAAATAGTTAAAATCTAAACTAATAACATGCATTGAGAAATCTGATTGCCAAAACATGTTCCCCTATTTTTCTGGCATTATTGGAAATCACTTTCAATTTGAATCAACATTCTCAACAAGGATATGTAAATGTCTGACCTATATTACTCTGTTAACATAAACTCACCTTAAATGTGGACTTGACCTCACCACCATCCAAGCCTTATAAACTAGAGTCTTGAAGAGACTTTGATCGTGAGGTTGAGAAACTTTAGAACTGAAGGTAAGTGTCGAGCGACTGAGGGTAAAGATGAGGGGGGAAGTCTAGGAGATTAGGAGACACATTGGCACTGAGGGGTTGAGTGTGGAGAACAGAGAGTGACGAGGTTAGTTACTAAAGTGAGAACTAAAAGTGAACTCAAAATGACTTCAAAGTAAAGGCCAAAAATCCTTCCAGACTACTTTGCCTAAAATTTGAAATCAATTTTGAATTCTCCGTTTAGTTAATAACCATGCAAGAGTGTTTGGGACTGAGGATAGACCTGTGAACTGAAAGTAGGACACCAGGGTCTAATGCATTTGAGGTTAACAGGTTTTAAAAGATTACCAATCACTTGGAAAGTGTTACTTACCTGAACATTGCTTCCCCCCCAACATGACTTTCCCATGGATATAATCAATAAACAGACGAGGTTCTATTGGCAGTCTAGGACCCCCTGTATTTCATTTACAGTATCCGTTTCTGCCATATGTTTTATTTACAGACTAGCACTTTTCTTCTATGAAAAAAAAATTATATATATATATTATTTTTTTTTTTGTAGAACAGGCAGATTTTTTGAGCGTCATTAGATAACCAGCAATGAAGTGTTACTAGAGATCTGCACATATTTGGGTTAGCACTACGGGCTCCCTGCTGAAAGAATGTAACGGGATAGGGTCACAATGCCTGAACTGTCCATGATAAAACCTCAACTTAAAAGACTATGGGAGATCAGACACAAAATAATGAGAGATAAAGGCCTGAGAATGTAATTAAAGAGATAGGAAGAAATGCACTGTGTGGAAGATAAGACATTGATCAAAAGTAACCTATCAACAATTTCCTCCTCTTTGCAGTATGAATAGTGTACAATTGGCATGTGAAGGCTTCCCATAGCCCGCTCTTACTGTGTCCATGTATTGATCATGGGGAGGACATTGCTTTGGGTAATTAAAGGTATTTTTTAGTTGTTGCTGGTTTTTGGGCATTGGGTTAGACAGAGTGCCCACAGTTCTCGAACTATCATTAAAGATTAAAAACAATTTAATGCAGGACTAGTCACTAAGGTGTACATTGGTCAAAATATAGCTGAATAGGAGAATTTGTCTAATTTAGCTATTGTTGCCTAGAATGTGAAAATCCCCCTGCTCATAAAAGCATTAAAAAAATGCTAATCTGATTCCAGTGTTGGCTTTGTCTCCTCCTCCTGCGGTGTCTCTGGGATAGGGAAACCTAATGTGCATGTGCAGCCAGCTCTGCACATGCATTAAGGCTTCTCCATAGGAAAGTATTGAATCAATGCTTTCTTATGGGGATTTTGAAGACATTGGATGTACTCGTGCAAAGCGTGACATTGCCCAGCATCGTTTCATGGAGTAAAACAGCATGTGAAGCTCCTCTAGGGGCTCTCTTGACCCACAATATAAACTTTGCAGTTTCTCTAAAACGGCAATGTTTTACATTGCAGGTTTAAGGGGACATTGCACCCAGACCTCTTTAATGAGATAAAGTGGTCTAGGTGCCTATAGTGTCCCTTTAATGTATAACTCCCGATATTGGTGGCTTATGTACCTTGTTATAGTAAACGTCTCGTTCTAGATTTACTTAAACAAAACTCCCCCACAGCCAATGAATACCAGTATATAATTTATCATATATAATATAAATGATACATTCAATTAAAAGTGCTAAATTAACTCACTCTGGTCCAGCACCCCATATCTTCAGCTTTGTGTAAGTTGTAGTATTGCAACCACCACTTGCACTCTGCTTTGATTTACTTGTAAATGTGAGCTCTGACGTACATATCGCGGTCGCAGGGGTCGCAGCTGCGACCGGGCCCGGCCCACCAGTTTGCCAGCCTCTTCTCCTGGGGGGCCCAGGAGCTGGCCACCTCAGGGCCCCCCGTCTGCTAATGAGGGTCAGTGTGTGTGTTAGTGTGTGTGTCAGTGAGTGTGTTACTGTGTGTGTCTGTTACTGAGCATGTTAGTTTGTGTGTTTGTTAGTGAGTCTATTTGGTGTCTGTTAGTGAGTGTGTGTTTGTCAGTGAGATTGTATGTTTTGTAATTGAGTGTGTATGTCTTGTAAGTGAGTGTGTATGTCTGTCAGTGTGTGTGTGTCTGTCAGTAAATGTGTGTGTCTGTTATCTAGTGTGTATGCGTCTGTTAGTGAGAGTGTGTGGTTAAAACCCTTTCAGCACTTACCTTTCTCCAGCGCCGGGCTCCCTTGGCTCTGGGGATCTCTCCGCCCTGATCCGCCTCTCAGCTCCGAGTGCGCATGTGCGGCAAGAGCCGCGCGCATTCAAACCGCCCATAGGAAAGTATTACTCAATGCTTTCCTATGGACGTCCAGCATCTTCTCACTGTGATTTTCACAGTGAGAATCGCGGAAGCGCCTCCAGCGGCTGTCAGTGAGACAGCTACTAGAGGCTGCATTAACCCTCAGTGAAACATAGCATTCTCTGAAACTGCTATGTTTTCTGCTGCAGGGTTAAAACTAGAGGGACCTGGCACCCAGACCACTTCATTGAGATGAAGTGATCTGAGTGCCTATAGTGGTCCTTTAAGTGTATGCATCTGCATGCAGTGGCGTACATACCGCGGTCGCAGGGGTTGCAGGCCATCAACCCCTGTGACAAGGTGCACGCCGCCATGTGTTGCGGCCCCAGCCCTCGCAGAGTAAGCGCGGGGGCGGCCCACAGATCAATTTTCGCACTGGGGCCCCATGGATCGTGTGTACGCCACTGAATGTGAGTCACTCTGTTCCTTTTCTCCCTGGTCACTCAGAGCTAGGAGAGTCCACTAAGGAGTAACTATTGCAACAAGGATGTGTGTGCCGTGGTTGTTTTCCTAAACTATACATTTGCTAGCGATTCTGCTAGCACAATGGACAAATTAAATGTTAGGCTCTTTGAAATGAGTATAAGTTATGCGTACCATGACAGATACCATAAAAAAACATGATTTAAAAAAATGTATTGTATATGTCAATTCCAGAGCATTACTAGGTCCCAGAAACACCTGGGGCTAATGATTTTTGGTTATTACACACAACCCTCTGATTGCACTAAGTGAATCACTGTTTTACCTGACTCCTATGCTGTGCAGATTATTTCCATATTAAAAAATGCCTATTTTTTTTTTTTTTAAAGCATAGCTTTCCAGTGCTACAATGTCAAACTTGACCTTTCTATACTTGCTCCACACTGAGAATACTGCTCACCAGAGACAGACCACTTGTATTGTTACTTTGACCATCAATCTAAACATTTTAGCAGGTTAAACAAACCTTTGCTTTTACTTGATTAAAATGCCCTAAATCGTTTCTTTTTGTGATGCCAATGGTTCAATTATTTGTATTTCCCGTTTGGTAGTTGGTAGCAGTGAATACTACTTTGCAAATGGAGATGGAGGAAATTGATGGATTTTGGGACATGCAGAAACACCACAATGAAGAACGAATCAATCCACTCAAGATTTCAGACAGATCGATTTGTTCTAATTTAGATTAATAGGCATTTGATTCATCCATCACACAAGTCTAAGTGTTGTTTTTTGTTATATAAATAAGTCATACTTTTGGACTGTAGATGTGTTTTTCTTGTATCTATGTTTGTGCATTCCAAAAAATATTTTTAAAAATATACCTTGTGCCATGCCAAAATAATTTTCTTTTGACTAAATTTCCACCTGCAGTATAAATAAATCCTACAGAAAAATGAAATCGAGCAGATTTTTACTTAAATTAACAAGTCACAGCTTAAAGAGGAAAGGTCACTTAGTTCTCTGGAATTTATAGCATTGAATAAAACATTAAGATAATCAATTACTTGTTTTAACCTTTTCACGAGATGCTATATTTTCAAAAATTATTTTAAAGATTTAGTAAATTACATCATAATCCAGTTCAGACAAGGCAAAGCCAGGGCACACATTGCAAATGAAGAGGGAATATAGAAACATAATTTCTCTTCTTCTCTGCCTGCCCTCTCTGCTGACTGCCCCATGCTAAGGACAGAGATCATAACAATGATTGACAGGGAACTAAATACAGAGTAAGGAACAGCACAAAAAAAAAACGATTACATTTTCCCAGGCTACTTAAAATCACTAATCTTAGCAAACAAATATGGGTCTTCAGTTCCACCATATGGCCATATTGTGCTAAACCCACCACTACACACAGTACGCCAATATCGGTGGGTCCTACGCATTCAATATATGCTTTCCTGTCGTCATCTCCAAAGGTTAAGGTAGATGATTTTAAGTAGTCTTTTAAAATGTAAAAGTGTATTTTTTTGTGTGTGTATGTGCCAGCTGTTCCATAATCTGTATTTTGTATCAATTTTGTTCTTTACGGCCGCAGCACTACTTACAAATGCATGTTCTGCGTGTGCCACCAATTTCCATTTTTTTCTGACATGGAACCAATATGGAGGCGCACAGTTGCTAAATAAAGATTTATTGATTTATTCATTTAATTAAAAAAATGTATACATTAAATACATATTTAGAAATATGGCCATACGTAGAGTAGTATTTAAAGTATTGGTAAGTGAAGGGTCATCTTTAAATCGGTAGGACATGCTGTCCAACAATTACATGTAAATGAGTGACTGATGTTGGCCCACTTTAGAGTCCTCAAGAATAAATAATCATAAATATGTAATAAAAATATGTAATAAAAATACAGACCACAGCCACATACTTTAAAAATTATATATTTTTAGTGTATGTGAAAATAACTTGACAATGGCCAAGGCGCAGTCAATATTTGAGCAACATTTCAGTTTATACAATAGCATAGCAGGAAAAAAAATAATCTGAATTATAATATGTGTAGAAGGAAGAACCCCTAAGCCCATGCAGCTAGGTGAGAAGCATTCACTCCATACAGCTGTTATGAAAATAGCTATATGCCAAAATACATTTTTTTTTTTTTGTTTGTTAAAGAAGCACGACAGAAGCACGGAATTCTGTACTATTTCACAATACTGCAAGATTCTGTCAATGTTCCAGCAATGCAAATCAATAGTGAAACCTTTCTTACAAGCATTGTTTGTTTCAGCTAAATTACCTTATATTTGTGACTGACCACCTATGCACTGAGTTTTCTTTTAAAGGTAGTGAAGATAAGATCCACAGTGCGTTACAAATGACTGAATGTACCTGTAAACTGAGAAGTTAAATTTCGTTTGGTAGCATGTTTCATTAAAGGGTCTTCAATGCAACCATATCTATAGATCACAGGAGATGATGATTAACGCCACACACACTTGTAATGTGAAGAATGTATTTGCATACAGTTGACCAAAATAACAAAAAAAACTGGGCTGATCTGCATCTCTTAAATCAAAAATAATTTTCCTGTTTTTTAGTTCATCATGGTATCAATCTATTGGTTATTATAGGAGACACACGTGTGACAGAATGCCATCACTGAGTGCCATCCCCTCCCCGAGCGGCAATTGGTGCAAGTTGGTTTTGCGCTCTTTCTCCCGATTGGCCGGAGAAACACCTCCCCTCCCTGTACGCCGATTGGTGCAAATTAGTTTGTGCCCTTTTTCCTGATTGGCCGCCGGTGGTTTAAGTGGGAAATTTGAATCACCGGCTGAAACCAAATGATTCTGTGGCGTTGTTTTCAGGTATGTACAGAGTCTTAGGCCCAGACTTTGTACGACGATTTCTCGGGCTCTGTACATCCGATAGCTCTGCGATTTGCAGGGATCATAGCTGGGACCAGGAGCTATTTGTGGATACCATTATCTCCCAGACACAGTGGTGCCGGGGTGGGTTTATGTTTTGTATGCTGTAAATGGAGGCCCCCTACGGGGGTCTGTGCATAAATACTGTGTATCCCGCCTGCAATAAACAGCTCTTTTTCACCCTTCACTGAGTCTCGACTAGTGTTTGGGTGATACCACAATTGCCAATTGCAAGCAACTATAGTCACTGGCTAGCAGCTATAATCACTCTAGGGCTGGGCACAACTGGGAAGGGGTGACCACAGGTGGTAGTAACCCATCCTCGAGAAGGTATACTGCCACAACACGTATTTATATATATATATATATATATATTTTATTTTATTTTCTAAAACTAGGTAGGAACATATAAAGGTAACATTAAATTCCTTTGCATAGCCAATCCCCATTGAAGTGGAGTTTGCGAATAAACCTCAATCTATATGCATCATATCTCCTACAAGAGTCCATATTCTACATACTAGAAAGGACAGGAAAAAACTATTCTAATGAAATATGTCACACAGGGAATGCAAGATTAAATAGAAATACTGGAGAGGAATATCTGTGCCATAGTGGAGGCAGACAGAATAAACGAGATCTTTCGTTTTACTTTCTTTAATTAAACACTCGAAAAGTCCCCTGGGCTGCCTGGAACTACGAATGTTTATCCTTCTCATGACTTGCACCTCCACTGTCTGTTCTTCGTGGTAGGTTTGGCTCATCACACATTGTTCCTCAGTCTGCTTTCTGCCAAGCAGGCCTTGGGAAAACCGTATGTGTGATGAAAAAAGCTGTTTGTGTATACAGTATGGGACTGTCCCATGTCTCCATTCATGTTGCCCTCTGTGTGTGCTGGCCTACAAAGTCTCGTGCAACGCACTCACAGATTATACAGCGTTATAAATCTCAAACGCTTCAGGGCTCTTGTAAATATTTAAGACTGGCCCCCTGTCCCCAGATTTTGTTTATGAAAAGTATTGCGCTTTTCTTAACTTGCTTCCCTCAATGAACAGTTGTAGCTGTCGTACAATTTGTATGGATTTAGCTCTGGTATATTCTTAAGGAAAACTACAACTTAGACCCATGAACAGGACAGAGCATTTTGACAAAAATATTTCATACCTAAAGGAACATCAGATGAGGTTGTATAATATTCCACAGATGAGTTCCTGTGGACATGAACATAGGCCTTGTTTTTAATACAGTAGATATAGAAGATGAATTCTAAATGAATGCCCAGTGATACTGAAATACATGTAAGAAAAATAATGTCCGCACCTTGCACAGGGATAGATATGGATTATAAACACAGATGGATTCCAAAGATCCACATTTCTGTTAATTGGCTTTCTCATTCAATGAAATAGTATGAAAAACTTTAGGTAGATCTCACATTTTTCTGTTGTTTTAAGAGAAGGCTATAACAAAGATAATATGTATGGGATTTTTTTTTTCACTGATAGGTTGAGAAGTGGTTGTCTCATAATGTGATGTTTGTGTAATTGACATGTATTCTAATAGTGCAATCATGCCGAGTGCTTCAGATTAGTTTTAGCAAACATCAGTTAATGTCATAGCATGGGGTATGTAATAGATTATCTCTGCCTTACAAATAAAACTGCTAGCCACTTCATTGCCAGAGAGCTAGTACTAAAAATGGCAAGGGGGTAGCAAACATTATAAAGGTGAGGGCATAATAATAAAGTTAATTCATAAATTCTCTTTTATTTAGGCATCCTTAATGTGTGTGTTTTGTATAACTCCATTATCTGCCTTAGTACCAGTAGCTTAACATGCCAAAATAGAGATAAATAGTCAAGAAACAACCCGAGGCCTAGAATAACCGGGGTTCAGAGAATCGATAAACTAGCCAAGGTCAGGAATACAGAAAGCAGAATATTCGAGACAAGCCAAGATCAGTAACACACAAATAATGCAGCAGCATCAGAGTCGGAATTGGTGCGGGACCTCTCTGGTCATAAATAGACGCACTGTTAAAGCGAGCAGCGTCCCAAGTGACGCATGACTGGCGCTAGGTAGAAGCAAGTGGTTGTCTCATAACTTGGATGTCACCAGAATGACGTGAGTACGAAGGAGCTGCGTCAATATTGACACAAGAAGGATACAGAAGTCTGACAACACCACAGAACATGTCTCTAGTAAGAAGTACAGTTCTCTCTTGTGGAGGGTCTTCTTTGGTTGGTCAGTGTTTGTTTAACCTGAGACAAACGTCCCATGAACAGTGCTACAAAACAAAAGTTATTTTATTCAAGGATAACCATCACTCATTTTAGAATTTTAATGCTATTTTTAACTGCTAAATCTTTAGTATACAGGGTACATTTGAAAGAAAAACAAGTTATTTGCAATTTTTTTTTATATATATATTTTATTCAGCATTATATTTCCAAAAAAGGTGACAGTTTCTCTTTAACACTGCATCACAATAATAGATATGCAAGAAAAAGTATAACTGTTAGGAGGGCCCTCTGTGTGGTTAAGAGGATTACTGTGTTGAATGGAAGATATGATTTTAGCTTTCATGTCTAGTCACTTGAGATTCCTGACAGCTAAAACTCTGCTTTATAGCTAAGTATACACTGCCGTATACCAGCGGGTGTCTGGAGAAAGTACCAAGAGCAACATTTAACTCCAAATTGACTACGATTATAGGTTTACATTGATTGCAAGAATCTGTTATTGATTTAACCTAGTTAGAAAAACCAACAAAGTAACAATATCTGAAAAGCTTTAAAAAATAGTTATTTTGCACCTTAAATTTAAGAAAAGATTATAATTAATGAAAACAATCTAAATATAATGTGTATCTATAAAATAGCATGCTGAAATCACTCGGTGAAATTGTTTCTAAATCTTCCAACTGCCCTGCATATTGGTTTTGAAAGGGGTGGGAAATGTTAGTTATTTGTATAAATAAATGCGTTGATTTTAAGTTAAATGGAACAACCTAGATGCGTTATAGGTTTATATTGTAATTTTTAATCTTTTTAGTGGGGCGTCAACTTTCATAGTACATTTTATCTGGGTTTTTCTCCGAATTGTTGTTGAAAGACAAAATTTAAAATGTAGGCTGAAAGTGCTGATTTGGAATAATCCTCGTACTTTGCCGTTTTCATTGCTTAAACTAATTGTAGACCGGTCTGCTTCAAGCTAGACTCTGCTCAGAAGAGAGACAAGACCTAAACTGATACTCAAGCTTTATAAGATAAGAACAATGGTCCCATACAAAGGTGAGATATTACCAAGATTGGCAGGAAACGTATCAGCGGCTTTCTCGGTTGACGATAGATCACTGCAGAAGCTGCGAGTTTGGGCGACATACTGAAAATGCTCAGATTTCAAAAGTGTCTTTTTATTTGTATTTGAATTTGAATGTATTATCAATATAATGCATTAGAAAGTAAGAGGGCTATCCTGTGCCCTTGTCTAAGCTGCAAAGTGGCTTACCCTAGTGGGAATCAATATATAACAATGTTTTGCTGCTGCAAATCTGTTTAACCAAAGTTATCTTTCTAATATACACCTGCCGTACACAGCTCAGCATTTGTTTTACATATGTTTACTCAGATACAGACAGAACGCCTTATAATCTCTCTTTCGTTCTGGATTCATTGCTCTTATCTTTTATATTTTTCTATACCCAACTTGGTTTAGATTGTGAGCATGTTTTAAAATGTCCGCCCCGTCTACTCACCTTGGTTTTTTATCAGTTATTTGTTTATTTGTTTTATATTTCAGTTGTACAGTGCTACAGAGCACATTGGCAGTGTATAAATATAGTAATGTAAGACAAACCGGTGAGCATGATCCATAAAATCGCAGCTTAACATGTTAATCGCTTCACAGAGTTTGTGACCTGAGACAACTCTGTCCGGTTTTGTGTTGTATTTATGATGAGACTACCCATGGAGTTCCCATTAAACTCTGCCGGGGAACAAGGGCCCTGCCAAGTTACAACTAGCTGAAACCTGGTTTTGCGTCATAAAGGCTTTGGGGAACACACATTAGATTGTTACTTTCACTTTATGATTGGTAGCATTATCAAATATAAAGCTGTTTGAAGAAGAGTAATCACCTCCAAAATAGCATAGTGTAACAAATATTAAAAAGCACAAAATCAAATTTTAATCAGTATTTTTATTTGTTTTGTCTCTCTCAATATGCAAGACTTTTTTATTCCTGCCTGGTGTGGCTTTTCAGCTTGGATGTACACAAATATTGGGAGAAGGGTAGAGCCAGGGGTATAAGTTCACATCTTGGGTACGTGGTGGCACCTGTTACACAATAGGGTATCACAGTGTGTATGTCCTTACCTGAGCTGCATGGCTCCACTCCCTGCATGGCTCCACTCCCTGCGTTACTACACTCCCTGCATTACTCCACACCCTGCATGGCTCCACTCCCTGCATGGCTCCACTCCCTGCGTTATTCCACTCCCTGCATGGCTCCACTCCCTGCGTTACTCCACTCCCTGCATGACTCCACTCCCTGCATTACTCCACTCCCTGCATGACTCCACTCCCTGCATGACTCCACTCCCTGCATGGTTCCACTCCCTGCGTTACTCCACTCCCTGCATGACTCCACTCCCTGCATGGCTCCACTCCCTGCGTTACTCCACTCCCTGCATGACTCCACTCCCTGCATGACTCCACTCCCTGCATGGCTCCACTCCCTGCGTTACTCCACTCCCTGCATTGCTCCACTCCTTGCATTACTCCACTCCCTGCATGACTCCACTCCCTGCATTACTCCACTCCCTGCATGCTTGATTAGTGTGTTGTGCGATGAAGTGAAACAGAAATGTCACTAATAGAAGGGTGACTGTTTTGTTTTTTTGCTTGTATTCCTTATTATTTTTTGGGTACTCATCCAAAAATGGAGGGGTGAAGGCCTGTGCTACACCAATTTATCTTCATTTTGCATTTACATGGTATGTCTAATTAAATAAATATAGAGCCATCTGTAATGAATATGTTTGAGATGTTGGTGGTCGTTTAAATGTTTGCCCTTCAGTCAATCCTATAATGTTAGTAATTATTATAACATGCCTGTTTGTGCTGCAATTTCAAACATTATTTTTTTAGGCTCGTTTTATTGGTGCATGTTAATGTAAAAAACAAAAAAACATGGATTGGTACTTGGGAACAACCGCTAAACCAAGGCAGAGCTAGCGCCATTCATATCAATTAATCACCCATGATGGCAAATACTCCCCTAACCCTCAACCTCATCTGCCCCTTCCCCATTATCCAAATTATATTCCCGCAGAGCCATAAACTCCCAGCCCAAATAGTCCTAATCACATTACCCCCATCCACAGTTATATTACCATAATCCACATAATCTGTGCCTGCTGCCTCCTGGATTATCATAATTACATTACCCCAACTCCAGGAACATTACCCTGATCTTCATATATATATATACTCATCACCACTATCCCTATAATCCATTTACTCCTAGCCCAATAATCCTTCATCACCACCACATCCCATTCACACCATCCATATAATCATCAGAATAATTCCACCACCAGCATAGTGACTGGTATAGTACAGTACCGTATAGGACAGAAACCAGTATTGTACAGTATAGGACAGAAACCAGTATTGTACAGTATAGGACAGAAATGTACAGTATAGGACAGAAACCAGTTTAGTACAGAATACAGCATAGTAACCGGTATAGTACAGTAGAGGACAGAAACACCCTTAAGGCCGGCCCTGGACCAGGGTCATGGCACCCCCCTTCCTGGTGGCACCCAGGGCAGACTGCCCCCCACCCCCTTAGTATGCCACTGAGTATAGTATAGGATAGAAAACAGCATAGTACTGTATAGTACAGTATAGAGACAGTATAGTACAGTATAGAGACAGTATAGTACGGTATAGGACAGAAACCAGTATAATACATGTAAAGGATCCCCTATACTCCCACTGAGTATATCCGTTATAATTCTCCCAAGTCCCCAGTGAAGCAGTCAGGGCCGGTGCAAGGATTCTCGCTGCCCTAGGCAAGAATCCATTTAGCCGCCCCCTAATGAATGCAACTACATTCCCTCAGAGACAAATAAGAAATCACCTTAAAAGTAAAGTGTGTGAACTCCACTTTACTTTTAAGGTGATTTCGTATTTGTCTTTTAGATAGGTTTTTAGTGGATCCCTATTTCTTCCAGTTTGAGCAGCTTAGTGCTAGTCTGCCTCCCTCTTTCCTGTGTGTTACACTGGGTACACCAGAATAGTTCTTTCACATTCCCTCAGAGGTTTATTCACACACTGAGTAGACATTAAAGGGAAACTATAGTGCCAGGAAGACAAACTTGTTTTCCTGGCACTATAGCTTCCACCTCTGTCAAGCGCCCCTACCACGTGGTGCAGAAGGGTTTAAAAAAAAAAAAAACGTACCCGGGTTACCCTGCTGAGATATTTAGCTAACAGAGACTGGAAGACATTTAGGATAGAGACATGATCCTGATGAAAGTCCACAGGGGGGACTGAAACGTTGATCTTGTCTTAAACATCTGAATAAAAGTTACGTTTTAAGAAAATCCGTGAGTGCAGCCAACTACTTCAAATATTTGGATACTGGAGCCCTGATAGTGCACCCGGTCATCCAACTTTGAAGCCAGGGTGCAAGGTACAACTATATTATATATATATATACATACATACATACGCTGTGTGTAGGTGTGTGTGTGAGGGTGCTGTGTGTGTGTAAAGGTGCTGTGTTTGGGTGTTGTGTGTAAATTTGTTTGGAGGGATTGTGTGGGGGTAGGGGGCAGATTAGAAAATAGCCCCCCTCCCTTCTTACCTTTTGCCTGGGAGGGTGGATCCTTGCTGCCATCCCTGATCCCAGGTGGTCCTAGTGTGAGTGAACTCCAGCCTGCAGGGCTAGAGTTCACTCTCGCAAGATCTGAGCGTTTCCACGGCAACACTCCGTTCCCACGAAAGGAAACCAGCGGAGCTGCTGGCAAGAGCTCACCGGGTCTTCTCCTGCCTCCCTGCCTGTGGGCCGGTGAGGGAGATCTTTGATCTCCCTCACCGTCCCATGGAGGCACACAGCGTGTGCACGCCTATGCTCACTGACATACACAGTGTAACACAAACTCTCACTAACACACACACACACGGTGTCACTTACACACTCTCACTAACACAGTGTCACTTGCACACACTTTGCTTGAACTATTTATCTCCCAGGCACTAGAGTTACAAAATCTAAAATATTATAACACCGGATAGCCTGGATCTGAGCGCCCAAATAGTTGTCCAAATAGCGCTCAGATACAGTGTAACTTACACACTCTCACTAACACAGTCTCACTTGCACACTCTCACTAACACACACAGTGTCACTTACACACTCTCACTAACACAGTCTCACTTGCACACCCTCACTAACACACACACACAGTGTCACTTACACACTCTCGCTAACACACACAGACACTGTCATTTACACACTCACTAACACACACAGTGTCACTTGCACACTCACTAACACACAGTCACTTACACACTCTCACTAACACACACACAGTCATTTAACACAAACTCGCACCACTTTACATAAAGTCACACTTTATTTACACACAGAAATACAGCAATTTAAAACACACAACGATTTACAACCATGCACACAAACAATCCCCCTTAGCCTAACTGGGTGCTGTGAAGAGGAGAAGAGGTCCAGGCTGCAGGAAGTTGTTCTTCTTTCTCCTGGGGGAGCAGGAGAGCAGTGCACAGTGAGCACAGGCTGTTTCCGGTTCCCCTCAGAGAGTTCCGGTGTTCACAGGCAGGGGGCAGCCAGGATACCAAGTCACATCCCGGCTTCCCCTGCCTGCAGGAAGCAGTGTGCTCTGCTTGGGTGCTGGGGTTACAGCAAACCCCGCTCCCTGAGCAGGCAAATGGCATAGAGGAGCCCAGCAGTTGGATTGCTGCGCTGGGGGGTGTCTAAGGAACCGCTCGCCAATCGTTCCAGCCCCAGACAGCAACAGGGTAGTCCACCAGGAAACTGTCTGGGAGATAATTTAGTGTCTGGGAGATAATTTAGTGTACTTTGCTTGACCTATTTATCTCCCAGACACTAGAGTTACAAACTCTAAAACAAAAAATATAAAAAATACATATAACATATATAACATCAAATATTATATCACCGGATAGCCTGGATCTGAGCGCCCAAGTTGTCCAAATAGCGCTCAAAACCCACGAACACAGCCGAATCGCCACCGGCGTAAAGTTTTGACCGACCTCACAAGTGGCGTCTGCCCCAATTAGTGCCAGAGAAATAGTGGTAGCGGTCAGTCACTTTCGGGAGTTCAATATGAACAAACAGATTAACGGTTCCCCTGGCTCATAGGTTGTTCGTACAGTATAGGATTGAAACCAGTATAGGACAGTAGAGGACAGAAACCAGTAAAGTACAGTATACAGCATAGTAACCGGTATAGGACAGTAACCAGCATAGTGCAGTATAGGATAGAAACCAGAATAGGACAGAACAGTATAGTATAGGATAGTAACCAGTATAGGACAGAAACCAGTATAGTCTAGTGTACAGTATAGGAAATAATTTAAATATCGTATTCCCTCCATCAGGGATCATTCCTAAGACACACATGTTCAGAGGTTTCAATGCTCACTCCAAAAGATGTGAGCAGTGTTACCTGTGTACGGTTATACCTGTATATAAAGGCATTACATCTACTTTAGAATCAGCACCTAAAGTGTCCAGACATCAATGGTATTTGAGATAATGGACACACACCCAGCCTAAACACTGCTGTGCTGTACCAGTAAGAGGTCCAAATCTTTGTACATAGCACCCTGTTACACCGATACAGGCTTAGGGAGAAGTTCTTTCAAAGTGGCCATCTAGTGTTAGGCCAAACCTCAATCTCAGCTCATTGCACAGATAACTATTAAGTAAGTCACTGTCACCAGGCAGGGGTGCTGATGAAGAGGCTAAAATGTGGATACAGCATGAAGCACCTGTTTGAAACTATTGGGGGATTAGCAGAGTGTTGACAGATAAATTGAGCAGATTGATGCCAGCTATCAGGAGTGTGTGGGCTGGACTTGTTGGTGGACATTAATGTGACAACACTTTCATCTTCATGAGGTCCATGTGATGGCTGTAGAGGCCCCATTGATGTGACCATCTCCACTGTGCACTCACAGGATGTTAGCAGAGGGGTGCCCTGATATGGGAGGGTCCTTAAATCCATAAACGTGGGAATTGGCGCAGGAGAAGCGTATTAATTAACTGTTACAGGACAACTCTACTTTAATCAGAGTCTATTTCTTTAGGTAGTTGTTTATTTTATTTTATTTTTTAAATATTCTATGTTTTTATTACTGTTTGTAAAAGTGTTGCAGTTTACCCAGCAAAACAAAAAAATACAGAGCAAAGAATTTTCCAAGTTATAAAAGGATACATACATAAATAGCATTGCACAAATATAAATGATATACAACAAAAAAGTATATATGTACAGGGAAATAGTAACAAAAATAAATGTCTTGTTAATATGAATATAGTTTATTTAAGCAGAAAACAAATTGTTGTCTAGTGTTCTAGCAAGTCTTGTGGTGTATGTCTCTAATACCAACTGAGTACCATAAAATGTGCTATCGGTATTATAATAGAGGATTACATTATTGTGGGTATTATAATAGAGGATTATAGTATTGTAGTGGTATTATTGTAGGTATTATAATATAGTATTGTAGTGGTTTTGTTTTAGGTGTTATAATACAGTATTATAGTATTGCAGTGGTATTATTGCAAGTAATATAATACAGTATTGTAGTGGTATTATTATAGGTGTTATAATACAGTATTATAGTATTGTAGTGGTATTATTGCAAGTAATATAATACAGTATTGTAGTGGTATTATTATAGGTGTTATAATACAGTATTATAGTATTGCAGTGGTATTATTGCAAGTAATATAATACAGTATTGTAGTGGTATTATTATAGGTGTTATAATACAGTATTATAGTATTGTAGTGGTATTATTGCAAGTAATATAATACAGTATTGTAGTGGTATTATAGTGGTTATAATACAGTATTATAGTATTGTAGTGGTATTATTGCAAGTAATATAATACAGTATTTTAGTGGTATTGTGGGTATTATAATACAGTATTAAAGTATTGTAGTGGTATTTTAATTATAATACAGTATTATAGTATTGTAGTGGTATTATTGCAAGTGATATAATACAGTATTGTAGTGGTATTATTATAGGTGTGATAATACAATATTATAGTATTGTAGTGGTATTATTGCAAGTAATATAATACAGTATTGTAGTGGTAGTATTGCAAGTATTATAATACAGTATACAGTATTGTAGTGGTATTAGTATAAGTGTTATAATACAGTATTATAGTATTGTAATGGTATTATTGCAAGTAATATAATACAGTATTGTAGTGGTATTATAGGTGTTATAATACAGTATTATAGTATTGTGGTATTATTGCAAGTAATATAATACAGTATTGTAGTGGTATTATTGTGGGTATTATAATACAGTATTAAAGTATTGTAGTGGTATTTTAGTTATTATAATACAGTATTATAGTATTGTAGTGATATTATTGCAAGTGATATAATACAGTATTGTAGTGGTATTATTATAGGTGTGATAATATAATATTATAGTATTGTAGTGGTATTATTGCAAGTAATATAATATTGTAGTGGTAATATTGCAAGTAATATAATACAGTATTGTGGTATTATTGTGGGTGTTGTAATACAGTATTATAGTATTGTAGTGGTATTATTGCAAGTAATATAATACAGTATTGTGGTATTATTGTGGGTATTATAATACAGTATTAAAGTATTGTAGTGGTATTTTAGTTATTATAATACAGTATTATAGTATTGTAGTGGTATTTTAGTTATTATAATACAGTATTATAGTATTGTAGTGGTATTATTGCAAGTGATACAGTATTGTAGTAGTATTATTATAGGTGTGATAATACAATATTATAGTATTGTAGTGGTATTATTGCAAGTAATACAAGTAATATTATACAGTATTGTAGTGGTAGTATTGCAAGTATTATAATACAGTATTGTAGTGGTATTAGTATAGGTGTTATAATACAGTATTATAGTATTGCAGTGGTATTATTGCAAGTAATATAATACAGTATTGTGGTATTATTGTGGGTGTTGTAATACAGTATTATAGTATTGTAGTGGTATTATTGCAAGTAATATAATACAGTATTGTAGTGGTATTATCGTGGGTATTATAATACAGTATTAAAGTATTGTAGTGTTATTTTAGTTATTATAATACAGTATTATAGTATTGTAGTGGTATTATTGCAAGTGATATAATACAGTATTGTAGTGGTATTATTATAGGTGTGATAATACAATATTATAGTATTGTAGTGGTATTATTGCAAGTAATACAAGTAATATAATACAGTATTGTAGTGGTAGTATCGCAAGTATTATAATACAGTATACAGTATTGTAGTGGTATTAGTATAGGTGTTATAATACAGTATTATAGTATTGCAGTGGTATTATTGCAAGTAATATAATACAGTATTGTAGTGGTATTATATGTGTTATAATACAGTATTATAGTACTGTAGTGGTATTATTGCAAGTAATATAATACAGTATTGTAGTGGTATTATTATAGGTGGGATAATACAATATTATAGTATTGTAGTGGTATTATTGCAAGTAATATAATACAGTATTGTAGTGGTATTAGTATAGGTGTTATAATACAGTATTATAGTATTGTAATGGTATTATTTCAAGTAATATACTACAGTATTGTAGTGGTATTATAGGTGTTATAATACAGTATTATAGTATTGTAGTGGTATTATTGCAAGTAATATAATACAGTATTGTAGTGGTATTATTGCAGGTATTATACAGTATTATAGTATTGTAGTGGTATTATTATAGGTATTATAATACAGTATTATAGTATTATAGTTATTATAATACAGTATTATAGTATTGTAGTGGTATTATTGCAAGTAATATAATACAGTATTATAGTATTGTGATTTTATTATTGTACCGTATTTCAGTATTTTTACAAAATATTTTTTTTAATGGGTGTGGCCTTCAATAATTAAATTCAACAATTATTATATTAGTTGATGTGTATACAGGTTACAGCTATATATATATATGTGTATATTAAACAGCATATTAATGGTGGATCGCTATACTGTGTGTGTATAATATTATGTAAACAGATACTTATCAGCCATAATTCGGTATTCCGAACCATCTGATAAAAGGTCGCTGTGTGTTGTGTATTTAGAAATGTTTATAACATTAGAAAAATTGCCAAGAGAGCAAAGATTTTAACTGTGTCATCGCCAGAAAGACGTTCCCAGCCGCGGCACTCAGTGGGTTAAAAAGTCTTGTTAACCTGATCTATTTTCCACCCAACAGGCAGCAGGCAGAGGGTCTGCTTGTAATCTAGCGACCCAAACAAAAACATACCGGGGGCCACCTACTGAGCCAGCAATGAATGGAGCCCCAGCACACACACACTGCATGGACAACACCACACACACACACACACTGCATGGACAACACAACACACACACACACACTGCATGGACCACACACACACACACACTGCATGGACACACACAACACACACACACACACTGCATGGACAACACAACACACACACACACTGCATGGACAACACACACACACACACACTGCATGGACAACACAACACACACACACACTGCATGGACAACACCACACACACACACACACTGCATGGACAACACAACACACACACACACTGCATGGACAACACCACACACACACACACTGCATGGACAACACAACACACACACAAAACCTCAGACAGCAGGTACAGTTTATCACTGTAGACTATAGATACATTTTATATATTGGAAAATGAAAGGGGAAATCACTTTAACTGAATTATAATGTTATATTGTTCTACCAGATATCACAGTCACATCTGCCTGTCTGAATCTGAATCATAAAGAATTTGTATAAATTGATGTAGAATTTTTTTTATTTTTATTTTTATCATTAGCCTAAACTATAAACCAATAAAACACATAATGACATAAAGTCATATACACGATTATAAATCGGACTGGGTGGTTTCCAATTTTATTTCCCATCCAATAAATATATAAATAAATATTAGTATTTTCTAATAAAGACATTTTATGTATCATAGTTTTTTGAAATCACTTTATTTAAGTTTAGAACAAACAAAAAAAAAAACCACATACATCATGTGAGGTCTGAATAATTTATTTGTTTTTTAAAACTGGTTATCAGCAAATTTCTGCCACATTTTTCTGTATTCGTATCTGAAAAATAAAATATTAACCGTTATACAAATCAATACAATCAGCCACGCACACAATATAAACAGCACATTTCTCATAGACACACAGAATGACATTATTTCATCCTGAGATTTCGATCCATTTACTGATAATCAGACAGTATCGCTCTGTTATGTGCTATTAGTGTGCGAGGTTAGAAGTTATCTGGGACTGATTACAAAGGGCAGGGGGCTCTCGTTGGATAATATCACCTTGTGCAAAACCAGGGGATTTATTTGACTTTCTTGAAATTAAAACAAATTATTCGAATTTTTACTTTTACAAATTATTCACAATTAAGTAAAAAAAAAAGTTAAACATTGTTTAAAAAAACAATTTTCAAATTATTGTTAATATATTCTTTATAATAATAATTGTTATAATGTATTTTAATATATTCTTTATAATAATAATTATGTTTTTTAAATATATTCTTTATAATAATTGTTTTTTTTATATATTCTTTAGCATAATAATAATTATAATTTTTTTTAAATATATTCTTCATAATATTAGTTTATTTACTACTTTCAAATCTGTTTTATTGAGAAACAGTTCGATAATTACAGCTGTAAAAATGTTACCAAATTAACTGATTCTATCACTTTTTACAGGTATCATTTCACAACAACGATAAGTTCAACAAGCTGTAGAGAAAATAATAGATATTAATTACTAGTAAATAGATAAGCACATGCTTTATATATTTTAGAATTGTTAAATAATTAGAAATAAATACAAAAAAATAGATTAAATGAATTAGTAAGGGCTTAAATCGTCTGAGTTTATCTCCCTTGGATAACATGGATTTATACAGTTCATTCTTTCTATAGGATTCTTATCAGCCGCTGCTATGTATTTTTCTGTGAGATTATCAGTGTGAAGATTAGAAAATACCATTGTTTTATATGGGGAATAAATGGTTCATTTTACTGCCCATGCCTTTGAATTCACTGTCACATTTAGCTCAGAGAGCTGCTAGCTATGTTTATCCCTAAATAATTTAGTGTGATCTCCCTATTGTGATTTAGTGATGCAGAGTTATCACAAGGTACAAACAGAGCACAGGATCGTGCTGTAACTGGCTATAAATATACAATCTGTGTCTCTGCAGATGTAACTAAAATTATAGCATTCACAAAGTAATCCTTCACTTTGTAACAAAGGATTCAAAGCAACAAAGTTCATGTTTGTTTCTGAATACTAAGTAAAAACCACAATTATGGAGAGAAACTTCGAATCACTGCAATTTGGGAGAAAAGGAAAACTGGGAGAGGTGTTTTATATTGTGAATGCAGGATATTGGTAAAATGGGGGAATGATTTTGTGATTTAAAAAAATAGTTTTATTGACTCACATTGGGTACAAGAGGGATTTAAATGCCCACACGGAAACTAGATATCGAAATGCTGGTATTTGTTAATGTGCTAAGAATTCTTGTAATAGAAGCATTTTCCTTGTAGTTGGTATTGTGACAGCAGCTCTGACTTAAAGCGAGTTACTTACACCGTGACATGGGGTTTGAGGTTATGACATCATTGCAATGTTCTGTTTATGTATGACGTCATTTAATGGTTTACTGACGTGTGATATTAGACAGACAGACAGACAGGTAATAGACAGACACACAGCATGAAATGCCAGCACAGAAGCCCCGTTCACTCATATGCCGTGATTAGCAATACAAAGGATCAAAGAGCTTTATAATATTGATGATATATAGAAATATGCGCTCTTAGTAAATACCTCGGCTGTAATCAAGGCGGACTTGCGCGATTTGCACCTTGCAGTTTACAATAGGAGAAGGGAAAGTACAGTGGCCATAAATCCCACAAATACGTTGGGCGAGATTTATCAAAGCGTAGTGGTGCAAATATGTAAAATGTGTGTTGTGGGAGTAGCTGTAGGTTTTCCTGTTTGTTGCTAGTGACTGTATTATTCCGTTGGGTTTCCTTTGTACAGCGCTACGGAATCTGATGGCGCTATATAAATAATAATAATAATAATGACAGGTGTATGTCTGTTTGTTGTGAGTGGCTGTCTTTTTCACAGTGTATTGTGAGTGGTTCTAGTTGTGTCTCTTGGTTGTGAGTGGTTGTAGCTGTGTCTCTTGGTTGTGAATGGCTGTGGTTGTGTCTCTGGTTGTGAGTGGTTGCAGTTGTATTTCTTGGTTGTGAATGGCTGTGGTTGTGTCTATGGTTGTGAGTGGTTGCAGTTGTATTTCTTTGTTGTGAATGGTGGTAGTTGTATCTCTTGGTTGTAGTTGTGGTGTTTCGTGGTTGTAGTTGTGTTTCATGGTTGTGAGTGGTTTTAGTTGTGTCTCTTGGTTGTGAGTGGTTGTCTTTGTGTCTCTTGATTGTTAGTGGTTTTAGTTGTGTCTCTTGGTTGTGAATGGTTGGTTGTGTCTGGTTGTGAGTTGTTGCAGTTGTGTCTCTTGGTTGTGAGTGGTTTAAGTTGTGTCTATGGTTGTGAGTGGTTGCAGTTGTATTTCTTGGTTGTGAGTGGTTGCAGTTGTATTTCTTGGTTGTGAGTGGTTGTAGTTGTGTTTCTGGTTGTTTTTGATTGTAGTTGTGATTGACTTTAGTTAATAAATTTTTTGTCAGTTATTGTTTTAGGATTTGCAGTCAAGTTATGAAACTCTTGCTGTTGTGTTGCAGTCAGGTTGCTAATAAACTCGTGAGATAGTTACCTTGGTGCTAGCGTGGTGTAAATAGATATTGGTTTATGAGCTGAGAATAATATTGAGTCTGGAATAATAATGTTGGTATTTTGTGCGGTTTTTTGATGGTCGACCTTTATGTTTCTGCTATTTTGAATCTCTAGGTTTAAGATGATAGTCTGTTTTTCTGTTTTGTGAATGTTTGTGTGGAACAGATTGTGTCTGTGTGTGTTGTCGGTTTGAGTAGGTCTTCTCTCTACAATACGAGTTCCAATCTAATTACTGTATTAGGAATCCTGATGGGCTAAATGACCAGGACTAGCTCTGTGGCTCAGAAAAAATCTCATATAATATTCTATGCACATACAGCCTACAATATCACATTATTTATAATAACATTTCTAGAATTATTTAAAAATAAAAACCCATATATGTTTCATCAGATTTGTTTGATATCAGTATATATCAATCCTTCGGGCTTGGTATGTGTGTGTTAGAGTATAAATAATTGACATAGAAGATGTAGATCTATAAAATGCAGTGCGTGTAATCTCTGAACATCGAATTACAGGTCATTTGAAACAGAATTGCAAAATCTAGGTTAATATAGCCAAGCCTACATTCTGATAAATAATTCAGATGGCAGCGTCCATTGGACCATACTTATAGGAGATAAAAGTGTATTTCCTGTCTGTTTATTTACCAGCATTAAATATGTATTTTTCTAATTGTTTATATTTACAGGATATCTGTATTATACATAGGACATAATATGGGCTGTTTCATACTAAGATAGGTCGAGATAGGTCGGCAGATAGGTAGGTAGATAGATAGATAGATCGATAAATCGATAGATTGATAATGGATAGATTGATTGATAATTGGTAGATTAGATAGATAGACAGACAGATAGATAATGGATAGATTGATTGATAATGGATAGATAGAGAGACAGACAGATAGACCTGCATTTCACCATTTGTCTAAATAACAAATCCTGACAATATTAATATAAGAGAAGCCCATTGCTGGACCTCTGATTTCCTTAGATTTACCTGTCTCTTGGTCACTGGGATAGAGCAAAGCTCACAATTAATGGCCTGGGTTCATGTGACCTATTCAATATCTATTCAGCTCTGTTGAAATGTGACTTTTCTATATATATATTAATTATTACAATTATGATGCTATAAGCTCCTATTAAATAGTAACTGGGAATAGAGAAATACAGGACTCATTTATGAATTGGAAAATCCGGAGGACAGAGCTAATAGCGCCGCACTTGTCAGGAACCGCCCACTGGTTTCCATGGTGATTGCACCACATTCAGAATATTGCCATCAAATGACTTTTTCTAACGGGCTCTCAGAATTAGTCCAGCCGGTGATTTCAATAATAACAGAAATTCTCTATAAGCCGAATATATTATGCTGAGTTATCAGACAGATCCCATAGGAGCCGGTTACATTGTCAGAGCAGAGTTGGTTAATTAATATTTCACCTTTATTAAAAAAAAACAGCCATTCTCATAGAAACAAATGGCAACTAACTAGAAAACGAATGAATTCCTCATAATGATTCCTGGGAGAAAGGGGTGAATTATACTGAACAGCGAATTGTAGTGAATCCAAAGCCGAATGGCAACATTCAGATTCCGCAAACTAGAGCGATTTCCAAATCAGCACTTGTCTTAATGTTGCTATTTGGTTTCATTTTATTACAGGATTCGGAAACCGAATCTTTTCCTGAAATTCGTGTGTTCGGTTATTAATCAGACCTGTTCCAAATGTAGTTAAAGAGACACCGTTTAACAATAGTTGGGCTGTTGAGATGGGAATAGAGTTTAGGGGGGAGGAGTGTAATAGGTGTGAATGATGAGCCTGCAATATCTATTAACAGATTGAGTGGGGGGGGGAGCAACATGTAACCCTTTAACCGCCCTACTACGGTCGATGTAACTGTTTGGGTGCCTGATTGGAGGGGCACTCAGGGGACTGGCATTTAAAGGGGTTAATAATTAGGTATACCCTGACTTATTGATCTGCACTGATAATGTCTGACTGAATCTCTGCAGATAAATAAATCTGTGCAGGAAATCAAAGAAACTGAAATAATCATATTGGATCAGTAAATACACAGCTAGCTCTATTACAACAACTGCCATTTTTATAAAAAGTTATAATTATGTGTCTAACTCGCTCACATTGTAATGCAATGTATACTTAGTGTGTACAGTGTTGCAATCTTTTTGTTACAAATTATAAAAATTATGGACTCTGTTTTTATTCATTATTTTGTGTCACGATCAAATAGAAAAAAAGTAATTTCTTAGATTGAAAAAACAAAACGCACAAAAAATTAAGTATTCTATAATTATAGAAACTTAGAATGTGACGTCAGATAAGAACCATTCGGCCCATCTAGTCTGCCCAATTTTCTAAATACTCCCATTAGTCCCTGGCCTTATCTTATAGTTAGGATAGCCTTATGCCTATCCCACGCATGCTTAAACTCCTTTACTGTGTTAACCTCTACCACTTCAGCTGGAAGGCTATTCCATGCATCCACTACCCTCTCAGTAAAGTAATACTTCCTGATATTATTTTTAAACCTTTGTCCCTCTAATTTAAGACTATGTCCTCTTGTTGTGGTAGTTTTTCTTCTTTTAAATATAGTCTCCTCCTTTACTGTGTTGATTCCCTTTATGTATTTAAATGTTTCTATGATATCCCCCCTATATAATATTCTATCATATTTTGTTTTTTGTTAAACATTTCGTGCACACACATAATTTACCTAACACTTTAATAAGATATAGAATGTTAGCAGTATTCAATACTTACTAATAGCGAGATGTGTTGAATTAAGGACCAATATACGATTTAATGTACCATAGAGGGGCTGAGAGAAACCTTCTTATGTTCCCTGAGCTGCTGGTTTGGTCTAAATTTGCTGTCTTGCTTTGTAGTTGCTAAAATAACTCTAGTCATTGCATTAAACTACTATTGTTTAATTACAGCTATAAAAATTCGATCTATTTTAGTTGATTTGACTCTGGTTATTATTTGTTGTACATTCCACGGTTTTTGTTTCACCATGGGTTTCTCTGTGTACACACATCCATGTCGTGATGTGTGTGTGTGTTCTCTGTATTATTTAACATATAATGTATTGTTTAAAGAGCTACGGAAATGTTAACTCTTCATATTCCCATAAAGAGCCAATTATTGACTGCAGTGATGGATAGATCGCTTTACCTGAAAAAACACCGAATTAATTCCTTTGTGGGTCTATCAGTCATATCCCATGAACTGTGACAGCTACAGGGGGGATTGTTACTGGGATCTGCAAAATATTATGCTTTGCAGGAACCTGAGAGATGGATAGATAGACAGAATAGGTCCTTAATATATGTTTCATTTGATGGTAGAAAAATTGATGCCAGAGAAATAAAGTTAAATCTCAGTCAACAAAAATGTAAATTGTAGAAATAGTAACGTTAGTGAAAATTGGTATTTTAAAATGTCCCAGAAAATGTGATTTTGTAGATGAGGATAGCGGATACATGTAGTCTCTGACCAACATAATGAAGAGAACTCGGTTAGAATTGGGGGGTGGAGAGGTCTGTTATGTGAGCTGGTTTTGGGGTGAGCTGTAAAGTGTGCTTAGGGAGCTGTGAAGCAATCTTGTTTTGGGGTGCAGGGTGAGATGTGAAGCAATCTTGTTTTGGGGTGCAGGGTGAGATGTGAAGCAATCTTGTTTTGGGGTGCAGGGTGAGATGTGAATGGTGTGAGCTGGGAAGTGCTGTGGTACAGGAGGGAGCTAAGAAGTTAGGTACAGGTTGAGCCCTGGGTCCTCTTGAATCTAACTGAGGTCACTGACTAAATTACTAATAGCTGAAATGGAACAAAATCATCAGAGAAGATAAGATTAAGATTAGAGAGAGTTTTTCGACACAACTCGTTGTTTAGTAAATAGATCCAGCTGACCGTTCTGAATTTTAATAATGGATTAAGGAGTTTACACATGTCCTCTGAGGCTAGGAACGGGTTAAACTCCAAGGATGCATACCCCAGATATTTTCAGACACCTTAGAAATGTATCACCTAATATATATATAATTTAGGGGGCGGGGGTGTCTCTAGTGATCAGTGTGAGATAGATAGACCCATACACAGAATACACTAAGATCCCTGACATGGAACGAAAATAATAATCAGGAGGGTCACGTTCTGTGATGGGAACAGCCTCATTTCACTGTGTGTGTGCCAAACCATCAAAGCTTGCTGATGGAGCCAGGAACACTGCACAGAAATAGATGGATTTATTTATCTGGCTCGGTGAACAGGATGCTTTTTATTTATGAAATCGCTCTATTCTGTTGTCTTTTGATATTTTGATATGTGTTTACACCTTAGGGGACAAATCATAATAAAAATGGGAAAATAATGAAAGAATCCAGAAAAAAATATAAATTAGTGTGTATATACATATACTGTGTGTATGGGTTTGGATAAAGCAGGAGTACAGGTAGTGGGTGCACTGTACGTACAGTATACCCTCCATCCCCCCTGTGTGTATACTATCATCATATAATGTGTGAGTTTAATGGGATTATTCTTACTTTATAGAGCAATATCATGTGATATTACTGTAACCCAGGTGGCCCCAATTCTTCTAAACCCATTAATGTTGGATCTGTGCTAGCTCTGTCTTACATTATAGAAAGTGTGGGATGTGGAGATAATCTGAGTTTTACCCAGAACCCAGGCAGATAGTGAGGGCTAACTCTAGGTAATATCAACCCAATCTGGTTTAGACCATAAAGTGTCTATAATTGCCTTTATTGTTACCCCTTATTGTCAACACCTTTTTATGAACCCATTCACAAGTTTATAAAATGCCAATAACCCCCCTCTTTCCCTCTGATTTTAGGAGCTTGTAGAATTGGACATGTCATTTCCCCCTCCTATTCTACCTTATGTAAACGTTTAGAGATCAATTTGCAATGGTCTACATAGCAAGGAGTGCAGGCTGTTGTGGACAGGGATAAGGAAGAGCTAACCTATAGTAGGGAAGGGAGTGGGGCGAGGGGAGGGGGGGCATGAGTTGTGCAAGTGAAGTTACTGGTGTTAATTAAAAGCAGGGAGAGGAGAGGGGGCACACGCCTGTCTGCTGTCTCCATGGGTGGTCTACAGTCTGATAAACACAGGCCCCTCCAGGAGAGAGCCCTGCACAGTCTGCTTAGAACAATATTACCTATATACCCGTCCAGCTATTGGACAGCCCGGCTCCCTTCAACAATTAGCTGCTACAAAAACTACCTCGGGGTCACGGGGAACACACAGTCCTAGGTTTGGTTCTACTTTCGCCAAATAAAATGTAAAAAAAAGGATCTATGCTATATTTTCCAGAGAACCGCTAGCTGTGCAGTGACATAGTTACATTCTGTTTGTAGGGGAAGGATACACTGTTGCATTGAATAATGCTGCCTTATTTCCTCCTAATCCTAAGAATAGTATTCTTATAATATCGTTAGTATTGTCATCCTGTACAACTCAGCCATGGGGAGCTGTTACTGTGACTATCAGGGAGAGCTGAGATGGACTCATTCTAAAATTATTACCAACAATATCAGGTCACCGTTCATATCTAGCCCAAATCGCTACTTTACTTGGATCGTATCTAGAGAAAATGTCATATTGACCGCTTTGTCCAATGCTGTATGCCTGATATTCATGGCGCTCCCTCCTCGATTTGTTGTTTGTTTTTAATTATTTAATTTCAATATTTATAAACACAGTATGGGTTAGAATTGTCACATAGGTCAAACTTATCGGGAAATTCTTGGAAACCTGGGAATATCTGAATGTACCTTTCCTGGTTAAACACATTGTTATTATTATTATTATCGTAGAGAAATGACTAAAATGTAGCACACTAAATATTATTTATAATCAACACAATACACAGACACAGGTGTGTGTGTAAAGATATAAATAAAAATAATTATAATTTAATATATTTGGATAGCTGTTTGTGTTCTTTGATCAATCCAAATAGTGTTGCTATATCTATGTTATAATTTAACATCCTGTGTTTTTATTTTATCTTTACCAGATAAATCTATATTTTAATATTTTGCCTTCTATCAGCACAGTCTGATTTTCCATGATGCCCTGTTTGTTTAATATTAATATTTTTCCTGCACTTTACACATAGAATGTAATAAATTATCACTGAGACCCTCACAAATAATGTGATCAGTTATTTCAAAGGAGGGCGGCATCCAAATGTTGCACGAGTAATGTTTTATTTATTGTGTTTGGAAAAGTTAAATATTCGACATGTTCTTTAAACAACCCACGGCACAAACTGAGTTAAAAAGATATAATTCTCCAACCTCGTTTATTTATAGAAAATAAATAGAATATCTGTATCGTTATTGAAGCAGGTTAAAGATCATTATTCTCTGTTTTGTATTCTGTGTCCGATATATTATACTATAGAGATGTATTCATGAACGAATGCTGTTTATTCACTAAACAGTAAGCTCTGTACAAAATATAGACTAAATATCCGACATGGGAGAAACCTCAATTAATTGTGTTTTTGTCCCCCCAAAACGGATCTTGTTGGCCTACATTTTGCGAGCTCATTATCAGATCAACATAGTTCATTTTTAATGAATAACCTGAAAAATATTGTAAGTGTAATTACCATACAATGACTTTAATATTTCTATACTCACTACACCGTCCATAGCTATATGTGTAAATACAGATATAGTATAGTGAGAGTATAATTCATACATCGAATATTGAAACTGAAATACACACACACACCGACACACACACACTGACATACATATAGAGACATGCACGTATGTATACTTACAGACACACACACACATATACACTTATACACACACTTACATTCTCACATATAAATATACACACAGTTTTACATATAAATAATTCCTACCTATTCATATCTGTTTGTAGACGTAATAAAGTGTTTTTAGTCACTGTAACAACATTAAATAGATATAGCCTGTTCTGAAGGAATATTTTAAGAAATCCTCTCCCTTTTGGAAAGTAGCTGGCATCCTGCAACTGTGTGCCTTTAAATCCAGAATGGGGTATAGGGAGACCTGATGTAGAATGTATAAATGTATTACTTTTTATATTCTATGTGAATGGTGGAGAAAGCTCCCCTCCTGTCTGTCTCTGTCACAGAGCATTGTGAAAGCAAACCTCGCTCTCTCAGCTCCCTAAGAGGGGGCAATGGGGTCCATTTGTTTTTAAGTAGGTGACAAAAGTTGAAAGTGACTTACCTTGATGGCTATCTTACTGGTGACTCGATGGCAGATTACATTTGGAGCCTGTCCTTTCCCCAAACTCCATGTGAGGATCCCAGCACTGAGCTAGTGGTTATTTCGGTATAAAAGTAAAATGAAAAGAAAAAGGGGGAACTCGGTGTGGTACAAAGCACATTTTATACGTAGCAGAAAGACTCATTATGGGAGCTAGCAGGAGATTTAACTGTGTTTTTTTTTTATTAAAGAATCTCAATAGAAACATGTTTACATTGAACTCTATAAACATCCTGCCCGTTCTATCTGCTCAGCAATCTCAAAGTCAATGCAAGTGGGTAAGTCCACCTTCAGCTCAGACCCCCAGTCACCCCAACTCTGACTGCTGCTATGTTGTTATGTTTCAAACCATGTGCCAAATCTGTGAACCCACAAATATGCTTTTAATATCCGCTGCCCAGCGTGTGAAATGGAGAGCTGTCTGTGGTCAAACGACAGAGCTTAGATCTGATTTACTGTGCAAACAGATGCAGAGGGAGCCATAATATTAATAAAAATCAAACGTAATTACTGGTTAAATAAAGCTACATTTAACCCTTTACATTCCAGACCGGTGTGTTCCTTCTTCAAGCACACAGGGGGTTAATGGCTTGTGCCTTGCAGACTCCTATTTCCTTGCAAGGTAATTATTATTTTATTTAAATAGCGCCAACAAATTCCGTAGCGCTGTACAATGGGTAATGAGTGATACAATGTCAGAGTCAATATTGACCGTTCTAAAGCTGGACGTTTACAGGTAATTGTTACCTATAACACTCACTCTCAATCGTTGCAGTTTTATTAATCTTATTGTTTTGGAAATAACCCATATACTAGTAAAATATTCTAATGTAATGGACCCCCATCTCTGTAATGATGTGTGCAGACTGTTATAGGTCCCAAATTGTATCAATATTCAGCTAGAAGGATTGTGACATGATGCAGTTACACATAGTATTTTGAGTACTTGAGAGAATGCACTCTAGGTGTCCCTTTAACTGACCCTTAGTGTGTGGGGGGATGGGAGTACCCTGAAAAGGGGAGGTGGGAAATGGGGTCGGTGGGGCGGGGAAAGCCTTCTTCTTACGTCTTACTGTGAAGAGCAGACAGACGCCGGTGACAAGAGATAAGTATAAGGCGATCTCCCCTGGTGGGGCACAATCCAAACCAACTGCGATGCTAAACAGCTCCCTCCTGGACCAGGCGAGGCAGAGCAGCCAGGAACTCGGCGCTGTACACAGCTCACACTAAGCCCAGCCTGCAGCCACTTCCTGCTGATCCATCCCACACTCACAGAGGGAGACATTGTTGCAGAGTCCCAGGAACTGATACATGTGAAGGACTTCTCAGCATCTCCACTCCAGTCTCAGCTTCACTCACAGCTCATCGCACGGCAGCAGCTTCTCACTGCCCAGGCACCATGACTGCGGAGATCCAGCAGCCCCCCTCTCAGACCCCTGCCCAGAGCAGCCCCATGTCTGCACCCCCTGAGAAGCACAGTGTGCAGACCTCGGTCATGGAGTCAGCCTCCTGCAATACAAAGGCCAAGAAGACCAACGCTGGGATCAGGAGGCCAGAAAAGCCTCCATACTCCTACATAGCCCTGATAGTGATGGCCATCCAGAGCTCCCCCACCAAGAGGCTGACACTCAGCGAGATCTACCAGTTCCTGCAAAGTCGCTTCCCTTTCTTCAGGGGGTCCTACCAAGGATGGAAAAACTCAGTCAGGCACAACTTGTCCCTTAATGAGTGTTTCATCAAGCTCCCCAAGGGACTGGGCAGACCTGGCAAGGGCCATTACTGGACCATTGACCCAGCCAGCGAGTTCATGTTTGAAGAAGGTTCCTTCAGAAGAAGACCCAGGGGCTTCAGGAGGAAATGTCAAGCGCTGAAGCCCATGTACAGCATGATGAACGGTCTGGGCTTCAACCACATACCAGATACCTACAGCTTCCAGGGCTCTGGTGGGTCTATCTCCTGCCAACCCAACGGCCTGTCACTGGACGGTGGCATAGGGATGATGAATGGGCATCTGCCGAGTAACGTGGACGGAATGGGCTTAACTGCACACTCCGTGTCGCATCTTGCGTCCAACGGTGGCCACTCGTACATGGGGAGCTGCACGGGATCTTCTGGGGGAGATTATCCCCACCACGATGCTGCCTCTCCTCTCCTAGGAGGAAGTGGGGTGATGGAGCCCCATTCTGTGTACTCCAACCCAGCCTCAGCCTGGGCTCCTTCAGCTTCTGCCCCTTACATCAAGCAACAGCCCCTATCACCCTGCAACTCTGCAGGCAACACCCTGTCCTCCAGCCTCTCATCCCACACCCTGGACCAATCTTACCTGCACCAGAACAGCCACAACACGGCAGACCTGCAAGGTATGGTACCTACCTTCTGTATTGATAATGGGGGTTGCAGGTTTTAGATGTAGTACACCTGGTCTAATGGGGGAATTTAGATAACAATTTGAGGACACTTAGAGTGGAGCAGTTACCATGGAAACTCATGGAATGTTACAGCTGATTTCTCCACTCTTAGAACATTGCTACAAATATTAATGCGTTTCAGCCAATAGACAATGCATTGATCCGATCAGTTATTCAGAAACCCCTTTCTTATCATTAAACCTGTCCATGCCAGAGTCCGAGAAAAATTCCCGTGTTTACCGTAATCCTGACAGTAGAAAAAGAAGCCCAATTCCAAACCTTAAACGGTTAATGACAATAAATAACAGCGTTATGCAGACTGACTCTGTGGGTGCTTGCAAAACACATTATCAATATCCAGCGTTTAACAATCCCATCATAAACAAAGCCCCCAAAGTGGTGAATTATATAATGTAACAAGATGCTCTAATTACAGCTCTGTGACATCAGGGAGATTGCTCATATTCCTGAGAATGTAGTGACTCATGGAAAGTAGCAGGGAATGATCCCAGCACTGTCCTCATGCAGCACTCATGGCCTGGGAGACACACACAGATCCCATGTAAACAGAGTGGGCACACATGTGTCCCACATCCCTGGGATGGGATGGCAGTATTTAGAGTGGAGCCACTGGGACTGCAAGCAGGAATAATTAGGGATGATGAGGGTGAGAGCTGTCTGCATGCCCTAGGCTTACTCTGGTCCATGGGGGATTGTCTCAGCTTCTCAAATCCCAAAATACAGCATTTCAAGCCATTCCCTCTGCACGCATTGCTGTACTTCTCACGGCCAAACCGTGCATTGAGCAATGAGACAGCTAAACGGATACAACGTAACTAATCACAGCATAACTGATACATTGTAACCGTTACACTACGCATTGCACTCTTATTATACGCACATATCGCTGTAGAATTAAAAGTGTGCTTTGCATATTATCACACTATCATTCCCTGCAGTAAATTGTCTTTTAGACATGCTTTGTCACTGTGAGTCTCAGGAACTAATTAGTCAGTCTGCCTTATTTCCCAACATGCCAGTTAAACTTAAATAGTATAACAGCAGCTTTCTTCCCATGACATAAGTAACTATTACAGCTGTGCCCAGAGCTCGATACAACTACAATTTATTCTATTAGTATATTGTGTCTAAATTATAATTATAAGGCTAGCAAAATAAATAGTATTTAGATTAATACAATATTAGGAGCGAGCTGCTGCTATTGCAAATTCACAAATAACAATTAATAATAATAATAATAATAATAATAATTGCCGATCCATATTTTGTTCTTTCTTCGGAAAGTTTTGCCGTTTTATAATTTTTAAATGCAATAAATAGGAGAGCGATTTCACTTTATATATTATTACAAAATTCAGAATTAAATAATTTACATCCCGGGGGCAGAATCACACTGTGTCTAACAACGTTCACATTTCCATGGAAACCTTAAATTAGTATTATTAATATGTAATCTAAATATATATTCTGCAAGGTTTTACGTCTACAATATATGGAATATCACACAAGTAATTGATTTGCAGAATATAATGCAGAGTATCGGTGAAAGAGAGATGATTTATCCAAATCTGTAGGATTCCTCCCCAGCTAAGTGACAGTATAGATGTGATAGTATATATGTAATAATATATTAGTAATATTCATAGTTTAGTTTATGTCAGGGCTGCACACGATGACTGCTATGAGAGAGCCTGCTTTGTGGCAACATTGTATCCAGTGCGGT
Source organism: Pelobates cultripes (assembly GCA_933207985.1). Lineage (NCBI taxonomy): Eukaryota > Metazoa > Chordata > Amphibia > Anura > Pelobatidae > Pelobates > Pelobates cultripes. The sequence goes on along the minus strand of OW240923.1, from coordinate 9,382,557 downwards.
GTTTGTATCTTGTGCTAATCAGTGTCTCCTCTTTTTCACCCCAGGTATCCCCAGGTATCACTCCCAATCTCCCAGTATGAATGACAGAAAGGAGTTTGTCTTCTCCTTTAATGCCATGGCTTCATCGTCAATGCATGCAGGGAGCGGATCCTATTACCACCAGCAAGTTAGTTATCAAGATATCAAGCCCTGTGTCATGTGATCTGTAACAGGCCCAAACCCCAGGGCCCCTGGGGGACACCAGCTAGAGACTCAGTATGTGGGCTTCACCGGTCACATTACAACAGAACTCCTGAGATACCAGCTTTTTGACACTCTGGCAGCCAAATGGTTAAATCAGTTAACCTGTTCACTAAAGAGGTATTATTTTTATTTTTGAATTTTTTTATTAAAGTCAAATCTAAAGAGGAAGTGACTTTGCTAGTTAACCCTTTGTGCACTAAAGGGCAAAATAGAAGACTGTAAACATATTTTTGAAATAAAACTTAAAAAAAAATATCAATAAAATAATTTAAAGTATTCTGAAATACATAATTGCAATTTTTCTTCATCCCTAAATTTCTGGGCAACACAACAAGTCCCTAATGGCACAGACTTCTCTGGTAAGGGTTATAAAAACAACATGTACCTTTAATTTAATAAAAGCAAAAATATAGTTTGGCAAACAGATTAAATATTATTAATTCTCTGTCTGCAAACAGTATGCACATTATAAATATTAGTTTTAAATGAACTATTCAGTTAGGACCATAAATTAATGATTATGAATATTTTTTTTCAATTTGCCTCATTATGAACTTATTATTCACTACTTGTAGTGTGTTATGCTGTCCCCTTGGACAATGGATGTTCAGATCAGTACTGCCATTTGCAGAGTTGTCATGGCACTTTTTAACACTCTGTTAATTTATTTATCTTTTTTTTTATAATTATTACTAGAGAGACACCACCTTGCATTAAAAATTATCAGTATTAAAATGGTGTTTTTTTTGTTGGCAATATTTGCCTTGTGAATCCTTTTCTCCTATGTCACTGTAAATGTGGAACAAATTGATGTTCTGTGTAAAGTCAAACTCTATCATGTTTTATATAAATCTATATATAATGAAGGACTATTTTCTTTCTTTCTTTGTATTTAGGGTGATGTGCCCAGCACAGACACCGATTGTTATTTTCTCTGCACTGTACAAAAAATTTATGATTTTTTTTTTGTAATGTTGTCTTGTGTACATTTAACAAAACAAAAACAGAACAAAAAAACAACAAAAATAAAAAAATGTTATTTGTAAATGTTCTGAAAATTGTTTTCTTTCTCATTCAGTGTCCAGAGTATATTTTATGGTTCTTAATCTCAGAATTGACTGAGCAGGGGCTCCATGTCATTACCTAACTCAAGGCCTGTATTAAGAGTAAGGCCCATAATGCAACTGAAATAATATGTGCAACTACCTACACTAAATTACTACTATCCAGATCAAATGGATATTTTGTTTTCTGGTGTGAAATGCTTAAAATTTGATTAATGGAACCATTTATACAATCCTGAAACACTTGGATACATAGGACATGAAAACATGTTTAGCAGCCATATTAATTTATGATTCTGATGTGAAAACAACAAGAGTATAACTGTATAAAATGTGTAAAATATATTCTCCTTCCTGAACATGATTTGACATAAAAATATCATCTATGTAGCAAATATTTGTACAGTCTAATCTGCATCCAAAAAAGGATAAATGCATGTATATCCATACAAACAAAAATATATGTTTAGCTATTTGTGAGTTCTGTTTTTCCCAAGCATATGTGGACAATTGTATTATTGTCTGTATTTTGCGATTTTTAATTACTTTAGAAAACAAAATAAAATAATACATTTAACATATTTTAATATAGGTCAGTAAGGGGAAAACTTAAACTTAAAAATTACTGGGTGCAAATGTGTATTTAATTTTATTAGTGGCATTTATTTTGTTATTAAATATAATAACCTAGGTATGGTGAACAGAGTTTTACAAGTTTGATGAGTTTTGAGGAAATATCTGAGGCTGAGTCCTTTAAAATCTATAATTATAAAAAGATAACCAGCGCATGCTATTTTATTAATAACCATTAACATCATAAAATTATTTTGATGCTGTCATAGTTTTTTGCAGAAATCCCTCTGCCCTGAAATTTAGTAACAAAACTCGGTATTATACAATTAATCATCCAAATGGCAAAAAATAGCTCAACTGGAAAAGGCCTAACATTGTGCCATGCTGATATTAATTTGCTACAGTTAAATTAATGAATATACCCCTAGATAGTCAATAATATCTTTAAAAATATTCACATTTATCAGACATACAAGTAAACATGTAAAGAGAGAGAGAGAGATTAATTCACTAAACCATAAATTGTGGTAAATAAACAAATTTATTGAAAAAAAATAGAGGCAATGACATTTTTTCAGTGTTGTTATAAGTATTATTTTATTATTTATATAGCGCCAGCAAATTCCGTAGCGCTGTACTGCTATTCATACATTTTTTTTTAAGTCAACTGTTTAATTGCTCATAGTTAGACACACACATCTATTGTCTAAAGATTCTTTCCATACTTTCTTGTCAAAAAAAGATAAAAAAATAATTTACTAAACTATGAACTGAAAACCAACAACAGCTAAAAAAAATTGAAAAATTGCCAAATTCAACTATTTATTTCACCTGTTGCCCTTTGTGAATGTTGCAGATTTGTTCCCTATTCACCACAATTTCCTTTTTTTGGTAAATGTGGCCTTAACAGGGTTATTCATCAAAGAAATCACTCACTAAGTTACGAATTATAGCAAATTTAAATTATAATTGCAAAATTTAGGCTGAATTAGCTAATCTGTAAAACATCTAAGGTCACAGCTTGGCATTTTTTTTTTTGTAGAAAGTAAAAATAAAAAACCAAACCCTACAGTCTGAATTGTCAGTAATTTAAAATTAACGCATATTAAGTTTTACATTTCAGGCCAAATAGGTAAATTAGAACAATTTTTCAAGTCAGTTTTCAGCTCCCCTATTTTGACCTAAAATTAGAAATTACCTTTGGATTCACTTAAATTCTGTCCGATTCTAATTTTAGTGAATATTTAACTCAGTAAGTCTGAACTTTCCTGACTTTCCACTTGGGAGTCTATTGTCCTCTAAGCTGATGTTTATTTAGGATTTTGGAGCGTTATTGTCCTGTGAGCTCACATTTAATTTGGAAATGCAGAGTATTGCATAGTTTAAGGATTACACGCCTACAAATTCTCATGAATCCGTAAATTTGCACAGATTTCTTATTTGATTGTAGCATCAAGTAATCGAAGGAATGTATTCTCTAAAGTGCTTTGAAAAGCAAGTTGCAATATTTAGACAAAAATAGTCAAGAAGCATTTAATCTCACCCTTGTGGATGTTGGGGAAATTTTCCCATTTTGGGGATTTAGACATAAATGTTAACTTTCTAAGTCGGTTGTAAACTGACCACAACTCACATTTTAGTAAATAAACCTAGGAATTGGATTTTTTTTTACTCTCTGCCTCTTCACCATTTAATAGATCTGATAGTTACATTAAAGATTCAGCTATACACTTACCTGAGCCAGGTATGTACACAGATAGCATTCCTTGATGCTCTCTTGCAGTCAGCTTGCATGTTGTGGCCTAAATGAATATATTTATATAGACCAATTGTTAACTCAAATAATACATTTAATTATACTCAACCAAGATATGTTCATATGTGTGCTTTCTTAAATCCTTTATGTTGTTGTAACATGATAAATATCTCACACCCGACCTATATAGGTTTACCCTACTGACTCAGTGGCCCCATTCATCAATGTTAGCCAAACCAACAGCTTAGAGACATCTAGAGCAAAAATGTCTAACTCTGGCCCCCTAGATATTGCTGAACTACAAATCCCATGATTCCCTGTCCATTTATTGCATTCAAGGAATGAGGGGGCTGAGTCTGATATCCCTGATGAGTAAATGAAATGACAGAGGTTGTCAAAATAACTAAATAAAAGGATTTTAAGTAGGCCGTATTCCCAGATTACGAAAACATTGCCTTAGAAGTGCTAGCTGCAAGCACCCCTTCACATTTTAACATTAAAATATATAATAATATATTGTATAATAATATAAAAGATGCACACATCAGAAAATAATAATAATAGGTTCTATCTGAAATATCTCACTTTGTTGAGTCTACCAATCCTAGCTTTGCCTTCTAAATACCCCAAGAGATCTTAACCACAATGTGTGCCAGGAATACAAACATATATAATGATCTTCCTATACCCAGACCTGGTGTCTTGATTTTTTTAAAACATTGAGTTGATTTCAGACCTACCACATCCTTCTCTCTGAGGACAGCCAGTCAATCACTAAAAACCCCTGGCTTTCCTCACATTGACATTTTACTCCTTAAAAAATTTGGTTCAGAGGGATACCAAAATAATTAATATAGTGATGTGCATGTAAGATATTAACCCCCTAAGGATCAAACATCTGGAATAAAAGGGAATCATGACATGTCACACATGTCATGTGTCCTTAAGGGGTTAAACCATCAGAATACAGGCAGGTCAAGAAAGATGTACCTAAAAAAAAAAATCAAAACAAACAATAAAATATATATGAAATTGGTTTACGGACTAATCTCTGCGTAAATAAAAATATAAAGATAATTATTAGAATGTTTTTGTTTGGGTCACTTCCTTAGACATAGTATTATAATACAGTCCAGCTAGTGTGCTGTCCTTTTATCGGAAATAAAAACAGAATTATTACGTAATCTCTTGAGGACCAATTCTATGTCATAATGACAGTCCTATCATGCTATCTCTCACTAAGGGGTTATTCTAGAGAAGGAATTTAGTTTGAAACACACAAGCAAATAATAATTTAAAATCTGGACAATTTTAAAGTCTTACTACAGTGATACAATTAAATATAATTGATCTAAATAAATGTTAGAAGAAGGATATTTTTTTAAAAAAACTTTTTATTTTTTTTACAAATAGGGCAAATATTTCTGTTTATTTGGAGACAAATTAAGTTGTTCTGTTACTCTGGATCATGCTGTACCCGATTATTCTAAATAATATTAGAATATCGTTCTGAAGAGCTGCATTTTTTGTTATACAATTTTGTTTAAGGATTTGAAACCTTTTTATTTCTAACATATTTATATCAAGATATAACAGTTATCTAATATAAATTGCTGTGGGATATATGTCTCAATTAATAAAACACATGCAGTGAATGGGATCTAATTTCTGGTCTTTTTTTTTTTTTAATACATTTATTAAAATGCATTTTAAATTGAGCTCTAAATACTTAGGTTTTTACACATTTTATAGAAATACCGACATGGTTTTTACTAAAGTAAGAATTGCCGTAAAATTCTAAGTGAATTTCAAGTTACCGTATATACTCGAGTATAAGTCGACCTGAATATAAGTTAAGACCCCTAATTTTACCCCCAAAAAACTTATTGACTCGAGTGTAAGACTAGGGTGGGAAATGCAGCAGCTACTGGTACATTTCTAAATAAAATTATATCCCTCCAAAATTATTTTAATTGAAAATTTATTTACAGTGTGTGTATATAATGAATGCAGTATGTTTGTATTAAAGTGGTGTGTGTGTGTATATGAGTGCAGTGTGTGTGTGTGTATGTATGCAGTGTGTGTATGAGTGCAGTGTGTGAGTGTATGAATGCAGTGTGTGAGTGTATGAGTGCAGTGTGTGTGTGTATGAGTGCAGTGTGTGTATGAGTGCAGTGTGTGTATGAATGCAGTGTGTGTGTATATTAATGCAGTGTGTGTATGAATGCAGTGTGTGTGTGTATGAATGCAGAGTGTGTTTGTGTGTGTGATGCAGAGCCTTGGTGGGGAGTGTGCATTTTTATAAAATTTTTGTAATTATTATTATTTTAATATTTTTTTATATTATTAATATTTTATTTTATTTTATTATTATTAAATTTTTTATTTATTTAGATTTTTTTCGTCCTCCCGTGCTTGTTAGCTGGCCAGGGAGGGGGGCTCTCATTCCCTAGTGGTCTAGTGGATGGGCTGTGCAGGAGGGGGGCTGGCAGCGAGCTGTAACTTACCTTTCCTGCAGCTCCTGACCGCTCCCTTCTCTCTCCACCGGTCCGGTCAGCTCCCCTGTAAGTCTTGCGGTCTGAGTGCCGCGCGTAGCATTGCCACGGTGACCCGCGAGACTTTAAGTGGAGCTGACAAGGGAGCTGACAGGAGCTGCAGGAAAGGTAAGTTACAGCTCTCTGCCAGCCCCCAACAGGACCGCCGGGCTTGTAATGAGCCCGGCGGTCCTTGTCTGTATTATGGCAATGTAAGTTGCCATAATACAGACACTGACTCGAGTATAAGACGAGTGGGGGGTTTTCAGCACAAAAAATGTGCTGAAAAACTCTTCTTCTACTCGAGTATATACGGTAATATAGCTAAACTGAAAGCACAACGCTCTTGAAGAATTTTTCTAAATCAGCTATCTTGGCCTAAATTTTGAAATTAATTTTGAATTCTTGTCAATTCTCCCTTTAGTAAGTAACCCTGTAAGTGTGCAAAAGATCTACTTAGAATTTTTGTAATTTATCTATTATTGGATGATTTTACACAAGCTAAAATATTGCTGAGATTAGAATATTGATATACCTTGCTGAATAGAGATCCAGTGCAGTATGTACGAGTCACAGTATTGATTCCAGAGCACTGAATCTTTCTAAAGTTGATAAAATGAGTACAATTGAATTGGGAAATAATATTAATATAAAAAACCCAGTATTATCTGTAAAGATAAGCTAAGGGCACTTTCCTGGTTAAAATATATGGTTTGATATCACTATTATTATATGCTAGTAGGAATGTAGTATTCACAGATGGTTTAAGTAAATTTGTACAGCAATGCACAGGAGAACTAAATCATTTTACCTTATGTTTATCAAAACCGTCCTACTAGACCCCCTCCTCTCCTCGCTGTATCTGTACTCCTCAAATTCCCACCCGCTGTTAGCTCGATGCAGGGCAGTCCACCCTATAAAAGCTACATGTACTGTTTGTATCCGTATTGCACGTACTGTGCGTCTCCTGTATTGTGACTTGTGAGGGGGGGGAGGGGGGTTATTCACAAAAGTGAGAATTCAAAATGAACTTCTAATTTATGTCCAGAGTAGCCAAACTGGAAGCATAGCTGACAAAGAGTTTATCCAGTTTGGATATTTTGGTTTTAAATCTAAAATCCACTTTGAATTCTCACTTTAGTAAGTAACCCTGATATTAGTGCTTCATAGTACACATATATTATAAGTCATATTATATTGTAGTTGGTTGCTAACTAGACTAGAATTAACTAAAACACATTGGGGTGTATAGGTTGCAATTTAAAGTGAACCTTTAATGAAAAATCTCACTTATCTGAAATTGATCCCATATACTTTGAATCAATATGTCAGGATTCTCAGCAGGTCAGAGAGGAGACTTATGCCAGGGTTGACTTCAGGTACTTTATTTGTGCTCTTAGACATGAACAGGATATCCTATAATTATATATAGGAAAGAGAGAGAGAGAGAAAAACAGAAATAAAGGGGCTTAGGCAATATGCCCTATATAGATTATAAACAGGAATGAAAGTAAATAAGAAAACCTATAAATAAAAGTATAGGTTAAAGTAATAGGACAAATAAAACAGAACACATAGGCTGCAGGATTACAGGAAAATGAGTAACTTAGTCAATCAGCCCCCAATTAGAAGGCGTATTGATCAAGCAGGAAAATAACACCATATAATATTACTTTGAGAAAGTGTCCAGATTGGTGTTATGCAGGCAGGTATGGAGCAGACAAGTTGGATGGATCAGGCTGGTAGATATCAGGTAGTTAAGATTATGCGTAGTTCAGGCTGGTATTGAGCAGGGTTAATAGTAAGTAGGATTGAGGAGTAGTTCAGACTGGTATTGAGCAGGGTTGGATGTAAGCAGGATTGATGAGTAGTTTGGGCTGGTATTGAGCAGGGTTAATAGTAAGTAGGATTGAGGAGTAGTTCAGGCTGGTATTGAGCAGGGTTAATAGTAAGTAGGATTGAGGAGTAGTTCAGACTGGTATTGAGCAGGGTTGGAAGGAAGCAGTATTGAGGAGTAGTTCAGGCTGGTATTGTGCAGGGTTGGATGTAAGCAGGATTGAGGAGTAGTTAGGGCTGGTGTTGAGCAGGGTTGGATGTAAGCAGTATTGAGGAGTAGTTCAGGCTGGTGTTGAGCAGGTTTGGATGTAAGCAGGATTGAGGAGTAGTTCAGACTGATGTTGAGCAGGGTTGGATGTAAGCAGTATTGAGGAGTAGTTCAGACTGGTGTTGAGCAGGGTTGGTAGTAAGCAGGATTGAGGAGTAGTTCAGGCTGGTATTGAGCAGGGTTGGATGTAAGCAGGATTGAGGAGTAGTTCAGGCTGGTATTGAGCAGGGTTGGATGTAAGCAGGATTGAGGAGTAGTTCAGGCTGGTATTGAGCAGGGTTGGTAGTAAGCAGGATTGAGGAGTAGTTCAGGCTGGTGTTGAGCAAGGTTGGATGTAAGCAGGATTGAGGAGTAGTTCAGGCTGGTATTGAGCAGGGTTGGATGTAAGCAGGATTGAGGAGTAGTTCAGGCTGGTGTTGAGCAGGGTTGGATGTAAGCAGGATTGAGGAGTAGTTCAGGCTGGTGTTGAGCAGGGTTGGATGTAAGCAGGATTGAGGAGTAGTTCAGGCTGGTGTTGAGCAGGGTTGGATGTAAGCAGGATTGAGGAGTAGTTCAGGCTGGTGTTGAGCTGGATGTTAGCAGGATTGAGGAGTAGTTCAGGCTGGTATTGAGCAGGGCTGGATGTAAGCAGGATTGAGGAGTAGTTCAGGCTGGTGTTGAGCAGGGTTGGATGTAAGCAGGATTGAGGAGTAGTTCAGGCTGGTGTTGAGCAGGGTTGGATGTAAGCAGGATTGAGGAGTAGTTCAGGCTGGTGTTGAGCAGGGTTGGATGTAAGCAGGATTGAGGAGTAGTTCAGGCTGGTGTTGAGCAGGGTTGGATGTAAGCAGGATTGAGGAGTAGTTCAGGCTGGTATTGAGCAAGGTTGGATGTAAGCAGGATTGAGGAGTAGTTCAGGCTGGTATTGAGCAAGGTTGGATGTAAGCAGGATTGAGGAGTAGTTCAGGCTGGTATTGAGCAGGGTTGGATGTAAGCAGGATTGAGGAGTAGTTCAGGCTGGTATTGAGCAGGGTTTCAGGATTGAGGAGTAGTTCAAGCAGGATTGAAGCAAAGAAGGTAAATCCACAGCTTGGTTCACAGGAGCCAGGATCTGTAGTGTTTTAGGATGAGCATCCACTTCAATGTAAAGGCCCTGTGGTGAGTTGGGTGTAGCCTTTTGTAGGTTGCTGAATTAGTCCAGGCAGGTGAGGATTATAAAGTACGTTCTGAGAACTAGAGGCAAGAGAGGCCACTAGTGGTCAAACATAATCAGTGCAGGAACTTGGTTTTAAAGGAACAGAATAAAAATAACAAAAAGTCTTGTTTGTCAGGATAGGATCCTGACACAATATCATAAAGATACATGGAGTATTCAATGCAAATTATAAAGATTTACTCACTTTTCCTCAGTTCCAGCACCAGTTCATGGGCGTTACTCTTCTTGCAACAAACATTTCCTTGCCGTCCTCCTCCAAAACTCTTATTGGATTTCCCATGCTTGGGATCCAAACCCTAAAGAGTGCAAATCTCGTCTGTGACGTCGGCAAGCTGGCTTCATACCGGCATCAAAACAGAGTTTACATAGCAATCACTGCACATATGCTGTGGTTGCTATGAGAGGAGAGTAGAGGGAGGTCTGTGGGAGGTCTTTCTGCTCTCGAAGCATTGATTGACAACTGGGATTTAAACCTATTTTTAAATAGGGTTTTCTCCTAATCTATACATGTGCCACTAAAACTGCTAGCATAATGTAGTGATAAAATCTTATGCTCAATCTAATGAGCATACATTGTTTGGGGCATGATAGGTTCCCTTTAAATGCCCACCCATACCTGCATCACTGTATGCTTGAAATAATGTGTTTTTAAATAGCACCGGTTACAATCTCTTACCTGATTATCTGTTTTTTTTTTTTAAATCTATGTAGTTTCTTTGCTGTAAAAACAGAGAGAAGCAAATACATTATTGTAATGAATGATCTGGGCTCAGAATTCTGTATTCTTGTGCTCTGCAGTGTTCACAAATCACCAATACATAAAGCTGAAGTTACTAGGCAGCGTATTATTGTCCTACACTTTAAGGATCAATATTGGCCACCTTCTTACTTAAAGGGAAACCAAGCACTGTACCTACGACAGCCTGATGTAGTGGTTATAGTGCCAGCAGTGCCCTAGCTACATCCTAGCATAATCTGTCAAAACATTTTAACACAGTTTGAACACTTTATTTTATTCACAGTTTTTTTGTTTAAATACATTTTTCACATTAATTGACACTCAATACCCATTTTTGACACCGTTATAAATATAGGAAACTGAAAAAAAACTGAAATATCTCCTTGAGATGAGTATTCGAACCATTGACACAATACTTTAGTTGAAGCATTTTTGGCAGAGATTACAGACTCAGATCTTTTCAGATATGATGCAGCAAGCTTTGCACACTTGGATTTAGGTAGTGCTTTATTTCTATTGATCTCTGCAGAGTCTCCCATGCTCTCTCAGGTTGGTTGGAAACCTTTGGTGGACAGTCTTTTCCAGGTCTCTCCAGAGATGTCCAATTGAGTTCAAGTCCAGCATCTTCTTTGGCCACACGGGCATTCACAGAGTTGTCCCTAAGACAATTGTGCATTGCCTTGGCTGTGTGATTCTAGGTTTTCATTAAGAATATCTTTGTATGTGCTGTGTTCAGCTTTTCCTCAACGCTGACCGGTCTCAGTCTGTACAAAGCACCCACAAAGCATTGAGATGTGCTTCCATCTGGGAAACAGCTTAGTTTTTGAAGGACTCCCCTACTACACTGCTAATTTGTATCTGACGAAGCTTCTGAAGAATCCACACACAGAGCAAGCAAACAACTGTTAGCAATCTTCAGCGGATGCTCCCAGATAGAAAGTGTCAATGGACATTGTAGGTGTACTGTGAGAGTCATTTTAATCAATTCTCAATAAACTGTTTGACTTGTTTATTCTAAGAGTTTTTATTCCTCTTACTAACATCGTCTACTTACCCCCCTGCTTCCCCATTGTGGTGAAGGTAAGAGCAAATTTTTGCATATGGTATTTTGTACGTATCATTTATGTGGGTAATTGGAACTTATAGATTGAGGAGAGTATCTATATCAGATAGTGCAGTCTATTCTTGCTGTGTACCTGTATGTAGTTACGTTGGATTAAAAAGGAGAACCCTCGTCAAGAATCGTTTGTCAGGATGTTCCCTGGGAGGTGGCGATCTGTGTTCATAGGAATACTTTACCCCACTGTTTGAGCCCTGTTTGTGTGGACATTGGAATAAACATTCTATCTAGAACACCAATTCCTACTAGAAAGGCAGACCACGTGAACAGACTGACATGTTACAGGATACAGACTGAATCTATAATTCTGTAATAGAGAGAGTTTGGGCCAAGTTGGGGAACGCAGAGAAGAATGCTCAAGTCACAATCAATGCAGGTAGCAAACAAATGGATCCAGCACACAGAGATCAATTTAAAGAAAGGTAACCAAGTTTGCAATCTGGGTTATAAGAAGAGCTGGTAGGAAGCAGATCAGTGGTTTAAGAAAGGGGATCAGTTATGTTTGGGAGTTTAAAGTGGCTGTAGAGAGGGAGTTTGTCATGTACAATGTAGTAGTGCTGTATGTGCACCCATACAAGAGACGGGACATAAAGAAGTTATGAGGACTTGTGCAGAGTATGTTTTCCAACTTCACAAACATGAAACACTTCAAATGTAAATAGCAAGCAAAATACATACAATACATTTATACCTGATAACCATCTATACCATGCTTCCATGGTATAGGTATCTGTACATTAAATATAAAATTCATTTTTAAATGTAATTAAAATACAAGGAAGAGACTGATAAAGGGACCCAATATTCCCCTTTTCCTAGGCCTCCACAGTACCTCTTTTATAATACATAGATATCAGTCATATTGCATCATCTGAAAGACCTTAATGTGTGAGTGAAGTAAAGAGACCACAAAGGGAGTGGGTGGGAAGGGAGAGACAGCGATGGGCTGAGGAAAATGCAAAAAAGACACACAGAGGGGCTGGGTGTGACAAAGAGACACACAGAGGGGCTGGGGGACAAGGAGACACAGAGGGCCTGAGGAAGGTGACAAAAGAGACTGTCTGGGGGGGAGTGACACCTAGAGAGGTTGGAGAAGGGGAGAAAGAGATACAAAAAAGAGACTGGGGGAAGAGGCACACAAAAGGGGCTGGGGTGGGCAAGCACATAAAGGGGAGTGCAAGAGACATGTTGGGAAGGGGGAAAAGAGACAGAAGAGTTGGGGGAAGATGCACAGAGTGGCTGGGGAGGAGACACACAGAGGGGCTGGGGGGGGAGAGACACAGAGGGGCTGGGAAATGGGAGAAAGAGAGCTTGGTGGGAGAAAGACACACAAATGAGCTGGAAGGAAGTAAGATGCACACATAGGGGGAAAATGGGGGATAAGATACATTCATGGGGGTGTAATATAAAAGGGGGATAAGATACACTAAAGAAGGTAAGGTATTCAAAAGAAGAGATAAGAAACACAAAAGTAGGTAAGAAATGAGAGGGGGTTAGGAGACATATAGGTAAAGATGCATTTGGGGTAGCAGCAAAATGAATCTTTACAGATAGACAAAGATAGACAGACACTCTCAGACATGCACAAGCAGACACACAGACAGACACCAGTACACAGACAAGCAGACACTGGCACATATAGGCACACAGATGGGTAAACAGAGACACACAAAGACATAGGCTCAGAAAGGCCAACTGTATTATCTGGAATTACCTAACTCCTCATTAACTAACTTCTCAACCCGAGGTACGTGCCCCACAGGTAAGAGGTGGCTGGCTACTTATGCCCCCTCCCAAAGAGACGCCTGACTGGAGTAGAATGAAGGCAGAGGTCGAGAGGTAACTGTAATTTTCATGATCTCCCATCACTGCTTCTTTGCACTTTCTGTGGTGATGATGGGAGTCGGGTTATGACATCACTCCAGACTCTGACATCACTAAACAGTGTGCGAGGGAGCAGTGCTGGAAGAACATGAACATTACACAAGGCCCACACTGAATCCTAGGTTAAGCATCTGGGCCGCATCGAAATGATCCACTCCAGCTCTTCCAAAGGTAGGGAGGCTGAGTGGACTTAAATAAAAATAATTAAAAAATTATAATTTGTGAGTGTGAGAGACTGTGTATGTGCCTGTCAGTGAGTGTCAAATCAGTGTGTCTGTCAGTGAGTGTAGGTGTGCGTCAGTTTCCTCTAGGTGTAAATGTGTGTCAGTGTCCTGTTTGTAAATGTGTATGTGCCAGTGTCCTCTGGGTGTAAATGTGTGTGCGCCAGTGTCCTCTGGGTGTAAATGTGTATGTGTCAGTGTCCTCTGGGTGTAAATGTGTCTGTCAAGTGTCCCCTGGGCGTAAATATGTGTGTGTCAGTGTCCTCTGTGTGTAAATGTGTGTCAGTGTCCTTTGTGTAAATGTTTGTGTGTGTGTCCTCTGTGTGTAAATATGTGTGTGTCAGTGTCCTCTGTGTGTAAATGTGTGTCAGTGTCCTATATGCAAATGTGTGTGTGTGTAAATGTATATGTGTCAGTGTCCTCTGTGTGTAAATGTGTGTGTCCTCTGTGTGTAACTGTGTGTATGTCAGTGTCCTCTGAGGGTGTGTGTGTAGGTGTCTTCTGTGTGTAGTGTGTGTGTCCTCTGGGTTTAAGTATGTGTGTGCGTGTTTCAGTGTTCTCTGTGTGTATGTGTGTTATATTTTTTTTTTTTACTTTTATACTTCAGATTGATAGTTTTATATACGGCCCTGGGGAGATAGCGCAGCTAAGTGGACAAGGGCACATGTAGGAGTGTGGGGATAGATGCATGGGATTGGTTGGGAAAGAGTGTGTGGGAGGGATTATGTTCTGTGTAAATTAGTGTGGGGGAGGTCTTACCTCTGTGCCACTTGGGATTAGAGCCAGCCAACAGCTTCCCTCCCGCCCGCCCTATTGGTATATTTGTCACAGCTAGCCGGGGTTATGTCCTTGCCAATTGAGTTTGAGGGGTTACGTTTAAGTATATGGAATGAGATCAACAAGTTTTTAAGATCTCAACCTCCCCTGCTTCAAACGGTTAACATTAGGTTTCCTGAGGTGTCGTGCCCATCGAGCGTGGATAAGATTGGCTGATGGCGGGCATTGGAAAGATATGATTTTTATGACGAGGGGGAGGTGAGAGGAAGTGGTGATTAGGAACCACTGTATGTTTATTGGCAAGGACGTTTGGGTCACTGTATAACACTATGTGTGGAGTTATATATGTATATATGTTAATTTATGGTTATTTATGTCTAACATTTTTGGTTACAGAAAGAAGAGATTTAATAAATAAAGTTATGGATGTGTTATGCAGTAATTTAGTTTGTGATAATAAATGCTGGGGCCTGTTCATCCATACTAAGTGGTCTGTCGTTATTGGGGGGTTGAATGGGGTTAGTTTTTGTTCTAGGCTGCATCGCGATTCCCCACTACGTACATACATTTCATATATATTTTAAACATATTATTTACTACCCTCAATCAAGCTTGTTCTCCCATATGAGATTTACTTAAATATCAGTGTCCACATGTTTCATTTGGAATTTAATAGAAGTTAATTTCAGTTTTTTATGAACCACAGGGGTACTTCCTAATCCTACATGTGATTATATATATATATATATATTTTTTTTTAAAGATAATTTTTAATGTTTCAATTAAAACAGTAATAATTAATTTTTTTAAACTACTAAAATCTAGCTGTCCTCCGCTAGAAAAAACACTTGTATTTTTTAAATAAAATAAAATAATATTTTTATATGAAAATGCTTAATTGAAAATGGTAGCTCGGACATAGACGCAAGCAGAGAAGACCTGAGAGGTGCCTTTCTGTTTTCATGTCACAGAAGACATTACACAAGCCAAGAATGTCTCTAAGGAAGGCGGTCATTAATAACGAGCAGCCTTCTAATTCTGATATTGAGAAGAGAAAATATATCAATAGCCAAGGATGTCTTTGAAGCAAATTCTGCAGCAGGTGTATCCTAGATAAGAAAACGGGAGGTTGGGAGTTCAGGCTTTCTGCTCCAAAGCCACTTTCATCCTAATATCCTGACTGCACAGGAAGTCTCAGAGATTGCTGCGGTCGAGCGATGGGTACTTTATATAGAGATCCTTGAGGAAGCGCAAGTCTGTTTAGTGGGACACACACCCCATTAGCTTGTCATGTCATCCCCACCCTTTCCATTGCAATCGCTCATCCTCAAGAGATGATCTCAGACATAGACTGGAGGGCTTTTAAATGCTCTGCGCCAGATAGATTTCATTTAATAATATTTTAATCTAGCAACCTTGGTTCTAAATAAGATAAATTGATATCACCTTTTGTAGAGAGGGATATTTTCTCTCTCAGGGTTTCGTTGCATGCATGTACATGTACGTATGTGTGTGTGTGTGTGTGTAGATATTTATACCGCTTCACCTGTTGTTATTAGGGAGTTATGCAGTAAGGACCATATGGCACGAGCAGGCCTCAGATGTGATAATGTGCACTTTCATCCCCGATCTTAAACATTTAGGGTCAACCTTACGTTTAACACAAGCCAACCTCAGCCTGACACAAAACCTGTGCTGGGAGTCCGCGGCTCTTCACATTACAGTAGAATAAAGAATGTTCCATTCCAAGCTGAAGTGGGGAAGTATTTTCTCCATTTTAAGGAGGACCATATCTCTAATTCTAGGGTGTCAGCCAAGTCCTTATTATACAGGTTTCACTGGCAAAATATCAATGCATTTTCGGAGAAAGGTTTTTGAGCCATTATTACCAGTGGAACAAGCAGGGATATTTCATTGATTTGCGATTGCTTCTCACTGAGAACCCTTGCACCACAATCACTTTTTACACATAACCCTTTCTCCTCATGTGCTTTTTCTTTCCAGATTTATTTATTGGGCCCGTGTGTTTAATTTGTCTTCACTTTGTCATAGCACTGCCTCGCAGCGCCGTTTGATCACGGAAGACATTCCCCACTCATCCCTAGTTTCCTGGTGCCTCATTATGACATCATATATGACATGGAACCCTCCATTGGTCAACTTTTATAATGTCAGTCTATGAGGTGCTTTTTGATGATGTGTACATACTTGTGACCTCACAGCCCTCTGTAACCAATCAAAACTCAGTATATGGTACTGTTTGACTTTGTTTCCTTGCCCTGTTGTGCTTCTTGTTACTAGAGAGTGTGTTTATGTTGTGTATTGGATTTACTGTATTCTGATCTCGGCGTCTTTAACTATTCTTGTTCCTGACCGTCTGACTATCGATTCTGTGCATCTCTTTTATCCTAGACCTCAGCCTATATCTCCTTTACGCTCTGTCTGCATGCATTCATATTGTTTATTTTTCTCAGTCAGTGGTGTACACACGATCCACAGGGCCCCGGTGTGAAAACTGATCTATGGGCCCCCTCTCCCAGCGGTTACACCATGCGGGCCGGGGCCGCAACACATGGACCCGTGCAACCGTGGTATGTACACCACTTGTCTCAGCCACTAACCCGGCACTCTATGGACCAGTACGTGTTCCTTTACAGTTTTCTTTTGGGTCTGTGTGTTAGAATATCTCCATTCCTGACATTCTGTGAGAATCCTTGTTTAGCTCACGCTGACACGGTTCAGTGAACTTGCTATGGCATATATATTCTGTTATCATCTGCTGATATAAACACCTGATGTTTCAATCATAATCATAATTAGTGAATCATTTCAAAGGGATATTGATTCTGAAAAGATGATGTTCTTAATTTAGATAATTCTCTTTTTTTTGCATATTCTTCTTATATCTATTTCTGTCCATTTGGTCTCATCGTTCTGAATGCAAGATTAGAATGATAATGTGCTTCCAATCCCTATCACACACCTCCTCATTCTTTTCACTCTGTAAGTCGACTGTTGCCACACCTCAGACATCAATCAAGTTACACAGGAGGGAAAGAAACGTATTACCATTCTGCAGCCTGCAAGAAAGGCTCACAACTGTACATTTACAATAGCTTAAATACAAGACATATTAGAATGGAAACAAAATATCAGAATAGACAGAATTAAAATAAAAATATAGAATTTTTTAAAACTGTTTTTTTTCCCCCTCAAAGTAAATACACGGCAGGGTACATTAGAAGAGAGCTTAAGTTTCCTTAATTAGGAATTAGCCACTAATCAGCTTGAAACATATCCAAACATACATACCTAGTTATTTACAAACATGCAAATCAAGCCCTTCATATATCGCTAAACATACTGGTGTCTTGGGAAGCAAAGTCCAAACTTGTTCTGTTTGTGTTCATATTAACCCAGTTGGAAGGCTACAGGTCAAAAACACAAGAAACTTAGAAAGTCAGAGATCTTCTGTCTCTTCCCTCCTGTCTGCCATTTTTTAGGTGGATCTGTAATACACGTTAAATTCAAGATGGCGGCTGAACAAGACTTTTAATAGAGCTACTCCAATGACTCTGTAGACAAAAGTCAGAAATGTATGGACACTGAAGTTTCCTCAACTTTTAAGATGTACCTTATAGGGACACTTCCCTAGTCAAAAATAAATATATGAATGGTAGATATGGCCCCTATGAAAACAAGCATTTAATAACACGTCTGTTTATTGGAGGTAGTCTACAGATCTCTTGTCTGAAGACCTTGAACACCTCCCCTTCGCCCGCCATCCATAAAGGCCCTGTTATGGTAGTTGGTGTGAGAATGGAACCTTGCAAACGACACCGTCAGACATTGTGGCACTAATGTATACACTATAAAGGGAGCCCCCAGATTTAACCATACCATTATAGCTCTAGTAGAGACTATGGCATAGAAGCAGTGGATCACAACACAGATACAATGGCAGAAGCCTTGGCGGAGGCCCTAATGATGGCAACAACTTTTTGAGTGCTAACCCTGCCTGTTCTAATACTTGTCTATTGATTGACCAAATAATAAAATAATAAAAACAAAAACAGTACTCTTGTACAATACTGTTATACTGGGTAAGAATAGTGAAATTTGCTGTCCAAACACTTTTCAGAGCCAGGATGGGAACATGACTCACATCAGGCTAAGCTAACCGTGACTGGCACACAGATGGAAAATGATGAATAGGAAACAAAAGGTCTTTATAGCTGTTTATGAGTACAGTAACGAGTTACATACACATATACTGTATCTACAAACAGGCATGTAACAGTGGTCTACGACTACAAGAACACATCTCTGCATTGCCTGCACCCAAGTCTAAAGCCACAATTTTGTGTTTGTAATTTTAGCAGCCATTACAATATAACAGGCCAAACACGGTATAGGCAGATCAATATACACATTGCCAATTTAATCACAGCAAGTTTAGAAGACCAATTTGAAGCTTGCACGAAAGATACAAGGAACAAAGGCGCCATCTGCTGGCTGTTTGTTTTCTTTGTTTCCAACTATTAAATCTTTTGGAATTTCATGAAATAATTTCAATATTTAGATACTGGCCACATGCCGATGTATCTATGTAATAATACAGATTAGAAAAAAGACTTATAGGAACATTGTTCTCACTATAACAACTTTATCTAAATGAAGCTGCTATATAGTGCCTACAGTTGTTCCTCCTTCTTAGTGGTCACAAATAACATTATTAATTAAAGGACCACTCTAGGCACCCCAGACCACTTCAGCTTAATGAAGTGGTCTGGGTGCCTGGTCCAGCTAGGATTAACCCATTTTTTTTTATAAACATAGCAGTTTCAGAGAAACTGCTATGTTTGTAAATGGGTTAATCCTTCCTCCAATTCCTCTAGTGGCTGTCTCATTGACAGTCGCTAGAGGCGCTTGCGTGATTCTCACTGTGAAAAGCACAGTGAGAGCACGCAATCGTCCACAGGAAAGCATTGTAAATGCTTTCCTATGAGACCGGCTGAATGCGTGCGCATTCAGCTGAATGGGAGGAGAAGAGGAGGATTGGAGGCGGAGAGATCCCCGCCCAGCGCTGGAAAAAGATAAGTTTTAACCCCTTTCCTCTCCCCAGAACCGGGCGGGAGGGGGACCCTGAGGGTGGGGGCACCCTCAGGGCACTATAGTGCCAGGAAAACGAGTATGTTTTCCTGGCACTATAGTGGTCCTTTAAGTCATATCTCCAAGCCCTCTGGGTACAAGAGCCAGAACTGCTACTTTCCAACTCTTATACTGTAATGCCAGGCAAGCATGCGCAGTGCTGTCACGGTCTGACACAGAGAATCACTGCATGCATGCCGTCTCATAGGTGCATTGCAGCGAGCGCCGCGCATATACGCTTACAGTCCCCAATGATCTTCTATGAGGGAGCATTGGATTGGACCGTCATCTTTGATGCACGCCTCCAGGATGATATCAGATGACATGGCAGTGCTGATATAAACTTGGCACTGGAAAAAAGGCAAGTCAAATCTTTTATTTAGTTTGTTACTTGCAGGCTGGGTGAGCCCTAAAACTAACTATGGTCATTTACACTGTAGCGTTAGGAATACAGATATATATTCCTAATTCTAGAGTGTGTCTCTCAAAGAAACACTCCAAGCACCATAACCACTACCACTATGATGGAGTGCCCTGGCTTCCCCCCTACTCCCCCACGTAAGTAGTCCAACTGTTTTAGGACAGATTTACTTCTTACCTGGGGCGTGCTGGGCGCTGCTACCCGCCTCCTCTCAGGTATCTGGAGACGGACGTTTCTTCTTAGGAATTTCTATTAGCTAATTACAACATTGAGGACCTGCTAATTGGCTGAGTGTCAGCTGATCATTCTGAGCCAATGAGCTAAACACTGCACTGCAAAGCTTAGCTCAGACAGAGAGCTTCCGACTGGCCTGGATGCTGCAGTGGCAGCAAGGAGCAGCACCCAGCAAGTCTCAGATAACTGTTAAAAAAAAACTATTTGACTACTTAAATTTGGAGTACCAGCACACCCATGGCACCATCATCACTACAGTTTTCCTTTAACCCCTTAAGGACACCTGACATGTGTGACATGTCATCATTCCCTTTTATTCCAGAAGTTTGGTCCTTACGGGGTTAAAGCAGTGGTGGGTAACGTATAAGCCCGGCGAAATAATTTGAACCGGCCCATGGAGAGCCGGCCCTGCTTTCTGCCTTTTTCGGGCCGGTTGGGAGATTAAAGATAAGGGATAGGGATAGGGAGGGAGCAAGAACCCGGGAACCTGCTGGACAGGAGGAGGACCCAGGAGGCTGTGATCCTCCCGCGAGCATGCAGGTCGGACCGTTACCATGCTCCGACAGAGTTGTGCTTGCGGGAAGAAAATAGCGAAGTCAAGTGCACGTGAAACCAATGGACCACCAGAGATTGCAGTGATATGTCCTCTCCTTCCAGGCCAGAGATAAGAAGGAGGTGGGGGAGGGGGGGTTGGGGAGGGTGCATACATTTATTTCCTCTTTTTAAGTTAAAGAAAAATGTAGGTTTTCTACCTGATCCCCCCCCCCCACCACCACAATATAGATCCCTGACACACACTACACCACCTCACACAAACACATTTCACCCCCTCACACACACAGAACCCCTCACAAAAACACACTGCACACCCCCCCACACACAACACCCCTCAAACACACAGAACACCTCACACAAACACACTGCACCACTCCCACACACACTGCACCCTCTCACAAACACAGCATCCCTCACACACACTACACCCCCCCACACACGCGCAGAATCCCTCACACACACTACACCTCCACACACACATGCACTCTGGACCCCTCTCACAAACACAGCATCCTTTACACACACTACACCTTCTCACACACACACACACACACACACACACACAAAACCCCTTGCACAAACACATTGCACCCCCACACACACAGCACCCCTAACACACACAGAACCCCTCACACAAACACACTGCACCCCCTTACACACACACACACACTGCACCTCTCACACACTCTGCACCCTTAACACACACATACACTGCACCCCCACACACACACATCATTTATCTAATAAGATAAAAGTCTGATTATGTTATTTGTTTAATCAACTCTGTTGGGTTGTGTGCATATGTGCATAGTGAATATAACATAATCTCTCCTCTCCTATGGCAACTGGAGACACCTGACTTTAACTAAACTGGAAATTTTGGAGCTCAGTTGAGAAAACTAGCTGAGGTATGGAGAGGTTTTTCCAATTTGGCATAATACATGCTTATAGTCAGGTCTCCTAATAAAGTCTAGTAGTCTCTGAGCGGATATATTTATATTGTAGCTGTATGCAGTCATTTGGAAAGGGCCTCAGTGTGCATATGTAAATAAAACCCTCTATGCTGTGCCCATCACAAGTCACAATTCAATGAGATAATAGCAGGGTCAGTTTTAAGTCACCTTAATCAAGGGCTTTTGAACCATAACTCACATCATGCTCAGCTGGCTATAGGCAGTGTTTTGACAAGCATCACAGTAATGGTCCTTCCACTAGAGAGCTGAATGTCAGATTGTACTACATACAAATACTGCAACCACTCCATCCATAACCAAACAGGACATTATGACTGGACTGCAGAATGTGGTACTCACTGCAAGCCGCCCGACTGAGATCATCAATCCTGATGATCTCAACCAATCCAATGCTTTCCCATAGGGAAGCATTGAGAAGCTAGTGTACATGAGCAGCGCTGCACCAATGACCCCTCACCCTGTATCTCTCATACTGTATAGCCCCTCGCCTTGTATCTCTCATACTGTATAGCCTCTCACCCTGTATCTCTCATACTGTATAGCATCTTACCCTGTATCTTTAATACTGTATAGCCTCTCACCCTGTATCTCTCATACTGTATAGCATCTCACCCTGTATCTTTAATACTGTATAGCCCCTCGCCCTGTATCTCTCATACTGTATAGCCCCTCACCCTAAATCTCTCATACTGTATAGACCCTCACCCTGTATCTCTCATACTGTAGAGCCCTTCGCCCTGTATCTCTCATACTGTATAGCCCCTCACATTGTATCTCTGATTCTGTATAGCCCCTCACCCTGTATCTCCCATGCCCCCTCAACCTGTACCCATACCATGCCCCCTCACCCCGTGGCCACCAGAAACTCCTCTTATTGAGCTAAGCCCAGCCATTTAGGACCGCGCTCATTGGTTAAGAGCTTCAGCCGAGCGCTGCAAGCCAATGAGCGAGCTGATGCGTGGCTGGGCGTAGGTCAGTGGCACTAACCAGAGCTTTCTTGTAGGCATTTCCAGCAGCAGGGGAGGTGTTGCATGCCTATCAGTACCCATGTAACCAGTGTTTGCGGGGAAGGGGGGTGAGCGGGGGGCAGCAAAATCCATTTTTGCCTGTGCAGCCAAAAATCCTTGCACCGGCCCTGCCCGTCTGAATGTGGCCAGTAGCACAGCCCCAAGGAGGTCAGGAAAGATGCACCATCCATAGCAGATGTCTGCTAGGATGATATTTAGTCCGTCCCCCACCCCCGCCCCATCATTGGTCTAAGGATCTTCCAGCAGTAGGTGATTCACAAATCCCTGAGCTAGTTAATGACTGGGTTGAGAGATTGCCTCCATTGTACATTTCAGTGAGTCAAATCTTTGTAAAAGATACATTGATTTGTTTCAAAGACCATGGGTTTTTTACCTCTCTCTGCCAAATAACACAATTTCTATCATTAAATGACCTGATAACATCTCTGGGAGTTTTTACAGAAGTCTGCGGAGGGCAAGAAAGGTGGAAGAAACCTTCAAGTGTAAATATTGTGAGGCAGGGTGGAGGACAGAAATTGATCTGCATTGATTTGGGTTTGATCTTCAAACTCATCCAATTGTTGTGTAAGAGTTTAATAGGTACATAGTAGTTTGTGAAGGTATGCATTCATAGTGGTGAATTTACTAATCCCGGAACTGGAACCAGTTCCTCCACTGCCCGTCATGGTACAAAATTATTACTTGAGAATTATCATGGTAGTGTCAGATAGGTTGTGAATGCCCTACTGAAAGTTTAAAATATCAGTTTTGGTGACAAGTGTTTCTGTTTGCCACTCATCATTTTTACCATAATAAAGCGGTTATACACTCCTGTTTTCTAAATGTCAAAGTCTGTAAGTTTGATGGAAGTCGACTGTTCCGTTACCACATTCATATCTTTACATGTGCAACCAAGGGGTAATATGTATTGTAATACTATCTTTATTCCCCTGGGCATACATACCCATAAACCAAAGATAGAGGTGTATGTCACAGATATCAGAGCAAGTATAAGAACAAAAATAACGCATCATGATGTTAAGCATTTAAAAATAAAATTCAAACCCCTTCATTGGCACAAATTCACATTTCGCATATAAACTTTACAACTCCTCTCAAAATACCAAAGTATTTTATGTTGGGTGATATGTGTTGATACATTAGAGATTTGAGATATATATAAATATTTTTTTTTTTTTGGAAATATCATTTTTATTTCGGTTTGCATTGTGAAACAGTGATTCCCTTTGAGACTCGCAGGTCTCTACAGGCATCTTGAGTATAATAACCAAAGCACAACACGTGCAACAAGAATTTCGAACAGTCATTCGGGCGCACAGGCCCACATTAGCGACGGACTCGCAGGTCCCTGTCAGCAGATAGTTGTCTTCCCTGAACTGGTGTATCGTTTGTTTGATTACATTGTTTACCGTGTGTTTGCTTTTGCCTAGCAATACTTTGTTGCTTTCAGGTCGCTATGTTCGTTGTAGCCTAGTTAAGCATTTGTTGTCTAGATTATGGGACCCACATGTCCTTCTAGTATGTGTCCTTGTTGGTCATTATCGAGCATAGCCTACTGGTGTTATTTTGGCTTACAGTTTTCCTTTCCCTGACAAGTGTCTGGGGCTCATTGTTGTACTAACTTAGTCAGTCCACTTTGTCTTGTTCCTGGGCCTGTGCCTCTCTGATGGGCGCGTATCGAATGCCTCGGGAATAAGGGGGGTAGGTACAGGTGTGGAAGGAGGGATTGGGTTAGTCTTCCGTCTCTTTGTCAGTCGTGTGTTTCAGGTGGTTGGCCTTGTATTAGTGTCTGAAATTCAGGTTTTGTCAGTATCCAGTGTGTCCATATGTCAAGATATGTCTGCTGTTGCGGTCCAGCCGCATGCATGGTGAGTTCTTCTATGGCTCTCAGGTCCTCCATTTGAGTGAACCATGTGAGCATAGATGGGGCCTCTTTTTTCTTCCAGAACTGTGGGATAGTCTGTTTTGCTATGTTGAGAATCGTGAGTGATTTTTTGTATTTGGACATTGGGATTTTTGTATGATGAAGTAGCATGGCTGCCGGTTCTAGTGGCGGCGGGTTGTCTGAGAATCAGGATAGTATTTTGTGGATAGTGCGCCAGAAGGTTTGTATTAGCTCGCATTCCCACCATATGTGTATGTGTGTTCCTGATATATATATATTTTTTAATATTACTGAGTTTTGGAGTTTGACACTTTATTCTGCTTAGCTCTGGCCATATCCACCCATAGAGAATTACCATGGATTGTTAACCCTTGCAAGCTAGACAATGCCTGCCTCGTCTGGGCCATATCCATGTAATCAAGGAATGCTATCCGACGATCTCTGAGCCACTTGAGTCGTAAAGGTGGAGCCCCTTTATCCTGTAAGATATCCTTAAACTCGTTGATTGTTGTCGTTGGGGGAATATTCCCTATATATAATGTAGGCACGTCGCCCAAGTCACAGGCTTTCAATCTGTTGTTTAATTCCTGATCATGATGTTTCTTCACGAAGACGTTTTTGACTGCCTCTTTTTCATTGGCGTGAAGTTTATTCTGCCTAGGTCTAGCCATATCCACCCATAGAGAATTACCACGGATTGTTAATCCTTGCAAGCTAGACAATGCCTGCCTCGCCTGGGCCACATCCATGTAATCAAGAATGCTCTCTGATGATCTATCTGCCACCAGAGTCGTAAAGGTGGAGTCCCTTTCTCCTGTAAGATATCCTTAAACTCGTTGATTGTTGTAGTTGGGGGAATATTCCCTATATATAATGTATGCACGTCGCCCAAGTCACAGGCTTCCAATCTGGTGTGTAGTTTGTGATTATGATCTTTCTTTATGAAGACGTTTTTACCGGCCTCTTTTTCAATGGCGTGAAGTTTCTTTAAGATTGGAATTTTCTTCATCATTTCCCAGGTGATCTGCACGATAAAACAAGAGTTTAACCACTGTGCAGTTAGCAATCCAATATATACATATCAATGGAAAGGCATTTTTCTAAAATAATCATAGGTGGAAACTTAGATTGATTTACCCAGGAAAGTCATCAGATCCATGGTTTAAACCCCAAACCAAGTCAGAGGCGTGAAATTGAAACCATCGACTTGACATAAATATAGTAGCCTCTATAGGAATTACACAATTTTAACCTTTACTTGAGAAAGACAGCAGCAGGTGTGGAAACCGTTCTAGATGAATCAGGTTAAAGATCGTGAAAGCCCATGTTTATAAAATACTGAACTTTGTACATTTATTCTCTAACACTGGACTCTGAATGAAGACTGGTGAAGTCACAACCTGGAAGGTGCCACCAAGCTCTTTTTGAAACCATGACTATTTTACCACAACTCTGCTAAAACCAGAGGAAGATTGCTATATCAAACATGATAATCTGTCAAGGACTGTGTAACGGACCGTTTTGCCCACAAGAGGTTAAAAAACGTTTAGGCAATATTCCCCTTTCAGATGCACAGACAGCTACTGCAATCACCAATATCCCGAACTGCAAACTACACGAATTCCCCAACTCCCGAACAGGAAACTCACGAATACTGGAAACAGCTGAACAGGAAAAACCATACGAAAGGTTTACACTCCTGGCAGTCAGCATACAATCCAATTCCCCCAATACCGAGACGACACTTCGTTTGAGGGTTAAGCAGAATCTGACTGGACTGGCACATACAGCCTCTTTTATTCCCAATCCACAAACTTAGTACTGCCCACAGGGTTTTACATAACAACCAATAACACACGTATATTACAGAAAGACACTCCCACACAAAATCCTCCCCTCTGGCTGTGATATGATTACTGAACACAATGGTTAATCTAATTATCACAGACAGAGAAATACAGTTTTTTCCACATTATTCATAACTTGAAAAGTATGCATCACATTTACATTTTCAGAATCAGCATACACAAATACAAACATATGTCAAAATCATACATATTGGTCCAGTGGTTCAAAAGTTAAGGAAAAGTCCTATTTGACCAAATGAAGCATGGCTTTTCTGCCCAATACCAGTTCCACAGAGTCTTCTATCCTGGAGATAATTGGGGAAGTAATCCAATTATCTCCAGGACAGAGGCAAAACTCCATTAGCCACATGGCAGCAAAAGACAATAAAACACATAAAAACATATAACTGTGCAGCCATTGCACAAAACAGGTACATTTAACATATGCCCTGATAGCTCAGATCTGAGCGCACATTATTACTGAATGACGCTCAGAGCACACATATACAGTTCAACTGCCATGGAGCCAAAGTCTTTCCCATAGTCTTTCATTATACGAATGGGCTCCATGGCATAGCTATCTGGGGTAACACTGCTCACATAGGGAAAGTACCGAAAGACCCAGCTTTTGGGTCTTTGCAGGGGAAAATCCATCCTTTCAACATGGGGCCATAGTCACAGGGCAGGAGGCTGGCAATCAGTCTTCTCCAATGCCCAGTGGCGAGGCGTGTTCCGCCACAGACTGATTGTATGTTTGGAAAACGGGCTTAGTTCTGTGCAAGTTATTTTATTTATTTATTTATTTTAAATTCTTTATTTTTGAAAGTGCATTGTTAGTTGCATATGTCACAATTTCCAAATGATATTACAGTCGTAAGCAATTGATAACATTTTGGTGACAGGTACGAGATGCGTTGCACTTTGTTTTTTTCGATAAGAGATTCAAGAGTGAACAAAGATAGGCATAGCACATTAAACATGAACATGATATAACGATGCACAGAGTTATATTATAAACAGGGTGATGATTAACTGGTTTGTGATGTCTAGTATTTGAGCGGTTAAGCTATCATGGTTAATGAGACCCGTGTGCCGTACGCTAGCTAGATGTGCCGGTTGTGTCAGTCAAGTTATTTTATTTCTAATCTGGCTTTGTCTGCCATTCATTATTATACCTCCCAACACTTGAAATGGACAAATGGGGACACTTTAATGTTAGGTTTGTGAGTGCGGGTATTCTGAGATGTTTTATATTTTTTTAGATAGAAACATAGAATGTGACGGCAGATAAGAACTATTTTGCCCAATTTGAATAGATAACTTACTAAGAACATTTATGCAGCTAAAATGTAATTTAGAACAAGAACAATGTATCTTACTTACACAGACTGATCTCTAAACACATTTATTGTCGTTTAAAGACACATTGCTGTGAGTATTATTGCTGTGGAGCTCTGTTACACACTCAGACATTATTGGGAGTATTATTGCTGTGGAGCTCTGTTATACACTCAGACATTATTGGGAGTATTATTGCTGTGGAGCTCTGTTATAAACGCAGACACATTACTGGGAGTATTATTGCTTTGGAGCTCTGTTATACACTCAGACACATTACTGGGAGTATTATTGCTGTGGAGCTCTGTTATACACTCAGGCACATTACTGGGAGTATTATTGCTTTGAGGCTCTGTTATACACTCAGACACATTACTGGGAGTATTATTACTGTGGAGCTCTGTTATACACTCAGACACATTACTGGGAGTATTATTGCTGTGGAGCTCTGTTGTACTCTCAGACACATTACTGGGAGTATTATTGCTGTGGAGCTCTGTTATACACTCAGACACATTACTGGGAGTATTATTGCTGTGGAGCTCTGGTATACACTCAGACACATTACTGGGAGTATTATTGCTGTGGGGCTCTGTTATACACTCAGACACATTACTGGGAGTATTATTGCTGTGGAGCTCTATTATACACTCAGACACATTACTGGGAGTATTATTGCTGTGGAGCTCTGTTAAACACTCAGACACATTACTGGGAGTATTATTGCTGTGGAGCTCTGTTATACACACACACACACATTACTGGGAGTATTATTGCTGTGGAGCTCTGTTATACATTCAGACACATTACTGGGAGTATTATTGCCGTGGAGCTCTGTTATACACTCACACACACATTACTGGGAGTATTATTGCTGTGGAGCTCTGTTATACACTCAGACACATTACTGGGAGTATTATTGCTGTGGAGCTCTGTTATACACTCAGACACATTACTGGAGTATTATTGCTGTGGAGCTCTGTTATACACGCAGACACATTACTGGGAGTATTATTGCCGTGGAGCTCTGTTATACACTCAGACACATTACTGGGAGTATTATTGCTGTGGGGCTCTGTTACACACTCAGACACATTACTGGGAGTGTTATTGCTGTGGAGCTCTGTTATACACTCAGACACATTGCTGTGAGTATTATTGCTGTGGAGCTCTGTTATACACTCAGACATTATTGGGAGTATTATTGCTGTGGAGCTCTGTTATACACTCAGACACATTACTGGAAGTATTATTTCTGTGGAGCTCTGTTATACACTCAGACACATTACTGGGGGTGTTATTGCTGTGGAGCTCTGTTATACACGCAGACACATTACTGGGAGTATTATTGCTGTGGGGATCTGTTAAACACTCAGACACATTACTGGGAGTATCATTGCTGTGGAGCTCTGTTATACACTCAGACACATTACTGGGAGTATTATTGCTGTGGAGCTCTGTTATACACTCGGACACATTACTGGGGGTATTACTGCTGTGGAGCTCTGTTATACACTCGGACACATTACTGGGGGTATTACTGCTGTGGAGCTCTGTTATACACTCAGACACGTTACTGGAAGTATTATTGCTGTGGAGCTCTGTTATACACTCAGACACATTACTGGGAGTATTATTGCTGTGGGCTCTGTTATACACTCAGACACATTACTGGGAGTATTATTGTTGTGGAGCTCTGTTATACACTCAGACACATTACTGGGAGTATTATTGCTGTGGAGCTCTGTTATACACTCAGACTCATTACTGGGAGTATTATTGCTGTGGGGCTCTATTATACACTCAGACACATTACTGGGAGTATTATTGCTGTGGAGCTCTGTTATACACTCAGACACATTACTGGGAGTATTATTGCTGTGGAGCTCTGTTATACACTCAGACACATTACTGGGAGTATTATTGCTGTGGAGCTCTGGTATACACTCAGACACATTACTGGGAGTATTATTGCTGTGGAGCTCTGTTATACACTCAGACACATTACTGGGAGTATTATTGCTGTGGAGCTCTGTTATACACTCAGACACATTACTGGGAGTATTATTGCTGTGGAGCTCTGTTATACACTCAGACACATTACTGGGAGTATTATTGCTGTGGAGCTCTGTTATACACTCAGACACGTTACTGGGAGTATTATTGCTGTGGAGCTCTGTTATACACTCAGACACATTACTGGGAGTATTATTGCTGTGGAGCTCTGTTATACACTCAGACACATTACTGGGAGTATTATTGCTGTGGAGCTCTGTTATACACTCAGACACATTACTGGGAGTATTATTGCTGTGGAGCTCTGTTATACAGACACATTACTGGGAGTATTATTGCTGTGGAGCTCTGTTATACACTCAGACACATTACTGGGAGTATTATTGCTGTGGAGCTCTGTTATACACTCAGACACATTACTGGGAGTATTATTGCTGTGGAGCTCTGTTATACACTCAGACACGTTACTGGGAGTATTATGTATATGGACTGTCCCTCTTAAATAGGGACACTTGGTAGGCATGTATTATACACCTCAGGTACTGACAATGTTCCTCTGCATTTATGTGTATTATTTGAGTTAAAGCAATACAAAACACAGACCTTGGCAGGATACAAGTGAAACATTGAACTGAGTAGCTCTTTTTTTAAAAAGACATATTCTTCACTATCACTACCATCGACTTGGAGTGAAGATATAGCTATGGCTTGCATCTTATTTAATGGAATTTTTCCCCCACTACCTTATTTTGGATTTTCAGTACTCAAACTAATGGCTAATTGGGGAAGAATTTGAGAAGCTAAAGGTAGATGTGAGAACACAAAAAACTGAATGCACACTAAGTGTATTTATTTGTACCCATTTATTTAGGTTTTAAAGCATTATCTAAAACAGAGTTTCTCAACTTTTCTGAACCAATACACACTATAATGATAGGAAAACGTCAGTCACACTTGCTTTTACCATCACATTTCCTTGCAGTCCTACTAGAGAGGCGTGCAACCTGTAGAGTTCATATGTACTATCTTACTATATTTAATTAACTGCCAGCAGGAATCATAGCTATAATGCTGACAATTAGAATAAATAAATACAAACACAGCCCACTCAAACTTAACTAAATACTTATGATTCATCATCCTTATTGTTTGTCAGCCTGGTACTGTTCCTGGTAGCCCATTCAATTCAGGTTATTTAATGCCCATGCATGAGCACCACAGCTATGCTCAGCGTGGGGCAGCCTGTTAACCTGATGGCTGTGTGTGCCAGTGTGACGCGCCCCCTTCGCGGGAAGCACACTGTCCGTGATGCTAATTGCATCACAGTCTCTCTCACCGCTGGCCCTGCCTTTCCCTCCTTCACTCAATATTAAGAATGGCTACACAGCATTTATTATTGAATTAACCCAATTATATTATTGCAGCCTTTATTTGTGCTGTTTAAAATGCCATATAATTTTTTCATATTTTTATTATATAGGGTGCTATAATCTCTTAACCATCGATGTTTAGAAAAACATTAATTTAGGACACACATAAAAACCAGACCACCAGCAGCATGCGCAAACATGTCTACATTGACAAATGTGCTCACTCACTTCTCCTTTCCTCTCATCCCACCACTTGTCCGCTTGATCCCATCCCGTCTCACCTCATCAGATCTCTTGCCCCTTGTCTTGTGCCGTCCTTAATGCACATTGTAACAAACCCTGAAGTGGTAGCTAGGGGTTGGTCAGTTTTTAACCAAACGGCAGAGAGCAAGAGTGATTATAGCTCGCCGTTCGGTTCTCCGTTCGTCTATTAATCTAGAGTAGATGAAGCGCTTAAGCTGAATTTCCTCAAAGCAGTAACCAGGTACCCAAACATCAGCCGGAACATGATGAAGGGTGTAACAGGAAGGAAATTTTATTGTGCCACACTGGCTTTTATGCAAGTTTTCAGGCCAGGGGAACACCCCCCTGGACCTTGTAGAAAACAGGGACACCACTTAGGATAACCAATAAACATACAGAGCAGAACAGTGACACTCCCAGTACAAACAGTAAATCCCCTCCTCTCTGCCTGGAGATAATTGGGTCAGATAAAGGGGTAACTTAATTATCTCTGGGCAGATGGAACACAGTTTTTACAATATCTGAAAAACACCCCAAAATTTACAGGACCCCCACAAATGTCACATCCACCGATAGCCCCGATCTGGGTGACCAACATATCCAAAAATCACCCAGATCGGTTCAGGGGTTTTCAATTTTCATGGAAGTCCCAGTTGACCGACCGCACACGAGGCTCCTGCCCAGAACAGTTCCATGATTTCAGGCTGAGCGGTCGGTCTATTTAGTTAAGTCATAAAAACTGAATCAATGCACGAATGGATCCCCCTGGCTCATAGCAGCAATTGGAAAAACTTGTTTTTACCCATCTGATTTGCTTCCTCAATTCCAACCTTCTCCCGACCCTCTTCAGTCTGGATTCCACCCCTCCACTCCTCACAGACTGCTCTGATTAAAGTTACAAATGATCTAATTGCGGTTAAATCCAAAGGCCACTACTCCATACTAATTCTTCTTGACCTCTCTGCTGCCTTTGACACTGTTGATCATGGCCTCCTTCTCCAAACTTTTCAATCTCTTGGTCTCTGTGACAAAGCTCTCTCATGGTTCTCCTCCTATCTCTCCCAATGTTCATTCAGTGTCTCCTTTTCCAATTACCTCTCCTCCCCTCGTCCTGTCTCAGTCAGAGTCCCTCAAGGTTTAGTTCTTGGTCCCCTTTTGTTCTCTCTCTATACTGCCTCTGTTGGCAAACTCATCAATTCGTTTGGACTTCCACTTGTATGCTGATGACACCAAGATATATCTCTCCTCCCCTGATCTCTCCCCTGCTGTCCTACAACGTGTCACTAATTGCCTTTCTTCCATCTCTAAATGGATGTCCTCTCACTTTCTTAAGCTCAATCTCTCTAAAACTGAGTTTCTTATTTTTCCTCCTCATAACACTGATCCTCCTCTTTCACTCTCTGTGCAGGTTGATGGTGCCTGCCTCACCCCATCCTTGCAAGCTCGCTGTCTAGGTGTCATTTTTGATCCTGGCCTCACCTTTGCACTTCATGTCCAATGTGTTTCTAAAACCTGTCGATTCCACCTTCGAAACATCCCCCACGTCTGCCCCTTTGTTATGCCCCACCTCCTTTAGACTGTAAGCTCATTTGAACAGAGTGGCGGGATCACGCTAAACCAGCAAGTGTAATTATATAGTTGCTTATGTTTCCCCGTCATTCGTGATTATTTGTGTATTTTACCTGCTCCCCGTTCGGGAGACCATACTCGAACGCAGCCCGTTCATCTCAGGAACGGGGACCACCCCAATACCCCATTTCGAATGTTTACTTAGAATGTTCGCACCTTGCTAACGAGGTGTGAAAACCACAAACCACAAGGGAAGCCTTGACGCGTGCCGACCCTGGGTGGCAGTTTGGTCGTTAGATGAACGCCGTCCAGGTGGAGCATTCGCAAATTGTTTCCCACCTTATTCTGTTCCTGAACTAGGACCTCCCCAGCATCCTTGGGGTGTTCATACCAATCAATTAGAACGTTGGCAACGTGCAACATAAGTGTGAAACTGCAAGGGAAGTAATTAATGAGTGCTTCCCTGGGTGGCTGCCATTCGCATAGATGAGCACTGGCCAGGGGGGCATTCGTGTCCCGAAAGAATACATTTCCTTTGCTTAGTTTTACCCAGGGACCCTGCAAACTGAGGCTGTTCATGCTGGTGACCATTCTGGGAGTCCATGAGATTGGTGGGGACAATGGCGGTTTTGGTGGGCTTTCTGTGTCTGGGAGACCAGGAAGTGGGAATCTTTCCCGCGCTGGGACTCCCAGGTACAGAGGACCCTGGGAAGGAAACTCCCTGCCACGGGAAATGGGAAATCCTGTATTTGGGTGGCGGGAACTGGGGACAAAGGGACTTGAGTCCCATTCCTGCCAGGAAGTCCCTGTGAGGGGACATTGTCTTTGTCTAGT
The DNA here is from genome assembly GCA_933207985.1 of Pelobates cultripes. Lineage (NCBI taxonomy): Eukaryota > Metazoa > Chordata > Amphibia > Anura > Pelobatidae > Pelobates > Pelobates cultripes. The sequence continues at coordinate 9,348,885 of OW240923.1, read as the reverse complement.
GCCCACCCCTTGCACGGGGAAACATATAAAGCTGAGTGTGGCAAATAATGATTTTTGTTGTACCCTGGAACTGTGTGTCATCCAGTTACTGGGGGAAATGGGTCGGGGCACTTATTAATAACGAGGGGATAACCAGACGTGTTACCCTGGTCCCGTTACAAGCAGGATCCTTGTCTACCTATTATTCCTGTAACATTTCGTTATTGTCTCATTTGTTAAATTACCCCTTTTAATGTAAAGAGCTGTGGAATAAGCTGGCGCTATATAAATATCAATAATAATATTAACCAAAATTGTTCAAGTCTGTGCGGCAGGAAAGGAAGCGAATGGCCCAGCAGGTAATGCACTCTATAACCTGATGTTATCTAGAACGTTAGGAGCGGCCAAGTCCTATCTTTAGAAGCTACAAAAAGGCCTGCTGGGGTATTTAATTCTATTAGCTTTCTCTAACAGGGTGTTTCACTAAACTTTGATTTTTCGTGATTTAATTCTGAATGGGAGAACCGAGCAAAAATAGATGTGACCATAGCGTATTTGGAGTTAGAAAAAATAGAATGATAAAGCCGCATGGAATAAGGAACGAATGAGGTACTTCTATAGTAATCTCACCTTAGACCATATGATTCCTTCTGGCTTTGGACGCTTGCAGTCTGTTTTAATAATTCGTGTTGGTGTCAATATATAATCCACAGTGAGGTTGTGCTCTCCCAGGAGATCCTCGGGAAAATCAAGCACCTTCAACACAATAAGGCAGACATGTCTAATTTGATAATGTAATAAGTAACTCCAACGATCTCGGTGAGGAACAAGCAAAATTGTGACTTAATAAACCAGGCATTTCACATAGACCTATACATGTTTTATTTCATAGTTAGCTAAGACTGTGCATCCAAATTGCAAAATGGGGAAATAATCTGACAGACTGAAAGTGCTTTGATCACACAGAGATTCATTTCTGAATTTGTATATTCCATCCAAAACTACTTGGTAACTGGGAAAAAAAGTTTCAGTTGAGTTGAAAGCTTAGAAATTCTCATATTTTCAAAAACTGAATAGCATTTTCAGAAATATAGGTTTCCTTAACTTTTCACTGTAAACTTAAATCATTAGTTATATCATGCCATGTACAAAGCAGAGGGATTAAGTGGATGTGCAGGGGCCTCTGGGTGAAGGTTAATCATTTGAATCAAGTGGGACGGTAGCATTCTGTTAAGTTCCGTTCCTTGCTTTAAAATAACTGGGTTGGGCTCACTCCCGGTTAGTTCAGGGTTGGTGAGGATCACAACTTTTAATCATGGTTTATTAGCTTTTGTAAAGGTTCATTTTGTAGGGATACTTCAGAGATAATAGACATGAGTTGGTAACACATTAGGGAACCTACGCAGAGGTATAATATATACGTTTACAGATTAACAGTTTGAGTACACTTTGAGTGAGTACACATTTTTAAATAAGTGGAGAAAACATAGGTAGTGCAACAGAACCTTGTATAGTGGTCTGGTATAGGTATTTGCAGAAGTTGCAAAGTTAGACGACGGTACGTAACACAATCTAAAATAAACATGCAGCCTTTAGGATAAGCGACATTAATAGTGCATAAGAAGCTACACTTAAGAAGCAGAATGCACGATTGATAAAAAGAAATAATAAGGAGTCTCGGGCACCAACGAGAGCCTGTATGCGATGCCCACCAATCTGGATACCTTTGGCTCCCTGATCATTAGTTTGGAGTGAAGCTGTAACTTGACGGTGTTATTTGTAGAACCTGAAAATGTGTGGGCCATGCACAAGGAGTCCCCATCATGAGGGCTCTCAGCCAGAGTTTGTGGCAATGGTCACCATGACTCCTGGGGATCCAACACCATAACCGCGACTGGTGATTATTCCAAATTCTCTTATGGCGAGTAGACCCCAGAGCCCTGGCATCTGCCTAAAGAAGACCATCCGATGTTGGTGGGACATTTTGCGATTGACTAAAGGGTAGACTGTGATCTTTCTTGGTCATTTGCTGTTGCCCACTTATGTTTCCGCAGATATCTGCAAACAGTTCGTCTAGCCGAGCCAGTGCAGTATAAGACAAGCCACTAGTTGTGGAGGAGCATGTGGCATCTGCCATCTTAGTAAGGCCTGTACACTAGATAAAATGTCGTTCAGACTTTGCTAGGGTCTCTCTCAGCAGTACAAGCACTAATTTGGAAGACTCTAGAGTATGGTCCTGGGATAACCCTCACCAGCAGTGGCGTGGAAGGGTTTGTGCTGTATCTGTGCTTCTCCTACTCTCATTTTGGCAGATATAGGCTTCAAGAGCTCCCCTGAAGGCGTCACATTTTAATTTTTTATTTGCACTCTGGTAACTTGGCAAATGAGCCAAAATGATCTTTACAGTAGGGATTGTTCAGTGTTAATTAAAGACCACCTCAGGAACTCAGTGATTCCAATTTTTGTTATGTTGAATTGTAGCTAATTAAGAGTTTTATTTAATTTGGGCACTGCTAAATTATGTTTGACTATTCAAAATGCCCCATATATAAACTGGTCCTTTAGAAAATTAAATATTTCCCATTAATTAACATATGCTTATTTAATTAATGAATATTCAGGGATGGGAGGTTGCATTTTATGAACACAAATTACTACATTACTATGCTACTTTAGTAGAAAACTCTCCATGGAGAAATAAGGCATATGGGGGCAGGCGGAGGTCAGACAACATTCATACAAACAAAAGCCCCAAGAGCTGACAATCTGCATGCTATTTTATCCTACTTCCAGAGACTGCTATTATGTAATAACATAGTAACTGTAATAACAGGAGGAGGAAGTTGAAACTTACTTGACAATCGTGAACTATAGTGACCACAACAGTGTCTTCTGTAACCGCTTCCATCGCCATCATCATGGCGTGCTCCAAGTCAGCAAATCCTTCTCCTTTTCCAATTCTCCAACCTGAATAACAGAACCTCAAGTGAGAAACGGGCATTGACAGCGGTGCGCTCCCTGCATTGACAGCGGTGCGCTCCCTGCATTGACAGCGGTGCGCTCCCTGCACTGACAGCGGTGCTCTCCCTGCACTGACAGCGGTGCTCTCCCTTCATTGACAGCGATGCGCTCCCTGCATTGACAGCGGTGCTCTCCCTGCATTGACCGCTGTGCGCTCCCTGCATTGACAGCGGTGCTTTCTCTGCATTGGCAGCGGTGCGCTCCCTGCATTGACAGCGGTGCGCTCCCTGCATTGACAGTGGTGCTCTCCCTGCATTGACAGCTGTGCGCTCCCTGCATTGACAGCGGTGCGCTCCCTGCATTGACAGCGGTGCTTTCTCTGCATTGGCAGCGGTGCTCTCCCTGCATTGTCAGCGGTGCTCTCCCTGCATTGACAGCGGGGTTTTCCCTGCATTGACAGCGGTGCTCTCCCTGCATTGACAGCGGTGCGTTCCCTGCATTGACAGCGGTGCTCTCCCTGCATTGACAGCGGGGTTTTCCCTGCATTGACAGCGGTGCGCTCCCTGCATTGACAGCGGTGCTCTCCCTGCATTGACAGAGGTGCTCTCCCTGCATTGACATCGGTGCTCTCCCTGTTTTGATGCGCTGGACTTCTCCAGTGAGAGGCAATGTAAAAACATGCATTCAGGCTGCAGTGGTTCTCACAGCTTGTACTATTAGTATGATGAATTTGTCACCCATTTAGAACCACCAGGTCCACGGATATTCTGTCATCCAAACTCACAGGGACACCGTAATTGTACACTCCCTGCAAATAGGATTTAATGTTCTATAAATATACTACGAGAAAGTAGAGACATGTAAGATGCAAATCAAGTAGCTGTAATGCAATGTTTAGCCAGTAGATGGCAGCAGAGTTTTTTTTTATTTCTACTGAAATTGATTAGTGGCCATGCTTTTTATTCAGAGTAGCCCTTGCTGGCATGAGTCTCCCCTGAAAACTGGATAGGAGCAAGGCAGATTAACATAGAGGCTGATGGAGTTGAAGCTAGAGGCCCCTGCCTATTGAAATAGGCCCATTAATTTTCCTACTCTTCACATGCTCTTGGTTAAGTATGGAAACTTAAAGGGATACTGTAGTGCCAGGAATGCAAAGCTGTATTTCTCTGCCTCCCCCCTCCCTTGTGCCCCCCTCTGTAAATAAAAACCCTTTATCTACTAACCTTTTCCTAGCGCTGATGTCGATCGGCGCTGGATCATTGCTCAGCCCTTCCTCTGTCCCGCGACACACAGGGTCTAATGCACGCTCATTAGACCTCCCCATAGGAAAGCATTGAATCAACTGGCTGGTGTGGACTGGCTGACTAATATATATATATATATATATATATATACAGTGGGACCTCGGTTTACGAATTTAATGCGTTCTACGGGACATTTCTGATTGCGAAAAATTTGTAAACCGAAACGTGGTTTCCCATAGGAATGAATTGAAAACCAATTAATTTGTTCTGGAGGTCAGAAAAAAGTCAAAATGAGCTGGCATGGAAACCAACCCACAATGCAGAACACACAATAAAAGGCATGCAAACGACGAAGCACAGCTCCCCGCCTTTCCACAGCTTGAGAAATGCACCAAAAATTCCCAAAACAACTGCAAACAATTTCCAGAATGGCTCCAAAACTCGATGCAAAATCCGCTCCAACACCTCCACCATGTGCTACCCACAGGCTCCAGCATGCAGGGGGCGGACAGGGGCTTGGTGGGGGGTGACAGGGAAGTTAGTGATGGTGACAGGGGGCTTAGTGAGGGGTGACAGGGGGCTTAGGTAGGGGGTGACAGGGGACTTAGTGAGGGGTGACAGGGGGCTTGGTGAGGGGTGACAGGGGGCTTAGGTAGGGGGTGACAGGGGACTTAGTGATGGGTGACAGGGGACTTAGGAGTGACAGGGGACTTGGTGAGGGGTGACAGGGGACTTAGTTAGGGGTGACAGGGGGCTTAGGTAGGGGGTGACAGGGGACTAAGTGATGGGGTGACAGGGGACTTAGAAGTGACAGGGGACTTAGGGGTGACAGGGGACTTGGTGAGGGGTGACAGGGGGCTTAGTTAGGGGGTGACAGGGGACTCGGTGAGGGGTGACAGGGGGCTTAGTTAGGGGGTGACGGGACTTGGTGAGGGGGTGATGGGACTTGGTGAGGGGGTGACAGGGGGCTTAGGTAGAGGGTGACAAGGGACTTAGTTAGGGGTGACAGGGGACTTAGGTGGGTTTAGGGGGTGACAGGGGACTTAGGGGGTGACAGGAGACTTAGGTAGAGGGTGACAGGGGACTTGGTGAGAGGGGACTTAGGGGTGACAGGGGACTTTGAGGGGTGACAGTGGGTTTAGGGGGTGACAGGGGACTTAGGGGGTGACAGGAGACTTAGGTAGAGGGTGACAGGGGACTTGGTGAGAGGGGACTTAGGGGTGACAGGGGACTTTGAGGGGTGACAGTGGGCTTAGGGGTGACAGGGAACTTAGGGGGTGACAGGGGACTTAGTGGGTGACAGGGGACTTAGGGGGTGACAGGGGACTTTGAGGGGTGACAGGGGACTTTTTGAGGGGTGACAGGGGGTTGAGGGGGTGACAGGGGGTTGAGGGGGTGACAGGGGACTTAGGGGTGACAGGGGACTTTGAGGGGTGACAGGGAACTTAGGGGTGACAGGGGACGCTGAGGGGTGACAGGGGGCTTAGGGGGTGACAGGGGACGCTGAGGGGTGACAGGGGGACTTAGGGGGTGACGGGACTTAGGGGTGACAGGGGGCGCTGAGGGGTGACAGGGGACTTAGGGGGTGACAGGGGACGCTGAGGGGTGACAGGGGACTTAGGGGGTGACAGGGGGAATTACCTTTGCAGGTGTCCCTGGTGGTCCAGTGTCCTGGCTCCCTGGTGGTCCGGTGGGCCTCCTATCCGGTCTGCAGCTCCGCCGGGTGTGAGCTGCAGACCACGTGATAGGAGTCTCGCGATCTCCAGGAGTCAGAGCGTTGCCGTGGTAACCCGCGGCAACGCTCTGATTGGCTGGGGATCGTGAGGCACTTCAGTCTGCAGCTCACACCCGGAGGAGCTGCAGACTGAAGGCTGGCTCTCCGGGCGGACTGAGGGGGCCTCGCACCCGGCGGCATAAAGGGCAAGCCGCCGGGTTCCCCCTGATGTCGGATCCTCGGTCATAGACCGAGGACCCGACATGTCAGTCTGCCCTTGGGCGATTTAGGCGGCCGCGAGGCCCCAGCCAGCGCGAGGTCTTAGGCGGCCGCCTAAATCGCCTAATTAGAGAGCCGCCTCTGTTCTCATAAGGTTTTCAAGAGTATAGTTTGCTTTCTGAATAAAAATATTACTAAGCTGGTTCCTGATGGCCATCAATCTGTCGCTCTTTTCCTTTGAGGGACTACTCCTGTTTTCCTTCTCCAAACAGTCTAAGTTTATATACAATTCAGATATATTCATATTATTTTGTCATTTTTCTTGACTGCCCAGCTTGATTAGGTGACCTCTAATAGTACATTTAAAGGCACACCATATCATTGGCAATGGTATGTCAGGAGAGACATTTTCTGTAAAAAAAAGATCTGTAGCTTCCTTAATTAGATCCAAACGCTGTTTATTTTTCAATATATGTTTATTTAATCTTCAATTACTGTGTCATCTGCATACATGTGTACAGTTAACGACTTGCAGGCGTTAGACAGATCATTTATAAATAATGTGAATAGTAGTGGAGTATGGAGCCTTGGGGAACAAAACATGTGACTGGAAGAGGAAGGGAGGCACTATCAGAAATTAGTGTGAAACATATGATCGAAACCAGGTTAATGGACGATCACCAATGCCTGAGTTTTTAAGTTTTTGCAAAAAAATGCCATGGTCTACTGTGTCAAAGGCTTTGGCAAAATCAAGGAAAATAGCTCCAGTTAAGTCTCCTTGTTCCATACCAATTTGGATGTCATTGCAAACATTCGAAGTTGAGTGATTTGGACAAACGCCTGATTGATCATCGGTCAGATAGTTTGATTTTATTGATTTATTTATAAAATATTTTACCAGGAAAGATACATTGAGATTTCTCTTGTTTTCAAGTATGTCCTGGGTCCACAAAACATTGCATTGATACAATAGGGTACAATAAAATACAAAAACAATATTAATACACAATATATACAAACTTTAACAAAGAACGGTAAGAAATATATAATCAACCATGAAGGTGCATTCTGTTTTGAGATATGTAGAGAAGGATCTCTTAAAGGATTTTAGGCTTGGGGAAGATTTGAAGGTTTGTGTGGGGTCGTTCCATAATTGCGGTGCTCTGTAGGAAAAGGAGGATCGAGCCGCTTTCTTTTTGTATTGAGGTAGACTAAATAAAGTGCTGGTACTGGATCGGAGATTATAGGAAGTGGGAACAGCCAGGGAAAGCATTCTGCTCAGGTAGGGTGGGAGCTTCCCAGAAGAGCTCTTAAACCAGGACTGTCACTGAAATCTTGGGCCTTTTCCATTTTTGTTTGTTTTGTGCATGCATTTTGTCTGTAGGCACAGTGATCGTTCATGGAGCCACTACGCTTGAACTTTGACCACAGTAAATCTCTTAACAGGTACATTTGTGTTAAATGTTTTTTATTTTTTTTATTTTGATAGCAGAGTAAAAGCAAACATTTTGCAGGTTGATATGAGAGGCACATGGTCGCCTACGCAGAGGCAGATAGGTCAAAGTAAACAAACAAGATTAATTGCAGAACAATTCCTAGATAGGTATTAGTGAACAATTTGTAGCAGTGTTTTATCAGATATGCATGAGGTGACAGAGGTGCGTTTTTGTTCTACTTTAACGATTATTCCAAGAATCAGAACTAATAAAGGCCGTGCAGTGCTAAATCATACACCAGTAGGTAAGGAGCAGACAAGGACAGAGTAGCTTACATAAATGGCATACTATGTTCAAACACTCCACAGGTATCGATGCTTTGTAGACCCTAGCCCACACTGAGGCAGAGTATGGTAGCACAGAGCCATCCTACAATGTGCAGGTAAAGTTGCCTAAGGTTGGCATTTTAAAACTAAAGTATTTGCCTGATGCTGATTAATGTGAAAAGCGTCAGGGCAAGAGCCTAGTGTTGCAGTGGCTGGAGTGTTGTTGGAGGTTGCGTAGTAGCCTTGTGTCGGTTACCGGGGAGCTGCTATGTCTCTAGCGGACTAATCGGCTTTGAGGACAGTAAATGAGCAGAGGACTTTGAACGGCTCAAGTATAATAGTGCCCCAGGTCTGAGTGATTCATTGTACCACTGTGGGCAATATACAGGGAGTGCAGAATTATTAGGCAAATGAGTATTTTGACCACATCATCCTCTTAATGCATGTTGTCTTACTCCAAGCTGTATCGGCTCGAAAGCCTACTACCAATTAAGCATATTAGGTGATGTGCATCTCTGTAATGAGAAGGGGTGTGGTCTAATGACATCAACACCCTATATCAGGTGTGCATAATTATTAGGCAACTTCCTTTCCTTTGGCAAAATGGGTCAAAAGAAGGACTTGACAGGCTCAGAAAAGTCAAAAATAGTGAGATATCTTGCAGAGGGATGCAGCACTCTTAAAATTGCAAAGCTTCTGAAGCGTGATCATCGAACAATCAAGCGTTTCATTCAAAATAGTCAACAGGGTCGCAAGAAGCGTGTGGAAAAACCAAGGCGCAAAATAACTGCCCATGAACTGAGAAAAGTCAAGCGTGCAGCTGCCACGATGCCACTTGCCACCAGTTTGGCCATATTTCAGAGCTGCAACATCACTGGAGTGCCCAAAAGCACAAGGTGTGCAATACTCAGAGACATGGCCAAGGTAAGAAAGGCTGAAAGACGACCACCACTGAACAAGACACACAAGCTGAAACGTCAAGACTGGGCCAAGAAATATCTCAAGACTGATTTTTCTAAGGTTTTATGGACTGATGAAATGAGAGTGAGTCTTGATGGGCCAGATGGATGGGCCCGTGGCTGGATTGGTAAAGGGCAGAGAGCTCCAGTCCGACTCAGACGCCAGCAAGGTGGAGGTGGAGTACTGGTTTGGGCTGGTATCATCAAAGATGAGCTTGTGGGGCCTTTTCGGGTTGAGGATGGAGTCAAGCTCAACTCCCAGTCCTACTGCCAGTTCCTGGAAGACACCTTCTTCAAGCAGTGGTACAGGAAGAAGTCTGCATCCTTCAAGGAAAAACATGATTTTCATGCAGGACAATGCTCCATCACACGCGTCCAAGTACTCCACAGCGTGGCTGGCAAGAAAGGGTATAAAAGAAGAAAATCTAATGACATGGCCTCCTTGTTCACCTGATCTGAACCCCATTGAGAACCTGTGGTCCATCATCAAATGTGAGATTTACAAGGAGGGAAAACAGTACACCTCTCTGAACAGTGTCTGGGAGGCTGTGGTTGCTGCTGCACGCAATGTTGATGGTGAACAGATCAAAACACTGACAGAATCCATGGATGGCAGGCTTTTGAGTGTCCTTGCAAAGAAAGGTGGCTATATTGGTCACTGATTTGTTTTTGTTTTGTTTTTGAATGTCAGAAATGTATATTTGTGAATGTTGAGATGTTATATTGGTTTCACTGGTAATAATAAATAATTGAAATGGTTATATATTTGTTTTTTGTTAAGTTGCCTAATAATTATGCACAGTAATAGTCACCTGCACACACAGATATCCCCCTAACATAGCTATAACTAAAAACAAACTAAAAACTACTTCCAAAAATATTCAGCTTTGATATTAATGAGTTTTTTGGGTTCATTGAGAACATGGTTGTTGTTCAATAATAAAATTAATCCTCAAAAATACAACTTGCCTAATAATTCTGCACTCCCTGTATAATATGCATGTTAGCATTTGTGTTAAGTGTTTTTTGTTGTGGTAGCATGGTAAAAGCAAAACATATCGCAGGGTGATAAGAAGGGCATATGGTCACCTGCGCAGAGGCATTTGGGTCAAAGTGGATTAACATAACATTGTGCAGAACAATTCCGTCATAGGCAGTATTGAACAGTTTGTAACAGCGTAGTAACAGATATGTATGTGGTGGTGGCTGGATGTGCAATAGGGTGTTACGTAGGTGATTGTGTCTAGAATCATAGACTTATATACTCCGAAATGAGTGTTGACACCTGGGCATAGTATGCCAGCTTTTCAATGGGTAATGAATCAGCGAGAGAGCCTGGTTCGAAAGGGAGGGTCCTCACTCTTGAGCTTCACTTAGATGCCTGGTTAGGCATTTAGTTTAGTTGCCCGGGGTGTGCGTGGCATGGTGAAGTCATCAACTATACAGTAACCTTTGCCTGCGCAGAGGTAGATGGTGTGGTGAGGTAGTGGTGATCGTAATCATCTGGTCAAATTGGTTGCCCCTGCAGAGGTGAAGCCACCTGCGGTGCAGTTAGGGTGAGTAGTGGTTTTAGCAGTCGGTGCACCTAGAGATAGTGTGCGTTTTCACCCCATCCCCCCTTACCCCATGTGTGCAGCGTGGTTATAGTGTAGATAGGATTGTCTGTTGTTGGTGGTATTGTTTGTGTTACCAGCATGGTGGCCTGCGTTAGTGTTATGCCCTTTTGGTTTTGTGATGGGTTCGAGCGGTGGGGGAGTATTACGTGATGAGGTGGTTGTGAGAAAGCGGTTGATGGACACCTGTGGTTCATCTTTAGTACTCTGGGAAGGCATAGGGTGGACAGGTCGGGTCCGCGGTTTGGAGGGGGAGGTCGGGTCTGGGGTGGAAAGGTCGGAGACGTGGAATCAGTAGGAGGGAGGGGAGAAAGCGGGGGAGAGCGAGAGGGGGAATAGGGAAGCTGGTCGCCTTCGGTCACCGCTCCAGTACGCTGCGCCCCCCGGACCCTCCTCCACAACAGCACTCCATGCTCTCTCATTTACCCTCTGGCCATCTAAGTAGTTGTCAAAAGTTGTGCAAACTGTGATATGTCTCAGCCAGTGGAACCATCTCTTCGTGTATTTTTCTTTGTCCTTCGCCGAGCTTGCTTTCAGGTCTTGAATTTTCTTGTATCCTCCACCTCCTCCACCCATCGCTTGAGAAGGGGGGGTGCGTGGTTGTCTCTAGTAGACAGGGATGATGGTTTTGGAATCACTGATCTTTTATAGGCAGGCATCGGCATACTAGTGTGGTGGAGGAGATATGGAGCCGGTGTCAGCGGTAGTGTCTCGTCGGTCACCTTGCGTATCACTTGGCCGATAGTTTCCCAGTAAGGAATAATAAGGGTGCAATCCCACTAGATGTGTTTGAAGGTGACCCTCTCCTCTCCGCATCGCCAGCAAGTGTCTGGTGCGGTATGGTCTCTGGCGTGGAGCGTGGCCAGGTTCATGTAACATCGGGTGAGGACTTTGTATGCATTTTCTTGTAGTCTTGCCGACTTTGGGGTTTTTGGACGTGGGTGATGATTTTGTCCCAGTCTGCCTCCGAGCATGTTTCGTCGAGGTCTTATTCCCACTGTCTGATGCATGGTAGGGCCAGTAGGTATCGGCCCGTCACCAGTGTGGCGTAGATCAAGGAGATTGCTTTTGGTGGTTCCGTTACCTGTAGGCAGGGTCGCCGGGCCCGTGACAACCATCATGGTTGTCACCCCCTGATGGCGGCCCTGCGTGGACCAGCTGATGACTCTGGTGCTAGGAGCCGCTAGGTAGTACTTTTTTAAATCTGGTAGAGCTAGTCCGCCCTTGTGTTTGGGTAGTGTCAGTTGGGAAAGAGCTATACGGGGGGATCTGCCTTTCTAGATGAATTTGCGGACTTCCGCCTGTATGGTGGTAAAGAAGGTTTTTGGGGCCAGGACTGGTATTATTTGGAAGATAAAGAGGAGTTTGGGAAGTAAGGTCATCTTGACCACGTTTACTCGGCCCAGCCAGGAGATATAGTATGAATTCCAGTTTTGTAGTTCCTCTACTGCCGTTTTGAGAATGGGTGCAAAGTTGTGAGTGTATAGGTCCGCCGGGTCTGGTGTGAGCCAGATTCATAGGTATCGCACCTGGGTTTTGCACCAGCGGAAGGGGAAGCTTTGTTGGAGCATCCACTGTTGGTTGTGGCTGGTGGTAATGCCTAAGATTTCCAATTTGGAGTAGTTGATTTGTAGATTGGATATGCGGCCATATGTTTCAAATTCCATTGTGATCGTCTGCAGGAATGTGGTTGGGTCCTTCACTACGAAGAGGAGGTAGTCTGCATACGCTAGAACTTTGTGGTGTGTCCGACCCACTTCCAATCCGCGTATATTCTCATTGCATCTGATGTTGTTCAGGAAGGGTTCCAAGGTGAGTGCAAAAAGCAGGGGCGACAGTGGGCAGCCTTGGCGCATCCCTTTGTGTATTTGGAACGGGTTCGACAGAGCTCTGTTGATCTGCAATCGTGCTGTTGGGCAGGTGTATAGTGCCTCCACCCATGAGATGTATTTGGGTCCAATGCCCATACTCTGGAGTGTTTTAAACATGAGTCCCCAGTCCACCCAGTCAAAAGCCTTCTTGGCATCTGTTGAGAGGAGTAGGGTCGGATGCTTGAACTGGTACATTTGAATGAGGTCAGCTGTAAGCCAGCGCAGGTGTGTCCCTTTTATTTGCACTCTACCTGGTGATTATAATCTTGGGAGGGGATATAATGGCCTATTTTGCGTTTGCAATACACTAGACAGTGGTCACTGAAATTGTTAGGGAGAACACCTGCCTCCTGGATTATGTAAGGTAACTGGAGAGAATCCAGTTTAGTAAATTATGCCATGCAGTACACATGCCGAACATGAAAAATGAGAGAATCTCTTAATTTCTCAAACTTTTGTTTAGATTTTATTCATATTAAACTATGTTTAATATTATAATATAATGTTATAAATATTTGATGTGAAACGAAAGCCCTGTTTCTCCTGAACAAAATGATATATTATAAGTGCGGGTACACTTAACATGAAAGAAGTAAATTATGGTTGAACAGATATATATTGTTTACATTTTGTTTTGATCAGAACGTGCACAATTGCTTTCATCCTTAAAGGGACACTATAGGCACCCAGACAACTTCAGCTCATTGAAGTGGTCTGGGTGCAGTGTCCCGGGCCCGAACCCTGCAATTGTAATTATAGTTTTTGATAAACTCAAATAATTACCTTGCAGGGTTAACTCCACCTCTGGTGGCTGTCTACCAGCTTTCCTATGGGGAAGTCCTAATGCGATCACTGAGCACCCTGCGCATCCGCATAAGGTCCCCCTACCGGCTGACATTGGCAAAGGAGGAGCAGAGACGGTGCATGAACCAGTGCCCATGTAAGTGATAAAGGGGTTTTTAGCCTAATTATCACAATGGTGTGGGGGGACAATGACTATAGGTCACTATAATGCCAGGAAAACAAAGTTGTCTTCCTAGCACTATAGTTTCCTTTTAAGGGGTTAAGAGACATACCAAACACCACAAGTTATGTCTCAAAAAGCTATATCTGTCTACCGAATGCCTATTCTCTATAAAGCATTTAAACAAAGGTCGCCTGAAGTCTGTTGGGTCACTTTAAGTACCTTGGATAAGGGAGCGACTAGAATCAATAATAACAAGAGACTGAAAAGGTTTTTGTGTTTAGAAATATAGTCCTAGACTGCCATGGGTCTTTGTCGATCTTTCTAACACCATCCAGTGATAGCAGATTTCAGTATTTACACCATATTATGTGCTGTACCTGTGGAGTAGAGCACATTTTCAGCATTTCTTTGCCAGCCCTATTCGGAGGGATGATCCTGTAAAACAGCCCTTTTCGAGGCCGTGGTTTGGGCACAAGCAGTATTTTATGAGCCTGTGGATGGGATAGATACGATGTTAAATAAAATATGACATTTCCAGTAATCCTGCGTAATATTTTGCTCTTCTATCGGTACACATGATGCCGTCAAGGTTTACAGCTGCCATGGCTCCACGCATCCTGGTTTACACTGAATAAAAATCAGGGTCCAGGACAGAGATGCCAGTATTGTATTTATACTCTTTTCATAACTTCTGCTAAAACTAGCTACGGAATCACATGTATTCATCCAGAAACAGAGCAGTAAAAATTACAGAAACTTTGTGGACAAAAAGACATTGTTTCCTCCTTGCGATCTGAAGTCGTATTCGCAGCGGTTTTCACCTCCCATCATCTCTCTACTTATTGTTTCTCCCTAACTTTTATAAAGTTTGAGAATTTTATGCTATTTTACAGATGTACTGTTTATATGTCTGTTTTTCTCATTCTTCTCTGTACTCTCTTGCAACTTGTTTAAAGTGTAATCCAGACAGGGGCCCTTTGCTCACGGTGACTAGAGGGATATTGGCTATACCTCAAGATGATCATGTGGCGAATGTGACCTAGCCATGGGCTCCTAGAGGAGCCTGCTTGCCAGCCTCCTGCCCATAGACTATGGGCCCTGCAGGGAAACATGTAAAAAACAGTTTAAAAGGTTTAGTTTGTGTAATTTCCCTATGCCGTTCGGGAACCGAACAACCGCACGAACCAGAGACCACCCGTGCACTTGTTAAGTCAAACTGACTCCTTGTAACGATTTCCACCTCAGTGTTCTAATTGTTTGTCTAGGTGGCCACAGATCGTATTAACGACCACGAGGTGGCGGCCATCTTGTTCCCGCGAATGCAGGCAGCGATGTTTGGTCGTTGAGTTCATGGAACTAAAATCTGACACTGAAACTCCCGAACACCGCTGGACTTCCATAATCACTTGCGTTCGTTTCTACACAACCTGGAAGGGCACTGTTCGGTAGAGTCGTTTGCATGGATGAGGTGAACAAGCTACCCATTGCAATGATGGATAATGTGCGATATCTTATTAGTTTTTATGCCCCATTTGCCCTCTGCCTGCAACAATTTCTTTTAGGATCACTTTTTTCGATCGGGAGTTAAGGTATATGAACACCCTCCATTCGTCCCCTGAACAAGGACCATTAGAATGTTCACATCAGCAACTTAAAGGACCACTATAGTGCCAGGAAAACATACTCGTTTTCCTGGCACTATAGTGCCCTGAGGGTGCCCCAACCCCCGCCCGGCTCTGGGGAGAGAAAAGGGGTTAAACTTACCTTTTTTCCAGCGCCGGGCGGGGAGCTCTCCTCCTCCGATCCTCCTCCTCTCCTCCCATTTGGCTGAATGCGCACGCGCGGCAAGAGCTGCGCGTGCATTCAGCCGGTCTCATAGGAAAGCATTCATAATGCTTTCCTATGGACGCTTGCGTGTTCTCACTGTGATTTTCACAGTGAGAATCACGCAAGCGCCTCTAGCGGCTGTCAATGAGACAGCCACTAGAGGATTTGGAGGATGGATTAACCCATTTATAAACATAGCAGTTTCTCTGAAACTGCTATGTTTATAAAAAAATTGGTTAATCCTAGAGGGACCTGGCACCCAGACCACTTCATTAAGCTGAAGTGGTCTGGGTGCCTAGAGTGGTCCTTTAAGTGCAAAACCGCAAGGGACGTAATTCATGAATGCTTCCCCTGGATGGCCACCATTTCGTATAACCAAATGCGCGTGGTTGACAAAGGAGTGGCAGCCATTTTGTCTCCCGAACATGGGCAGCGGCACTTGGTCGTCGAGTGCCTGGAACACTTTTCGGCTAGGCACTCGCACGAACCCCGGTAAAGGTTAGACCGCTGCCTGTTCTACATCCCGACCAACTTTGCGAACGATGTTTGGGAGATGGGAACTACTGAACAGGGGGAGCATTCGTACCCTGAAATTAAGAGAATCCCTTGCATGGCATTCGCACAGGAACCCCCGAACAGAGACCGGCCTGGACACCTATTTCCCTAGAACTGTTTTTGGGCTAGTGCCTCGTGTCCGACCAGTCAATATTTTACCCTGGTGGCATTTCAGTTTCACCAAACCGATCTGAGTGATATTTGGATATGTTATACACTCAGATTAGAGCTATCTGGGGATATAACTTTTGTGGGGTTCCTAGTTATGATGGAGCTACTTTTGGGGTACTGTATATTTTGTATAGATTTTTTCGTACCTGAGAGATAATTGAATTATAGGTTTTTCTCGTGCAATTAGCTCTCAGACACAAAGGATCCTGGGAATGAAAACCCTGTATTATTGTGTTGGAGACCCCATGTAGGGGTCTGTGCATAAAAGCCATGTGTGGTCTGAAATAAATCAGTTGACCCCTTGAAATATGTTTCGTCTGGTTACTGGGGGAATGGGAACCGAAGAGCATATGATTACATTTCTATCCGTTCTCGGTGTTCTCAGATCTCCTGTTTGTTTTTGTTTCGATGCTTCACGGTAAGTTATATCATATTACTATAACCCAACATACTCGCTACTCATTTCAGAGATCTCAGAAAGATGAAAGGCTGTATGGGTTCTTTATGATTGAAACATTTCAGGTTATACATACAAGTCTCTAAAGTTAGGGTGTTAACTCACTGAGCTAGCACCAGCTTGCTACTATTTAAAGCGAACATTGCAAAGAAAACACATAAGTGCGTTGTTTGACACTGTTGCACATAGAAGGCTTATCAATAAACTGCAATCTTTAAGTTTGGATTCCAATATTGTTGAATGGGTAAGGCAGTGGCTGAGTGACAGGCAACAGAGGGTTGTAGTTAATGGAATATATTCAAAGCTTGGACTTGTCACCAGTGGGGTACCTCGGGGATCTGTACTTGGACCCATTCTCTTTAATATTTTTATTAGTGATATTGCAGAAGGTCTTGATGGTAAGGTATGTCTTTTTTGCTGATGATACTAAGATATGTAACAGGGTTGATGTTCCAGGAGGGATAAGCCAAATGGCAAATGATTTAGGTAAACTAGAAAAATTGTCAGAATTGTGGCAACTGACATTTAATGTGGATAAGTGCAAGATAATGCATCTTGGACATAAAAACCCAAGGGCAGAGTACAGAATATTTGATAGAGTCCTAACCTCAACATATGAGGAAAGGGATTTAGGGGTGATTATTTCTGATGACTTAAAGGTAGGCAGACAATGTAATAAAGCAGCAGGAAATGCTAGAAGAATGCTTGGTTGTATAGGGAGAGGTATTAGCAGTAGAAAGAGGGAAGTGCTCATGCCATTGTACAGAACACTGGTGAGACCTCACTTGGAGTATTGTACACAGTACTGGAGACCGTATCTTCAGAAGGATATTGATACCTTAGAGAGGGTTCAGAGAAGGGCTCCTAAACTGGTTCATGGATTGCGGGATAAAACTTACCAGGAAAGGTTAAAGGATCTTAACATGTATAGCTTGGAGGAAAGACGAGACAGGGGATATGATAGAAACATTTAAATATATAAAGGGAATCAACACAGTAAAGGAGGAGACTATATTTAAAAGAAGAAAAACTACCACAACAAGAGGACATAGTCTTAAATTAGAGGGACAAGGTTTAAAAATAATATCAGGAAGTATTACTTTACTGAGAGGGTAGTGGATGCATGGAATAGCCTTCCAGCTGAAGTGGTAGAGGTTAACACAGTAAAGGAGTTTAAGCATGCGTGGGATAGGCATAAGGCTATCCTAACTATAAGATAGGGCTAGGGACTAATGAAAGTATTTAGAAAATTGGGCAGACTAGATGGGCCGAATGGTTCTTATCTGCCGTCACATTCTATGTTTCTATGTTTCCAACGTCCTGGACCTTTATCAAGATAATGCCTTATTTTACTTGGAGCAATGCCAAACCCATTTCAAAAGGCTGTGTTTTCCCTGACCTTCTGGGATACGAGAAGACAGATTAGTGTAAACGCGAATTACTTACATCCAGGGTGAGGAAGCGGGCATTATTATGAGGGCTATCAGGGTCAATCTTAACCGTCCTGGCATCGTGGAATTCTGGCAAGCTCAGCAGCTTTTCACAAGCATGGGATGCCCCCTGTGTTAGGAAAGAAATGTTGGCAAACTAATAGAGGTCTGCTGGAGTAGATCAATCCACTATAATTATTTTTCTATATATTAGCTTTACGATACACTAAAAGAATTATCCAAGCACCATACCCACTACAGTATGATGTAGTGGTTATGGTACCAAGAGGGCCTCAGTGTCCAAACAATATGTAAGAAGTCAAACTGTTTTAGAACTTTTTGACTTCTTACACGGGGTCCACCGGGCACAGATCCCAACCTCCACTACAGCCTCCTCTATAGCCGGCAGGGCAGGGCTTAGCTAAAGAGACCAGCTAAGCAGAAGCTATTGGCTTTTTAAAGCCTAAGAGGAACCAGGAAGTGAAGCCCAGCGGACCCCAAGTAATACGTCGAACCATTCTAAAACTGTTTACAATAAGCGGGCACTCCTTACACCAAAACCACTACAGGTGCTTGGATGGTTTTTTATTAAAAAATAAATAATGTATATATAATTTTTTTAGTCTTGGTGGTACAATCCCCAATTGGAATATATAAGAAGAGAAGTCCTGTTGAGAGAAGTGTGCCAAGTGTGGTATTGGAGCCTATTATTTATATTATTTACTTACTGTTTATTGTGTTTATTGCTTTACTGCTATATAAATTAAGTTAATTTACTGGTATAGTCCACTCCTATATACCTTTATTATCTTTGTGCTGGCTGACTTCCTGGTTCCTGTATATCCCAGGAGGGGATTATACCACCAAGGTTTTTACTACTAGAGCAGGTTCCTGCTCTACAAATTATAAGTTGGGTAACTTATTAATAATATATACTTACCTTTACAGTCTACACCAAGCATGTCAAACTCAAAGTCTGGCACGGGCCAAATAAACAAGGTTTAAGTTTATGTGGGCCGCAAAAAACCCCCCCAAAAACTTACATTTTCATAGAAACGTAGGTTTATTTTGAAAAGTACAGTATAAAAAAAAAAACAGCAAACCCCTCTACTAAACCACAGCACCCCCTCTACTAAATCCCAGTCCCCCCCATATACTAAATCCCAGTACCCCCCTCTAATAAATCCCAGTCCTCCCCATATACTAAATCCCAGTACCCCCCTCTACTCAACAAGCAGACTCCACTCACATTGCCGCTGCCAGTATGTGACTCCGTAGTCCGGCCTCTGGTATACCCCAAATGGCGCCGTCCGCACCCTGTGCCAAGTCTGATCCTCCGCTACTTTGTGAAACCCTGTGAAGATGGAGCACGTCGATGTCACCTCACACACACACACTCACTGACAGACACACACACAGACACTCACTGACACTCACTGACAGACACACAGACACTCACTGACAGACACACACACACACTCACTGATACACACACTCACTGACACACACACACACACATAATTTTCTTTAATGCTCCCTACCTTTGGGAGCCAATGTGGGGCCTCTCTCTGGGGTCCAGTGTCTTCTATCTGCTCCTCACTGCTCCCTCGCGCGGTTTAGTGATGCTGGGTGCCGGAATATAACGTCCTACTCCGGCGCCCGGCTTCACTACAGACGGCGCATGCAATTAGCAATGAGGAGCAGGAACACCGAGCTCCCTCGCTGGCCATCCTCCCCGGCCGGGTAAGGTTTAGCAGAATAGGCACGTGCAATGTGGAGAAAGCAGGTGCCTACTCTGCTATAACACTAAGCAAGTACTAGCAGCTTGCCGGGGAGCAAAGATGTCCATTGTGGGCCACGAGTTTGACATGCTTGGTCTACACTGTTGGATTTTTCTCTTTTCTTGTTTCCATTTATCAGAATACTATTGGACATAGCCATTGTACACATTATTGGATCTACAAATATCCTAAACCAGGGATTGCACACCCATGCGCAACACAGCAGAGCTCTGAGTAGCTCTACAGAGTGTAAGTTCTCTATAAAATTTGATTTCAATTTAATTGTTAATAAATATTGCACTATTATTTGCTTGTTTTCTCTTCTGAGGTACTGACAGTTGTGCTCAAAAGTTTGTGTACCATTGCAGAAATTGTGAAATTGTGGCAACGATTAAGAAAATATGACTGATCATCCTAAAAAAAAATATTTTATTGCAGAATAGTGATCATATGAGGCCATTTATTATTACATAGTTGTTTGGCTCCTTTTAAAATGATAACTGAATTCAACCAAATGGCCCTGATCAAAAGTTTACATACCCTTGAATATTTGGCCTTATTTGGGTTAAAATGGGCAATTAAAGGTTCATTTTAAATAGCAATTAATGTATGTGTATAACTACTCAAATAGTTTGTTAGCTCTCAGGTGGCTGCACTGAGCAGGCTAGATACTGAGCCATGAGGAGCATAAAAGAACTGTCAAAAGACCTGCGTAACAAGGTAATGGAACGTTATAAAGATGGAAAAGGATATAAAAAGATATCCAAAGCTTTGAAAATGCCTGTCAGTATTGTTCAATCACTTATTAAGAAGTGGAAAATTCAGGGATCTCGTTATACCAAGCGAAGGTCAGATAGACCAAGAAATATTTCTGCCAGAAGAATTGTTCAGGATGCAAAGAAAAACCCACAGGTAACCTCAGGAGAAACACTAGCTGCTCTGGAAAAAGACGGTGTGGTTGTTTCAAGGAGCACAATACAACGATACTTTAAAAAAAAATGAGCTGCATGGTCGAGTTGCAAGAAAGAAGCCTTTGCTGCGCCATGCCACAAAAAAGCCTGGTTACAATATTCCCGACAACACTTTGACATGCCTCACAGCCTCTGGCACACTGTAACTTGGAGTGACAAGACCAATATAGAGCTTTATGGTCTATATTGGGGTGCAGGGGGTAAGCTCTAAAGGCACGGGGAGTCTTGTGAAAATTGATGGTAAGATGAATGCAGCATGTTATCAGAAAATACTGGCAGACAATTTACATTCTTCTGCACGAAGGCTGCGCATGGGACGCTCTTGGACTTTCCAGCAATGACCCTAAGCACAAGGTCAAGTTGACCCTCCAGTGGTTACAGCAGAAAAAGGTGAAGGTTCTGGAGTGGCCATCACAGTCTACTGACTTTAGTATCATCGAGCCACTCTGGGGAGATCTCAAACATGAGGTTCATGTAAGACGACCAAAGACTTTGCATGACCTGGAGGCATTTTGCCAAGACGAATGGGCAGCTATACCACCTGCAAGAATTAGGGGCCTCATAGCCAACGATTACAAAAGACTTCATGCTGTCTTTGATGCTAAACGGGGCAATACACAGTTTTAAGAACTAAGGGTATGCAGACTTTTGAACAGGGGTCATTTCATTTATTTATTTTTGTTGCCATGTTTTGTTTTATGATTGCACCATTCTGTTATAACCTACAGTTAAATATAAATATCAAAAGAAATAAAAGAAATGTGTTTTTCCTGCTCACTCATATTTTCTTTAAAAAATGGTACATATATTACCAATTCTCCAAGGGTATGCAAACTTTGGAGCACAAGTGCATATGTACACAGTTCTTTGTATATATCACACTACAAGGTTGTTTTCAACACTGGTTATATCCTTAATCTTTGGTGTCTCTTATTATATTCTGTTTTTGCATACATTCTATATCTTAAGGTTTTTGGGAATCCTTGGTTGGTTTACTGCTTCCACCGGTTACATTCATAGTGAGCGCCTAAACTCCTTATTATTGTGCATACTGTATTATTTCCATCATATATAATCACTACCTCAATCGAAGTTTGTATTCTAATAGTCTGTGTGAAATTGAACAGGTAAATTCCCTTCTCCACCTGTAGGCCACATTTCAGATACCGTTAGCAAGTCATCTGATTCACATACAATACACCGATGTATATAATTATCTTACTATACCTTGAAGTAGATTATCCGGTTATGAACGGGTCTTGGAAAGTCTGCCAAATCATTCTTCTCAATATAATCCCAAACCTCCTTACGAATGTCCGATTTGCTGCACCCTTAAATGGAATCAAAAAGAGAATAGAATAAATTGATATAAAATAATATTACAGCCAAGTTCTCTACTTCTGGATGATGGGAATTGGGAATGTATTTGTGTTAGTAAGAAGACTTAGTTCGATTGGTCCCAAAAAGTCAGAGTTAAAGGATATACCTCTGTGTTCTGTGTTATGTTAAACACCTATTTGTGACTTTATGATATAAAAGGGAACAGCAGCACCTAAACCACAGTGGGGAAGTGAATCGGGTTTGAGAATTCGTTTGGAATTACTGGTTAGCTTGTTTCCTATCAGACAGCTCAAGGTTACTCACCAAGGGGCTTATTCAATAAACACCACAGTGTAGTGAATATGAATCTAAATGTCAAAATTTGGACTATAATAACTGAATTAGATAAAATTTGAAAAGAAAAAAACAGTAAATGCTTTGAAAACAATCCCCAGCTCCGCTATAGTCACAGCTCGGAGATTTTTTCCCAGAATTTTGCCGTATTTTAAATTGCAAGTTCATTTTGAATTTCAGGCTTTAATGAAAAACCGTCTTTGTATCATTTACAGGAATAGAATGCTCTGCCGTACTTGCCTTCAGGGTTTATGTAATATTACAGTATAAAGTGGAGGAGCTGCATTCTCCAATAAGGTATGTATAGATCTGCACGTATCACAGTACAAGGTGTCAGCTACAAGTTATTTTATTTCTATGCACAAACTAAAAAAGGAGCCAATATGAAGAGGAAGGTGGATACTGAAAGTCTAGGCTGAGGGAGAAACAAGAATCCAGGGAAAGGTGGTGATAGATCGGATGAGGAATAAATGGGAATATGTAATGATGGGGTTCACTGCTACTGAAGTGATGGGGGGCTGCACACAGAGAAGGGGTCTTAAAGGAAGCGACAGCCCAGCCTTGTGATTCCCAGATCCTGCAAGTCTTTCACATGACTTTTCCAAGATGCTGACCATTGAATCCAACAAGGGGTCCCTAAGGAACTGACTGATTAACTGACTCCCTCCTACAGACTATGAAAAGTTTACAAATACCACTGTCCGTCTACCTGCATTTACATGATCAGGAGGTTATACATTCTGGTAACATTGTTCTAAGCCTCCAAACACTGAGCTACTACTCGCACTACTCTCATCCATAAATACAGCCACAGAGCTATTAATGCAGTTATAACCAGGCAGTGGAGTGAGTCTGCTAATTATCTTGGATTATCTTTAAAGACTTATAAGATCAGCAGCCCCCCATAGAAAGACTTACCTGAATGTCAGCAGCCCCCCCCCCTCCCCATAGAAAGAATTACCTGAATGTCAGCAGCTCCCCCCATAGAAAGACTTACCTGGTTTCAGCTGAATAGCTGGTTCCATGGTGTGAATCTATTAGAAAAGTGTAGCACCAAATAGGGACAGAACACATTAAGAGTTAACACCCCTCACTTCTCACAGCTTGCTTGGAGTGGTTTCTCTTCCTGCTGTGCTTTCTGCTCAGTCAGATAGGACTGGTTGGGACAGAAAGCTAGTAGGAGGAACAAAGGTTAGATAAAGGTTGTGTTTTGATCATTTGTCTGTTTCTTTTTTGTACCTGCTTGACAAAGACCTCACAGCAGGTCGAAACGTCGCTGCTCCTTTTGTTCTTTTAAAACTGCCTTCGTTTTGAACACCTTGAGTGCCTGGACAATTTTGTGTGTTCCTCTATTCCCTCCTGTCCGACCATCACTCTCATTCATCCTCTTCTGGACCTCCCTCTGTACCTCTCCGTCCCCTCTTATCCTCTCTATCCTTTTTCTCTGGTGGGTTCCTCCGTGGGCTGCAGGTTTTCGGAGGGTTTGGAACGCAGGCACTCTGTTCGGGCGGCTGCACATCACGGGGGTTTTGGGCGGTATGGCCACCAAACATGTGTTAATGGCTGCGGTGCTGCCGCCATATTTAACCTTCAAACAGCCTAATATGACGCATCATTCAGCGTGATGACATCAAACGTGAGGGTCACGGACATCAACGATTTTGTAAGTGACACGTCATGTCACGTGATGACTTCACTTCGCCCACATAACGCAATGGCTTGGCCGACAGTTTTAAAGGGTTACTATACAGATATGTGGCAGGGACACTCATGTTTTTTTTATTTTTTATTTTTTTTAATTCTTTATTTTTGGTCGTGCAGAAGTATACAAGGTAACCCGCAATGCCACAACAGCAATTGCCGGCATACGTCAAAAACACAATGGAATAGTGAAACATGACAAGAGCTGTAGTGAGCAATAGCGGTACGTTTCTACTCGAGTAAACAGCACGGTATTTATAATAATGGTTTGGTAGCTAAACTACGCAATTTCAATTGTAGAAATAAAAAAGAAGAAAATAAAAAAAAAAGAAGAAAAGAAAAAAGAAAAAGGAAGTAGTCAGCAGAGAGACAAATTGACATAAAATAAGAGTTTGGTTACCCTAACTGACTATACGAGGTAATACAATAGAGGTCAAGTTACATGCTATGCAAGAAGCGGATCGATCAGTGGCAATAATAGATTTGGAGTTACACGTTGGGCAAACAAGTGAGAGATCATTTTAATTTTAATGGTCCTGCTTCCTGCCGGGGTGTGGAGCCCTGTTTGGGCTAAGTAGTAGGCCCGAGAGTAGTACAGAGTGGGGGCCTGTGAGTAGGACAACTGTGGTGTAGGGTAGTTTCATAACAGAGGATCCTTAAGGATCAAGTAACTTGGTATGGTGTCTCAA
This sequence comes from Pelobates cultripes, assembly GCA_933207985.1. Classification (NCBI taxonomy): domain Eukaryota; kingdom Metazoa; phylum Chordata; class Amphibia; order Anura; family Pelobatidae; genus Pelobates; species Pelobates cultripes. The sequence goes on along the minus strand of OW240923.1, from coordinate 9,324,340 downwards.
GCTTTTTAGTGAGGCAGCTCCGCCAACTGTTTATGTGTGGGTCAAGAAGATTGGAGCTGGGGGGGGAGGGTAGGATGGACGTAATTAGGGGAGATAGTTGGGTCTCATTTCGCCCAGTGTCGACCAGTACGGTCGTTCAGCCGTATGCAGTATGGGGAGGGGAGTGATTCCTAAGTGTAGCACAACGTTTTAACCATAACTAAGACATAAATGCCGGTAACTTATTAGAAAAAGAGAGGGTACAAGTCCCAACACAGATGATTCCGTTTTCAGGTGGCAGGTGCGCCCTTTGTTCCTCGAGATGCAGGAGTGAACGGAACCACGGTAGCGGGGTTCCAGGTGGGGTTAGTGGGTCGAGGGTCAGGGCTCGGTTTCAGGGAGGACAGGATAGCGTCCATTTCAGATGCCTCCGTGACTCTGTGTTCCACACCATTATGTTGGAATGTCAGCGCACGAGGTGTGCCCCATTGATACTTTATGCCTAGGGATGTAAGCGTGGATGCCAGTGGTCTCAGCGACCTCCTCCACTGCAACGTCGAGCGGGAGAGGTCAGCAAAGAACGTGAGGTCCATTTCTTCAAAGTGATATGGGGTCTTCCCTCTGGTAGCTTGTAAGATGGCTGCTTTGTCTTGCCCGTTTTGAAACTTAACCAGGAGGTCGCCGGTGGTTGGGGCTGTGTTGGACTGAGGCTTGGGTAGACGAAACATTCCATCCAGCTGAATGCCCTTTGCTGTTTTAGGGGGTAGTAATGCCATGAACAGCCTACGTAGGAAGTGTGGCATCTCTGCCATAGTGATGGAGTCCGATAGGCCTCTAATTTTCAGGTGTTTCCACCTCCTCTTATCTTCTAGAATTGCTAGCTGGCTGTCAAAGTTAGCCTGCGCCTTGGTGAGGTCCCTCACCTGCTTCTGCAGGTCTGCTATTTGAGGAGTGTGCTCCTCCACTGCTTGTTCCACCGTGATTAAACGGGCTGTGAATCCCCTGACATCCTCCCGTACTTGGGAGATATCTGCAGAGAGACTTTGTCGGAGGTCAGCCAAAAGTTTAGTAAGGATGGCTGTGGTTAGTGGGATTGAGCTGCTGTCCACCTCCGGAGATGGCCTGGGGGGGCCCTGGAAGCCAGGGGCTGCTGGGTTGTGCGGGGTGTACTCTTCTGAGACGTCGGAGAAATCGTCCAGTACGTCCGCCATTTCCAGCCCGCTTGCACAAAGAGTTCACTGATATCGGCCATGTTCCCGGGCCGGTCCGGCCTCGGTTTTTTATTCTTCCGCCCCATCTGCTTACCGACACAGTTAGCTATGTCCAGGGCAACTTGGGCTCCAGAAAGGTACCTTTTTCAGGTTTTGATAAGCTTTTCCGACGGAGCTCCGCGGACATGCGACCGCTCCGATCGTGAGTTAGCTCCGCCCCCCGGGACACTCATGTTTAATAGGTATCCTGCCCCAAATACTACTACAGGGGATGCTGTAAATAGTCCCATTAGTATGCAGACACTCCACGTACAAACTTCTTATGCTGTTAACGAGGTAGGTACAAGTTTGCAACTCAGGTCCGAATTATACACAATCAACAATTCAATCTGAGGTTAGTTTTCAAGCAATATGCTCAAAATGTTTCTGAATCAGGGGTTCACTTAAATGTGAAGGAGAAAAATATAATTCACAAGATTGTCAATAAGAAGCATAAACATGCGTCATTAAGTAGAGACGTCACCTATATTACTCAAGTTTCTCAACTCTCAGCACCCTCATCGCGCACATATTTGGGACTTAATTGCTTTCTGACCTAAAGGAGCTGCACTGCAAGGGCATCATACTGATGGATATAGGCATAAATAATGACACAGTCCCTTTTATCTATAAATAACATAATAATAATATCTGCCAATTTTCTGGCAGTCAAACAAGGAGAGTAAGAAATATTATTACAGGGAATTGGCACGCATTGTTGAAGGATCCCAGTTTAAATAAGTTTTTACCTAAAAACCCAGTTATTATACATAGGGGACTACCAAGCCTGAAAAGAGTACTTACCCATTATTTAGGTAGGAACAATGAAGCTAATGAAGAGACAATAACAAAAGTATTTTGTGGTTGTGGAAGTTGTAAAGCCTGTGAGACTACTAAAACGCAGAGAGGATGTTTTAGACTAATTCAGAATAAACAATGAAGTCTATAGTATCAAGGAGTGTATAACCTGCAACACCGCCAATGTGAGTATTTGCTCACCTGTCCATGTAGACTGCATTATGCAAAAAAGGTTTTGGAGGTTTAACCAATAAGAACTTTTTGAGGTCAGTGCATTTGCCCTCATATAACAGGAATAGAGATGGCGGGAATATGTTTTTTATGTTATTTATATAGCGCCAACAAATTCCACAGCGCTTTACAGTGGGTGGACGAACAAACATGTAGTTGTAACCAGACAAGTTGGACACACAGGAACAGAGGGGTTGAGGGCCCTGCTCAATGAGCTTACATGCTAGAGGGAGTGGGGTAAAATTACACAAAAAGGTAAGGATAGTATTAGACTAGTGACCGTTGCAAAAGAGGAATCAGTCGGGAGCTATTAACAGTTTAATTCATACGCTTTTATGAAGAAGTGGGTTTTTAATAATTTTTTTTGAAGGAGTGGAAACTGGGTGAGCATCTAACAGAGGAGGGAAGCGAGTTCCACAGGAACGGTGCAGCCCTCAAGAAGTCTTGAAGGCGAGCATCAGAGGTGGGAGTACGGACAGAAGATAGACGTAAGTCTTCAGCAGATTGTAAGGGCCTAGACGGGACATACTTGTGTATAAGGGAGGATAGATAGGTGGGAGCAGCATTATGTAGCGATTTGAAAGCAAGAACCAGAATGTTAAATTGAACACTATATCTTACAAGAAGCCAATGTAGGGACTGACAGAAGGGTGAGGCGTGGGAGGTGCGGGCGGACAGGAAGAAGAGCCTTGCAGCCGCATTCATTATGGACTGTAATGGCGCAAGTTGGGAGCACGTAAGACCACTGAGAAGCGGATTACAGTAGTCAAGGCGAGAAAGGACAGTGGAATGGACCAGCACCTTAGTCGCATCTGGCATTAAGTAGGGTCGGATGTGCGCAATGATTTTGAGATGGAAGCGGCAGGATTTGGCGATAGAGTGAAAATGAGGCGTGAAGGAGAGGTCGGAGTCAAAGAGAACACCTAGGCAGCGAGCCTTCGTGGTGGTGCTGATGGTAGCACCGTTAACTTGGAGGGAGGGAGACACAGGAGTAGCAACACTTGAGGGAGTAAAGACCAGAATTTCAATTTTGATCAAGTTGAGTTAAAGGAAGTGGGAAGCCATCCAGTTAGAAATAGCAGAGAGGCAGTCAGAGACATTAGTCAAGAGGGACGGGGAGAGATCACGAGAGGACAGATAGATTTGCGTGTCAGCCGCATAGAAATGATATTGGAAGCCAAAGGAGTGAATGAGTTTAACAAGGGAGGCAGTATAGATGGAGAACAGTAGAGGACCAAGTACTCAACCCTGGGGGACACCAATATCACACTGACGTCCTGAGAAAGCCTGCAGCGAAACGCGTAGACATGGTGATGCCATACGGTGGGCAGGGACATGTTGACGGCCCCAAGATTCAGTATTTCAACGTGCCCTCCTAAATTGAAGTTATTTCTGAAGTGCTCCAACAGACCTGTGATTCCAGGATTGTACCGGTGCACTGTTGGGCACACAACTTTGGTTACATGGTTACATAGTTACATAGCTGAAAAGAGACTTGCGTCCATCAAGTTCAGCCTTCCTCACATTTGTTTTTTGCTGTTGATCCAAAAGTAGGCAAAAAACCTAGTTTGAAGCACAATTTTGCAACAAGCTAGGAAAAAAATTCCTTCTTGACCCCAGAATGGCAGTCAGATTTATCCTTGGATCAAGCGGTTATTACCCTACATTGAAAGATTATATCCTTGAATATTCTGTTTTTGCAAGTATGCATCTAGTAGCTGTTTGAACATCTGTATGGACTCTGATAAAACCACTTCTTCAGGCAGAGAATTCCACATCCTTATTGTTCTTACAGTAAAAAAATCTTTCCTTTGCCTTAGACGAAATCTTCTTTCTTCCAGTCTAAACGCATGCCTCGTGTCCTATGTAAAGTCCGGTTTGTGAATAGATTTCCACACAATGGTTTGTATTGGCCCCGAATATATTTATATAATGTTATCATATCCCCTCTCAGGCGACGTTTTTCTAAACTAAATAGGTTTAAATTTGTTAACCTTTCTTCATAGCTGATATGTTCCATTCCTTTTATTAATTTTGTAGCCCGCCTATGCACTTTTTCTAGTGCCATAATATCTTTCTTTAGAACAGGTGCCCAAAATTGCACAGCATATTCAATATGTGGTCTTACCAGTGATTTATAAAGAGGCAAAATGATATTCTCGTCCCGAGAATGAATGCCCTTTTTCATGCATGACAATACCTTACTGGCCTTGGCCACTGCTGATTGGTTCTTCTGGAGGTGTTACAAGTTCGGATTCCAGACTGGGAAAGTTATTTGGTCCACGGTGAACGAGAGCCCATGTGAGTAGCAGCATTAAGTTGCAGATACTCACCATGATTTCTTTTGGTAAGGAGCTCATTCTTCTATTGTACATTGTTAGTGAACTTCATGAGAAGGGTCTTTGAGCTTATCACTTTGAGTGTTTTTATTTTTCTATGCTAATAAATTTCATGTGGCTTTTTTATATATTGTGCATTTTCTATATATAGCCATTCTCTTTACAAACTGAAAAGTCTCTGTCTAGGGAGGATGAGTGTAGCGGAGTAGTAGTATTATCCAAGGTATCTCCGCGGGTAGATAGAATAAAGGTACAAAGCAGGCAAAATCCAGGTAGCGTAGTTACAATCCCTTTCTCCCAAGAACTAGACAACACATAGCTTGGAGGTCAACTGAGGTTTTTAATTACAGGCACAGTATTTATGTGGTTACAATTGTATGGGGTTTCCCGAGTCGCAATGCAGGGTTTGTCCAGTAGGGGACTGGGAGAAAACCCATTGGGAGTTCGGGGTTTTCTCTGAGCATTCATCTGTTTAGTTTATTTGGCGAGTTTATGCCACATTGGTTCGGTAGATTGAAACTACCGAACACAGACCACCCTCCTGGCTCATTGACTTCAAAGGAGCCTGTCAATTAAGCGCTCTCCCAGGGTGGCCGCCGTTCGTATATGCGAATGCCACGTGGCGGAGAACACGGCGGTCATCTTGTTTGTTCGGGACAAAGGCAGCGGGACTTGGTCGTCGAGTGTCTGGAACTAAAATCGGACACTCGACTTCCCGAACACCGGTCTCAAACATACGAACGATGGAACTGTATTTCCCGAACAGCTAGGAGAGCGCTTTTCGGTACTTTGATGTATTCGCGTGAGGGGCACAATCGCTCCTATGAGCCAGGAGCCTCCGTTCGTGGATTATGGAGTTATTTAACATTTTCAGAATTGACCGACCGCACACGCTGAATTCGTGGAACTATTTTGGCCAAGAGCTTTGTGTGCGGTCGGAAACTTAAGACTTCCACACTTTTTAAAAACCCCTGAACCGATCTGGGTGAAATTTGAATATGTTGTTCCCCCAGATCGGGGCTATCAGGGGATGTGACATTTGTGGGGATACCTTAAGCTTAAAGGGGTGGTCTGAGTTTTGGGGAAAATGTGTGCACTTCGCCTGGAGATAATTGGATTATTCCTTAACTTATCTCATTATCTCACAGGCGGAGACTGGAGTGTTTAAGGGTAACTGTACCTTATGATTGGCTATTTAGTTTGTGTACTGTGGGAGGTCCTCCTACAAGGGGACCTCCATAAAAGCCTGCGTGGTCTCAATAAACGTCAGTCTTGTTACACCCTTCATCATGTTTCGGCTGGTGTTAGGGTACCTGATTACTACTTGGGGAAAGCTGTACTAGAGGATTTCGTTTCTTTGGACTCTAACTACCGACCAGAAGAACCGAACAGCGAGCTATATTTATCCAGGCTCTCAGCCGATTTTAGTTCCAGGCACTCGATGACAAAACCTTGCTGGTTTTCCGCTAACAAAGATGGCCGCCGCCTCGTGTTCGGTACACGAATGGCAGCCACCCGCAACAGACCACAATTAACACCGATACAATGTTGCAAAGTACCTAATTGGAGACACACAACCTGCTATGGGTGGTCTCCCATTCGGTACTTTGCTTATTCCACGAACAGTGTGGTGATTCACTGTTCATGGATAACCAGACTTAACATTAGTGGTATTCGTGTGCTGTAACACACGAATGCCGCGTACATTGCACAATACAGATAACAGTAGCAGAAATATACAATTTGCTTAAATATACGGTTTAAGTCTACAAGTGGCTAGATTTGCCACAATGAGCACATTATTACTTTTTCAGTTCATAAGGGTAATGAAGTTCATCTCAACAATACTTCACTATTATATATTTTTTACATGATCCTGGTGTTTGCTTTATTCATTGCAAACAGCTGAAAGTCTGTACATTTTGGCACTGCACCTGATTTTTAATGGGGGTTGAATAATTGTGTGCGTGTGCCCCAATCTGTGAACAGGCCTGGACTGGCCTTTGGGCAAATCTTTCAAATTCCCAGTGGGCTGCGATGACCACGGACTGAGGCCGACAGGGGAGAGATCTCCCCTGCTGGCCCATGCAGAGACAGCACTATCCAGGCGCCGGCCCTGCTTTGTGCCGTGACGGGCCAGTGGGGCGATTAAAAATCTCACTTAGCGGCCTACTCGCACTCAAATCTGGAGAGGAGGACCCAGGAGTTCTAGCCTGAAGCTCAGCCATGTCCTGAAGGTGAACACTAGCCTGAGGGCCTGCAAGCTAGGGTTTACTCACCTCTGGGCCACAATGTCTTCACCATCAGACCACAGAGCTTGAAAGCAATGTCCAAAAGGAGATTTTTAAATTTAAAAAAATGAGGGATGTGCATGGGTAAAAAATTCAGTTCGGTTTGCAACTTCCGAAATTCGGCACGGTAATTCTGAAATTTGGCACTTTGGTTCGGTACTTCCGAAAATCGGGACTTCGGTTTGATCCGCACTTCAGGACTTAGGCAATTCGGACATTGGTAAGCATCCCTCTCTTGTCACTACAACCACTTAGACATCTGTAGGGCTCCCTAACTCTACCCCTAGATGTGTAAGTGGTAGTGGTGGATAGGGTTGGAGGTAGGGTTGCGGTAGGGTTATGGTAGGGCTAGGGTAGGGTAGGGTTAGGTGCCCGGACTGCCACCACAACCACTTACACATCTATAGGGCTCCCAGTGTCAGGAATTAGCTTATTGGTCCAGATTCCTGTCATCATTCACATAATTTTCCCTCCCTCTCTTGTTTTGCCACTTTACAGAAATCCGAAGCACTTCGGCACTTCCAAAATTCGGCACTTCGGCAATTCGGTTCAGTACTTACGAAATTCAGGACTTCGCAGTTCGGACATTCGCAAGCATCCAAATGTCCAAATTGCCGAAATCCGGACTAATTTACATTCGGAACAAAATGAATGGCATATGTCTAAAAAAAATATAAACTAGCTTTACTCCCATCTGCCTCCCCCATACACAATACCCTCTCACACACATATTACATCCCTAACACACAATGCACCTCTACACATTAGATCCTCTATGGACTCTACATCCCTTATGCACACGATCTACCGCTTACACTACATGCACTAGACAACCACATACTGCATCCACTACTTAAACTGCATAATAATGTATGTGGGCGTAGAATATGGTGGGAGGTGGGGCAGTATTTCATCCTTGGACCCAGGCAGCATAATGTCTTCTGATAACCCTACATGCCTCCTCTCAGGTACCAGGAAAGCTTAGGAGTTTCTATTAGCCAATTCCTGCAGTAAGGACCTGCTCATTGTCAGCTGATCATTCCCAGCCATTGAGCTAAACACTGCAAGCCCCAGGTAAGTTATATAACGGGTTGACTACTTAGATTGGGAGTGCCAGGCACCTATGGCACCTTTGACACTACAGTGTGCTGCAGCGGTTATGGTGTTTTAAGTGTTTCTTTAAAGGATCAGTCTAATCAGCATAACTTTATAGAGTGAGCACTGCAATCACTCTCACTGATTAAAGTAGCTTTTAACGTCAGTGAGTTGTTTCAATTTATTCAGCTATAAGCAGCTGTAAGTTTATGGTAAGAATAGCTGCACAGAATAAGAGGGTCCTGATTGGTGAGGAACCTGTTATACAAGTGCATTAAACTTAGAAACCAATTATTAAAGCGGCACAGTCACAGTCTGGGGACTTTGCCGAATTATCAAAGACCCCCGACGGTGACATCCCCCCTGGGGGTCTAGTGGTCAGCAGCAGGTAAATGTGAGTTCTGCTCAGCTGAAATGGTCTCTCATGGGCACCGCTATCTTTCATCAGCAGGTCCTCTTCAGCACCAGGACCGGACATCACTGCTGCACTCTCGTGCAGCATTGAAGTCTATCGAGGATCCTGCATGATGCCAGCATTGAAACAGCATAAAAACACTGTGTATGCAGAGACTGAAATGACATCTAGTGGCTATTGCATGTATTGCGTGATTTCCTGAAAAGTGCAAAGCTCTTAATATAGACAAACAGACAACAGAGACTTATTATTATTATTAGTAGTAGTAGTAGTAGTATCAATATAGCACCAACATACACTGCTCAAAAAAATAAAGGGAACACAAAAATAACACATGCTAGATCTGAATAAATTAAATATTCTTCTGAAATACTTTGTTCTTTACATTGTTGAATGTGCTGACAACAAAATCACACACAAATTAAAAAATGGAAATCAAATTTTTCAACCCATGGAGGTCTGGATTTGGAGTCACACTACAGGCTGATCCAACTTTGATGTAATGTCCTTAAAACAAGTCAAAATGAGGCTCAGTAGTGTGTGTGGCCTCCATGTGCCTGTATGACCTCCCTACAACGCCTGTGCTTGCTCCTGATGAGGTGGCGGATGGTCTCCTGAGGATCTACTCCCAGACCTGGACTAAAGCATCTGCCAACTCCTGGACAGTCTGTGGTGCAACGTGACGTTGGTGGATGGAGCGAGACATGATGTCCCAGATGTGCTCAATTGGATTCAGGTCTGGGGAACGGGCGGACCAGTCCATAGCATCAATGCCTTTGTCTTGCAGGAACTGCTGACACACTCCAGCCACATGAGGTATAGCATTGTCTTGCATTAGGAGCAACCCAGGGCCAACCGCACCAGCATATGGTCTCACAAGGGGTCTGAGGATCTCATCTCTGTACCTAATGGCAGTCAGGCTACCTCTGGTGAACACATGGAGGGCTGTGCGGCCCCCAAAGAAATGCCACCCCACACCATTACTGACCCACTGCCAAACCGGTCATGCTGGAGGATGTTGCAGGCAGCAGAACGTTCTTTACAGTGTCTCCAGACTCTGTCACGTCTTTCACACGTGCTCAGTGTGAACCTGCTTTCATCTGTGAAGAGCACAGGGCGCCAGTGGCGAATTTGCCAATCTTGGTGTTCTCTGGCAAATGCCAAATGTCCTGCACGGTGTTGGGCTGTAAGCACAACCCCCACCTGTGGACGTCGGGCCCTCATGGAGTCTGTTTCTGACCATTTGAGCAGACACATGCACATTTGTGGCCTGCTGGAGGTCATTTTGCAGGGCTCTGGCAGTGCTCCTCCTGTTCCTCCTTGCACAAAGGCGGAGGTAGCGGTCCTGCTGCTGGGTTGTTGCCCTCCTACGGCCTCCTCCACGTCTCCTGATGTACTGGCCTGTCTTCTGGTAGCGCATGCTCTGGACACTACACTGACAGACACAGCAAACCTTCTTGCCACAGCTCGCATTGATGTGCCATCCTGGATGAGCTGCACTACCTGAGCCACTTGTGTGGGTTGTAGACTCCATCTCATGCTACCACTAGAGTGAAAGCACCGTCAGCATTCAAAAGTGACCAAAACATCAGCCAGGAAGCATAGGAACTGAGAAGTGGTATGTGGTCACCACCTGCAGAACCACTCCTTTATTGGGGGTGTCTTGCTAATTGCCTATAATTTCCACCTGTTGTCTATCCCATTTGCACAACAGCATGTGAAATTGATTGTCACTCAGTGTTGCTTCCTAAGTGGACAGTTTGATTTCACAGACGTGTGATTGACTTGGAGTGTTGTTTGTGTTCCCTTTATTTTTTTGAGCAGTGTATTCCGCAGAGGTTTACAATGATAAAATAGGGATACTTGACAACAAGACAGAATATATCAGTGACAAGAGGTAAAAAAGGTCCTGATCAAATTAGTTTACAATCTATGTCTTACATTATCTCGAATTCCTGGCTACATTACATGGAAAACAGACTGGAGTAATGAGCTGGCCCTGCACGGCTTAGCTCAGGAGAACTAGAGGAAACTCCTACTAGGAGCTTCCAGCTCCCTCGTCAAGATGAAAGGAGGCAGATTGCGGTTTCCCTGTTAGAGGAGTACAGGGGCACTCTTGGAACCATAACCGCTACAACACTCTGCAATGGTAGCACAGCCCCAAGGAGGTCAGGAAAGATGCACCATCCATAGCAGATGTCTGCTAGGATGATATTTACCTCCCCCTCCCCCCCCATCATCATTGGTCTAAGGATCTCCCAGTAGGTGATTCATAAATCCCTGAGCTAGTTAATGACTGGATTGAGAGATTGCCTACATTGTACTTTTCAGTGAATCAAATCTTTGTAAAAGATACATTGATTTGTTTCAAGGACCATAGGTGTTTTACCTCTCTCTGTCAAATAACACCATTTCTATCACTAATTGACCTGATAACATCTCTGGGAGTTCTTACAGAAGTCTGCAGAGGGCAAGAAAGGTGGAAGAAACCTTTAAGTGAATAACCTTTAAGTAAATACTGTGAGGCAGGATGGAGGACAGAAATTGATCTGCATTGATTTGGGTTTGATCTTCAAACACATCAAATTGTTGTGTAAGAGTGTAATAGGTACAATGTAGTTTGTGAATGTTTGCATTCATAGTGGTAAAAATACTATGGGATCCCGGAACCCGTTCCACTGCCTGTCATGGTACAAAATTCATCCTTGAGAGCGTCATTGTGTCGTCAAATAGATTGTGAATATCCTTTTGAAGTCTCTGTTTGGCACTGATCATTTTTAGATTATTAAAGGACCACTATAGTGCCAGGGAAACATACTCGTGGGACCCACCCTCAGGGACCTCCTCCCACCGGGCTCTGGGGAGAGGAAGCGGTTAAACTTACTCCTCCTCCTCGGGTAACTGCGCATGCGCAGCAGGAGCTGTGCGCGCGCATTCAGCCAGTCTCATAGGTAAGCATTCATAATGCTTTCCTATGGACGCTTGCGTCTTCTCACTGTGATTTTCACAGTGAGAAGCACGCAAACGCCTCTAGCGGCTGTCAATGAGACAGCCACTAGAGGCTGGATTAACCCTAATATAAACATAGCAGTTTCTCTGAAACTGCTATGTTTATAAAAAATAAAATAAAAAAAAAGGTTAACCCTAGCTGGACCTGGCACCCAGACCACTTCATTAAGCTGAAGTGGTCTGGGTGTCTATAGTGGTCTTTTAAAGCGGTTATACATTACTGTTTTCTAATTGTCAAAGTCTGTAAGTTTGATGGAAGTCAACTGTTCCGTTACCACATTCATATCTTTATATATGCAACCAAGGGGTAATTTGTATTGTGCTACTATGTATTTTCCCCTGGTGATACATACCCATAAACCAAGGATAGAGGTGTATATCATAGACATCAGAGCAAATATAAGAACAAAGATAATGCACCTCGACGTTAAGCATTTAAAACGTGTAATGAACAAATAATCATTATTCTGCATAAAAAGGAGATTTCTGGACCGAAGAAAATGTAAAACAAATTAAAGTCAAACCCTTCATTTGCACAAATTCACATTTCGTATATAAACTTCACAACTCCTCTCAAAATACCAAAGTATTTTATGTTGGGTGATATGTGTTGATATATTAGAGATTTGAGATATATATATTTGTTTTAATTTAAATTTCCCTTAATTACTGAGTTTTGGAGTTTGACACTTTAGCTCTGGCCAAATTCACCCATAGAGAATTACCACGTATTGTTAACCCTTGCAAGCTAGACAATGCCTGCCTAGCCTGGGCCACATCCATGTAATCAAGGAATGCTCTCTGATGATCTATCTGCCACTTGAGTCGTAAAGGTGGAGCCCCTTTCTCCTGTAAGATATCCTTAAACTCGTTGATTGTCGTCGTTGGGGGAATATTCCCTATATATAACGTATGCACGTCGCCCAAGTCACAGGCTTCCAATCTGGTGTGTAATTCCTGATCATGATCTTTCTTTATGAAGACGTTTTTACCGGCCTCTTTTTCAATGGCTTGAAGTTTCTTTAAGATTGGAATTTTCTTCATCATCTCCCAGGTGACCTGCACGATAAAACAAGAGTTTAACCACTGTGCAGTTAGCAATCCAATATATACATATCAATGGAAAGGCATCGTTCTAAAATAATCATAGGTGGAAACTTAGATTGATTTACCCAGGAAAGTCATCAGATCCATGGTTTAAACCCCAAACCAAGTCAGAGGCGTGAAAGGCCCATGTAGGCAATTGAACTGTTCTAAAAACAGTTCGAAATATGTTCACGAGAGGGTGCCAGGACACTCCTTACACCATAACCACTACAGCAGGCATAAACGGAATGCCTGCAAGGTGCAAATATAGAGATATTTGAGTAAGGACAGTGAGGCAGCAATTAATAAGGAACGAATGAGGTACTTCTATAGTAATCTCACCTTAGACCATATGATTCCTTCCGGCTTTGGACGCTTGCAGTCTGTTTTAATAACTCGAGTTGGTGTCAATATATAGTCCACAGTGAGGTCGTGGTCTCCCAGGAGATCCTCGGGAAAATCAAGCACCTTTAACACAATAAGGCAGACATGTCTAGTTTGAGAACATAAAATATAATCCTTCAGTAACTCCAATGATCTCGGTGAGGAATAAGCAAAACTATGACTAAATAAACCAGGCATTTCACATAGACCTATACATGTTTTATTTCCATAGTTAGCTAAAACTGTGCATCCAAATTGCAAAATGGGGAAATAATCGGACAGACTGAAAGCGCTTTGATCACACAGAGATTAATTTCTGAATCTGTATGTTACAACCAGAACTATTTGGTAAGTAGGAAAAAAAGGTTTCAATTGAGTTCAAAGCTTAGAAATTCTGAAATTTTGAAAAACTGAATAGCATGTTCAGAAATATAGGTTTCGTTAGCTTTTTGCTGTAAACTTAAATCATGCCATGTACGAAGCTGAGAGATTAAGTGGATGTGCAGGGGGTTATTTATTTTAATCAAGTGGGATGGTAGCATCCTGCCTCGAGTCCCATTCCTTGCTTTAAGATAACTGGGTTGGGCCTAGCTTCCTGTTATTTCAGGGTTGGTGAGGATCACAACTTTGTTTTTAATGAAATGTTTGTGAGTCAAATTTTTATTTTCGACGTGGAGGAATACATCACAGAGATTATCGACACGAGTTGGTAACACATTAGGGAACCTACGCAGAGGTAGAATATATACGTTTACAGATTAAAAGGACACTATAGTCACCTGAACAACAACTTCAGCTTAATGAAGTTGTTCAGGTGAGAACTATAGCTCCCTGCAGCCTCTCTCATGTAAACACTGTATTTTCTGAGAAGATACTAGCTTTCAATATAAACATTGTAACACCTTCAGTTGCAGTCACTCAGAGTGAACCAGATGGACTTCAGAGTTGATGGAGGCATAATATGCCTCCATCCACTCAGATCTGCTGTCAGCAGAGCACAGGGCAGCACTGTGCACAGAATCCTGTGATTCAGTATCTCCTCCCTCTGCATGCAGACACTGAACTTTCCTCATAGAGATTCATTGATTCAATTAATCTCTATGAGGAGATGCTGATTGGCCAGGGCTGTGTTTGAATCATGCTGGCTCTGCCCCTGATCTGCATCCTTGTCAGTCTCAGCCAATCCTATGGGGAAGCACTGTAATTGGATCAGGCTACCACAGGTCAGCAGACTGCTTTTTTTTCTGAGTCTAACAGCATGCAGATTTACAGCTTCAGGTTTGAATACAGTAAGATTTTTACTATATTTATGGAGGCATGACAGGCCCAGGAGGGCTAGATGGTGGTGTTAACACTATAGGGTCAGGAATACATGTTTGTAGATTATGGTATGTAACACAATAAAACATAAAATAAACATGCCATTTTTAGGATAGGCAACATTAATAGTGCATAAAAACTCACACTTAAGATTCAGAATGCACTGATTGAGAAAAATAATTAACGAGCTTGAAAAGGTTGTTACCGTTGGTAATTAGAAGTTTAACCCCCTGACTGCGGAGAGGCACACAAAGGCAAGTGAGCACTATTCTTTAAAACCTTAAATCGATCATAAGTCTAAAAAATAAGAAATTGGGAGACAGTGTGTTGCTCTTCTCATAGCCCTCCATTGACTAAGATCAACTCACTCCACAGTTCGAAGACTGTTCCCAAAAAGAAACACAGTTCGCATTAGCCATAGTACTCCGCCAGCTTCGTGCCCCAGCGAGAACCTGTATGCAATGTCCACTGATAAGGCTACCTTTGGCACCCCAATCGAAATTCAGAGTGAAGCTGTCGCTTGACAGTGTCGACTGTAGACCCTCCAAGGGTTTTGATCAGTCACCAGAGGTCCCCTTGAGGGCTCTCAGCCTTGGTTTGTGGCATTGTACATTATCCCTTTTGGAGAGCTGGTACCAAAACCGAGAACAGAAATTCTTCCAAATTCTCTTAAGGCGAGTAAACACCAGAGCCCTGGCCTCCATCTGAGGAAGGCCATCCAATCTTTGTTGGATATTTTGCCGTTAACTCAAGGGTAGGGTGTGATCCCTTCTTAGTCATCTTGCTGTTGTCTGCCTATGTTCCTCCAGAAAGCCGCTAACAGTTTGTCCAAGCCAGTGCTAGTATAAGGCAGGCCACAAGTTGCAGAGGAGTGTTCGCCATCTTAATAAGGCTTGTACACTAGATATAGTATTGTTCAGACTTTGACACGGTCTCAGTGGTACCAGCGGTAATTGGGAAGACTCAAGAGTATGGTGCCGGGATAATCGTCACTGGCAGGGGGAGATGACATCAATGAGCTTGCAGGCGGAAGTGGTATTCCCAGTAGCTTGTGTGCCCGAAATCACAGGTAGAAAGCTTTTTAAAAAGGGAAAATATAGCTATTCCACAGAGCTCAGTCAGAGTGTGACTGATCAGCATGGCTGTTGGCCCTGTCCCTTAGTCACATTTTGTTTTATGGTATTTAAACGCCGGTAGCTTGGCAAAGGGGGAGAATGCCTCAGGAACAGCTCAGGGATTCTGATTTGTGTTATTTTGAATTGCAGCTAATTAAGCTTTATTTAAGTTGGGCACTGCTAAATTATGTTGATTTCACCCTTCAGAATGCCCCATATTACAAAATGGTCCTTTAGATAATAAAATATCCCTCATTAATTAACATACGTTTAATATATGAATATGCAGGGTTAGGGGGTGCATTCCAGAGACTGCTATTATGTAATAACATAGTAACTGTAATAACAGGAGGAGGAAGTTGAAACTTACTTGACAATCGTGAACTATAGTGACCACAACAGTGTCTTCTGTAACCGCTTCCATCGCCACCATCATGGCGTGCTCCAAGTCAGCAAATCCTTCTCCTTTTCCAATTCTCCAACCTGAATAACAGAACCTCAAGTGAGAAACGGGCATTGACAGCGGTGCGCTCCCTGCACTGACAGCGGTGCGCTCCCTGCACTGACAGCGGTGCGCTCCCTGCACTGACAGCGGTGTGCTCCATGTTTTGATGCTCTGGACTTCTCCAGTGAGGGGCAATGTAAAAACATGCATTCAGGCTGCAGTGGTTCTCACAGTTTGTACTATTAGTATGATGAATTTGTCACCCATTTAGACAAATGTTTTACCTTTTTCAGACACAGCCACAGAGCCCACGACCACCAGGTCCACGGATATTCTGTCATCCAAACTCACAGGGACACTGTGCTCTTTCACTCCCTGCAAATAGACTTAATGTTCTTTAAATACTACAAGAAAATCAAGTAAAGCGTGAAATTCAAATCAAGAAGCTGTAATGCAGTGTTTAGCCAGTAGATGGCAGCAGACAGTATTCCCAGCAACCGGATCCTCTACCAATGACCACCCCTCGCTACAGGAAGAGGAATGTCAGGGAGAATGGGCTGAGGGCATTGCAGCCATTGGTTGTCTGTAACAAGCATGCTAACAATAGACATCTACGACGCACAGAATTGACATTAGCCAGCCAAGAACACTTGTAGAGTTACACCTCTGGCAGCAAAAGGCTATATGTGTAGCATGTCACTATGAAAAGGTGCGCATACAATATACAGGCACCATAACCACTTCAAATCACTGAGGTGGTCAAGGTGCTTGGAGTAACCCTTTAACAGGAATGGAGGGCACAAAGTGGAGTTGCTGTAATATCGTGGAGAGCTCCACTGAGTATGAGTGTGAGATGAGGCCTGAAGGACAGAGATGGAACAGTTATATGAAGGTATTTACAGCTGGGAGGAGAATAGGAAAGAGGGAGGAGGGGTAGGCTGAGTAGCCATGTGTTCTATACTATTGAAAAGTTTAGCAACCAAATTCTATCACCCAAAATATTAATAACTGTCTACATGAAATATTGGTCAGAAACATTAAATGACAATAATACAAACTGACAATTACAGTGGCAAACTACAGGTATAAATGGTAACAATTCTATAGTAACACATGATAATATGGTAGCAATGCAAGAATAAATGAGGTGGAGTATTTTCCAAGCTTCAGTCAATTAAGAGAGATGCAGTGGTCTGGTAAAGGGGAAAAGAAACGTGGACTGCAACTCCCATTAATAACAAGAATTAGTCATTTAAACTTAGAGGGTTGTACTGATTTTACAACAATTATAAATAAGACCGTTGCAAGGCTTCAAATAGATCTATTGATATTCTCATTTTTTTTACCTCATCATTATGCTGGGCCCTAGGACTAAGTCATTTGACTCAATTTGTGTCATATATTGATCAGCTCGTATTGAATATTTTAACTATATAAGAATCAAAAGTTTCCTAAATACTTCCTTTCCTAAAGAGATTTTAGAAGTTAGTTAATTTAGAAAGACTTCTAACGGGCAATGATTTGAACAACCTTTTAAAAACAATTACTAACTTACCAAGAAACTGATTCACTTCAAACTTTCCCGGCTTTTAAAAAATGGGAAAGAGACTTGAATAGAAAACTTTCAACAGTAGAATGGATACATTCTTAGACAACAGTCTTGAAAGCAATTAACCATTTAAATCTAATGCAAAAACAGTTCAAGATTTTGAATAGACTTTCTCTCTTGTCTCTTCTATTCTTGTAAAGGCAATAATGTTGAGATTGTCTAATACTGTACAAATTTTGTATAAATGGAACAAACAAGTAAAGTGAAAGATAAGTGGAAGAGAAGGGGGGGGGGGAATAGAAAGGGAAAGTAACATTTACAGGAAAAAAAACATTATTATTGGCTGAAATAAGAAATTAGTTAAGTTTTGAAGATTTTGGAATTAATCGTTTGTTGTCCCTTTTGAGACAAATTAGTAATAATGCCTGGTTTATTATAACGGAGTTGGAACTGGGCTAGGAAAACTCAACACTTATTATGTTTTCCTTTTGTACGGTGGTATTTATTTTTTCAGTATTACATAGATCTAACTAATATTTTATAGATTTGTTTCCTGTTTTTTTTTCTCTCATTTTCTGCTTGAGATTTTTTTCATTTCAGAATGCCGATGATTTGATTTGTCTTGTCCTATTTTTATTATCAACTTAATAAAAAGAAGGTTTTTGTTTTTAGAAATATGGTTTAAGACTGCCTTCGCTCTTTTCTAACACCATCCAGTGGTTGCAGATTTCACTATTTACACCATAGTATGTGCTGTGCACCCGACCTGTGGAGTAGAGCACATTTTCAGCATTTCTTTGCCAGCCCTAGCTGGTGGGGTGATCCTGTTAAACAGTCCTTTTCGAAGCCGTGGAGTTGGCACAAGCAGTATTTTATGAGCCTGTGGATAGGAAAGATATGAGGTTAAATAAAATATAACATTTCCAGTAGTAATCCTGCTCAATATTTTACTGTTATTCATTTTATCAGCACACTTGATGCCGTCAAGGTTTACAGCTGCCGTGGCTCCACATATCCTCGTTTATAGTGAATAAAATCAGGGTCCACTAAAGGGATGCCAGTATTTATACCCGTTTCATTACTTCTGCTAAAACTAGTTACGGAATCACATCTCTTCATCCAGAAACACTTGTTATAGACAAGAAACTATGCAACAATTGTTATAGACAAACTATGCAACAATGTGCAATGTCAATCAGCAGTGGCCAAGGCCAGTAAGGTATTGTCATGCATGAAAAAGGGCATTCATTCTCGGGACAAGAATATCATTTTGCCTCTTTATAAATCACTGGTAAGACCCCATATTGAATATGCTGTGCAATTTTGGGCACCTGTTTTAAAGAAGGATATTATGGCACTAGACAAGTGCAGAGGCGGGCTACAAAATTAATAAAAGGAATGAAACATATTGGCTATGAAGAAAGGTTAACAAATTTAAACCTATTTAGTTTAGAAAAACGTCGCCTGAGAGGGGATATGATAACATTATACAAATATATTCGGGGCCAATACAAACCATTGTGTGGAAATCTATTCACAAACCGGACTTTACATAGGACACGAGGCCATGCGTTTAGACTGGAAGAAAGAAGATTTCGTCTAAGGCAAAGGAAAGGTTTTTTTACTGTAAGAACAATCAGGATGTGGAATTCTCTGCCTGAAGAAGTGGTTTTATCAGAGTCCATACAGATGTTCAAATGGCTACTAGATGCATACTTGCAAGAACAGAATATTCAAGGATATAATCTTTCAATGTAGGGTAATAACTGCTTGATCCAAGGATAAATCTGACTGCCATTCTGGGGTCAAGAAGGAATTTTTTCCTAGCTTGTTGCAAAATTGTGCTTCAAACTGGGGTTTTTTGCCTTCTTTTGGATCAACAGCAAAAAACAAATGTGAGGTAGTGTGAACTTGATGGACGCAAGTCTCTTTTCAGCTATGTAACGATGTAACTATGTAACAGTAAATATACAGCAACTTTGTGGACAAAGAGCTTCCTCCTCCCATCCCCTCTCTGTTTATTGTTTTCCCCCTTTCTCCCTAACTTTTATAATGATATTTGTACTAAACCGTGAGCATTTTATGCTGTTTTGCTCTTTCTTTAAAATAAAGAATAATAAATAAAAAAAATACATGGTTTTACTTTATTACCAAATACCCATTGGCCTAACAGCTTCTGAAACAACCACATGAGTATGAATTGTTGCTAAGAATTTAAATGGACACTCAGTGCTGGAGTGGACCCTTCAGTTTTTAAAAGAAATCTCTCACGTGGAAATGGTATATTTCTACTCTGGATGCCTCCTTCCATTGGAGTACACGGTATGGTTCTCGGCCAGGGGCAGGGCCGGATTAACATAGGGGCTGATGGAGCTGCAGCCCCAGGCCCAAGCCCATGGAATAGGCCCATTGCTTTAAAAAAAAAAAAAAAAAAAAAAGTAATTTTTTTTTGGCTGCCTGGCCGGTACCGATATAACAGCAATATCGGCAATACAAATGCCGGTATTTTTCTCAGTAAAAAAAAACAGATTACTCTGCAATACCAGCACCGGCCAGTAGGGGTCGCTGTGTGTGTGTGTGTGTGTATGTGGAGAGAGGTAGGGATAGGAAGTTAAAGCATATACCTGCATCTCTCTACTGATCCGCGGGGGAGCAGCTTCACAGCACAGAGAGTCCAGACAGCAGCTCCCAGCCTGCAGAGACAGCCTACGGCTCAGGGAAGTGAGGGATAGGGTAAAGGCTGCAGGGAGACATGGGGACACTGAGACAATAGGGAGACAGGGAGACCTCTGGGGATGCTAAGGCACTTGGGGACACTTGGAGACACAGGGACAGACACACATGGGGACACAGACATAGTGACACAGACACACATGGGAACACATGGGGACACTGAGACACGGTAACACTGAGACACTAGTGGACGCTGGGAGACATGGGGACACAGACACTTAGGGACACAGACACACATGGTGACACTTGAGGACACTGAGACATGGGGAAACAGACACATATGGGGACACAGACACTTGGGGACACATGAGGACACTGAGACACTAGGGACACAATGTCCTTAAGTGTCTCAGTGTCCCCATGTCTCCCAGCCAGTGTCCCTGGTGTCTCAGTGTCCCCATGAATCCCAGCCAATGTCCCTGGTGTCTCAGTGTCCCCATGTCTCCCGGCCAGTGTCCCTGATGTCTCAGTGTCCCCATGTCTCCCAGCCAGTGTCCCTAGTATCTGTGTCCCCATGTCTCCCAGCCAGTGTCCCTGGTGTCTGTGTCCCCATGTCTCCCAGCCAGTGTCCCTGGTGTCTGTGTCCCCATGTCTCCCAGCCAGTGTCCCTGGTGTCTGTGTCCCCATGTCTCCCAGCCAGTGTCCCTGATGTCTGAGTCCCCTTGTCTCCCAGTGTCCCTAGTGTCCCCATGTCTCCCAGTGCCCCCATGTCCTTGTGTTCCCTAGTGACATGGGGACAATGGGAGACATGGTAACACAGACACTGGGCAACATGGGGACACTGGAAAACACAGGTCACTGAGACACTGTAATACATAGGGACACTGTAATACATAGTCTGTGTCCCCAGGTCTCCCAGTGTCCCCATGTCTCACAGTGTCCCCATGTCTCACAGTGTCCCCTAGTGACATGGGGACATGTTCGGACCATGGGAGACATAGGGACACAGACAATAGGGGACACTGGGAGCAATCCATCTAAACATCAGAATCAAACTGTAAGTAGTTTTTGGTGATTTTACAGAATTTTCTCTTATGTCATTCCTTGTGATTAACATCAAGTCACGCATACATAATTTGTTATGCAAATTAGTAAGGCCTGTATTTTTTTCCAAGAAAGGTGGCAACCCTAACTACTCTTCACATACTATTGCTTAAGTATGGAAACTTAACAGGGATACATGGAAACAAAACTTGTGTGGACTAGCTGAAATGAAATTAGGTTAGGTAATGCTCACTTTGGTCTCTCTAACACTGTGGCATGTTCTTTCATCTACACTCATACATCCACCTTTTCTCTGTCTCAGACTGTATACTAGGAGCTTCTGCCTACTAGTAAGAACGTAAGGAGACAAGTTGATATGTGAGTGCTAGGGGACGGTCTTTAAAAAGCATGGAGCGAATGCATCATTAGACGCATTTATGCCAAGCTCAGGATGCTGTTGGCCAGCATGCATGATTGGCGGGTAGCTTAACATGCATTCATGTCAGACTAGCCTTCCAATTCTTTGGGCAGACACACCTCCTTTTTGCACATGTTCGTCCCTTTCAGAAGTTCTGGTTACATGATCCGCGTCAGTGGCCCACCCTTTTACACCGCCCGTTGACTTTCTGCTACACTGCTGTTAGGGGGTATGGATTTACTTGAAAGATGAAAAGCATGAATTAGAGAGAGATTAGCATATTTTAAGAGAAACTGAGTTTTCTTATAGCTGCATCCTATGAGTTTCCATCCGGCAACATCTCCACCAGATACATAACGCTTGAGAGGTATGACTATTTTAGTGTTTTTGGTCGATAAGACCTTTATACAGGCCCATTATATATATATATATAAAATCACTGCCTAAATCTAATTTTGGATTCTAATAGTCTGTGTGAAATTGAACAGGTAAATTCCCTTCTCCACCTGTACTTAGGCCCCTCTTATTTGTCAGCACCAGGCCCACTGGGCTCTTAATCTGGTGCTGGCCAGGGGGGTGGAGGGACGAGACACTTTGGGTATGCTGTCCTGTGCTACTCATCCATAGCTCTATTTATTGTTCTTAGGGGGCGTAGATGTTCAGTGGGCCGGTAATTGTATATAGTTATTGACTTTGAAAAAGTCTTACTTTCTTCTAAGCTTTAGGTTAAACTTTAATTGATTTTGTAACGTGGCTAACGCTGGACCTGTCCAAAGTCTATGAGTTGCTTCCCAACGCAGGGAAATGTAATTCTCCCATGTTATTGACACCAGGTATAGTGCTCTAACTCCAATACACTTTTTTTTCCTCCTCTCTTTAGTTTGTCTAGAATCTAGATCCTTATTTTTTTAAATTCCATATGCTCTCTACAGGGCCGATATTTGTGTCTTCTCAGTAAGGGAGCCTCTGCTCCCTTCGTCAGGTACTTGTATTTGGTACACACTGTATGTCAAGGTGTGTGTATCTGTGTGCCACTATGTGCCAGTGTGTGTATCTGTGTGTCTGATATACACACACACGCACACAGTGGCACATACAAGCACAGATATATGCACCTTGACACACACCGGCCCATACAAAAAACGGTGCAATTTAAAAAAAAAAATTCGAGGGGGGTGGGAGGGAGGGTGTGGATTCCACGATGTTGATACTCTATGTCAAAGGGTTCCACAGAAAAAATTAATTGGAAACCCCTGTTATAACCCAACATACTTGCTACTCTTTTCAGAGATCTCAGAAAGATGAAAGGCTGTGTGGGTTGTTTATGACTGAAACATTTCAGGTTATACATACAAGTCTCTAAAGTTAGGGTGTTAACTCACTGAGCTAGCACCAGCTTGCTACTACTTAAAGCGAACGTTGCAAACAAAACACATAACTGTGTTGGTTGCAAAGGTCCTGGACCTTTATCAAGGCAATGTCTTATTTATTTATCAAGGCGATGCCAAACAAACGCTTTCCAAAATTCTGCGTTTTCCTTGACCTTCTCGGATACAAGAAGACAGAATAGTGTAAACACAAATTACTTACATCCAGGGTGAGGAAGCGGGCATTCTTATGAGGGCTATCAGGGTCAATCTTAACCGTCCTGGCATCGTGGAATTCTGGCAAGCTCAGCAGCTTTTCACAAGCATGGGATGCCCCCTGTGTTAGGAAAGAAATGTTGGCAAACTAATAGAGGTCTGCTGAAGTAGATAAGTCAACTATAATTTTATTTCCATATGTTAGCTTAACAGTACCTTAAAGGAATACTCCAAGCACCATAACCACTACAGAATGCTGTAGTGGTAATGGTGCCAAGAATGCCGTGGTGTCCCAGCGATATGTAAGTATTCATACTGTTTTAGAACTTTTTGACTTCTTACCTGGGGCCCACTGGGCACAGCTCCGTAACTCAACTACAGGGAGTGTCGCACAGCTGACCCCAAGTAATAAGTCAAACTAATCTAAAACTGTTTGACTGCTTAAATGTGCGGGCACTCCTGACACCATAGCCACTCTAACATGCTGTAGTGGTTATGGTGCTTGGAATGTTCATTTAATATATATATATATATATATATATATATTTTTTTTATTAGTCTGCTATGTGAGTTCAAGTATTTACTGCCATTACTTTAAAGATAAAAAAAAACACAAAATATAAAAATAAAAAACAAACTTTCCTTGTTCCAGAACGGAGAGACTCCTTACTGACAGCTTGATGACTTGTCTCATAGAGAAGTATTACGGACATACTGTATGCAAGACGTTGCAATCAGCTTATAGAGTAGCACTGAATGCTATTATATATTTCATATATCACAAACTCAGCTGGACAGTTAAGAAATCCTGTAATCTGAATACTCTGACCTGTGTAGGGGCTTCTACAGGATTCTTTGTCTTTGAACATTAAACGCGATGCACACGGTTTTAGTTTCCCAGTGTCTCACAGTTTTTTTATACTTAATGGTGAATGGCCTCAGGGCCATCATAAATACATTATATACAGTTATGACATTCTAATAATTAGATCAGAGGATTCTAATCTTTCCCATTTTCTGTGCCCCCTTTTCATTTACTTCCCTTATCCTCATTTTTAATATGCACATTTTATACAGGCCCATTATATATATATATATAAAATCACTGCCTAAATCTAATTTTGGATTCTAATAATCTGTGTGAAATTGAACAGGTAAATTCCCTTCTCCACCTGTAGGCCACATTTCAGATACCGTTAGCAAGTCATCTGATTCACATACAATACACCGATGTATATAATTATCTTACTATACCTTGAAGTTGGGTATCCGGTTATGAACGGGTCTTGGAAAGTCTGCCAAATCATTCTTCTCAATATAATCCCAAACCTTCTTACGAATGTCCGATTTGCTACACCCTTAAATGGAATCAAAACGAGAATAGAATAAATTAATATAAAATAATATTACAGCCAAGTTCTCTACTTCTGGATGATGGGAACTGGGAGTGTGTGTGTTAGTAAGAAGACATTGTTCAGTCGGTCCCAAAAAGTCGGAGTAAAAGGACTACTATAGGAGCCCAGACCACTTCAGCTCAATGAAGTGCTCTGGGTGCCAGGTCCCCCTAGTTTTAACCCTGCAGCTGAAAACATAGCAGTTTTAGAGAAACTGCTATGTTTACACTTTAGGGTTAATCCAGCCTCTAGCGGCTGTCTCCCTGACAGCCACTAGAGGCGCTTATGCAATTTACACGGAGTAAATAGCACTTATCTGACGCTGGACGTCCTCACAGAGTCCAGCCGCACGTGCACATTCGGCTCTACTCGCAAGCTGACATCGATGGAGGAGGAGAGGTCACCAGTGCCAAGAAAGCCTGAAACTGGATTACGGTAAGCAAATAAATGGTTACTAGGTAACTAGGGCTCTATAGCGTTAAGAATACATATTTGTATTCCTTACGCTATAGTGTTCGTTTAAAGGATATGACATGTTCATTGTTTTGTGCCATGTGAAACACTTGTTCGTGACTTTATGATATAAAAGGGAACAGCAGCACCTAAACCACAGTGGGTAAGTGAATCGGGTTTGAGAATTCGTTCGGAATTACTGGTTAGCTTGTTTCCTATCAGACAGCTCAAGGTTACTCACCAAGGGGCTTATTCAATAAACACCACAGTGTAGTGAATATGAATCTAAATGTCAAAATTTGGACTATAATAACTGAATTAGATAAAATTTGAAGAGAAAAAACAGTAAATGCTTTGAAAACAATCCCCAGCTCCGCTATAGTCACAGCTCGGAGATTTTTTTTCCCAGAATTTTGCCGTATTTTAAATTGCAAGTTCATTTTGAATTTCAGACTTTAATGAAAAACCGTCTTTGTATCATTTACAGGAATAGAATGCTCTGCCGTAGTTGCCTTCAGGGTTTATGTAATATTACAGTATAAAGTGGAAGAGCTGCATTCTCCAATAAGGTATGTATAGATCTGCACATATCACAGTACAAGGTGTCAGCTACAAGTAATTTTATTTCTATGCACAAACTGAGAAAGGAGCCAATATGAAGAGGAAAATGGATACTGAAAGTCTAGGCTGAGGGAGAAACAAGAATCCAGGGAAAGGTGGTAAAAGATCGGATGAGGAATAAATGGGAATATGTAATGATGGGGTTCACTGCTACTGAAGTGATGGGGGGCTGCACACAGAGAAGGGGTCTTAAAGGATTGTATGAGCTCAGCGACAGACCAGACTTGTGATTCCCAGATCCTGCACGTCTTTCACATGACTTTTCCAAGATGGGTATGAAACATTCAATACATGATACAGTGTTCTAAGCCCCCAAACACTGAGCTACTACTCTCACTACTCTCATCCACAAATACAGCTACAGAGCTATTAATGCAGTTATAACCAGGCAGTGGAGTGAGTCTGCTAATTATCTTGAATTTAAAGACTTATAAGATCAGCAGCTCCCCCTATAGAAAGACTTACCTGAATGTTAGCAGCCCCCCAATAGAAAGACTTACCTGAATGTTAGCAGCCCCCCCCTTCCCCCCATAGAAAGACTTACCTGAATGTTAGCAGCCCCCATAGAAAGATTTACCTGAATGTTAGCAGCCCCCATAGAAAGACTTACCTGAATGTTAGCAGCCCCCCAATAGAAAGACTTACCTGAATGTTAGCAGCCCCCAGCAATAGAAAGACTTACCTGAATGTTAGCAGCCCCCATAGAAAGACTTACCTGAATGTTAGCAGCATTACCTGAATCAGCAATAGAAAGACTTACCTGAATGTTAGCAGCCCCCATAGAAAGACTTACCTGAATGTTAGCAGCCCCCCATAGAAAGACTCACCTGGTTTCAGCCGAATAGCTGGCTCCATGATGTGAATATGAGACTTTCTGAAAGCTATCACATGCAGTGACCACACAGCTTCCCACAACACAGCTGACAGCAAAGCATGTTCAGAACTACGGGACGTCTCTAGGGTCAAACTAGTTACACTAGCACAACCCTCTCCACTAAGCAAACTCTGTAATTATTCATTGTGTTTACCTGTAACCTGGCTGAGGATATTTTATATCAGGTCTATTTAAACTAGTGTGGCTGTAGCCCAGCTCTGCCTGAAATGGATGAAAGCAAACACTGCATAATTTTACATTAAAATAAATAAATAACAAAATAAAAGATGCAACAATAGAAAATATTTAAATTGCAAAACAAAAATAAACATTGAATTTTTAATGTAACCACGTGCCAAATCGTTAATAGTACCTGCGTTGCCCTGTCCTCGCAAGCCCGCTGTCTTGGTGTTATCTTAGATCCTGGCCTCGCCATTGTGCCTCATATCCAGTCTGTTGCTAAAACCTGTCGATTCCACCTTAAAAACATCGCCCGCATCCGCCTCTCTTACTCAAGATGCTGCCATGGAGCTTGTTCATGCTCTGGTAATCTCTCAATGGATTACTGTAATTCTCTCCTAGTTGGTCTTCCCAGAAGCCGCTCGCACCCTTATTGCTAATTTGCACTTGCAGGATTTCACGGGCGGCTCCTTTCCTTTGTAACCTGTTCCTGTAAACCCCGGATGGTCTTGCATCCTGCTTCAACAGACACAACGAGTGTGGTGGGTCTGGAGGAAACATTTCCAGAATTCACACAGGGCTTGAGTTTGTGGAACACATATTTATTTGACACACAGTGACGACCCGTGGCAACTATCTGAGGCCGTGCGTCTTGCGAGAGTTACTTGCGTCACTCTTTATCTGCTGGGGTCCTGCCTTAAGTGAACAGACCACCATTGCTCCATTCTCTTTTTCCACATAATTTGCCTGCATTTACCACACATAGTCTCCATCCTCCAGTATTCTCAAATTCTGTTTTGCAAACATATCATTTGTAGGGCCATGGATGGGACTAATTGGCACACTACTCCCACCATCCACACAAACACTCGTTTAGTAAAATATATTTATCTAGCCAAAAACATATAGTGACACCCAGCTTACTGAATTATATATTCACATAAATCTAAGTAGCCAAATGCAAACTTAATTGACAAGTCACTCTTTCACATACATAACTAGCCACACAACAACCACCACACAAAGAAACACATCAACACACAAACACAAAGAACACATACGAGCATGAGTACATATACACACACTGGCAAGATATATAGATACTGTGACTAAAGTACTTATGTAACGGATCGCCTTCCGTTAATGGATGCTCCTAGTACTTCCTGAGGACTCCAAACACTGCAGCAGACACCACCACCACCGCAGACTCCACAACCGCCGTAGCTTAACTGGAGTCTCGCCGTCTTCCTTCCACCCTGTATGAACCTCCAGCATTCAGGACCGTGTGGGGAAGACCTCTCCTCCAAGGAGAGCATAACCGGAACAAGCTCTTAAAAGAGCTTAGTGATTAAAGCTCAAGGGAGTATGCAGAGCATAGCAATCCTTGTAGTGATTATAGCTGTCCCCTACAAACATGAGTCAAGGCTGCAAGTTAGAGGGTCAAGTCATTCTGTTTATTGGCACCAAAAGAACCTTCTTTTATGCAGGTTTCCCTTAGTTAGGACCACCCACAGGGTTTTACACAACAACCAATCATACACGTATATTACAGAAACACTCCCAGCAATTACATACAAAAATCCTCCCCTCTGCCTGTGATATAATTATGGCACACAATGGTTTAACATAATTAACATAGGCAGGAAAAATACAGCTTTTATACATATCCTGTAACTTTAAAACCATACATCCAATCTTCGTAAAAATGACATATTTAGAATCAGCAAATATAAACATAACCAAAAATCAGCCAAATCCATCCAGGGGTTAAAAAGTTAGCTGGGGGTCCCTTTATGACCGACCGCAAGCACATTTTCCTGCCCAAAACATTTCCATAGATTTGGGCTGTGCGGTCGGTCTATTTAAGGCTGAAAAAACTACTAAGTCCCATCGCCGAATGGGACGTGTTCGGCAAACGAACAAAGGCTACCCAGCATTCGCCAATTAAGCTGCGGTTAACCGCAGCTTCTGGGAGGTAAATTGCCAACACACTCCCAATACAGGTGGTCCGCCAGTGTGGTACTTGGTTCAGTAAGCCCCCATTTACTGAACCAAGTGGGACATAGCCAGGAACAAAGGGTTTTAACCAGGTCTGGGGACACTGGGGACACCGTCTTAAAGGGGCAGTGTCCCAAACAAGTCTGGGGACACAGTCTTAAAGGGGCAGTGTCCCAATCTTCCCGATGCCCCAAAAAGGTGCTTAAAGGGCCAGCACCAGTCCCATAAAGAGTCCATAAGCCCCAATATGCCCACCGGCTGTCTTAAAGGGCCATACACACCCAATAAAAGTCCATAAGTTTTCACAATCTCCCAGGGGCCATAGTCATGCGGAAGGAGGCTGGCAAACAGGCTTCTCCACAATCCAGGGAAACAGGGCAATTTGCCATTTAAAGGGCCAGTTACAAATAGCAGTTTGTAACAACTTCTTCTCTTGGTAACTTGTCCTGATCAAGGTTTTATACACACAGCCTTTTCAAGCTGCAGAGACACTTCACACGTTGCATAAGCTAAAATGGTTTCGTCTTTTTATTGTTGCTCAAAAATTCAAGGTGCAATATGTACAAAATAAATCAAAACAAAATCCTTGTTTGTTTTTTAAAATGTTTTTATTTTTGTTGTGCAAATGAATACATACATGCTGGTAATGCCACAACGGCAGGACAAGCAAAAGAAAACCATACAGTACACGCTTATAACATGGCATTCAGAGCAATTGCACAAATATTATTGTTATGGTATACTAGTAAACAAGCTGAGGTTCACGTGTCTAAACAAAAAATCATATAAGGTTAGATGATCAGTATGGTAACTAGGACACAGTGAATGTGAGGGTTAGAGCACCCAAGAGGCCCCCTGGTGAATACCAAATTGTGAAGTGTCACAAGCATAAAAAGCCCAAATAACGATAGCTGTCTACAGGGGAAAACACAAAAGAAGGTAAAAACTAGAGTCAGGCTGTGGAGAAATTTTTCAGAGGGATTAGCACCAGCTGGTGAGAGTCTCATTCATGAGTCAGTCAATACCATTTAGTGGCGCTACAGAGTGTAGGTTCTGTAAAACAAGCATCGGGCACAGGAGTCCAGACTTGCAGTCCATCATTGTGGAGAGATACTTCAGGCCCCACAGTACAGACAAGTGCAGGAGATGTAGTAGCCACGTCACCACTAGTTTTCCTGTGAGTATCACAGACCTCCATGGGGACCCTGATATCGGGTGAAGTGGATAGCAGGATACTTGTCACATAATCAGGCGCTTGTGGAGTAGTCCAGTAGCTGTGCCCAGAGTTGAGGGTGTAGGCTTGGATGCAGTCAGAAGGTGGCGCCCGCCACTCGCTACATGCTTGCGGTGGTGGCGTGGATGTGCCATCATAGGTAAGAGGTCACGTGATTCTGGTATATTAGCCTGTTACATTCTGAGCTTCAATTTTCATCAGAAGTCGGCAAATATGCGGTCCTGCTTGAACATGATGTCAGGTTGCTGGTAGTCGCGGTCACGGGAGCACGTGGCATCTGCCATAATGTGTGTCTCCATGCCAGTCTTCTGCTTACTCAGCAACACCTCTTGGGCCCATCACAGTCAGGTAGCTTCCCAGGAGTAGACCAGGATCACCCCCGGGATGCAGAGTGGATTTGGTGGGGCTCATGACACACATGGCCAGAAGATCGGTCACTGCTCCCATCCGGTATGCCTCCCAGGCCGCACTGCTAAAGGTGTCGAGACAACCTAAAATGTAGCTAGCAGCCCCTCCACGGTGGACCAGCTTGGTCAGGGTGAGTGGAATCTTAGAAAAACTTGCTTTGACAGGGATTTGCAGTAAATAATCCCACTTTAATTGAGATCATACAAGGAGCCCCCCCCAATTAAAAAACATATTCCGCAAACACCCTCAACGTTAAAATCCTTGGTCGGGGTGCAGCATACGGTATACATACCTACCCCAGTGCTGTATACATGTATGATAGTAGCACACTCATTTCTAGAGAGGATCTCACAAAAACTAGGTTTTTCAATCTGTAAGAAGATAGATTTCCACAGCTGTTGCTAGTGATGGCTGAGAGAAATGACAAACATTGATGGGGGAAACTCTGCCTTTTGTCAATTTTAGTCTTTACCATAAGACAAAGTAGGGAATTCAATGAAATGACAAGACTGTACATGCAGGTAGTTCATAAAAATTCTATCTTTATGCGATAAACATTTAAATCGAAGGCTCGTTTCAGAAGGGTCTTATTTACCTACTTTTCTCATATGTCAAATATGCTTTTTTAGAATTAACGATTTGTCTTGGTTATCGATTGTACAGTGCTACAGAATATGTTGGCACCATCTGAATCATTGTAATTGTAATTATGTGCCCAGGGACACATAGCAAACGATGCATCCCTTCTAGTTTATACACCATAATCAGCAGCTCTTATAAACCTTTGTTTTCGACGATGTTTTCAGTCTTTATGAAGCTGCTACAATGTGTACACTATATGGATGACATTTCTTAAGATCTGCGTTCTTCTCTTACTCTGTGTAGACCTTTTGTATCAGAAACAGATTTTTCACCAGACTATTATCTTTTTGAAATATCACATTTGTGAATAAACTATCATTCTTCTTAGGTAATTACTAGAAAATGACAGATTACAAGTGTGGACACCTGACCTGGAGTTCTTCTAGTCAAAACAGGCATTCAATCAGCTTGATACAACAGCCTGTTGGCGCACGGTTTGTTTGTATCATTTCTAATGAAGGAAATCCATTCATAAATGTAGCATGTCACACCTCTGGATCTACAAAATGCAGTGTTGGGCTTTGCCAAAGTACACACATTTAATACTGCACCGAAGGAAACCGACCTCTTGTTTAATTAACCTTCTCATTGTAAGACAACCACAGGGCTCTCGTAACGGAAACTGTTCGTTTTCCCAAGCATAATTCTGATACAAGTGATACAGGAGGTGTCTGGGCCTGTTTTATGTCATTGACTTGGGGATCACTGCCTTAAAATTGAGGGATCTGTAATGGAGAGTATTTCTCTTGTGAGATTATAAAATCACTTTGAGAGAATGAGATCATTTTCTTAGTCCATGTTGTGATTATTACCTAAATTACAGAACCCATGGCATCTTAAGTCATGAAACACATGGGATCTGTCTCGAGCTTAACAAATAAATGTGTTTTAATATGCCGAATGATTGGATTATGGTCACATTTTCAGCTCTGTTTCTTGGAGGGCGTCCATGGACTTTAGTTTCATTATTAATTGAGATTAAGTGATTTAGCCTGTTTCATACAATGTTCTTACATGTAAAATAAACCCGAGAATGATTTATAAGGTGGTGAAGACACACGTGGTTCCGGTTCTGTCCATTATGTTGTAATATGTGTCATGGTAACATTCATACAATGACTGCAATAGCTGCTCTCCTTGTGTGTATGTTGTTTATAGACATTCTGATTAATACAAATAGTATGAATTCTTTAGAGACCCGCAAGTACTCACTCATGCAGTATTAGACTGCTGTCTGCAATGTTTCGAGAGTGTAATTTATGGACTTTGCTTTGCCATGTAGAGTTTACAAGCTGACTTTTTTTTTTCTTTTCAATTAATATTAAAGATTTAGCAATGACATCACAATTCACAGTAAGGTGACACACTGCAATTCATCCTCTTCTCTGTCTGCTCCCTAAGCCGACGGCCAGGTGAGAAGGACATCTCTTATAGCAATGATTGAGAGGGAGCTAAGATGGAGGCGTCCAGTTGGAGGACAAAGACGTGGATTTCTACATATAATTTTATTTTTCACCACTCACAAATAAATATTTGTTAAATATAGGGATAAGGAAACATAACGTTAAACTTTAACTCCTTTAGGACCAGAGTTAGTTATGTTGTTTATTGGGACAGTCATGACATTCATTCATTAGTGGGATGGCAAACCGTTCTGTGTTGACGAAGGGTAGGTGACGCAGACAGTGGTGAGAGTTTGTTCCCGAAAGATTTAACAGCAGGACAGTTTTACTGACAAACACCAATAACATAGATACAGGTTTTAATGTACTATTTCCATTTTAGACAGAAACCTTGGTAAATTGATACATGACTTATTGTGATTTCTGGAACGTAGCGCTATAAATAAAGTTTACAGAGGTTTTCGTGGTAGATATATTCAGGGTACGTCCGTTAAGTTATTAGATTTGACTATAAATTGTTTTGCTGGGGGCTCTTCTTATCTGTGATGAACATGTGATTGACAAATGTTTTCCACTGACAATACAGACCTCACACCAAAATGAAACGGCTGTGACTCACAGTATGTCCAGCTGGCATTGTGTTTTCTTTCACAGCGGGGAGAACTGCTCATGTTCTGAAAACAAAAAATAAGGACTTGTTCATAACATAAATGTAAAATAAATTATCTTAAATTTGATAAAACATATTACAATAAAGTAAATTTAAGAAAAAAAAGCTAAGTTAAGCATGATTCTTTACAAATCTGGGTATGTCAGATTGTAGGCCAGCATATGTGGAGCTGAGAATAGAATTGGCTCTTATTGTCTACATTACGATAGCCACAGTTTAATGAAGAGATCCTCTTTGTCACTCATTGAAAGAAGGTATTTCTTCCGATGGTGTATATTAGTTTGCCAACAGCTTTCCAGTTTATTCCCACATTTCAGAGACTCCCAACCTGGCTGCACCTTTCATATAAAATTGGATGTATGTGTTTTCGACTCAGCTTGTCCTCCCAATCCGTTCTTTATTTACCCATGGAATCAGTCAATCTACAAAACGTATTTTGCTGTCCAGTAATTTTCACAAGGAAACATTAAAACAAAAGGAAAACTGAAATGTACAGCATAGTATTTGATGAAATATATTTTGTAAAAATGAACTATTCCTTTTGTCATGTTTTGTGTGTGATAATAGTTATATTTATATCTGTAAACGCGAGGTCACATTGCTTAATTCTATCCTTTCAAAAGCCCCACATAATTCTTAGAAAGTTTAAAAAATAACCAGGAAAGAACTTACAGCTCATTTATAGAAGACAAATTATAAATATTTCGATTTCCGAGTCCCCGGGTTTGATTATACAGAACCACAATCTTAATTATCCTGATGACACGCGTGTCCAGCTCTTCCTAGACATGACTCCCATCCCTTACCCAGCTTCCTGCCCCTGTCCTACCCACTATCTTCATTCTCCCCTATATTCTTCTAGTCTTTCCCTCTTTTCACTTGTCTTTTTTTTCTGTCCTTTAATTTGGTTTTCATTTCCCACTTCGTGTTGCTGTGCTGTGCTGTTTGTGTATGTCTCAGAAAGGTTCTCATTTGGGATTCCTGTTCTTGGTCACTGGTGCATAATTATCTTTTCAACCCAAATGGAGAACTCGATCTGTTTTAACTCCTTCGGTGCTTACAGTGCACATGGGATTGTTGTATGTATTGATTACTCTCCTGCTTAATACTGAAATGTAATATTTAACTGTTATAAAAACTGTTTATTCATATATGTGCAACTGTGTTATTTTTCTCTGTTATTCTGTTTATTTTTTTTTGTCATGAAAAATAAAGATTGTAAAAAAAATTATATATGTTAAAACAAAAGAAGCCCTATAATAGTTACTTCTATTTTAGATTCTGGTCTCTGGCTTTAGTTAGTCTTTTCTATATCTGATATTGATAGAATTTTAAAATATTTAAACTGAGTAATACAATAACACATACATTTAGTAATAAATAGATTTGCCAAAGCTTACTTTTTTTCTGCACAGCACACAAACAAAGAAAAAGCAATAAATCAGGTACGTGATCAGTTAATTCTAATATCTACAGCAGGGGTGCCCAAGAGGTAGATCCCAGATGTTGTAGAACTACAACCCCCATGATGCTTTGCTGCAAGAGTAACTGACAGCTGACTAATCGTGATGGTAATCTGTTATTCTATATAATGTCAAACACTGGTGAAGGTAATGAGAGAATAAAAGAAGACGAGGACTGCAATGGAGGAGAGAAAACAAGGGAGGAAGAGAATGGGATGAATTTACAGATCTTCACGTGATAGAGGAGTGAACATTGTGGTTTAATGCTATTTTGCCATTACACACTCAATACACATTGTTGTAGCTCATGACTCAGTTCAATGTAAAGGTACAGGAATTATATTGAAACAAACACCAGCCGCAAAGACAGTCGATGTAGCGGAGCTCTAACCCTGGCAGGGATCACCAAGAATAGAATCAGAAACTAGAAAATACCAAGTAAATAGCCCACCTCCTCCCCAGCAACTGGGCGACACACAGTTCTGGGAGAACAACTGACTTTATTTCTGCCACACATGGCTTTTATGCATTGCCCCTAGCATGGGGTTTCCAAGTCAAGAATACAAGGTTTTCTTTTCCAAGAGCCTCTGTGTTTGAGAGATAATCGAGCTCCAATTAATATAACTGAATTATCTCTCAAATACAGAAACTTACAGATATTTTAATATACCCCAAAAAATACATAAAAACAGTACATGAACCCCACAAAATATTCCCGAACAGCCCCGATCTGAGAGCACAACAGATGCAAAAAGCACTCAGATTGGTTTGGTAGAATGAAAGTTATTGTCGAACACAGTTTTGACCGACCGGCTTTTGGGAGGTCCTGTGCGAACAGCGACGAATGCTCACCCTGGCTGCTATGGAGTGAATGCTCCCCCTGTTCGGTAGATTCTATCTGCCCGGGTTCACGGAAACGCGAGGCCGAAAAACAGTTCCAGGCGTTCGATGACCAAGTACCGCTGCCTGCATTCGGGAGACAAAATGGCCACCATGTACTAGACTACGTGCGTTCAGTTATACAAATGGTGGCCACCCAGGAAAAGCACTCAAGCAAAGGTGAGTAAAGTCGTTAATTTGTGGTTAACAGCCAGTAGAGGTCAGTGTTCACTGGGGCATAACCAGGGACAACACACAAGTCTTTCAGGAGACGAACAAGGGGGAACAGACAACCGAACATAAAAGAATGGAGTCTGCTACAGTGGAGAATCAGTGGATTGGCGCTAGTATAGGTGTAGGTTCTGCTCCTCTGATGTCTAAAACCACTCACAAGACACCACAAAATAAAGCAAATAAAATAAACAAAGCAAATAACAAAATACACAAATAACCACACCAATAATGCTTAGTTAATATAAGCAACCCCACTCCCTCTAGAATGTAAGCTCATTAAACAGGGCACTCAACCCCTCTGTTCCTGTGCACCTATTTCTCTGGTTACAATTAGGTGTCTGTTAGTCCATCCATTGTACAGCGCTATGGAACTTGCTGGTGCTATATAAATAATAAAATAATAATGTACATCCTGATTAACCTGTAAAACAGACAGAAAGCACTATCATGGTGTAATACAGTTAAACTACTGGTAATACCACGTATAGCAGGCTCTGGCCATATTGGCATGTACATGGTATGACTGCTTTCCCTGATCTTCGTCCTCCCCTTCACCACCAGAAATAATAGAGGGACCTCATATTGAAGGTGAATGACAGCAGGTTCTAATTCCAATAAGATAAATATTAGCACAGCAATAAATGAAATCCAATAAAAGAAAACCCCGTCAAAATAGATAAAATGTCCACATCGAAATTACATCACAATTTGTTTTAAACTTGTATTAATCGTTTTTATAATAGGAATAATAATAATAATAATGCTATAGGTTTCTAAACAAAAACACAATTTCTAGAGGTATTTGCAACAAGGGCCACTAGATGGCAGCAGCTTCCTTATTAACGAAATGGAATGTGAGCCACATTTTATCAGTACTTTCTCTAGGTGCCTGAAGGGGGCGCACGATCCACAGTAAAAATGCTGGAATGTCTTCAAGAAAAACTGTGAATCTGGGAGCCCCGAAGCTTTTCCCAACTTTACTATATATAAAGGATCACAGTAAGTTCAAATTATTCAAGATCCAATATTTTATATGTTCAGTTTCAATGAGTTTAATGTGAATATTATACAGAAATTAGGACCTCCTAAAATAATATCCAAATATTCTAAACTTTCAAATACGCTAATAATTATAATAATAATAAAAATAATAATAATTGTAAAATATACAGGGTTCCTTTTTTGTCTTAGACCAAAATAACATTTTGCAAACTGATTTTAAAATATAACTAGTTTGGGGGAGTTTTAGGTTCATAATAATTCGTATTAGTTTAATAACATTTTAAATTAATTAAACTTGTAACTATTATTCAAATTAAAAAGACAGGAATTCTGACTGCAAAATTCACACACACGTATAGCAACTAAAGTTGTATATTTAATAAAATGTATATAATGAAAGTATTGATTGTAATTGTTTTTTTTAATTTAATTAAATGGGGAAAAATATGCAAAAATTATCTCTCGACCCCAGCAACTTCCAGTAGAAAACCTCAGCATATATTAATATTTTCTAATTAATCATCTCAATATTTACACTTTTTTTTCTGTAAAATCTGTATTTTTATCGAATCCAATATGTATCCATATCACACATGTATCTAAAACTATTGTTTTATCATAAGATTGTATTTCCTAACTTAAAAAGTAAAAATTAGCATCTAAAAAAATCTGTGCAGAATATTAGTAATTATAACGATAAACTGCAGTTGTTTAATTTCATAGTAAAATCTGTGCAAATCCACAGAGAGATCCATCCCCACTGCTCAGCCCAAACTGGAAATCGTCACGTGTTAAATAAAAATAAACATATATTATACAGAGCTACACAATACATGACCATTTATTGATTTTTTTAAATTTTTGTTTATTTTTTTATTATTAGTTTGAAGTGAAATTTAGTTGCAATATTTGCAGAATTCCTTGTGTTATTGTTTGTGAAATATCAATAACGGAAATGAAATTAAAAATATATATAATTTGACTTTGTATTTATTTGCTTCAGAATATATAACTGTAATATCAAGGTTTTACCATTTTATTTTATCCACTAATTTACTTAACTTTCCTCTTTCAATTATCTAAGGAGTTGCAGTGAAAGTTAGAAGCAGCAGATATGGGAACGTTCTCTAATCCAGCTAGAGGTACAGCCTGGGTATATTATCACACTGTGTCATTAGATTATCCATTTACTTCGATTTGATGTTTAGTTAATTATCCCCACACACTTACATAGACCTTTTCCATCAAACTGATATTTATTCTAAATTATATTGGGGTGTATATCTATTTATAAACACAGACTTTTATCTGTATATTTTCCCCATTAAACTAAAATGTTAAAAATGCACAAAAAACACGTTTGAGCCAAGTAGGACCCCTGTAGCTTCCATGGCTCTGTAGTTGGGGGTTTGTATTTATTTACCCCTCTCTTGTTACAATCTTATCAAGTACTTGCTGAGCCAATGCTAACTATTCTGAATAAATTAATTACCAGTAGGCCAGCTTGCTCTGTGCACTAATTAACCCACTCTGATTAGCCCTAATGAGGGCATTAGATGATAATGCTCTCTATGCGATTCATACAAGGAACAGTTTAATTTTTATTTTATTTAATAACATTCTTTTAACAGTACTGCTAATAAAATCCGAAAACCATTAAACGTTATAAAATAGCAAGGTTAAATTGGAGGATTATATATAGCTATTTCTAATCAGTATGTGATAAAAAGGACACAATACAATTTATCTCACATTGTAATCATTGGATTCGCCATACACATAGTTAGATCGATCTAAATCTGTCAACATGCTCACATCCCAAATTCTCATTTTATAAATAAATTAAGAAACTCCTCTATACCTGGAAGAGATCAGTATTAAAACACAAACACTACGAACGAGGAAATGCCAGGACCATGTTTCTAGAAAAAATACAAAAGAAATTGATATTTTATAAATTAAAGTGTGAAAATGTTCCACAATACGCTGGCTTTATCATAATGTAAATACCACTAGCAGAAGATCCAGCCAATTTAAAGATCTTTCTTTGTGATGAATGAATGTAACGATATTAATATTATTGGAATATTACTGAGCCTGTAACATAATAACAAAATAACACAAACAAGGCTTTCATTACTTGTAATTGTTTGATTCCACTAGCTGTGTATTCAGCTCCCCTCACTGTATAATAACACTTGCTACAATATATGCTGGGATTCTGGACTGGGAGTTTAAATCTCGTTTTGCTCCTTAAAGTTTAAACACACCATATTTGGAAAAGAGAAAAAAAAAAGGAAAAAAGTGAGGAAAAAAAAAAAGAGTACTTTCACAACATGTGTAGGGTTCTGGGGAAGCAGTGTCTGCCTGCTGATTGGCTAACAGATAATCATACTGGCTCCAGATTGGATGAAAGTTTGGGAAGGGGGTGTGGGCTGTGGGCAGTAAAAGCTAAGCTCACTGAAAAAAAAGTTTAGGAAGTTCTGCCTAGCTGGGATAGAAGGCTGCATTGGAGAGACCAGGGGAGCTGGAACTGCAGCCACAATTCTCTGGCCTTCCTGGTCTATGTGCCCTTTGGTGTCCTGGGCCTGAGTTTTATTGAGTGAGAGTTTGCTGGACAAGAGGATGCAGAAGTATAGCTGAGGACTGGACAGAGTGATTGTGATTGAGTCTACCTCTCCTCCCTCAGGGGGAAGCTTGCACTCTGTCACCTTCGCCTCTGTGGAGTGGCAGTCTCCTTCCTCAGCCCCAATGATGCAAGCTCGCTACTCTGTGGCTGACCCCAATGCTCTGGGGGTTGTGCCCTACCTGAGTGAGCAGAACTACTACAGAACAGCTGGGACTTACAGCAGCATGGCCACCCCAATGAGTGTTTACCCTGGCCACGAGCAGTACACTCCAGGGATGGGAAGGTCCTATGGACCCTACCACCACCACCAGCCAACAGCACCCAAGGACCTGGTGAAACCCCCCTACAGTTACATTGCACTCATCACCATGGCCATTCAGAACGCCCCTGAGAAGAAGATCACCCTAAATGGGATTTATCAATTCATTATGGATCGATTTCCTTTTTACCGAGAGAACAAGCAGGGTTGGCAGAACAGCATCAGGCATAACCTGTCCCTCAATGAGTGCTTTGTCAAGGTGCCCAGGGACGATAAGAAACCTGGCAAAGGCAGCTACTGGACCCTGGACCCTGACTCCTACAACATGTTCGAGAATGGCAGCTTCCTCAGGAGGAGGAGGAGGTTCAAGAAGAAGGATGTCTGCAAAGACAAGGATGAAAGGCACATCAAGGACCAGGGCAAGCTTCAAAGCTCCATCTCCAGCATGGACATGGCCAAGGACCTCGGCCACGAGAAGAAGATCGTCATCAAGAGCGAATCCCCCGAGCTGCCGGTGATTACCAAGGTGGAAAACGTCAGCCCTGGGGGTGGCAGTGCCATGCAGGACAGTCCTAGGAGTGTGGCATCTACTCCATCGGTGTCCACAGAGAGCTCCCTCCCTGAGCACCACCCAGCCAGCAACGGGCTCTCAGGGTTCAGTGTGGAGAACATCATGACCTTAAGGACTTCTCCTCATGGGGAGATCAGCCCTGTGCCAGCTGTACCTTGCAGGACGGGCATGGTGCCCTCATTGCCTATAAACTATGCTCAGACTCAGCCCTCTCTGTACAGCCAGGCGTGCACCCAAGGAATGGACACTAGTGGGAGCTATCAGTGCAGTATGAGAGCCATGAGCCTATACACAGGTGACAGGCCAAGCCACATGTGTGTCCCCACCTCACTGGAAGAGACCATCTCAGACCATCACAATGGTACAACGTCCCCATTAAATTCCATGAGCCTTGGCACAAACCAGGATAGTGTCCTAACCTCCAGCCACCACCAGCAGAGTGGGTCCACTGGACAGGCTGCCTCCTGGTACCTGAACCACAGTGCAGACCTCAGCCACCTCTCTGGGCACACCTTTGGGTCCCAGCAACCGACTTTCACAAATGTCAGAGAAATGTTTAACTCTCAGCGCCTGGGCATTGAAAGCTCAGCCCTCAGTGAGCATCAGGTGAGCGGTAACAACAGCTGTCAGATACCCTATAGATCGTCTCCCTCCATATACCGACATGCCACCCCCTACCCTTATGACTGCACTAAGTATTGACGTAAACCAGCTTGTTCGGACTGGCTTAAGTGACAATAAAAAACACCTTAAACAGTTACAAACAAAACCAAAGGGTTCTTCTTAAGAACAAAGGAACAGCTGGCAAGCCATTGACTTTGGTAAATATATAAAATATATATTATACAGATAGCTATATCATGTTTAACAAGTAAGACGTACTTGAATAAAATGAAGATTATTTAATTAAAAAAAAAACTAGCCATAAAATATACAAAATAAATAAATAAATAAAATCGTCAGATCTGTGCCAAAATGTGTGATCTGGAATGAAAAGTAAGGACCAACCGTTACAGACCGTGTGATGTGAAAAAATACTATACATTTCTCATATTGTTTTCTGTAAATTGTGTGAAACAGGCTGAAATTCAGAATCATTAATTATAATATTTAAAGTTGAGTTCACTGGATTTATTGTTTAATTGTTGCCAGCAAGTTTCTGATTGCCAAACTGAAAACAAACAAACAACATAGTGCTTTATTCATCCTTCTGTATAAATATTAGCGATAGGATTTCTTACACAGTTTATATTTTCCATTTTTTTCCTATTCATAAATGAGATTATTTATTTTTTCCCTCTTTCGGTGGGACAGAAATGTTAATTCTTTCGTTGTAATTGTGCAGTCTGTTTCTGAGCATTCCTGGCCACTTCTGTTCGTGTTATTCGTTGTGTTTGTGGTCCCAACTATTTGTATTTTACAATAAACAGTCGCTGTGTTACAGCTTAAATATTGTTACAACTCTGTGTGTTCTTTTGGTTAAATTATTTCAAACGATCTGACATCTTAATAAACACAATTCGTATCAACTGTATCGTTATTGTTTAATGGCATTCGATACAAATTAATTAACAAACAATATTGATGTAAATAAATAAACAAACGCACAACAGCCTCATGTAATACACACTAAGGTGGTGGAGAATTATTTCTCTAAGTTCTCAATATTATGATATAATTTATATACACATTGGATCACTTTGCAGAGTTATCTGAATGATAGAATGTGTACTAACCTATGGAGAAAGATGCTTTCGTTTTATTATATAATAAAATGATAAATATTATTAATTTGTCCTACTTTCAATCTGTTTAGTAATAGTGTGATGGTTTAATCAGTCCAATAATAACACTGGTGAATAAGGTAGATCCAGGGTCCATCTGTCAGTACGAGGAAGCGGACTAACACCGTGGGAGTGAATTGCTCTATATTTGGATATAAATTGAAACAATGATTTGCTCCGAGTTGTGGCTTTAAATACAGCATTCAATACACAATGTAATGTGATGGATACAAGGCAGAGAGGTCAGGTGAGTGTGTTCAACGAATAAAATCTTTCATTTTCTGGAAAACGGATCTATTTCTAATCAAATGGTTTCATATATGTTTGAATGGCTAAACTCTGTTTATTTCTTATTAATTCAATGATTTCCACGGACAAGCGGTGTAGATATTGCGTTTAGCATCCTATAGATTATTGTGATATATTTCTGGGTTATTAAGGAATTGCCTTTTCTGAAGATATCTGTCAGTCACTGTGTATATTCGTTGTATGAGCCCTGAATGGGTTAATAGAACCCCATCTGCACAGTTGGGTAAGGCCACCTGTCTGGGTGTAACGAGAATTCATTTTAAACAACATTCTGGGACAACGTTCTAAAAGTAGCGCAATCAGCGGGAACATTCTATTGGTTGCCATGGTGACTGCTCCATATTTACAATTTAGAATGTTGTCCAGGATTACTCGCAGTAAAGTGATAAAGCTGTTAATCTCCCCCTGGACAGACCGGATAGTGATATTTAACACGGTTTCACTGTACATGTATGTAATATGTGCAACATGTCTAAATCCTCTCTAAGGGGATCGCAGCCAACGAGAAACCCTTATTCTGTGTGTTCCATTATATAACAGCACTTATTGTGAACATGCAATATTGTGATTAGAAAGGGTAATAATAAGATATTCAGGGAGCAGTCATGGTACACAGTGTGTGCGTAGTGATATGTCAGTTTGTATTTATTATTGATACATTGACTATAACGAAATACAAATTACACAGATATAGTGAGATGGCTACAGTGTGACATCTAATATTAGAACGGTCCTCCTGTCATTCCATGGATTGCAAACAATATATTGATTTTATTCAAATAAACCAGGAGGGGAGGGGGCAACCCCTGAAATAAACTGTTACAGGCCTAAACTTTACAGGAGACCTTACCAGCCCTGTACTACAACTCCCAGAATAGTTTACTAACCTATGGCTGGCTGAGATTTGTGGAAGCTGGGGGCAGTAGAGTAACACAGTAATGTCAAGGCGTGCGCTATATAGAGTGTAAGCTCTTCGGGGCAGGGCTCTCTACGCTGTGTGTGTGTGAATTATTCATGTTACAAGTGATTGGTATGTTCTGTCTGCCCATTGCTATGATTCCTGTTAAAAAGGCAACATAATCCAGAGCGCAGTACAAGGGTGACTGAAATAACTGCAACAAACGACATGTGACTTTAAGGGGTCTGTTCAACTGAGTTTATAATCTAATAGATATGGTGGCAGTGTATAAATAAAATAACAGTGATTATCTCTAATCTGCATTATTTATTGCAGAATGAATGGAAAACCGTCACAGCTGCTAAAATTGTATAAAACGATTGTCTGTCTGTTTGTCTGTCTGCCAATGGTATTAATTAAAAATCTACTTTTCTAAATGCATCAATTGTGAGTGGAGACAGGGCTATTCAATAAAGTGAGAATTTAAAGCGATTGTCACATTTAAGGTCAAAGTAACCGAATTCGAAACATGGGTTGCCGGCTATGCTCTCAGTTCGGCTTTTCTCTATTTCAATTTAAAATTCTCTTTAGAAAATAGCCGTGGAGATTGATGCGAATTAACCTGCTGAACAAACTTTAAATGGTTTATTCACGAAACAGTGTGAAATGTGGAGAATTTGTAAAAAAAAATTAAAAATAAAAAAAATTGTATATCACACATTTTGTCCTAAAATCTCTAAACTGGCTATTATATTTATTGTCCACTGACTATATGTATATTATCAATCCGAATATTCATTGTCCACTGACTGTATATATTACATTATTCTGGATATTCATTGTCCACTGACTGTATATATATTAATCTAGATATTCATAGTCCACTGACTGTACATATTATACTAATCGAGATATTCATTGTCCACTGACTATATATTATATATATTACATCGATCTGAATATTTATTGTCCACTGACTGTACATATATTATATTACATTATATTAATCTGGATATTCATTGTCCATTGACTGTACATATTATATTAATCTAGATATTCAATGTCCACTGACTGTACATATTATATTAATCTAGATATTTATTGTCCACTGACT
Organism: Pelobates cultripes; assembly: GCA_933207985.1. Taxonomy (NCBI): domain Eukaryota; kingdom Metazoa; phylum Chordata; class Amphibia; order Anura; family Pelobatidae; genus Pelobates; species Pelobates cultripes. The sequence goes on along the minus strand of OW240923.1, from coordinate 9,280,297 downwards.
GTATAATTTATATTAATCTGGATATTCATTGTCCACTGAATGTATATATTATACTAATCTAGATATTCATTGTCCACTGACTATTTATTATATATATTACAACAATCTGAATATTCATTGTCCACTGACTGTACATATATTATATTAATCTGGATATTCATTGTCCATTGACTGTATACATTATATTAATCTAGATATCCATTGTCCACTGACTGTATATATTATATTAATCTATATATTCAATGTCCACTGACTGTATATATATTATAATAATCTAGATATTCATTGCCCACTGACTGTACATATATTAGATTATATTAATCTGGATATTCAATGTCCACTGACTGTATATATTATATTAATCTAGATATCCATTGTCCACTGATTTTACATATTACATTATTCTGGATATTGATTGTGCACTAACTGTATATATTAGATTAATCTGGATATTCATTGTCCACTGACTGTATATATTATATTAATTTGGATATTCCGTGTCCACTGATTGTCTATATTATATTAATCTAGATATTCAATGTCCACTGACTGTACATATTATATTAATCTTGATATTCAATGTCCACTGACAGTATATATTATATTAATCTAGATATTCAGTGTCCTGTGACTGTACATATTATATATTAATCTAGATATTCAGTGTCCAGTGACTATATTATATTAATCTGGATATTCATTGTCCACTGACTGTATATATTATATTAATTTGGATATTCAGTGTCCACTGATTGTCTATATTATATTAATCTAGATATTCATTGTACACTGACTGTACATATTATATTAATCTAGATATTCAATATCCACTGGCTATATATATATATATTATATTAATCTGGGTATTCAGTGTCCTGTGACTATATTATATTAATCTAGATATTCAGTGTCCAGTGACTGTACATATAATATATTTAGATATTCAGTGTCCAGTGACTATATTATATTAATCTGGATATTCATTGTCCACTGACTGTACATATTATATTAATCTGGAAATAATTATTGTCCATTGACTGTATATATTATATTAATCTGGATAGTCATTGTCCACTGACTATATATATTATATTAATCTGGATATTCAGTTTCTGGTGACTGTACATATTATATATTAATCTGGATATTCAGTGTCCACTGACTGTATATATTATATTAAACTAGATATTAATTGTCCACTGACTGTATTTATATTATAATATATTAATCTGGATACTTATTGTCCACTGACTATATATATTATATTAATCTGGATATTCATTGTCCACTGACTGTATATATTATATTAATCTAGATATTCATTGTCCACTGACTGTAGATATTACATTATTCTGGATATTCATTGTGCACTGACTGTATATATTATATTAATCTGTATATTCACTGTCCACTGACTGTACGTATTCTATTAATCTAGATATTTATTGTCCATTGACTATATATAATATTAATCTAGATATTCAGTTTCCTGTGACTATAAATATTATATTAATCTAGATATTCAATGTCCACTGACTGTATATATTATATTAATCTGGGTATTCAGTTTCCTGTGACTATATTATATTAATCTAGATATTCAGTGTCCAGTGACTGTACATTTTATATATTAATTTAGATATTCAGTGTACAGTGACTATGTTAAATTAATCTGGATAGTCATTGTCCACTGACTATATATATTATATTAATCTGGATATTCAGTTTCCGGTGACTGTACATATTATATTAATCTGGATATTCAGTTTCCGGTGACCGTACATATTATATTAATCTGGATATTCATTGTCCACTGACTGTATATATTAGATTAATCTGGATAGTCATTGTCCACTGACTATATATATATTATATTAATCTGGATATTCAGTTTCCGGTGACTGTACATATTATATTAATCTGGATATTCAGTTTCCGGTGACCGTACATATTATATTAATCTGGATATTCATTGTCCACTGACTGTATATATTATAATATACTAATCTGGATACTTATTGTCCACTGACTATATATATTAATCTGGATATTCATTGTCCACTGACTGTATATATTATATTAATCTAGATGTTCATTGTCCACTGACTGTAGATATTACATTATTCTGGATATTGATTGTGCACTAACTGTATATATTAGATTAATCTGGATATTCATTGTCCACTGACTGTATATATTATATTATAATATATTAATCTGGATACTTATTGTCCACTGACTATACATGTTGTATTAATCTGGATAGTCATTGTCCACTGACTATATATATTATATTAATCTGGATATTCAGTTTCCGGTGACTGTACATATTATATTAATCTGGATATTCAGTGTCCACTGACTGTATATATTATATTAATCTGGATATTCATTGTCCACTGACTGTATATATTATAATATACTAATCTGGATACTTATTGTCCACTGACTATATATATTAATCTGGATATTCATTGTCCACTGACTGTATATATTATATTAATTTGGATATTCAGTGTCCACTGATTGTCTATATTATATTAATCTAGATATTCATTGTACACTGACTGTACATATTATATTAATCTAGATATTCAATATCCACTGGCTATATATATATATATTATATTAATCTGGGTATTCAGTGTCCTGTGACTATATTATATTAATCTAGATATTCAGTGTCCAGTGACTGTACATATAATATATTTAGATATTCAGTGTCCAGTGACTATATTATATTAATCTGGATATTCATTGTCCACTGACTGTACATATTATATTAATCTGGAAATAATTATTGTCCATTGACTGTATATATTATATTAATCTGGATAGTCATTGTCCACTGACTATATATATTATATTAATCTGGATATTCAGTTTCTGGTGACTGTACATATTATATATTAATCTGGATATTCAGTGTCCACTGACTGTATATATTATATTAAACTAGATATTAATTGTCCACTGACTGTATTTATATTATAATATATTAATCTGGATACTTATTGTCCACTGACTATATATATTATATTAATCTGGATATTCATTGTCCACTGACTGTATATATTATATTAATCTAGATATTCATTGTCCACTGACTGTAGATATTACATTATTCTGGATATTCATTGTGCACTGACTGTATATATTATATTAATCTGTATATTCACTGTCCACTGACTGTACGTATTCTATTAATCTAGATATTTATTGTCCATTGACTATATATAATATTAATCTAGATATTCAGTTTCCTGTGACTATAAATATTATATTAATCTAGATATTCAATGTCCACTGACTGTATATATTATATTAATCTGGGTATTCAGTTTCCTGTGACTATATTATATTACCTAGATATTCAGTGTCCAGTGACTGTACATTTATATATTAATTTAGATATTCAGTGTACAGTGACTACAGCAATTAATTCGATAGTCATTAACTACTGACTATATATATATATTAATTCGATATTCAGTTTCCGTGATCAGCATTATATTAATCTGATATTCAGTTTCCGGTGACCGTATATATTATATTAATCTGGATATTCATTGTCCACTGACTGTATATATTAGATTAATCTGGATAGTCATTGTCCACTGACTATATATATTATATTAATCTGGATATTCAGTTTCCGGTGACTGTACATATTATATTAATCTGGATATTCAGTTTCCGGTGACCGTACATATTATATTAATCTGGATATTCATTGTCCACTGACTGTATATATTATAATATACTAATCTGGATACTTATTGTCCACTGACTATATATATTAATCTGGATATTCATTGTCCACTGACTGTATATATTATATTAATCTAGATGTTCATTGTCCACTGACTGTAGATATTACATTATTCTGGATATTGATTGTGCACTAACTGTATATATTAGATTAATCTGGATATTCATTGTCCACTGACTGTATATATTATATTATAATATATTAATCTGGATACTTATTGTCCACTGACTATACATGTTGTATTAATCTGGATAGTCATTGTCCACTGACTATATATATTATATTAATCTGGATATTCAGTTTCCGGTGACTGTACATATTATATTAATCTGGATATTCAGTGTCCACTGACTGTATATATTATATTAATCTGGATATTCATTGTCCACTGACTGTATATATTATAATATACTAATCTGGATACTTATTGTCCACTGACTATATATATTAATCTGGATATTCATTGTCCACTGACTGTATATATTATATTAATCTAGATGTTCATTGTCCACTGACTGTAGATATTACATTATTCTGGATATTGATTGTGCACTAACTGTATATATTAGATTAATCTGGATATTCATTGTCCACTGACTGTATATATTATATTATAATATATTAATCTGGATACTTATTGTCCACTGACTATATATGTTGTATTAATCTGGATATTCAATGTCCACTGACTGTATATATTAGATTAATCTGGATAGTCATTGTCCACTGACTATATATATTATATTAATCTGGATATTCAGTTTCCGGTGACTGTACATATTATATTAATCTGGATATTCAGTGTCCACTGACTGTATATATTATATTAATCTGGATATTCAGTGTCCACTGACTGTACATATTATATATTAATTTAGATATTCAGTGTCCAGTGACTATGTTATATTAATCTGGATATTCAGTGTCCTGTGACTATATTATATTAATCTGGATATTCAATGCTTTGTTGTATATTGCATGTTTTGTTGCTGTATGATATGTATCTACCAAGTGATATTATGTGTACATTGCTGTATAGTGGACAGGGGCGGACTGACCACTCGGGCACTTCGGTCATGGACCGAGGGCCCGAGGCAGTCAGGGGCCCGGCAGCACAGCCTTGTTCCAGCTGGAGAGATCAGAGATCTCTCCAACTGGAACAGCAAAAAATAATAAAATAAAACTTTTTAATTGATAGGTTGTGGGGCCCCTGATGCAGCACGGGGCCCCACAACCTACCGCTCTGCTAGTCACACCTCCCCCCCCCATGGAGACCTGGCAGCTTCACCTCCTCCCTGCCAGGTCTCCGGCTTCCTCTCCCATGCGGCTCTGTGTGATGGGAGAGGCGGGGCCAGGAAGTGACATCACTTCCTGTTTACTCCTCTCACACAGAGCCCAGCGAGGGGAAGGAGCAGCAGCCGGGGAGAGAAGAGGGAGCAGAGATGCAGGTAGGCACCAACCACCCCCTCCCCCCCCCCTCACTGTCACTAGTCAGTCCCCTCCCCCACTGTCACTAGTCACCCACTCCCTCACTCTGTCACCAGTCACCCCCACTCACTGTGTCTCCCCCTCACTCTGCCACCACTCAACCCCTCCCTCCCTCACTCTGCCACCAGGTACCCCCTCACTCTGCCACCTGTCACAACCTCCCACACTCTTCCACCTGTCACCTTCTCCCTCACACACTCTGTCACCTGTCACATATGCATTCACACAGACACTATATACAAAAAAGCACATGTAGTCATCCAGACATGCACAAGTGCATTCACACAGACTCAAATACAAACATGCATTGATACACGGGTCTTCACAATACACACATCCAAAGGAATGCCGTATTATGAATTATATTTAACATTTATTAAAATGCACATATATTTGGCCTTCAAAGGGCCTGGGATCTAATTTTGCCCGGGGGCCCCAAAGGCTCTCAGTCCGCCCCTGATAGTGGATATATAATGATAGTATGTGTACATTGCTGTATAATAGATATATAGTGATATTATGTGTACATTGCTGTATAATAGATATGCCCTCTCTAGATACCAATATAAGCCTGGTGGGTGGGGGTGGAGGGAGGGGGTAAAACAGATCTGTTCACTATTTTTAAATTGACTCTCAAATTCAAGGTAACAAAAAGCCGAAGTTGAAACTTCTGACACAGGGCTATTTACTAACGTGAGAATTCAAAGAGTCCAAACAGGAAGTAAAGCTGACTGAGGAAAATGTCCTATTTCGGCTACTATGCCCTTAAATGTGAAATTCTGTTTGTATTCTGACTTTACAGAGTAGCCTGATACAGAGGCACATAGTCTGAACTGGTAAGATCATTGAGCAGGGCCCTCCACCTCTCTGTTCCTGTACGTCCAGTTGTCTGGTTACAATTACATGTCTGTTAGTCCACCCATTGTACAGGGCTACGGAATCTGATGGCGCTATATAAATAATAAAATAATAATAATTGGAAGAAGGAGATAATCTGTATCATTCCACCAATCGCTGTCCAATAGCAGTCATGCCATACTGTCCGCTGATTCCACATGGCATTGAGACAGGCACTAATATCCCATATATATTTGGTTATATCCAGGGAATTCACATTATACCGATGGGATTATCAGTAATTTACCTATAACGCATCATTAATGCCAGAAATCGCAGTGTGTGTATGTACATATTTTATATATTGTGATTTCTGATGCTCAGCTATCCAGCAATCAGCCTGCCTCCTGACTAAATATAATAAATAATAAGGTTACAGCTTTGGGATTATTAATTAATTAATAGTGAGAATAGAATTAGAAGAATGTGTTCATATTGTGAACTAATGCCTTTCCTTGCAATGTGAGCTGTTATAAGGCAATGTTCTAACTGAGCAGCAGTCACCATGGTATTATATCCCCAAGTCACCATTAACCAGCTGCATGCCAGGCAGTGTATGGTTAACTCATCCCTCATCAGTGGGGCCTGCCTGCATTGGAATAACAGTTCACCTGTTTGTTACGATTGTTAACCTGTGCACCCTGCAAAATCTGAGTTATTTTCTACTTTCTTAGCTATAACCCTTTCTAAAGGCATCACAAAAGAGCAGGTTTCATTGCTGGTTTCATTGCTGCTGGAGACACATCCACACACATCCACACACAGTACATAACCACAAACAGTATACACACACACACACACACAATATACATATATCCACACACAGTACATAACCACACACGGTATACACACACAGTATACAGCCACAAACAGTATACACACACACAAACACACACACACACAATATACATATATACACACACATTATATATCCATAAATACACACAGTATATACCCACACACACGGTATACATACACACAGTATATTATACATATATCTATATCTATATATATATATATATATATATATATATATACACACACACACACACACACAGTACATATACATACACACACAGTATATATCCACACACACAGTATATATACATACACACACAGTATATATCCACACACACACACACAGTATAAATCCAAACACACACAGTATAAATCCAAACACACACAGTATATAACTACACACACAGCATATATCCACACACCGTATATAACTACACACACAGTATACATCCACAAACACAGTATACATACATACATACACAAATACACATAGTATATATACACACGCACAATATACATACATACACACAGTATATTTCCACACAGTCACACAGAGTATATATACATACATACACATATACACATACACACACATATACACACGCACAATATACATACATACACATACACACACACAATATATAGCAACACACACAGTATATATACACACACATATCCACACACAGTATACACACACACACAATATATATCCACACACAGTATACCCCCCCACACACACACAATATATCCACACACAGTATACCCCCCACACACAATATACACACACAGTATATATCCACACACACAGTATATACCTACACACACAGTATACACACACACACACAGTATATACACACAAACACACAGTATATACCCACACACGGTATATATACACACACGGTATATATCCACACACACAGTATATACCCACACACACAGTATATACCCCCACACACACAGTACACACACACAGTATATATACACAAACACAGTATATACCCACACACACACACACAGTAGATATCCACACACACGGTATATACCCACACACGCACAGTATATATCCACAAACACAGTATACACCCACACACAGCATATACACACACACTATATATACCCACACACACAGTATATATCCACACACACACAGTATATACCCACACACACACAGTATATACCCACACACACAATATATATACACAAACATAATATATACCCACAAACACAGCATATACCCACACACAGCATATACACACACACAGTATATATACCCACACACACAGTATATATCCACACACGCACAGTATATACCCACACACAGCATATACACACACACACAGTATATATACACACAAACACAGTATATACCCTCAAACACAGTATGTACCCACACACAGCATATACACACACACAGTATATATACCCACACACGCACAGTATATACCCACACACAGCATACACACACACACACACACACACACAGTATATACCCACACACACAGTATATATCCACACACACAGTATATTTACATACATACAGTATATATCCACACACACAGTATATATACCCACACGCACAGTATATATCCACACACACACAGTATATTTACATACATACATATAAACTAAGAACTGTTCCAGACTGGCCATGGATTAAATACCCTACATACCTAACCTACTGCCCAGTATGAGAATTTGCTCAGGTTGTGTTTTTGGTCTGAGTCGTGTAATTCTCTAGTCACTCCCAATGTGGATTGTCTGGAATTAAACCAGGAACTGCTATAAAGCTGGGCTGGAAACAGTCCATTAGAAAAACAAAAACGGTTATTTTGGTCTTCCGGGGCAAATCCACTAAACAGCGAATTGGGAACAGACTTGCCCCGGATTATGGTGACTGTTCCTGCTCAATCATCTATTTCATGTACATCATATCAGTTTACTGCACTGACAATCCTTTAAATAAACATTATGACAAGAAAAAGATAACAAATACATTATTATTATTATTATTATTATGTCATTTATATAGCGCCATCAAATTTCGCAGCGCTATACAATGGGTGGACAAACAGATGTATTTGTAACCAGACAAGTTGGACACACAGGAACAGAGGGGTTGAGGGCCCTGCTCAATGAGCTTACATGAGGGAGTGGGGTAAAATGACACAAAAAGGTAAGGATAGTATTAGACTAATGACAGTTGCCGAAGAGGAATCAGTCGGGAGCTATTAACGAATTTAATTGATACGCTTTTATGAAGAAGTGTGTTTTTAACGATTTTTTGAAGGAGTGGAGACTGGGTGAGCATCTAACGGATGAGGGAAGCGAGTTCCACAGGTACAGTGCAGCCCTCAAGAAATCTTGAAGGCGAGCATCAGAGGTGGGAGTGCGGACAGAAGATAGACGTAAGTCTTCAGCAGATTGTAAGGGTCTAGACGGGACATACTTGTGTATAAGGGAGGATAGATAGGTGGGAGCAGCATTATGTAGCGATTTGAAAGCAAGAACCAGAATTTTAAATTGAGCTCTATATTTTATAGGAAGCCAATGTAGGGACTGACAGAAGGGTGAGGCATGGGAGGTGCGGGCGGACAGGAAGATGAGCCTTGCCGCCGCATTCATTATGGACTGTAACGGCGTAAGTTGGGAGCACGTAAGACCACTGAGAAGCGGATTACAGTAGTCAAGGCGAGAAAGGACAGTGGAATGGACCAACACCTTAGTCGCATCTGACGTTAAGTAGGAGCGGATGCGTGCAATGTTTTTGAGATGGAAATGACAGGATTTGGTCAATAGACTGAACATGAGGCTTGAAGGAGAGGTTGGAGTCAAAGAGAACACCTAGGCAGCGAGCCTGCATGGTGGAGCTGATAGTAGCACCGTTGACTTGGAGACAGACAGACACAGGAGTAACAACACATGAGGGAGGAAAGACCAGAATTGCAGTTTTGTTTAAGTTTACTTTAAGGAAGTGGGCAGCCATCCAGTTAGAAATAGCAGAGAGGCAGTCAGAGACACTAGTCAAGAGGGACGGGGAGAGATCAGGAGAGGACGGGTAGATTTGCGTTGTTAGCATAGAAATTTATATTGGAAGCCAAAGGAGCTAATGAGTTTACCAAGGGAGGCAGTATAGATGGAGAACAGTAGGGGACCAAGGACTGAACCTTCGGGGACACCAACAGAAAGGAGTTGGGGAGAAGAAGCAGAGCCAGAGAAAAAAAAAACACTGCAAGAGTGCTGGGAGAGGAAGGAGGAGCACCAGGAGAGAGCAATATCTTGTAGACCACACATAATGCAGGTCCACACATTCTAAGAATCAGCGGAACCTGATCCTTTTCCAGTGCAGCTATTTTTGGCTCAGTTCACTAAAATTCACTATTTAAAGAATAATCAATTTGCCTGGCAGCGGTTGCTTTGTGGGTGCTATATAGCCCTTGCTCTCAGTCCTATAGAAAGCTGGTCCACATGGGCAGAATGGACAGCTATGTTTATCATACTTGTTAACGTAAAACCCATAAAATCTACAGCCCTTAATTGCTGTGAGATTATTTGCCAGTTTACACTGATTAGTGCATTCATTTCACTTATCACTCATTACGTGCTTGAATAAACAAGCACAGGTCAGAGTTGCCTTTATAGGAAGAATGGGTTCAAGGCTTGTTATAGGGTCACTCCTGTATATTTTACATAGACTTACTGGCATTAGATTAAGGGTGTTTCACAGAAACACCTGGGGTCGATTCTCTAGGAAGAATTGTGGAGAATTGACAAGGGAATAGCAAAGTTTAGGTAAAAAAAGCTGACGTGAGAAAAATATTCTCTAGTTTTATTATATGTAAATATTATTGACAAGGGATCGCAAAATTCAGTCCAAACTATCCGAGTTATTTGGGTTGTTTAAGGTTAAATGTTGCAGTTTTGTTTGTCAAGTCTCTCAATTCTTGGTTTTCCAAATGACCTTCATAGAGTAGAGGTCATGGTATAGCCTGGGAGCTTGGTTTGGGCCTCCATCTTTTGAAATTCACTTCCATTTTTGATTTTGCCTACAGATCAACAAGATCTTTCACCATTGCTTTATATATACAGTTGCAAGAAAAAGTATGTGAACCCTTTGGAATGATATGGATTTCTGCACAAATTGGCCATAAAATGTGATCTGATCATCATCTAAGTCACAACAATAGACAATCACAGTCTGCTTAAACTAATAACACACAAAGAATGAAATGTTGCCATGTTTTTATTGAACACACCATGTAAACATTCACAGTGCAGGTGGAAAAAGTATGTGAACCCCTAGACTAATGACATCTCCAAGAGCTAATTGGAGTGAGATGTCAGCCAACTGAAGTCCAATCAATGAGATGAGATTGGAGGTGTTGGTTACAGCTGCCCTGCCCTATAAAAAACACACACCAGTTCTGGGTTTGCTTTTCACAGGAAGCATTGTCTGATGTGAATGATGCCTCACACAAAAGATCTCTCAGAAGACCTACGATTAAGAATTGTTGACTTGCATAAAGCTGGAAAGGGTTATAAAAGTATCTCCAAAAGCCTTGCTGTTTATCAGTCCACGGTAAGACAAATTGTCTATAAATGCAGAAAGTTCAGCACTGCTGCTACTCTCCTTAGGAGTGGCTGTCCTGTAAAGATGACTGCAAGAGCACAGCGCAGACTGCTCAATGAGGTGAAGAAGAATCCTAGAGTGCCAGCTAAAGACTTACAAATGTCACTGGCAAATGCTAACATCCCTGTTAGCAAATCTACAATACGTAAAACACTAAACAAGAATGCATTTCATGGGAGGATACCACAGTGGAAGCCACTGCTGTCCAAACAAAACATTGCTGCACGTTTACAGTTTGCACAAGAGCACCTGGATGTTCCACAGCAGTACCGGTAAAATATTCTGTGGACAGATGAAACCAAAGTTGAGTTGTTTGGAAGAAACACACAACACTATGTGTGGCGAAAAAAAGGCACAGCACACCAACATCAAAACCTCATCCCAACTGTGAAGTATGGTGGTGGGGGCATCATGGTTTGGGGCTGCTTTGCTGCGTCAGGGCCTGGACGGATTGCTATCATCGAAGGAAAAATGAATTCCCAAGTTTATCAAGACATTTTGCAGGAGAACTTAAGGCCATCTGTCTACCAGCTGAAGCTCAACAGAAGATGGGTGTTGCAACAGGACAATGACCCAAAGCATAGAAGTAAATCAACAACAGAATGGCTTAAACAGAAGAAAATACGCCTTCTGAAGTGGCCCAGTCAGAGTCCTGACCTCAACCCGATTAAGATGCTGTGGCATGACCTCAAGAAAGCGATTCACACCAGACATCCCAAGAAAATTGCTGAACTGAAACAGTTATGTAAAGAGGAATGGTAAAGAATTACTCCTGGATACACATTGGTCACTTTCGGTAAATAGTGGATATTACACATTGGTCTGTCTCTGTAAACCGTTAGTGGATATTACTCATTGGTCGGTCTTGGTAAACCGTTAGTAGATATTACATATTGGTCACTCTCTGTAAATAGTGGATATTATACATTGGTCGCTCCTGGTAAACCGTTAGTGGATGTTACACATTGGTCACTCTCTGTAAACAGTTACTGGATATTACACATTGGTCAATCTCGGTAAACAGTTAACGGCTATTACACATTGGTCACTCTCACTAAACAGTTAGGGGATATTACACATTGGTCAGTCTCGGTAAAACGTTAGTGGATATTACACATTGGTCACTCTCGGTAAATAATGGATATTATACATTGGTCACTCCCAGTAAACCGTTAGTGGATATTACACATTGGTCACTCTCAGTAAATAGTGGATATTATACATTGGTTACTCTTGGTAAATAGTGGATATTATACATTGGCCACTCCCGGTAAATAGTGGATATTACACATTGGTCACTGCCGGTAAACTGTTAGTGGATATTACATATTGGTCACTCTCTGTAAATAGTGAATATTATACATTGGTTACTCCCGGTAAACAGGTAGTGGATATTACACATTGGTCACTCACTTGATTGCAACTCTTATATTTGTAGGGCCCTTCTAACTAGAGACATCACTGCTGGCTATGCATTAATTAATAACTTGGCTCACTGTGTGGCAATGCCAAGACAGGAGGTGCTGTGAGGTCATGTCCAGGTATCAGCGGCCAGTCAGACATGCAGAGAGTATTTGTAAAGGGCTTCAGAAGTAACCATTTGCTCCTTGCTTGTTAGTCAAGGGTAGTTGTAAAACAATGTCAAACAAGTCTTGGAGTAATGTCTAACTAAGGTCTGCTGGGTTCACTCACTCAGACATTACAGATATTACGCAAAAAGGCAAAGTTGAAAAATAGATTTACTACAGACTGTTTTTTCCTATTCTTAAAATTATTTCCTATTCTTAAAATTATTTTTTTAAGGGTCAATTTTATCCCAATCTAAATTTTACAAATTCATAATCTAATCTCCACAAGAGAAGAAATTGTAGTGATAATGACCTATATATTTTACTATACGGGGACCTTGTAGGCCTTCTCCACAGTCTGAGCATTCTGTATCTTTGCATCGGTTTGCTCCCTCAGGAATCTTCAATGCACCTCCAATAACTAATTACATCCATCTGACCTTTTGCCCTCCTAATACTCCTCCTTATACGCACAAAAGGACCAATCAACTTCAAACCTTGGGGAGGAGTAAACCACATGACAACTTCTCAAGATGGCAGCTCGCTGGCATGGAATAAGATGTTTTGTATCGACAAGTAAAACTGCAAATAACATGACATACGTTTACTTTATTTATTGTAAAGAAACTTGTAAAAAAAATACACATCAGTAGTTGATTAAAATAAAGAGAAATTAAAAACATGTGTAAAAGACACACTCACCAAGAACAGACAACAGCTTTGCAGTTTGCTGTATGGGTACGAGACTGATAGGAGTATTAGCTTTAGGCCTGCGGCTCAGCTCCCTAGCGGAAGGGAAGAGAGCTCAGCTCAAGCTGTGCATGAGGTGTGCATACACAACACACACAAGTCTGACAACTGACACCACGCAGTAGAAGCTACGCATTCCAGTTGTCTTCCTGACTGCTGATGGGCAAGCGTAGAGCTGAGGTGACATAACAAATGTCTGCAGTCTTGGTCAATCTCAGAGTAGGGTCAGCTTGGCAATTGTGAAAAGTTGTGAAGGTGCTTCGAGTGATCTTTAATAATGTACTGAGGCCATATGCCAGTTAAACTAGCTAGATTAGATAACGTACGGCATTCAATGTAAAAAAGCCACCTTCATTTCTAAAACTAAACCTTTTCTGTACACATAAAGCATACTTAGCCCAACAACAGGCTTCCTCCCTGCAATAATACAGATTACAAGATGTCCCACGCTTTGTAGTTTATAACTCTGTGATGGGGCTTCGAGTGCAGTGTCTGTGTGTGGGGTGCAGTGTGTGAGGGGAGCAGAGTATGATTGTGTAGGATGCAGTGCGTGCGAGGAGCGCAGTGTGTGTGCAAGGGGTACAGTGTATGTGTGTATATGTGTGGGGGTGCTGTGTGTGTGTGTATCTGTGAGGGGTGCAGTGAGTGTGTGTGATGGGTTCAGTGAGTGTGTGTGAGGGGTTGTCTGTGTGTGGGGTGCAGTGTGTGAGGCAGTTATTTAATGTTAGTAATATTCTACACAATCTACTTGTGACTCATCTGCAACTTATTTCCTATTCTTAAAATTATTTTTTTTAAGGGTCAATTTTATCCCACATAGTCCCTTTAAACTGGTTTATTCAATTTATATATGCATGTCAATCAGTATTTATTTTAATTAACTCTGTAAAATGGCATAATATCCTATTTGTGACATTCTAAATCAAAGTGATCCTGATGGTTTGAGTATTTCTGCAGCCAATATATACATTTCACATAAATGTTATATACAGGTAAGTCCCCGTACATAACATCCTGTGTCATTATTCAAACAGGTGACCTGCTGGGGCCACCGCGTAGACAATATTTTTAAGGTAGTTTATTACATTTGAAGTTTACTGATCTTTCTACAAATGTATCCAGACATTCCATCAAAAATCAGTCCGAATATCCTGAAAGGGAGCTGAACAGCTCGGGCACGGATTTCACAGTTGCTATTAAATTATTTGGTGAAGCCAGTAGACAAAATGGTTAATACATTAAAGACAACTGCCATCACATTTACGCTTTACCTTTATTGAACATTTATTACATTTAATAAAACTTCAGGATAGTCAAATTTTCTCAAAAAAATACATTGATTTTTGAGGAATTGTTTTTCACACATTTTAGCAAAATATTGTCCAAGTAATTAAAAATGTGCAAAATGAGTGTTTAGCATTAAGTTTAGCATTAAGAGCTGGCCCGGGCCCTTTTCGTTTATCGGAGGATTTATTTAAATAAACTTACTTTTATCTTCTGAGAACTTGCCTAAGCCGTTGTAAATGAAAAAAAAAAAAAAAGATATAAATCAATCTATTTCAGCGAATCACCAAACACCCAAATAATGATTCACTTAATGGACACTTTAGTCTACAATTATCTCATTTGTGACACCTTTCATTGTCTCTCACTGGGAGACTTTTATAGCGGACATCACAAGAGCCTCCTACTCAGTTTAGTTTTGCCAATATTTATATTATAAATCCAGCAAAACCAGCTGCAGATTTCATGATAAAACCCACACGCCCTGTGAGTATGAGTGCGTGTAATTCATTCTTTGAATGGGACCATTTCCTTTTCAGTGGACCAGCGCCAAGTATAGGCCACTAGATTATCAGGGAGGCAGATGCTGAAGAAATTAGCTCTCAGTCATTATATATCCTGTAAAGTCCTGCCATACAGTCGAATCGTGTAGTGGGCTCAAATAAAACGCAATAAAGAGTGACAATCATATTCTAATAAAGGAATCCAAACGTTGCAGATTCGAAAGCAGAGATTACACTTCTACTGCTGCCCATTGCCAGATCTAGGTTGGTACCCATTGTACAGCGCTACAGAATCTGCTGGCGCTATATAAATAATAAAATAATAATAATAATAGTGAACAGGCTGATTCTAAACTGAATTGGGGCAAGTGGTGTGGCGAGAGGAAAGTAGAAGCGCAGTCACTTCCTGTTCAGTACTTGGGGAGAAGGCCTGAAGGATAGGAAAGGCATGTTCTAAATGAGAGAGAGAAGAGTGAAGCACAAATTCTTTCCTTACCTGCTCAATCATGTCAGTAAAATAGCATCCAAAGCTATTGGCTGAAAGGTTAGTATGGTTGGTGGCCATGGCAGGGTGAAGAAGAGTGTTGAATGTATCAAAGAGACGCCTGGAATTGTGAGTATAACCTAATGAGAGAGGAAAAGTAAGATTGTTTAGCAAGGATAAATGCATGTATGAATGCAAGATACATTTATAATGGAGAAAGTTGGACAAGGCGCGAGACTTCCTCCAGCAGTGTTCATCTGAATGGGAGCATCTCTTTCCGTAGCCGGTTGATTTAGTGTGCCATGGCTGGAGGCATGTCTACCTTGAGGTTTATGTTTGGAACGGGGTTGCAGTGTCCAGGATAGAGGTGAGGGTGGCATTATATAAGGAGATAGCCAGAGGGAGACAAGAGAAGGTAGGGATGGATGAGAGTTAAGAAAGGACATCAGATGACAATTGCTGGAGGTCAAGAGAATTCAGGTTCCCCTTCAGTTTAGAAGGGTAAGGTTGAGAGAAGGCTAAGGTTGAGAATGTTTGGTGAGGGGGCTCTCAAGAACAAATGATAAGAGGTGGTGATCTGAGAAACGAAATGGAGTGTTACAGAGATTAGAGATCGTGCATGCAGCTGAAAATTTCAATCACACACACATCTGTTTCTGTTACTGATGCAAAAGATGGCAAAAAACTCAGTTTGAAACCGTTTCCAATTTGCCACAAACAGGGAAACAATATCCTCCTTAATTCCAAAATGGCAATTGGAAATCTCTTTGGATCAGCACACTGTTACCACTTACATTAATTATTGTACCCCTTAATATTGTGTTATTCTAACCCAAAAATCATCCATCCCTTTTTTAAAACCCCCACATTTGGAATAATCATAAAATTAAGAGGATGTTAACAAGGTCATCATGGTGGTTTCAGGTACAGCAGGTCTAAAGTACTAGATAGTATTAGGGGACACATTGTAACCATGCCCCACCGCCCACAATGTAATGACTAGACACTATGTATCCACCTACAGATTCCAGGCCACAAGGGGCAAGCAGTGTTTGAATGAACATAATTCCTCTATGTGGATAGAAAGTCATTGACCGGATAGTAGGACCACGGAGTGGACTATGCAGCACACATTGCTGTGTTACTGAGCCACTAGGAAAACAGGACAAATGACCCCAAGTCTCCGTAGTCACAAGAGCCGGGGCAACAATTACAGTGAGAGAGGCTACCAATACCTTGATTACAATGTTAGATGAGTAAGAGTGTATGGAAAGCTGAAGGTTTACACAAAAATCATCACAAACGGATAATGTAATCATTGCCCAGCTGTGTGCACTTGTAAAGTTGTTATAATCCCCCTCCTTGCTATAAACAGGAAAGTACATATTATGAAGTTACAGACCTGCATTCACAAATAATAAAACTCCCTCTTTGTCCAAGCCAAGTCCCCTTACGCTGGAACTAAAATCCTATTTTGTTCCCCCCCAAATATTGGCCATAGTCGGTGGTATAATTTAATGGCCCGGCAGAAAAGCGAGTGCTTCGTGTGCAACGGACTGAACGGCTAACTCCATACAGATTTCAATATTATTATTATGCTTTTTGTTTATAAGCACACATAGCTTCAGCATGGTCCAGATGTCAGACCACCAGTAACTATTATATTGTGCGTATGTGTACATAGACAGTACTGCAAAACAGAACAGCTTGAGGAACTGCAATCCAAGCACTGCTGAAGAACCTCTTTGCGTAGCGAGCGGATAACATTGTTTTACCTAATAAAATCAGAATATAAATCTTAATTTATTAAATTGTATCTATTTATTGAAGATTCAGCAGTCGAAGGCTATTCTCACATGTCAGACAGATAGTGTCACAGTTCACTGTCCACTGCCCCAGGAAGCATCCTAAAGACAAAATAAGAGATATATGAAATGAATAATGCAGATTATATATTACCTTAAGTAAACGCAGAAGGATAGTACAGGGCAGCAGTTCCTGAAAAGCTGCATCTTACATTGTGGAATTAGATTCAATGCACACCACAGCAGTTGTTTTAACATATATTTAACAGTTTACACAAAACCAGGTTAAAGAGCTCACATTTTACAAATCTACTTAAAATGACCTCTCTTAGCAAACAAATATGTGGATTGAGTTCCACTATATGGCCATATGGTGTAAAGCCCAGCAGTACTCCACAGTACCCCAATATCGGTGGGTCCTACATTAAGATAGGTTATGTTAAGTACCCTTGACCCATAGTAAAATGAAAAACTGTATTCTTGTGTGTGCTGTTTCTTAATCTGTATTTTATATAAATGTTGTTCTCTACTGCACCACCAATGTTGAGAAATGCATGTTCCGGGTAAACTCACAATTCCCATTTTCTCAGTATCCAAGAGTTTAAAGGCCGAAACGTTTAATGACCCCCGACTTTACCGGATTTAGTCCAGACTAATCAAGCTGGAAATATAGCCAAGATGGAGAATTTTTGTCTTTCCTAATTCATCCTCAAATATAAAATTAAATGGTTAATTCCAGACTATTTACAAGCGTTCACTAAAAAACGAAATGTAATAAATTGAATTGCAAAGTTTAGGCAACAATAGAGGATTCGAGGAAAACAAAATCCGCAACTCATTTATAGCCACAGCCTGTTTATTTCGCAATTTGCTTAAATGTCACTTCAAATCAGTTTTTAGCAAATAAGCCTCTAAACAGTGACTTTATAGCAGTTCACCTCATAGTGAGAGAAGTGAAGAGAATTGACATGGAAACCCCAAGTCTGAAGCACAATGAGCTGAGTTGGAGATTCTTACAATTCTGGCCTAGAATGAGCAATTCTCTTGTCAGTTATTCGCTGTTTAGAAAGTAAATCCTTAATACTAACACCTCTGTAAAAGCCAGATCCTTTCTTTCTTTCTACCTAGTATTACTAAGAGACTAAAAAGGCCAGAATCAGACCCAAAACGCACAGCACATTTGAGCCTCTTTGAGAAATGCCACATTTGCAAGTTTCTCTGTAGCAATGTAAAGCAGATACTGTTTTCGCTTACTGAGTGCTGCCGATTCTTGTGAGTTAACAGTGTGAATGGTGGACGTGATATTTCAAACAGCAGATCACTGAGTTTATGTATTGGGTGCCCGGAAATTTTTCCAAATAAACACAGCTTGATTCAACTTGGGTGGGCAGGCTTATCAACAGACTAATTTTACAAACAAATGAAAGAAGAACCTAAAGACCCATTGGCTGGTACCAGAAAAGACACGTGGAGCAAACTGCAGAGGGCTTTTTCCTCCTCTTTCTTTGCAATGAAATTTTAATTAATGTGGGTGGGCTGAGAATTGGATGACTGTTTATTATAGACAATTTATTTTCCAGCGCTAAGTCAACATAAAATAGCAAACGTACAACAATTATTTAACATTTTTAAACTATGAAGAAGGGACACAGAGAGAGCAGGCTGTGGAGAGGAGAGTGGTGGGGTCCAGCTCTCACACAGCTCTCCTGAACTTCAGCAGATCTCAGCGTCTTATTTCTGTAACTGTGTCCAGCCTTCTCCTGCAGATCGAACGATGAACCGAATTTACAACAACCCCCTACCTCAAATCGCAAGTGAATTGCACAGATCACCTCTGGTCTACCTGTATGGGGGAGACAGGACACTGATGTCCAACCTGGGGTTTGCTTCAACAAATATGCTCTCCAGACAAGACCCTCCCCAGAAACCACCCTACAGCTACATTGCATTGATAGCCATGGCGATTAAGGACTCTCCTGACCATAGAGTGACTCTCAATGGCATCTACCAGTTCATTATGGAGAGGTTTCCCTTCTACCATGACAATAAGCAGGGCTGGCAGAACTCGATAAGACACAATCTGTCCCTCAATGACTGCTTTGTTAAAGTACCAAGAGAAAGGGAAAAGCCTGGAAAAGGAAGTTACTGGACACTGGACCCCAAGTGTCTGGATATGTTTGAAAACGGTAATTTCCGACGCCGGAAGAGGAAGCCCAAACTCCTATTGTCTCCTGAGGATAAAAGATATAAAGCAGAACCCTGTGACAGCAACGTGTGTGGGGTGGGGGAAGCCAGGGAACCAGAACCTGCTGGTAACAATGCAGTCATGAGTGGGATAGCTCTGGAACCTGATGCTCAGCTCTCTGAAGCTACCACTGAAGGACATCCAAGCTCTGGGTGTGATGAGGACCCTGGTCTGGAGATGTCTTCTGATGAGGACGGTGACCCCATGGAAACCACCAATGTTCCATCAGGTCAGGATTCCAATCACCCACGAGTGACCTCTGTCCATTGGAACAGATCACATCCACCTTCAGTTTCCTTATCTGCAGCAAGCTTGCAGGAAAGGGGTCTCTTACTCAACAAGGAGGAAGAAGAAACCACCAGCAATCTGGATTGTGGTGTTGGGAGTGAAAGTACGATGGAGAGGCAGATTTCTTCTATGGCACAGAAAAGTTTAGAAGACACCAGCCAGGACGTGGCAAGACCAGGAACTTCAGACTGCAGCTTAAAGACCACCAACCAAAAAATCCAGAACCCACCCAAAATCTTCAGCATAGACAGCATCCTGTCCAATAAGCGGGTGTCAGGATCTAAGGAGTGTGCCCAGGACAGGGCTAGTGTCCTCACAGGTATATCTAAGGTGACTATGGACGGGCTACCTGCTAGTTACACATTCCGCTCTCTGTTTCCAAATCCCAATGGGTGTCCTGTATTCAATGCCTCTCTAATGATTGATTCCCAGGTGCAGGGCAGATTTTACCAATTAGGGGTGCCTGTGTTTTCTTATCTCCCTCTAGCCTTGCCAGATACGGGTTATTCCCAGTAAAAGATTTTCCTAAAAAGTTTCCTATATGAGTCTACATTTTTTTTAACCTTGAATTAAATCGTTCACATCCACCTGTGTTAGAATCTATCCTGCATTTATCTTATCTGGAGAGGTAATATAACAATTAAATAATAATAATAATAATATTGCTATTTTTTAGAAAACATGTATTGCATTGTAATGTTCATAATAGTAAATAGATATTTAACAGAAAAAAAACTCATTACAAAATACAAATGTATCTCCATAATAATAATTGTATTAAAGGGCACTCCGTGATCAGCGAATTGATAGTAAATATAGAGGTACACACACGCTCGCTTTAAAAACACGACTTTGCATTAGAGAAAAACTGTATTAATCTGTAAATCAGCTCATGATTTGTAACTTTGTTTTTAAATAACGAATTGGGGGTCAGAATTGCAAGAATTTATTATGTTTTATCCAATGAGAAGAAAACCACATGTTTTTACTTTGTTTATTAAGACAATATACGAGAGGTCATGTTTTATTAACTCGAACTGAAGAATAAACCACCGATTCAATATATATATATAATGCAATCCAGTGTTTGTGGTTAATTTACCCCAATCTCCATCCTGTGTGTATTTAATGGCAGGGGCTGGGAGGGTTACAATGTATCAGACTGGATCTCTATGTAGGAACCATTCCAATCACACAGCATTGCAGGAGTTAATAAGGGCTGTCTGAGAAGTCCATTTCCCACAGTGTCCCACTGTCTGGGGTCATTCTGAAGCTGGGAATGTGGGAAACAGGGACAGTTATAGGATGGGTATACATGAACCCTGTATCATGTGATAGGTCACACCAAGCCAATCAATAGAATTATTCACACCCATAACTGCAGTAAATACTGATTAAAGGTGGGTATTATTCATATTCTCAGCCCTCTGTATATGTAACATTGACATAATGTGGGAACTGCCAGGGATTCTTAGAATATTCAGTGTCACAACTTTTAGGCCAAAATAGTGAAACAATTTCTGATCTAAAATGTGAAAATTTACATTCAGGGTTATTCTGTATATGTTTTTATATTCATCAGCTCATCCACGCACGACGTAAAGAACAATCCCTTTCAATTTATTGTATATAAAGGTAAAGATTTTAGGATCCTTCATCATTTTTTAAGGTTTTATGTCCACCGTGTAACAACATGTTTAACTACAAGTCTGGGATGTAACTCCAAAAATAATAAATGTCGTAATGAAAGAAAGAAAAATAAATACAGATATATATGTTTGAGAAAGCAAATGATGAAAATATCAATGGATTTCTAAAACCAATACATTTTACAAATCTGTAACTGCATGTATATTCAGCTAGCAGTTTTTCTCATTTTGTCAGAAATTAACAGTTTCACAAATGTTTTGAAACAAACTTTTATTTTTCTAAAAAAAAATAATCAATTTTAAGTATACAAACCATCATGTTCTGTTTCTGTTTGTAGATGTAATTATGGGATTTTACTCAGCGTTTATTCGCTAAACAGGGAATTATGGAGAATTTACTAGGTAATTGCAAATTTTAGCTGATGTGTAACCCCCCTCCCAGTCAGCGATTTTCCAAGCTCAGTTTTTCAGGAGTAAGAATTTGCCATTCTTTTGACAAGCTTCCATAATTCCCAGTTTAGTGACTGCACATCATTATATTATTAGGATTTCTGGATACTGAACTGTAGGCCTCAGGTTTATGATCCATGTAAGAGGAATACCAGCTACATGTACCTACATATCTGACATGTTAGTAAATCGGTACTTGGCTGGAGTAATATCCCGCCCCTTGCTATCGCTCCGGGTTTCTCCTGAATAGGAATTAAATAAGCTTTATTTAGATCGCTGTATACATGTGTATTTGCATACATAAAACACACTATACAGGTAACGGCGGCAATCCATGGCTTGGTGCATTATTACCCAGCCACTCGTGGATGTTTATTAGATAAATCATAGCGATTGTATTCAAAGAAAATGTAAAATTACAGCAGTCTGACATTAGCAGCAACATTTTCTGCAGCCCTTTAAGTATTGTTTGAAAAATAATTGACATACACAATAATACTGGCAGAGAAAGAGACGAAGAAGGCCCTGTTCAAACAAGTTTCCAATGTGGGGAAACGATGACCCCAGAAGTCACTGCTATCATTACGTGGATTTGTATATTGGTGCAGAGACCAATGGTGAGCAGCCATTGAACACGTTAGCACAACGTTATCTATATCCCTCTGTCTGTCTATCGAATAGATTTTGCTACTATGTTTACTTTATGTTTGTATTTCAGATTTTTATTTTATTTTGGATTAATAAATAACATCTAAATGTCAAATGACTGTATCCTCACCATATGTGTACATAGCTGCTGTGACAATTTCGATCTCTGATTTCACTGCACAGTGAGATAGTCGAAGAAGCATACTCAGTCCCTGGCTAGCCAGTAAAGGTGCCGACTATTATTATTGTTATTATTATTTTAATATTTATATAGCGCCATCAGATTCCGTAGCCCTGTACAAGGGGTGGACTAACAGACATGTAATTGTAACCAGACAACTGGACGTACAGGGACAGAGAGGTGGAGGGTCCTGCTCAATGAGCGCACATTCTAGAGGATGCTTGTTTCCTATGTCCCAAAAGCTAGTAGGGCTCCATCTTTACGCTTATGGTGTCTGATGACTACAACGGTAAAATGCCAAAACAAATAAAAGATCTGTAAACCTCCAGTTAATTTTCCAGTATCTTCAAAACAAACAACCAAAGACATGAATGTAATGGACAGTCTTACATACTGGTTTATCAACATCACTATGTTTGGGTGGGAAGTTTAAATATATTCGTGTTTATAAATGTGTAATACAGGCTGTACAGAAACACATCTCTTCCACTAGAACGTACATTGTAAATCGACACAGTGGTGGAAATATTGCAGAACGTGCTTACACTCAAACAATGCTACAAAAACTGCGTCATCAGGGTCTAAATGTGCTGATAAACTGGCTGTCTGATTTTTGTGTGTACTTCAAAAACTTTCAATTGCACATATATATTGATGGACAGAGCTGGAAACAAGAAAAATGATAATCTGTTGTTTTTTGGTATAATATTTTATAAAATAATACTGTTAGTGGTATATATATATATATATATATATATATATATATATATTTTAACAAACAGGTTAACGCATGGGATGGACTGTTTTTTCCAACCTATTTTAAGTATGAATTATCCTGGAAGAGAAGACTGACCCACCTGCTTGGAAACGGGTCAGATTATTGGGAGATAACACTATTATTGGTGGCAGTGTTTTTCGGACATGGTGCTTAGCATTATATTATTGAGCCATTACCATGGTTGTCCCTGGCACAGGGCATTCCCCCATGGTGTCATTTTAGATTGTGGTTTGTCAGTCCACCCATTGTAAAGCGCTACTAAATTTGTTAGCACTATATAAATATAATAATAATAATAATAATAATAATAATAATAATAATAATAATGTAAGCTCCAATTATCACCATTCCAGGGATAAGACATTCTCACTGGGTTTCCATTTGTTTTGCCGTAATTTTAGACTCCTATAGCTGAACCTTTGATATCTGTTGGGATTAATACTTACACAAAGCTTGCTTCTCTCTTCAGCAAAATGACCAATGCAATGCATGTGTTTGGCTATGGCAATCTAAGAAATGAGATGAACTAGTGGTGTCTCTTTAAAGGAGTAGCTTAGGCATTTCAACATCATAATCACGGTGCCATCTGACTATTAGTGCTCCCCCACCCCACCCTAATTAAACTGCTCTTGATAGTTGTTTGACCAAATTGGTGTCCTGAGGACTACCATTGCCTGACCTCCTGCTCACCTATTGAGATTGTAGAAGTTCCACATTTTCATTCATATTTAGTGTTATAAATTGGGTGTTCACGCTCACCTAATTAATAGTACCAAAATATGGATGAAATTCTGCTAGTATGGACATTCCACTAGCTGATTTTTTATTCTTAGAAAAATCAGGGTAGAGGGACAGGCCTCAGGCACAACTGGTTTAAGTAAAAAAAAAAAAAATGGCACCACAACCAGTATATCGGCAAGTATGGGTTATGGTACCTGGACTGCTACTTTAACATTATAACTTTCTTTAATAATGAGGTTTTCATATGAGCTGTTGACTAACCCAGGAATTATGGGGAACTTTCAAAGGAATTGCAAATCTAAGGGAAAATAGCAAAAAATGGATAAGAAAAATGTTGGAGAATTTTTCCAATTCAGCCCAATATTTACCATCACCCTGCAATAGCGTACTATAATGGTGGACAATAGGCCCTGGGTATCAGGAGCTGGGGTATGCATGCACCTCTGCCCGGTATACAATTGGAGAGTGCCCATGTTAGTGGAGGGGGCGTGAATAAGATGAACTGCTGTATCTTCGCCTCTGTGGCCTCCATGCACACCATTCTCTGCAGACTATCAGAGTAACATGGCCATTCTCATCTTCTGCAGCTCCCAGATCCCTGGCATTGCAACAATAACTAGTAAGGAGCACAGAGAAGGGTGGGGTGGGGGTGGAGAGACTTGGGCTGCAAAAGAGGGGTTAAAATGCACATAAAGGGTTAAACCAGGGGGTCAAGACAGAATCCCGTTGTTGCCAAATAGAGGTGTACCTCTGTCTCCTGGTCAATTCATGGATAAACCAAACAATAAATAAAATGCTGTGATTTTTAGATAAACATTTTATTACAGAACCTTAGAATTCTTAAATATTTTATACATTGTCCTGTACTATAAAAAATTTAATTAGAAATTAAAACACAATGGAAAAAATTGGTGCATATTTAAAAAAAACTAATCACAGCATCACCGCAGACATTCTGTTTCAGAAGTAGTATTGTATGTGTAGGAAAGCTTTTATTATATATATTAAAAAACTATTAGACACGTTATGTAATGACCGCCACCATTCATTTTACATACAGCTTTATAAACAGCTAATAAATGATATTGCATGACTTTGTTTGACAGAAGCGAATATAGTCTTCTTTAAGGACCCGGTCTGCAGTTTAATAATCTAGACTGAAAGCATATAAAAGGAACAAATACACAATCAATGCATCAACATGTATTCAAATTTCTTTACACTGCTTCCCTGGTGAGTATATTAAACATGTTTAGTACAGTAGAAATGTCAGTTTAAACGGAATCCAAATATTGTCTCATAGGTTAATCCTTGCTAGCAATCTCATAGGATTTTCTATTAATTCAACTATTCAGAAAACAACAAAATAAAAAAACAAAACAATACTCAAAATTATTACATGCCATATTTAGCGCTATAGTAGATCATTTTATAACACGATTTAGCACGATGTGTCCATATTTCATTTAACTTATTGCTGAGCAAAACACAGAAATTGTCACTCCTTAACAACCAACATGTCTCACTGGTGGTAACCAACAACGTATTGTAGGAAAGAATATATTTTTATAGCAAGATTTATTTATTTTTACTGGAAAAAAAAAGGACCAGAATGTTTACAAAAAGAAAAACAGCCTCAAGTCATATATAAAGATCGTTTTCACAATATGATTCAGCATGCGGGTCAATAGTTAATAAAACATTATTAGATTATTTAATTAAAACAGAATTCCAAAAAAGTTTATTCTAAATTTAGCTAGGCATAGTCAGCAGAATCTTCCACACACTGCAAGTCAGGAATGCACACACAACTATTTTATTATTATTATTATTATTGTTATTAATAAAACATGTTTAACCTTTTGATTGCATCCGGAATATGAATGGATCAAACTTTAATTGGTAGTAGAACAATTTTATATAAAAACGACTCTTTTTCCAAGATTGTACAAGGTTTAAAATGTGCCAGAACACAAATTGGGCTTTTTTGTATAATCATAGATAAATGCTATATTAAGTAATATGTGCTACATTACCAGGTTACATCTCATTACCTTTACATAGGACAGGAGAGGGAAAAACACTCCGGACTGGGCATTTTTCAATCAGTGAGAAGGGGGAAGGGCCAGACAGGGGCGGGTGTTTGCAGGGCTGGTGCAAGAATTTCTGCCGCCCTAGGCAAAGATCCATTATGCCGCCACCTCATGTCACTCACTCACTGGTAGACACACACTGTCACACACACTTACTGAAAGACATACACTCACTCACTGACAGACAGACAGACACAAACACACTGACAGACACACACACACCTTTGGGCGCCTGGAGGATCGGCCCGGTGCTGGGGGATGAGGGCAGCACACGCCCAGCTCTGCGGCCCAAGACATGGGCAGCCCACCAGGCAATTTCCGGATGGGTGCCCCCTGCAGGCTGGCGCCCTAGGCGAATGCTTAGTTTTCCTAATGGTTGCGCTGGCCCTGGGTGTTTGGTTATCAACAATGACTAATTCCCTCTACTCAGCCCCTCCCAGGGCCATCTTTAATAACGAATGGACCCTGGGCAAGTGTTTGCTTGGGCCCCCTGTGCCCTGCCACTCTCGCCCCTCACTCCCTGGTATGCAATCACGGCATCCATCCCAACGCAGTGGCGGTACTAAAGTAGAATGAATTTTATTGGGACCCCCAATTGCAAGGTTGGACTAAAGGTAGAACCCCATCTGTCGTGCAACTCCAACAATGCTTTGACAGCTGGGACTCTACCAATTTCCCATGCTTGCAGGGTTGTATTTAGCACTGAGCCATGTTAGTATGTTTGAATGTAAGCATGTGTTTGTATGGAGTATGTTTGTGTGAATGTGTTTGTATGTGGTACTGGAGTTTGAATGCAAGTGTGCATTTATGTGTAGTGTTTGTTTTTGAATGTAGGAGTGTGCTTGTATGTAGTGTTGACGTTTCAATGCAGGAGTGTGTTTTATATGTAGTGTTGAAGTTTGAATGGAGGGGTGTATTTGTATTTAAAGTTGCGGCTCAGATGCACAGGTACACACTCTGACGCACAAGCAGATACACAGATACATACACTGACTACATACAGATAAACAGGCACATACACTGACAGACACACTGACACAGGTACATATATTGACACACACACAGACACATACACTGGTAGACGTACTGACAGACATACTGACACAGGCACATATACAGACATACTGACACACAGACACATATACCGACATACTGACACACACACACAGACACATACACTGATCAACATACTGACACACATACACTGACAGAAATACTGACACCCACACACTGACAGATATACTGACACCCACATACACTGAGAAATACTGACACACACACACAGGCACATACACTGACACACACAGACTGATATACTGACACACACACACACAGACATACTGGCACACAGACAGATATACTGACACATGCATACACATGCACTAACAGACATACTGACGCACTGACAGACATACTGACACATACACATACTGACACACACAGATATACACACACATATATACTGACACACAGACAGACATACTGACACACACACACAGACATACTGACACACACACACACATACACTAACACACACATACACTAACACACATACACTAACACACAAACACACACACACACACATACACTAACACACATACACACACTAACACACATACACAAACACACACTAACACACATACACTACACACACAAACACACATAAACACACATACATACACTAACACACACATACACTAACACACAAACACATACACTAACACACACTAACACACATACACTAACACACACAAACACACACATACATACACTAACACACACATACACTAACACACAAACACTAACACACACATAAACAAACACACACATACACAAACACTAACACACACATACACTAACACACAAACACACACATACACTAACACACAAACACTAACACACACATACACACACACACAAACACACACATACACAAACACTAACACACACATACACTAACACACAAACACACATTTTTTTTTTAAAAAATGTAATCCCCCCAGCCTCCTTACCTTTTGGAGTGCTGGGGGGATTCCCTGGGGTCCAGTGGTGCTGCTGGGCTCCTGGGCGGGTGGCCGGTCGGGCAGGAAGGCAGGCGCGCGAGGGAGCACTCACTGCTTCCTCTTCAGCTCCCTCGCGCGCCGCGTAGGGATGCCGGCGCCGGAAGATGGCGTCATCTTCCGGCTCCGGCATCAGTGCGGTGCGCGAGGGAGCTGAAGAGGAAGCAGTGAGTGCTCCCTCGCGCGCCCGCCTTCCTGCCCGACCGGCCACCCGCCCGCCGGGGTCACCGGGGCCCACGGGGCAGGTGCCTCGGGCCCCCCAAGAGAAAATGGGCCCGGGGCAGCTGCCCCGTTTGCCCCGCGTTAAAGACGGCCCTGGCCCCTCCATGTGTCCCATTCCCTCCTCCCACAGCCCCTTCATTAGTCCCATTCCCTCCTCCCACAGCGCCTTCATTTGTCCCATTCCCTCCTTCCACAGCCCCTTCATTTGTCCCATTCCTGCGACCCCTGCAATCATGGTAATTACGCCAGTGGGTATAGTGTGTATATGGGCTGTAGTGTATGTTGTATATGTGATGTAGTGTGTGTAGGGGCTGTAGAGAGTGTGTTTGCGTAATAATAAACTTTCAATCCCCCCTCTTGTTCTCACCTTTAACCAGGGACGCGGGACATTGTAAACCCTGGTGGTCTGATGGTACTTAGTGAACTCTAGCCTGCAGCTTCTCTGTGTAGAGTTCACTCTAGTGAGATTTGGCACTGACGGAACATTGCCATGATAACTGTGGCAACCTTTTGAGCTAGCAAGACCCCAGGTCCTTCTCTCACCTCTCCTTTCCCTTTGCCACATGAAGTACCTGTGGGCCAGTGAGGGAGATCTTTGATATGGGACACCACAGACTCTGCATGGGCCAGCAGGAAAAATTCTCTGATCTCCTATGTTGGCCTCGGCCCATGATCTTAGAAGCCCACTGGGCATTTGCCTGGTTTACCCAATGGCAAGTCCAGGCATGCTTTAAACAAACAGCGAAACACTGACACCTAACAAATTGGTGAACTAACTTCATAAAAGAGGACACATAACTTTACATAATGCTGATGGCTAACACCTAGCATTACACAGTGCAAGGACTCAAGTCAACTTTAAACAGTGCTTAGAACTCACACTTTGCTTCACACAATGAGCAGTGCTCAAACCTATCTTCACACAGTGCTACCTGGCTGGTGCACACCTAGCTTTATACAATGCACCTGTGTGCTCACACAATGAGCAGTGCTCAAACCTATCTTCACACAGTACTACCTGGCTGGTGTACACCTAGCTTTATACAATGCACCTGTGTGCTCACACAATGAGCAGTGCTCAAACCTATCTTCACACAGTGCTACCTGGCTGGTGCACACCTAGCTTTATACAATGCACCTGTGTGCTCACACAATGAGCAGTGCTCAAACCTATCTTCACACAGTGCTACCTGACTGGTGCACACCTAGCTTCACACACACACTCCATTTGCATGTTCAGCTTTATTTAATGGGGACCTCCGGGCACCACAACAACTTCATCAGAATGAAAGGGCTCCACTGTGACGTCTTTCAAGTCGTCGTGTGAATAGGGTGCTACTCATTGGCTTAAAGTGTCAGCTGATGCAAAAAAAGCCATCAATGATGCCCCTGTCTGAGGCTTTCTGATTCAAGCCTCTGGAAATAGTGTAAGGAGAGGGGCAGGGCTTACTGGTACTGGATCCAAATTGGGTTTAACTGTTAACACATACCCAGTAAAGGTGAGCCGGCACCAGGGACATCCTGGCACCATAACAACTTAATTCCTATGAATTGTTATGGTGTCAAAAGGTTCCCTTTAATGTGGTGTATTTTATCTAATTTATGGAAAATATTGGAACAATTCCTATCTAGCATTATAATATGTGTCCATACCTTACGTCACACAACTCAGGCAACGTGTTTATGGCTTCATATAATATCTGTGTACACATTTCAGCATATCCAGCAAAGTGCTGACACCCACCATCACTCACATGTTAGGAGCCAAATATATATTTTCTCACGAGGACGAGTGTTCCCATCATGGTTTATCCTCAAATCAGAGTTTATTGTTAACATTCAGCTTAAAAAAATGCAGAGCACAACATCCAGTTTTCCACAACCAATTTCTCAGAATAAGTGCTTACACATCGCACAATATTGGCCACAAAATGTCTCACACCGAGGCTCAGAGCTAGTCCGACATATATTCATACTTTGCCTAGGCATTACACAGAATGCCTGAATAACTTGCAGAAAAATAGGAATTAGACAAAATACAAATGTTAGAAACTGTTCTAAAAACGACATATATGGATTGCTTTATATTTTAGCTTTACGTTTAATTAAAACAAAGTGTAAGAATTTGGAACATTGAAACATTTCAATAGCCCTCTCCTCCTCCACGTTAGAAGAAAATAAAAATGATGCTCTAATGGGAAGAAGACTTTTGTAAAATCAAGGACATTGTGACAATCCGACCATTCGAACTATCACCTTAAACAATGTTATATCTTGTTTTGCTATGGCATTGCGACCTATTCACAGGAAGCTCAGCTCACCATAGTAATTAATCTCCCACCATTGTTGATTCTTTATATCTTACAGTTATAAGAATTAGACACTTAAAATAAATACAAATAAAGCAACGTATCATTTTGCAAATGCTTTGGTGGGGGCTGAGAAAGTTTAGTGGGTTTAATGCCAACCCATATTGGCTACCTGGTATTTGTTAAAATTCCACATATTTTCCAACCAAGTTCCTAGTGGCCTCCAGTGCTTTGTTTCTAAACGAGTTGTCTTACAGTTCGTTGTTTTTGGCTTACAATTAGAAGGCTAACAGATTTTGTTTGAAGTTTTTACTGATGAATGAGCTGCTATAAATAACTCAAACTGCAAAGAGTTTGGAATAATAACAGCAATGGGAATGAAGAAGAATTTATTACAGTACGATATGAAATGGTTTAATGGGCTTCATGCCGTTATGCTTAATTTTTGCAGATGTGAAAACAGAAATACAATTATTTTAACAACTCTTACTGAGAAAAGTGTAGTTAAAGCACTCTCTATTTACCATACAGACTGAAGCCCAGCAAGGCATACATGAAGTCATTTCTTCAGAACACGGGAAAAACGTTACCGACTTGAAAGTAAAAGTACCCCATATCTGCCCTCTGTTTACAATGTGTCTAACTCATAAGAAGATCGGAGGACCACCTCGAACACCAATGGCTTCATGCTGGGGTAAAACTACGGATCAGTCATAAATCATATATTCTTTGGATCTGATGTAAGACCACCTACAATTGTTAGACGTGAAAGAATGGACCCACTGCAGCTTCACAATCTGAACTCCATTCATGTGAACAGCCAGAAATGTCAAATATCAATAACTTGTTTTGCTTTGAAACCGGGAATGTTAGAAGCATTGATCCAATCACACAAACTGCATACAACTATGGCTAGATATTACATTTGCATGGACTATCCCCCGGAAATTACACAACAACATCCTGACAAGTATCTCAGTGATAGTCTAAGGCAGTGGTCTTAATTAAACTCTGCCCTCCACACTTTAGAAGAATTGCAACACCTGGAATTCTATGCGAGTTGTAGTCTGGAAGAGTATTAGAGAATTAAGTGTGATCTAATAGCAATAATCAGGGTTATTCACGAATGTGAGAATGTCCAGGAATTCAAAGCAAATTTACAATTTAAGGCCATAATAGGCAAACTGGAAACAGAATTGACTTGGAGAATTTGTCTAATGTGGCCTAAATTTTCAAAGTGACTGAATTTCCAGCGATTTTCACTTTAGGGGAAAACCCCAAATGTGCTTTGTATGAACTGAGTGAGTTATCATATGGTATCTGAGTGACTTGTTTTTTTTTTCTAACTAATTAAAGAATTCAGGGACCTGGCTTTAACACAGAACACAAAAATGCAATGAGTGGATTTAGCAAGGGCATATCTTGCAAATAAAAACATGCACCGGTCCACAAGGAATAAAACCAAAAAATAAAAATGTATGATGTGCCAATATAACATATATGGTGTTACAAATCTCAGTGCAAGTTATTGTAGCCATGCTGATTTTAGTTCCAGCTCCAATGAGGAACGAGTTATTTAGTGTAATACAGTAATCACTAGCGGATAAAGAAGGATCCGCACTCACGTGAAAAAAGATGATAAACTCTCAGTGTCAGCCAGCTGAGGCAGTATCATCCCGGCTATGGATATACAATATGGCATATCACAGCAGAAGCTATGCCATGTTATGTAGAGTCACCGCCTGAATAGGTGGAATTCAGTAAACTTAGCAGTAATCTCAAAGGGCGAAATAGATACAGTAATATATACAGTTGTAATCAAAATTATTTGACCTCCATTGAAAATCAGCTTTATTGTCCCAATGTACAGACTTTCAGCTGTTTGCAATAAACAAATCAAACAAAAGCTATTGAAATAGCTCAACACAACGAACGCGTCATGTGGTTTCCTGAAATTTAACTGAAAATGCAACGGATATTGACTTCTCCAGTCTCCAAACTGGTCAACCCCCTGAATAGATTCCCTTACACCAGCACACATAGAAAACCAGGGGTTGTCTTAAGCACCCCTGATGCAACCAATCAAGGGCTTCATTAATTACTGCAGGTGTGTTTGAGCTGGAAATACCTAAACTGGCTAGGGCAGGCACAGGAAACCTTTGGCACTCCAGATGTTTTGGACTACACCTCCCATGATGCTTTACCAGCATTATGGGCGTCAGAGCATTATGGGGGATGTAGTCCATAACATCTGGAGTGCCGAAGGTTGCCTATCCCTGGGCTAGGGGTTTGTAGTACACCAATATTTACATTGAAGTCCGCACACGGTAGTAGCTCCAAAATAATGCCACAGGTAGGTAATGAAAAAGTGCACAATTCATTAAAAAAAAGGTAGAGGTAAAAATATAACAATAAAATGTCAGCAACTAGTAGCCAACCTAATAAGATGTTACCTCCAATAATTGCACCAAAAGCCAGTGGGCAACCGATCTGCACATTCAAATAGGTGGAACTGAAACACCCAAAAGGAAAAGGGGGAAGCAGGGAAAGGCAAAAGGCAGCTGGAGATAGCAAAATCTACCTCTAAGAAACACTGGAGAGAGTCCCAGCAAGAGTCCCAGCCTTCAAGGAGGTCATGGACGCGTTCCGTGCCTATCTTGGCACTTTCTCAGTATGGAGAAACATTGCACATAGTGACTCCCACCACCATGGCCACATAAAATCACTGCAGTAGTCACTTGTAAGTAAATTGTATTTTATGTATCACGTTTTAGGATACCTTTTCTTTAGCGCGTGCTTCTGTAAATGGGTTAAGAGCTTTGGCCAGGCATTTACAGGAATGGTTAGTGTGATTGGGAATCTATTGACAGTACAGAAGATTTCAAATGGGATGGTTTACATCAAGGGGGCCAATACGTGCAGAGTCCACTGCTTTGGATAACTCCGTAGCAAGAAGAGATCCAGTAAGGGAAATGGCGTAATTAGATGTTGACACAAAGAAAGACACACGTGAAAGTACAAATGATCTTGAAACCTAAACAAAACAAACAGTTTTACTGGTAGGCCTTCTGGTATTCACATTAAATAGGGTCACAGATTGAATGGGAAAGTATCTGTTCTCAAAGGCTGGAAGGCTATCACATGGCATGCAAATAATCACAGCTATATTTTACATGAACCATTGTAAGCACATCTTTCCAAGAGGTTAAAGGGACACTGTAGGCACCCAGACCACTTCAGCTCATTAAAGTGGTCTGGGTGCATTGCTCCAGGTCCCTTAAGCCTGAGCATGTAATTATTGCGGTTTTTATAAACTGCAATAATTACTTGCTAGGGGTAACTCCACTAGAGGGACTTCCGGGTGGATAGGCAACTTTTGGTCGCCTAAATGATGCTGGACGTCCTCACGCTATGCATGAGGACTTCCAGCGTCACCAGAATCCCTATAGAAAAGCATTGATTAATACTTTCCTATTGGGCAATGCTAATGCGAGAGTGGCCATTGCTGCGCATGCACATTAGGTCTTCCCCCTGGCTGACGGTGGGGAGGAGCATGGGCGGATCCGAGCCAGCGCCGAGGAACATTGCCGCTGGTCCCAGGTAAGTGACAGAAGGGGTCATTGAAGGAAGATGAAGCTATAGTGCCAGGAAAACTAGTTTATTTTCCTGGCACTATAGTTTCCCTTTAATATAAGATTCATCTAACCAAATTCATTTGATATAGGGCTATATCTTATTGTGGTGTTAGATCACATCCTTTGTATCCTGTATATACTACTGCTAGGAAAAGAGTGACTGTGGCTGCTTATTGCATGCATTGCCAGCAGACAATGAGAACATAGGATTTCATGGTTTGAGACAATTAGTTCCCAGAATTCCACTGTGCAGGGGAACAGAAACCTGAATTATGTCTACTGTTAGTCCTTAAAGATTGACACCTGTCACCCACAGATCAGTTGCAATGTGTAGATACAGTTACACTGGGAGGATTCTGCCTACTAATCTTTATTTTGTTTAAGATAATTATCATTTGTTTTGCTCTATGACCCCAATCCATTATGTCTTTCCAATCAATCTGCTCTGTTTCATGTTTGCTCCAAAAACAATCCCGTTCCTAATATGATGGCCTGAAAGGTGCAGTTCAGCTTTTCATAGAGGGAAACTCACCGCTGATCTACAACTCCAGGAATATATTGCTGTGCTCATAAAATACCGCGCATGGGATAAGGAACGAAATGGAAAAGGATCAGCGCTCTAAAAACCAAACACAATATCTGGAATATATGTAAATGAGGCAGCACACCTAAAATAGTACGGCTCCCTAGAAGCCCCACAGGTAAGTAATAACTAAACAAATCAGATAAGGTTGCACCATGGCGCAACCTTATCTCCTCTTTCGCGTTTGGGATAAGCTCACCATTGCTATATAACAACAAATCACTTCCTGGTTTGGTGGGAGCTCACTATGGATCTCCACAGACTGATATTTTGCAGTGAGGATATTTATTGTATTTTAATTATTTGTTTTTATGTATTTATTAATGCTTTATCTATAATAATGATGGGGGGATAAAAGGATTAACCCCAGCCTGGAATGTCCCTTTAAGGTGTTAAGGCACCAACGTAATCTGCAGCGCTGTACAATGGATAAAACAGACACACAATAATTGCAGCTATCAGAGTAAATGTGTGGGGAAGGGCCTGCTCAGAGAGTATGCAATATTTACTGTTATTGGATATGCACAGTAATTGAACTGATACATGAAAAAACACAAATTACAAACAAATGCAAACAACCTAAACCATCATTGTGCTGCAATTAGACTGATTCATAAAAGATATGTCCATTACGTTGTCTTAACAGGTAACGAGTACAGCACCAAGCTCAGCTCCGGCCTCTCCTACACCATCTGCTCAGTGTGTTAGAGGAAACAAAGTATTCCCATTTACAAAAGGTCGTCTCTCACTTGCTTAATTCATGCAAAAATGCTTAATCAATGCATTCTTTCAGCTGAACAAGTTTGCAGCATACGTCAATGTCCTTGGTCTTAATTGACAGGTAAATAAACACCAGCAATAATTATGTTTGTCCCGCAGTGGGTGGTCTCTGCTTTTAATTGAGCTGTGGTACCAATTTACAAGTCTTCTCGCACATTTATTTGAAACACATTACGGGTACCCAAATGGAAACCAGGGATTGGACGGACACGCAAACTGGACAAAAATCTCCCTGCGCGTCTTTCAGCTGATATTGATACTCTGGGTTATAAATCCATATGTATTTATACATGCATGATTAGGTTAGAAGATTCCTCGAACAGGGCCCTCCTCACCTTTTGTTCCTGTATGTTTAAACTTGTTATCAAAACAACTGATTGCATGTTTAATATGAACTCCATCATCAGAATTGTTCAAAGATTTGCTTCTTTTAAAAGATAGCGAAATTCCATGTTTATGATGTGAGTATTTGGAATATTGAACTGATTGAACTCGAATTGATTCTTCTGTTATTATTTTCCCCAATAAAGCTCTGCTAATATCCACCTGTTTGACATATCAGTAGTCTTGTTAATAATTGCTGTTAGCTTCGACATGCTAATATTAAACCATATCCACGCGTCTACCCGAGGTGGTACACCTATTATTTGATGTCAACTTCCAGCTGAGCACATTCTTAAGGTGGCAGAAACTTAAAAAAAAACAAAAAACTTACAATCAGATATTGAGAAGGTAGTCATGTATCTATGATACCTAAATTTGTGAATCATTTAAGTACTGACCCTACAGAGATAAAACCAAATATAACACAGTCCACTATGATGGTTTACTTGTTGCAGTATCCTAAAAGTGTAAAAAAAAAACAAAAAAACACACCACAAAATGCAGTGAACAGTAACTCCAGTGGAAGCACATTGCCGATTCCATGTTGCAGAGAAAGTGATAAAAATTGATCATATGTAATATTTGTAAATTCTAAAAATAGAGAACATATAGAGGCAAACAATAAGTGGCCGCAATAGTATTTACACTTGCCTGTACATTCCATATAAGGAAACAGATAAACTCTTTAAAGGGACACTATAGTCACGAGAAGAGCTACAGTTTATTGTATTTGTTATGGTGAGTACAATCATTCCCTACAGAATTTTTGCTGTAAACACTGTTTGTTTTTTCCCCAGAGAAAATGCAGTGTTTACATTACAGCCTAGTGATTCCTCCACTGGCCACTCCTCAGATGGCTGCTAGAGGTGCTTCCTGGGGCAGTGCTGCACAGTATGAATGACATTCAGTGTCTCCACTCTCTGCATGGAGACACTGAACTTTCCTAATAGAGATGCATTGATTCAATACATCTCTATGAGGAGATGCTGATTGGCCAGAGCTGTGTTTGGCTTGTGCTGGCTCTGCCCCTGAACTGCCTCCAGGACAGTCTCAGCCAATCCTATGGGAAGATCAGGGGCAGAACCAGCAACAGATTGGAATAAAAGTAAGATTTAAATATATTTATGGGGGCAAGGAGGGGCCAGATGATGGTTTTAACACTATAGGGTCAGGAATACATGTTTGTATACTTGACTCAATAGTGTTCTTTTAACTCTACAATGGTGGTGTATGAACTGAGCAAGCATAATATGATTCTGTAACCTTGATATGGTGACATATCAGAAACTGCTGATTTGGGATTTGTATAAACTACAGGTCAATGAGCAACAATTGTGAGAGCAAAGTCACCTTGTTAAAGTAAGGTCGGAAGAGAGTATCCACACTTGTTGAAGGTGACAGAGTGGACTCACATACTCAATTAACAAATCTTTATGCAACATGGTGTGCAGAAGAGTATATGTAAACAAACACAAAGCATTGAACCTTGAAGCACAAGACCCGGCTGTGTCCATTCTAGCCTGACAATAACAGACAGACTATAGTGTCATGGAACCACTAGGATTGGACAATTGAAGACATGCTATTTATTGCGATAGGAAGATGGATCGGTTTGGCCTAAAACGCTTGAATCTGATGCTGGGCCGGTAAAGAGATATCAAAAAGTGTCAGAGTTTATTTAGCTGTGAACATAAATTTGGGAAGATTAGCATTCTGACTGCTCCCTGCACGGTGCGACAAAACCAGTAGCCTGAAATAGATTGCTTGATAATGATTATGAAGAGGGGACTCTTGACCTCATGTTCTCTAACCTGTGTATACTCTCTTTAACACACCTATTTCACTATGTGATCACCATCTGCTCACTCGCAACCTTTCACAAAAATCAATCTACTTTGCCCATGCAGAAATCTTTACCCTTTGATCACAGACAATCCTTTACTCTCTCCTTTTATAATATAGCTACCACATATTCCTACAACCCTTTCAATTACCATGGAGAACATACCAACATGTTATCCTTGACAAACAAAATGAACCCATCTCCTCCAAAAGTATTCCAGGATATGCCTAATTTTAAAGATTTGCAGGTCCGATACACAGTATATGAGCTCTCATTATGGCTTTTTTTTCTGTCGAGTGTCAGTTGTAAATGTATCCAAAAAGGTTTGTGTGTTTTTTGCTTTGTTTTTCCTGTGCTCTAAGAAGCTGGATACAGTTTACAACTTTTTTTGAACAAATTTACGTAACACAGTAGAGTCCTGTTCAGCCCTCTCCCTGTAGGAGGGTTCTCCTGTTCTAACCTGTCAGTCAGTTATTGGGATATGAATCTATGCCTTTGGCTTTGAATTCAATTAGTCACTGCTTCATGTATGGACTGTATCTACAAAGGGAACCAGGATATAGCATATATTCTCCTAACACAACATTTATCCTCTGACACTGGCTGCTATAACAATGTAATGGATCCATGTTACAGAAGATGTCTAGTCAATGTAGAAACGTTTCTAAAGCAGAAATGGCTCCCAGTCCCATTTACCTATCCCCTATATTTACCAAATATGTTTTTGCGTGGTCTGAAAAATTAAAATGTAGAAATTCACATCTTTACCATGGGACTGGACACCTCCATCTTGGCTCCTGGGCAAACATCATGACATTTGCACAGTCGTTATTCGGCATGTGCTACCCCTTACGCTTAAATAAAACACTGACACCGATAATTCTGTTGGAGTATAAAGTCCACAGCTTTATTAATTAATTATAATAAATTAACATAATCTAGGGCCATTGTCCTACTAGACATTATGTTACTATACCCCCACACAGTACCCCTGACAATGACCCTAGCAATTAAACAATAAATAACAACAAATAACATATAACTTGAAACACACGGCCTACCAAAGAGGCCCCATATCGTCCAGTTAACTGTAGGGGTATACCTCGGACACCCCTACACCCCCAGGTTCGTAGCCACCAAAGAGCTAGAACCAACCAATCCTTAACTCCATCCGGCCTAAACCTCGGCCTGTCCATTTCCAATTCCACGCAAGTTCCAATATATACACCGCCCTGTTCCGCCGCTGTGACCAAGCGGAACTGAAAACTAGGGAGGGTGGGTGGGACAATCTACAGGTAAGAGAGGCTCCAGTTAAAATGGCCCCTATTCTAATATGGACGCTCTATATATCCCTACTCTCCACCCCCCAAAACATCACTCCCAAAACCCTTCCCACAAACTTAAGCCCATGCCCACTCCCTGGCTCTGTCAAGGCCCACTCCCCATACTGCGTTGCTCCATGGGCTACCTGACATTTGCACAGTCGTTATTCGGCATGTGCTACCCCTTACGCTTAAATAAAAAACACCGATAATTCTGTTGGAGTATAAAGTCCACAGCTTTATTAATTAATTATAATAAATTAACATAATCTAGGGTCATTGTCCTACTAGACATTATGTTACTATACCCCCACACAGTACCCCTGACAATGACCCTAGCAATTAAACAATAAAT
This sequence comes from Pelobates cultripes, assembly GCA_933207985.1. Taxonomy (NCBI): domain Eukaryota; kingdom Metazoa; phylum Chordata; class Amphibia; order Anura; family Pelobatidae; genus Pelobates; species Pelobates cultripes. Next base: position 9,239,755 of record OW240923.1, on the reverse strand, counting down.
AACAACAAATAACATATAACTTGAAACACACGGCCTACCAAAGAGGCCCCATATCGTCCAGTTAACTGTAGGGGTATACCTCGGACACCCCTACACCCCCAGGTTCGTAGCCACCAAAGAGCTAGAACCAACCAATCCTTAACTCCATCCGGCCTAAACCTCGGCCTGTCCATTTCCAATTCCACGCAAGTTCCAATATATACACCGCCCTGTTCCGCCACAGCACATGGCTTGACCCCCTTAAGCTAATGTGCGACCCCCACCATATCTAAACAGGGCCTGTGCTATACCATCCTGAAAACCTAGGTTCAGCAAATCATTCCCCACATCCGATAGGTGAATACCATCCCTCCTAAAATATCCCGGCAGCATACCCTCTAATTCCCTATGCCTCACCACCACGCCCCCCGACCGTCTAATAAAGACTGACATAATTTTGTTGACCTTACCCCTAGATCGAGCTATTGCAGCTGGATCCCTGGCGTGTTTCCACGTAAAGCGAGGCACCATCTCAGACCAAACTACGACCACGCCAGGAACCAGCTCCCTCAGCCGATCCATATCCCTCTTCATTTTTCGAACCAGTAACCTTTGAGGAATCAAGCCCAGGTCGTTCCCACCTCCGTGGACCAGTACCACGTCTGGGACCGCCCCCCCCGACAACTTTTTAAATAACGCGCTGCAGAGACCCTGCCAGCTAGCGCCCCTCAAACCAAGCCATGATAATTCCACTCGTTCCAAAGGAAAACCCAGCTGCGTTCCGCATCTTCGAACTGCGGCTCTCTTCTGCGCCCAGTACACATACGAGTGTCCCATCAACCAAACTTTCAAACCTGAAAGGAAATAAAATTAGTTGCGAGGAGACAAATGCCCCCCCCCCTTTCTCAATTTCCTACCCAACGCTTACTTACACCAGCCTGTCAGGCCTCACATACGTGCGGAACCGCATGGATTCCCACCTCCCGATCCGCTTAATCCGCTCGTCCCCCAAACCAAGGCGTGCTGCCTCCGTCGCTGCGCCTATGCGGAACGAGTGCGTCCCAAATTGCTTGGGCTCCAAGCCCAGCTTCTGTAAACCCGCTCGAAAAACCCGCAGAAATTGGAAGCGGGACAGCGCCGTCCCATCTGCATGCAGGAAAAAACTACCAGCCAGCCCGGGACGGACATCCAAGTACCGCGCCCCGCAAGCCACCGGGCACGCCCTTGAACCCGGTAACTCGTACAACACCACAGAGCACCCTTTACCAAACACGTCCGTTTTAGAGCGGCGCAACCTGATCCGCACCCTGTCGTTACATAAGTCCACGTCGTCGAGCAGCAATCCGCCGGCCCCTTTCCTGTTGGGGCTCACCAGCTCGCCAATCCGGAAGGCTCCGAAGAACGCCCATACAAACGCTCCCGAAAATAGCGCCACCTCAAAAGGGGAATGACACAACCCAGCCAACGCTCCTAACAACCCTTGCAACACCGAGAACGACACCGGTCTTCTCGTGTCCCCAAACTTCTTACCCTTCCGAAAACCTCGTATCGCCTGACGTATCATGAAATTCTTAGTAATGTCCTCCCAACCATTGAACTTAAATAAAAAGGCCAGGGCAGACATATACCTGTCCACCATGGCCGGCGAAGCCTGTCTTGAGAACAGGCGACACAGCAACCATAGCAGCACGTCCCCCCGCTGCCCCTCCGAAAAAACGCCTCCTACCTGTTGAACTGTCTCCTCCCATTCCTTCCAAACCTTAACATACGACGACCACGTGCTTGGCGCCAATGAGTTCCTTATGTACTCCCCAAGCATGACGTCCCGAGCCGCCACATCTCGTCCGGGCATGCTTGCCCCATCTCCTGGGCGTCTGGCGCCGCTTCCCGGAATCGTTCCCACTGAAAACGAGAAAGCGCATCAGCCACCACATTCAACATACCAGGGATGTGCTTAGCCCTAAACACCACATTGAAGGACATGCAAAGAAGTACAAACCGCCGCAACAAACACAAGACCGGGGGGGAAGACGCAGACAAACTGTTTATCGCCTGCACCACAGACATGTTATCCGAGTGGAACACGATGTGCCTGTTTGCCAACGCCGGCCCCCATAAGCCCATCGCAACCACGACCGGAAATAATTCCAAAAACGCCAAATTCCTTATTAGCGGGCTTTCTTTCCACGCTGCAGGCCACTCCTCAGCGCACCAATTACCCGCAAGATAAGCCCCAAAACCGACACTGCCCGACGCATCAGTGTACAGCCCCACCTCTGTTGCCGCCGCCGGGTCCCTAAAGAACACCTTACCATTAAAATCCTGTAGGAACTGGTCCCACACCCTTAAGTCCGCCTTCATATCCGCTGAGACCCTAACGTAGTGCGATGGCCAACGCACCCCACTTGTCGCACGTGCCAGTCGCCTGCAGAAAACCCTCCCCATTGGTATCACCCGGCACGCGAAGTTCAGGCTCCCCACCAATGATTGAAGCCCCCGCAGCGTCACCTTCTTAGCCCTCCCTACCGTGGCCACCCGCTCCCTCAGATCCACTAGTTTGTCTGAAGGTAACCGACATTCGCCTCTCACGGAATCGATTTCCAACCCCAAAAAACTAAGGCACGTTGTGGGCCCAACCGTCTTGTCTCCCGCCAAGGGAACCCCGAAAGAGTGTGCAACCCAGTGAAACACTTCCAACACCTGTCTACACCGGCCCGTTCCCTGCGGGCCGACACAGAGGAAGTCGTCAAGATAGTGCACCACCGCACCCCCTGCCGATTCCTTCCGCACCACCCATTCCAAAAACGTGCTAAATTTCTCAAAATAAGCGCACGATATGGAACAGCCCATTGGTAAACACAGATCCACGAAATAACCCCCATCAAGATAGCACCCGAGCAAATGATGGCATTTGGGGTGTATAGGGAGCAGCCGAAAGGCTGCCTCCACATCCACTTTCGCCATCAGCGCCCCTCGCCCCATTCTCCGTACCAACTCGACAGCCTTGTCGAATGACGTATAAGAGACGGAGCTGAGGGCCGCGTCAATGTCATCATTTACCGACGCCCCTTTTGGGTACGATAAATGATGTATCAACCTGAACTTACCCGCTTCCTTCTTGGGAACCACGCCGAGTGGGGATATCCGTAGGTCGACCAACGGCGGCTCCAAGAATGGGCCCGCCATTCTCCCCAGCTGCACTTCCTTGCTCAACTTCTCCCGCGCTACCCCCGGGTGCTCCCGAACTGACTTGAGATTACCACACATCGTTCCCGGTCCCCTAACCACGAAGGGAATAACAAACCCTTCTCGAAATCCCTGCCACAACAAGGCCGCATCCGCCCTATTGGCGTACTGCCTTAGCCAAGGCAACATCACGTCTACTTTCACTGGGGACGCCCCCAGCGGTAACAGCAGGGGGCGCTGCCCCTCCGGACCCCCCTCCCCCTCCGGACCCCCCTCCCCCTCCAAGCTTACCCTTCTTGAAGCACCGGCTGGCGCCATGCGCCCCCCCGCAGCCGGAACATTCGTGTCTGAACCTGCAGGAATTCCCCCACTTGCAGTGTCCCTCGTTGTACATCCAGCAGAAGCCTTTCTTTTGCCCAGCCGACACAGCACCCCCTGCGGCCGTGCCGGCTGTCCCAAGAAAGGGCGCCGCCTTTTGAGCCATCATAAGGCGCATCCATAATGGCAGATCCATTTGATCCCACCGCATGCTCGTGTTCACCGCTAGCCGTTGTCGAAATTGCTCGTCATACCTCCACCACGCCAATCCCCCGTATGTTCGATATGCATCGCCTATCCCATCCAAGTAGCAAAAAAGTTCCGAGCAACGCCCCGGGTTCTTTTCCCCTATCACGCTAGCCAGAATACAGAAAGCCCGTAGCCAATTCCCAAAAGTTTTCGGTATCTTGCGATACCTCTGCCTTTTTTCCTCCTCCTCTTTCTTGGCGTCCTTTTTATCCTCCTCTTTCAAGTCCAAGAATTCCTCGAGGGGAAGAAGGGAAAAGATTTCCACGAACTCACCTTTCCAAATCTTATCCTTTACTTCTGTTTTTAAGTGGCACCCCAGGGGGCCCGCAAAGGACACGTGCACGTTTTGCCGCGCCGCATCCGGGACATCGCTACCCCCTTCCGTGGGTTCCCCCCACCATCGGTCAACCCCGCCGACCCCGTCGCGTCGCCGGCCTCGCCTCCATGTGTCCCCGCCGGTACCGCCCCCGCGTGCTCCACCGCCGCGTCCCGACTACCTTCCTGTGACCATACCCGCCCGAATTCCGAGGGGGACCCGCCCTTGTCCGACCAAGCGTCTAAAAATACTTTCAAATCATTCAACAACTGTCCAGAGTGTCGTGCATGTGTTGACTCACCGCTCAAGCCCCTGGCCGCAGCTGACCGCAGGGGCGTCGTCCTTCCACCCACCATTCCGGGAGCCGGAGTGTCGTGTTGTCGCCGACTCCCATCCGCCTGGTCCCGCCTCGAGACCGTAGGGGTATTGCTCCGTGACCTGCAGGGAGAAGAAAACCTGGGTAGTCTGTTCAGCGTAGGGTCTACCCGCCCTTCCTCCCCACGTTCCAGCTGCCTTGCAAAACGACTCCCCCTGTAATCCGCTCCCCTTGAGTGAACCTGTACTCTCCTGTCTGGTGAATCAGACGTGCTACGTCGACTCCTCTGCCTTCTATCCCTAGACAGGGACCTCCCACAGCCTTCCCTGCAACAGGACCTAGCTGCGCTGCATCTGCTCCGCACTGGTGACCTCTCCCCGCTTCCTCGACTCCCTGCTCTGCTCCTCGTGCTGCTGCGCCTGGCGCTCATGCTGCGCCGTTCCGTTCTCCTCTCACTCCTTGCGTCCTCTCCGTCCATATGCTGACCCTGGGAGCAGCCAGAAGGACCCTCCCGCCTGCTGCCACCTCCCCTGTCACCTCCCTCCAGGGTGGGTCTACGTCTGTCTCCCACTGCTGTTGCGCCTGGCTTCCCTCTAGCCGTCCTTCCCGTTAAAGAATCCTGTCCCTGGCTGATCGCCGTGCGCCCTGATCCAGCCGTCTCCTGCGCACTAAAACCACCACCGACATCCTCTCTCCTGACCCCTGCCTGGGCCGTCCCTGCGCTGACCTCGCCGCCCCAGCCTCCCCCAGACCCATGGGGGGCTGCTCTTGTCTCCACACTCCCCATAACCACAATCTCCTGCCCCACAGCGGTGCCACTGGTGGCTGACTCACCGGGACGTTCCAGCTCTGTGATCCCGCCCACGTGACCGTCCTCCGTCCTGGCCGCCGACCCGGCCGCCGAATTGGCAGCCACCACTCCATCTCCCCTGCCTGCCGCCGACTCACGCGGCGTGCGTCGTCCAGCCGCCGGGTGCTTTACGGCCGTCCTCGCCAGACCGCAGCCGCGCCTGCCGGCCCGAGCCGTGCTCCTTCCCGGCTCCACGACCGGGACCTCTCCTGCCCCCGCGGACGTTCCTCCTCCCTCAGAAGGGCTTCGACGGCGTCTCGCCGCGGGCCCAGCACCCGGGCTCAGCCGCTGCGGCGGCCTCGTCCTCCTGGCCGGTCGTCGCGCCGGTACCGATGCGGAAGGCCCGGCGGCCCCCAGCTGCTGATGTAGCCATTCGAGGCCACGGTCCCTCACGGCCGCCCGCACTCCCTCCAGAAGCTCCTCCAACGCCGCCATCGACCTGCAGGGAAACAAAGAAAAAAGGGGGGAACCTCTCTGGCCTGCAACAATCTACAGGTAAGAGAGGCTCCAGTTAAAATGGCCCCTATTCTAATATGGCCGCTCTATATATCCCTACTCTCCACCCCCCAAAACATCACTCCCAAAACCCTTCCCACAAACATAAGCCCATGCCCACTCCCTGGCTCTGTCAAGGCCCACTCCCCATACTGCGTTGCTCCATGGGCTACCTTATAAATGTTGCCCTTTTCTGCCACTAAATATAGTTTGTGGGAGAAACGCTGTGCCTGGATTGTGATGCCACTTGCACAAAGCTTTATATACATTTTAAAATAAAATGGAGCATCGCATGAAGGAAAACACAAATTATAGGTCATTTTCAATGTTTAGGCAATGTTATAATTACTAGAGACGTTTTAGTTTTGCTTCACCACCCATTTTTATGCACAGTTTGCAGCTTTGCCTATATTATGGTATTCCGTCTTAGCGAGCAATGTCTAGGTTTGGAAGATAAAAAGGCAATAGTGCAAAGGAATTGCTGAATCCATTGGGAATGCAGAGTGAAGACTCTAAATACAACGGATTCATTGTTTCCTGCAGAAGCAGTTTTATTGAATTGTCTGTGCGCACACTTAATAGATCGCAACAAACATATTGTACTGGTCACTATTCACACTGCAAATTAAAAGCTTTTACTAGACGTGGCTAAAGGAAAAACCATGAGAAACTCGTACAGCGCCACCTAGCTCTAGATTTTAATACACAGTAATCATAACTATCACAGAACTATATTATAATAATAACATAGTATTTAACCAGGAAAGGTACGTTTAGATTATTCTGGGTGTCATATATAACACTATAGAATGTTTTAAGGCATGTTGCACAAGTACTGTTAGATAAAGAATGGTGTGTGACATATCAATGTTGTTGGCTGTAGATAATACATTATTTTCAATGATCTGCCCATTACTTCATGTTTAGAAATCTCCTGCAGCATGGGTGGTGACATAAGCTGTGAAATTATTTCCTGTAATGAATGAGTAATAATGCATGGATCAAAGTTCCACTCCTGAACTGCACTTGCGGCAGCGAAAAGAGCGCCCCCCTGGGACTGTAACTCCCAGGAATCTTAGACAACAGAGGGGCATGCATGTTCCAGTGATATCTTTACAATATGTCCCCTATTTAAAGCCCTACACCAGACGTAGGCGACCTTCGGCACTCCAGATATTGTGATCTGAATCTCCCAGAATTATCTTTCAACCATATTGCTGTCAAAGCATCATGGGAGAGGTAGTCCACAAAGGTTGACAACCCCTGCCATAGGCTATCCTAACACACTACACACATTAACCTCTACATTACTGTAACACATTACCACTAAACATTATCCCAAGAACCCCTGGATGGCAATATATCACTTAATACATGGTTCACTGTTATGTACTCTCTCTATAAATACACACACATATACTAATGTGTTCCATTCCCTACACTGTAACTATACTACAGTCAGTGTTATTTTGTCTGTCAATTACTTGTGTTACATATCTCAACTATGTCATTGTAAAGCTCTGCGAAATACGTTGGCGCTATATAAAAGTAAATCCTAATAATTGTATTGCTTGTTAAAGGCGCATGGACAGTCTCTGCCCAAAACGACTATTGTGCGTCACTTGCCTAGTGGCCCACCACCCCTATTAGCTGACAGACTTTAAACCGTGGGACTGACAGCAGTGAAGCAGACATTGAGGACAGAACATATTGAGAAGTCCATTATGTGAGATTGAGGTGATCCTCATTTGCTGTCTCACTGTGAATGCGTGCCCTGTGTCAGGAACAAAAGACAGAATTATATGCATTGCACACAGGTGTTTTATATTAGGAAGAAAACCCAGAGGATTCTCAGCCTCCTGATGTTCCCAGAAAGGAGGAATGAAACCTAAAACGTGGGAGAGAAAGACTGGAGAGGGAAATCTAGCTGAATTCTCATCTTTGACATACCAAGTGCTTTTTATCAGAGGCTTGTCTCATTTTCTCACTCCGTGCGCATTTTGATGATTTATGGGCAATAATGAAATTTATGGCCCATGTTGTGGGCTATTGGCCTGACATTAACTACTTGTGCTCTTTATAAATGAGATGTAATTAGACGTGTCTGAATCAATCAGGAAGGAAGCAAAGCCTTTAAAAAAATACAAAAAAAAAAATGTATTGTCAAGATAAATGGACCAACTCCAAGTAAGGAAAACATTAATTTTATCTTGATTATAGCACATTGGGTAATGCTTGTTTGGTTCACAACACACAAAAATAACAAAAAAACTGTGTAGCATTACTGCATTAGGACAGACAGTGAGTCTGATTTATGCTAAATACAAACAAACCCAAAAGCTACTAAATGGATGTCCTGAAACCCAGATGCACATAAGTCCATGGCTCGAGGTCTTTATAGACATACAACCCTTTAATACAGGTCTGTGAGCTCCTCACTGCAGAAGACGGACGTGTAGAAGCTGAGAATAATGGATGTCAGCATCCTCCATGCCCATGAGAGATCTGAGCTTTACTGTTTAGTTTATCATCTGACGTAGGCTGAGATGATCACATGTCCTGCAAATCATTAGGAAGCCAGATGCACAAAGTCATTTGCCAGTTTGTGTTACATGCATATTAGAAATCCTATTTTAGCGCTAAACACGCTAGGTAAAGAGTGGCAGAGACAAACCAGTATATTAGGTATTGCAGAGAGCGGTGATAAAGGCTGGGGCTTCTGGTTTGGATTGAAAAAGGCTTTATTTAGGCTGTAACTGACCCCTTATATTAATGGGTTATATAGATAACGGATGAAAACAAATGTTAAAAAAAAAACAACAATCCAAAATTAGACAATATAAAGACACTCACTCTTACAGTTCCTACTACATTATGTCACCAACCTTTAGTTCTGCCCTTACCAGAAAGTAGCCTGGCCAAAGAGAAGCCCCGAATTCTAGTCCATGGATTTTGAACCATTCGGGCCTGTATAACTGATCACTGAAATGGCTACCGTGCAGCACTAGGGCCTGGTTAGCAGGAAACTGGACTCTCTGCATTAACTTTTGTTATGAGTAGGAGTTTCTGGGATTTGCAGTTCAACTATCAGTTTTCTACTTCTAAAAGCTGCTGCCTGAACTGCCACTCCTAGAAAGGTTTCCTATATTTTCCGATCAAACTGCGTTACTGGACATTGCAGGTTAGGTGGAGCGACAGAGAGGGATCTGTTTACATGTACAGAAACCAGTAAGAAAGATGCACTTTAGAATGGGCAAGTTGAGATAGAAGAAGAACAATTAAGGTTATTTAGGCGAAAAAACAATAACATGTAAATGTGGGCTACAGCCCGAACTGTCTCTTTAAGAATAACCCAGTTTTATGCATTCTATATCTCTCTAGAATCCAGCAGGTATTTTTAGGATTATTAAATATTCTGCTGAAATATGTGTCCAGTTAACGTGGTGTGGGCCCTCCGGCACCAAAAAGAATACAGACATGCACCAAAGAGTAAGATACAGCCGTATAATAAGTGAAATATGGCATTTATTTATATCAGTTTTCTACACAGCAGATTTGCCAAGAATGGATTTAAAGCAGGAAATTCGGGCTTGCATTGTAAAAGTGATAACATCTAGCAAACACAATGTCTATCAGCAGCTCTCTGCTCTCTCCATCACTTTATACGCTTCACTGTCCAAGTCGAATCCCTTGTTCATATATAATATCACACCTCATTTGGCACTCATTCTTAAAGCACAAAGTCATGTCCACAAGGATCACGTTTGTGCTAAAAAAAAATAGAACAATCAGACAGCAATTTATTGCCGTACTGGATGGATATAATCTCACCGTCCCATAGTCACAGTTTTCTGGTAGTAAAATGTGGAGATCTTAAAAAAATGTTCCATAAATCTGGGACAAAAAAACAGGGCAGGGGGGCATAGAAGAAAAGATTAGCCTGAGTGCACTCTTAAATATAACACCTTCAACTAGATTTACTTTTATTGTTAACATTTAAATCCTGTAGTCCCAGTGATAACAGAATTAGTGTGCTATTTGGAATTTTCTGAAACACTATTCATGTTATTCCCCATTATGCATGCAAGTCCATGGGCTGTGCATGAGAAATTGTGGCCATTGAAATTTGCATTGGATACTAGATTGGGTTAGAATATGCTATTATATATTTTTATATATATTTCTCACCCCTCTTGGGTGGTATATATATTTTTGTGCATTCTCGGTCGTCCACCAGAGGCCTGGGAGTTTGAGGGTTCTGTGCAGTATCCTATAACTGCACTCTTCTGGACAGCAATCTCAGATGTCCCACCTGGAATCTGTTGAAGCCACTCCCCCAACTTGGGAGTCCCAGCCCCGAGTGCTCCTATCACAACTGGGACTACTACTGCCTTCACTTTCCACATCCTTTCTAGCTCCTCTTTCAGTCCTTATTATTTGTCCAGCTTCTCATTCTTCCTTATGTTATAGTCACTTGCCACATCCCCCACCACTGCAGTCTTCTGTTTCTAGTCTATTACCACAATGTCCGGTTGGTTGGCCAGTACTTCCTTGTCTGTCTGGATCTGAAAGTCCCTCAGTCATTCTACCCTTTGTGGTATCTTCCATCTGGACTTAGGCAGGTCCAGCCTATTGTCAATGCAGATGTTCGGTACACAATTCCAGCAACTTGGTTGTACCTCTCAGTGTGTGCTATCCCAGTGTGTGCTATCCCTATGTGCTAGATTGTCTCATGTGCCTCTTTACACAGTCTGCACCTTGCGTCTTGCCTGGTGTGATAGACCTCCTCTTCTATTGATCTGGTGCTGAGTGCCCATTCTTGGGCTGCTAGGATTAGTTCCTCAGTGTTGTCTTTCAGTCCTGCCTTTTACAACCACTGGTAGGATTTTTTATTGAGAGCTACATCCACTATCTGCTGGTGGTACACCCCATGAAGAGGTTTATCTTGTCAAGGAACGGCCTCCTTTTCTGCATTCTCCATCTGTTGTTGTTTTAAGCATTCCCTTAGCAGTTCATCTTTGTGTTACAACTGGAATTAGATGGACTACAAACACACACACACAGACACACACATACAACGTAAAACAAACTTTTAGAATGCACCATTGCAGTTCATCTTTAAGAATATTATTTATATTTTCAGCATTTATATAGCGCCAACATATTCATTAGAGCTTTAACATTATGGAAGGCTTTGCTCAAATGAGCTTAGAAGCTATGTACAATCTATGAGGATTTGAGGTAGGCGGGTGAACATTACAACTGCTCTAACCATACTGCATTAAAGGCACATTATTAGCACCAAAACAAATTTAGTTTAATTAAGTATTGGTGTATAGACCATGTCCCTGCAGTTTCACTGCTCAATTCTCTGTTATTTAGGAGTTAAATAACTTTGTGTATATTGACCTAGTCCCTGCGTGTCTAAACACATTCTGTAAAATGTGAGATCTAATGTTTAAACTTCCTTTATTACACAGTCTGTTTAATTTAGAATTTCCTATCACCTGCTCTGTAAATAGCTTGCTTGACCCTGCAGGAACTGCTTGTCTTTGATTAAAGTTCAATTTACAGAGCAGGATATCAAAACTTGTAAAGAAAGTTAACATCTGATTGAAAATGAAACAACTGAAGTCCTTTGAGAAAGTATGGGCTTCCTGGGCAGACTTGGGAAACTGTGGGAACCCAGTTTGAGTGGGGAGGGGCAGTGAAGCGAGTGATTGTTTGTGGGCTAGTAATAATGACTACATCGTCATGGGTTGCTTCTGACGTGGCTGATACTGATCAACCCTAAATCCGGTAATCAGACCCTTATCGAATGTGAACTGATAGCATACTGACACATTTATACTCCTCTGTTTACTGCATTGTCATGTGAATCCATGTATTTCAGCAATGAATGTACTGTGGCCTATGATTGTCCAAAAATAAAGAGTTTAAAAAAAAAAAAAAAAAAGGAATTGATTGAACGATTGTAAATTATTATATTTTGAGTAGACTTTCAGTAAGGAATCTCTTTCTTGCTCATGGAAATTTACATTTGTGCAGTAAAATAACTATATTTTCTGTTTTTTTAATTTCTCGATCAGGAAGAAAAAGAAAAGAGAAAGAATAAAGACACATTATGCTTTTCGTTACATACTATGGTGCGAGGCAGCCTAGCCATGGACCATGCCACTGACAAGGCCACACAAAACATCTTCTCATGCAATAAACACCAGGAATAAACCAAACATCATGTATTTCCAAGACAACTGCTCTCCCATAGCTTACAATTTACATGTAATACTTAGGGATACAGGCCTTGATTTCATAAGCTTTCCAAATGATTCAATGCACTTAGAGTAACTTTCCAAATGGTTTATCTCTAAAAATGCCCAAATACCTTAATGGTGACATCTAATGTGTTTTAGACGAATAACACAAGTTATTCAAACCAGCATATAACATCACAATTCATGTTCAGGTGAAATTTGCTGATGTCACATATGCTGGTGATGTCACAGATCCAATTGATATTAGTGGTGCCAGTGAGGTCACACATGCTGGTGATGTCAGGTATCAGCAGATATACTGACTGCCTGAAAGGATGGTCATGGTACAGTCATGTCTTCCAACAATCTTTATTTGGCGTTTTCTATGTGTTCTAAATAACAAAGTATTGTGTACATTATAAGCAATGTGTATAGAGCAGTACTTGTAACTTTTCTGCAGTTGTACAAGATCCGTAGTATGCATTTATGTGATTACAAGTAGTTTAAACACTCTAGGTAAATATTAGTTAAAAAAAATGTCTTGTGTTAAGACATGGGTAGGCGACAATGATACATATGCGGTAGTGTCTGCGTGAATCAAGAACTGTCCTTAAGGCAAACTGAGATTTCTAATGAAAGTGAATTTGGCACTGGGAAAAAGAGAGAACCCTGAGAATGCTAGAGTAAGGGTAGCGTATCGAGGTAATCGTGAATGGGAGTTTTTTCGCTATGGTGATCAGGAATAAATGCGGTCCACGTCACTCTAGGCTAACGTAACGGTTAATGCTAAGTTCCCTTTTAATGCCATATCCCTATGACCGTTCTGAAAAGATTAGTAGGGCAAGGGGTAGAGGACGTTCAAAGAGATGGGGGAAGGTGTTTGGTGGATGTTGGGTCACTTGGGTTCTGGGTTTGAGGATAAGAAGAAGAGGAGAAAAAAAACAAAAACAAAAAAACAATCCAGAGTAGGGTTGGAGGGGGAAGATGAAAGAAAAAAAAGTAGAAGTAAGAAGAGTGTGTCGCCCCGTCTTGCCGGGTGAAGTCTCGTTCCACATGCCAGATGACGGAATCTTCCTAATTGTTGCTAGCTATCCAACGCAATATATATTTAGGCCATGGTGCCCATTCCTGCATGCAGCGTTCTGTTCCATTCCATTTCGTATAGTTCCTCCACCTTAGCCATCCACTGCTGGAGGGTAGGTATTTCATGCCATCTGCTGGGTATCAGGGACTTTGCAGCATTGAGGAGGTGTTTAGGCAATGATTTCTTATAGACAGACAGAGAGGGGAGCTTTAATGTGATGTAGTAGCATCGGTAGGGCTTGCATGGGGAGGTCAGTGTCAAAGACAGCGTGCAGCGCCGCGTGTATTTGTTTCCAGTAGTGGGATATACGAGCGCAGGACCACCATATGTGGATACTTCTTTACCGCATCTCCAGCATAGCTCTGAGACTCCTTCATGCATCCAATGCAATTTTACCGGAGTCCTGTATCATTTCGTGAGAAGCTTGTAGCTTGCAGGCTCCCCCCCACCACTGATTTTAGAGACAGATTGTCCCGCTCCAGTTAGTCTTCCCAAGATCTAACCATTTTTATCAGAACACCTCTGTTTTTCCCAGAAACAACTTCTGCCTGTTTTCATAGGGGATAATCTACAAGCAAAGGGAATTATATTTTACTTAGATATACACATAGAGAGAATTAGATTTTTTTTTTTTACTGTAGTAAAGACTATAATGCATTCAATCATGAGCTAGCATTAGCCAGGCAACAAATAGACATGCATGATTTCAATGACATCACATAACATAGCACAAAAATAAGTGTTACAAAGCTAGTTCTCTAGTTTGCATACATTCCATGTGTCCTGCTAGAGCAGCGAAAGTGTTAATAACCACAGCAATTGGCCTGATTGTGTACCAAACCAAAATGTAATATGACATAATCAGCAAAATCTTCATATTGGTCACATTACAAGCAGCTCTGCCAATTAACAAATGCAGAACAGGTTGCCAACTTTAAAAATTCCTTCCTGATAGAATGTTCCTTTTCAAAACGTGTCAAGCATTTTGGTAGGTTCAGAGAGAAATATGAGTTCAGGAACAAAACAATCAAAAAATAAAATCTGTGCATGAAAAAAAACTGATGAAACCAACAAGCTGCATAGACATTATTATTTTAATATTTATATAGCGCCAGCAAATTCCGTAGCGCTGTACAATGGGTGGACTAACAGACATGTAATTGTAACCAGACGAGTTGGACGCACAGGAACAGAAGGGTATAGGGCCCTGCTCAGTGAGTTTACATGTTTGAGGGAGTGGGGTATAGTGACACAGTAACAGAGGGATTGAGGGCCTGCTCAGTGAGTTTACATGTTAGAGGGATTGGGGTATAGTGACAGTAACAGAGGGATTGAGGGCCTGCTCAGTGAGTTTACATGTTAGAGGGAGTGGGGTATAGTGACACAGTAACAGAGGGATTGAGGGCATGCTCAGTGAGTTTACATGCTAGAGGGAGTGGGGTATAGTGACAGTAACAGAGGGATTGAGGGTCCTGCTCAGTGAGTTTACATGTTAGAGGGAGTGGGGCATAGTGACAGTAACAGAGGGATTGAGGGCCCTGCTCAGTGAGTTTACATGCTAGAGGGAGTGGGGTATAGTGACACAGTAACAGAGGGATTGAGTGCCTGCTAAGTGAGTTTACATGCTAGAGAGAGTGGGGTATAGTGACACAATAACAGAGGGGTTGAGGGCCCTGCTCAGTGAGTTTACATGCTAGAGGGAGTGGGGTATAGTGACACAAAGGGTAATTCGGGGTAGAAAAGTATTCACTGAGAGCTTAATAGGTTATTTTTGACAGTTGCAGGAGAGGAATTAGGGTGCAGGGAGGGAAAGTTGTTAACAGTTTAATTGATACGCTTTCCCGAAAAAGTGAGTTTTCGATTACTTTTTGAAGGAATTGGTGACTGGGTGAAAGTCTGACAAAGAAGAGAAGGGAGTTCCACAGAAAAGGCTCAAGGCTCTGGAGGCTTAAGATTAAGAGCTTCTGTTAGCTCTCTTGAGCAAAGTTCTACGCTGCAGGGCTAGCTTATTTGTGGAGAGCATCTACTGATTGCTTTTGAATTTTGAGATTATTATTATTTTATTATTTATATAGCGCTAGCATATTCCGTAGCACTGTACAATGGGTGGACTAACAGACACGTAATTGTAACCAGACAAATGGAACAGAGTGGTTGAGGGCCCTGCTCAATGAGCTTACATGCTAGAGGGAGTGGGGGTTTCGTGACACAAAGGGTATAAGCAGAGAGGTGAGCCCTGCACCACATAAGGAGCTTCTGTGTCTCTGTTGGAAATAGCGGAGGTAGGAAGCTGTACCTTGTGGACCTCAGGTAATAACTACTTATAATGATGTGGCGCCAGGGCACTCCTGACACCATAATCACTATAGCACGTTTTGTTTGTTATATCCTTACATGACTAAGAGGATTTTCCAGAAGAACGGCCATGATATAAACAGATTTGCATTGAGTCTTGTCATGAAACGATTAAACCAACATGGAGTGTTAAACCAGGTATGGACCAAAAGGTGGACCTTACTGGGTCAAAGATTTCCGGAAATGAATGCCTTATGATACCATTTCCAAAGCATCTCCAGTAGCAAAGACTTATTTTACAGAGTGCAATGCAATGAAAGGGTTAATCATCTGTTTTCAGGGGCAAGAAACATAACAGAACATACATAGAAATCTCTGAAATGATACAATTTAGCAGCATTATTGTTCCGATAATAGTTACTTAAAATATGCATAAGCTGGCAGTGCTCTCCTTACTATTCACAAGGGTTTCTGAAGAGAAGTCTTTGAAATCAGACACGTCGCTTTTCATCCTACATGACTTCCTCCCCAGGAACCGCGCGATCAGAGAGAAGCAATCCCGCTAGGGCCTACAGCTTTCATGAAAAGTCTGATAAAAAATATTTAGATGTCTGAAATCGTTCCAAGCAGTCAACTTGAAACCTCGGAGAGTGAAGCAGGCCTCATTGTACCAAAAGAGAGAGTAAAATCACCAGGCAAAGCAGAGGGTGTTAACATGTATGAGGAATAAGGCAGCTCACTATTTGACTACAGCTCATTTGGCAGCATCTGATCAAGGTCTATTCACACTTTTATCTTCTCCTATGATTTATGAGTAGTAATTGGGAAGTATGGACAGTCAGAGGAAGAAGGGTTCATAATAAGAAAAAAGAATGTCCAATCGGAGGTTTTATTTCTTATGCTCCCAAATCTGGTAGGAGAGCACATAGTTTTTATTTAAAATGTTTTATCCATGGGGTGCTGAATAGTCGCATGTCAGACTAGCTCCTGCTGGCTTTTTGCAATCTAAGCTGTTATCATGCAGATAAGCTTTTATCTTGACACCTGAAATTATCTCTTAAAGCGACTGCTGATGGCAATGCAAAACCCAAACACAGGACATCCGAGGCTCTGGTGGATGACATAAGCTTGTGGCCTACTCGAGTGAGGGGTGAGGTGGACCACCGCTGCCTTACCTTCTTGATAAATTCCGCACACTGGTGGTCTGATGGTAAGTCTGACTGGTCTCACCCCCCTTTTGGCCGGTGGGGGTTATCCTGGTCCCCAAGCTGGCATCCAAGCTGTTTATCAGGAAAATGTGAGATAAAATCAGCCACCGGGTTTCTTGCATCCAGACCCTGCAGAGCAGGTACCTTCAAAAATCGACTGCACAGCTGGGCTTGCAGTTACATAGTTACATAGCTGAAAAGAGACTTGCGTCCATCAAGTTCAGCCTACCTCACATTTGTTTTTTGCGGTTGATCCAAAAGAAGGCAAAAAAACAAACAGTTTGAAGCACAATTTTGCAACAAGCTAGGAAAAAAATTCCTTCTTGACCCCAGAATGGCAGTCAGATTTATCCTTGGATCAAGCAGTTATTACCCTACATTGAAAGATTATATCCTTGAATATTCTGTTCTTGCAAGTATGCATCTAGTAGCCGTTTGAACATCTGTATGGACTCTGATAAAACCACTTCTTCAGGCAGAGAATTCCACATCCTGATTGTTCTTACAGTAAAAAAACCTTTCCTTTGCCTTAGACGAAATCTTCTTTCTTCCAGTCTAAACGCATGGCCTCGTGTCCTATGTAAAGTCCGGTTTGTGAATAGATTTCCACACAATGGTTTGTATTGGCCCCGAATATATTTGTATAATGTTATCATATCCCCTCTCATGTGACGTTTTTCTAAACTAAATAGGTTTAAATTTGTTAACCTTTCTTCATAGCCGATATGTTCCATTCCTTTTATTAATTTTGTAGCCCGCCTCTGCACTTTTTCTAGTGCCATAATATCCTTCTTTAGAACAGGTGCCCAAAATTGCACAGCATATTCAATATGGGGTCTTACCAGTGACTTATAAAGAGGCAAAATTATATTCTTGTCCCGAGAATGAATGCCCTTTTTCATGCATGACAATGCCTTACTGGCCTTGGCCACTGCTGATTGACATTGCACATTGTTGCATAGTTTGTGGTCTATAACAATTCCCAAGTCTGCCTTGTTACCTCAGATATGGGTCACATGGCTATTATTTATTATTTTATTTATTTATAAAATATTCTACCAGAAAAGATACATTGAGATTTCTCTCGTTTTCAAGTATGTCCTGGGTTCACAAAACATTCCATTGATACAATAGGGTACAATAAAATACAAAAATACACAATATATACAAAATTTAACATAATGCAATATTGCCTTGCTTAAGAAAGCATAGCAGCAGGAAGAGGGCTCTCGGCTGCTTGCAGCACAATCCCTGGCACTCAAGTCTGACTCCTGCAGCCACTTACCTAGGCCTCGAACCTGGAGGAGATCTCCACATCACCGCCCAACACCCAGGAGAGTCCAACGCAAAGGCCAAACCTGGAACCCCGATGCCAGATCCGTGGGAGCAAGATGTGGGCTCGTAAAGTGACCTGGGCAGCTGGAGCAGTGTGTGCTGGACTTGTCTTTATGCTGAGACTTTAATCTTACTGCACCCAATCAGGCCAGAGATGCAGTGGGCTGAAGGGCCATTGGAGGGGACTGGTATAGGTTTTCACTTGCTTTTTTTTTGTTAACTGAAGCACTCTAGCAATGTAGAGATGGAGTTCATCTTACAACCTTTCATTAGTATAAAATGTGCAGATTGTATATCTTGCACGTACCAATGTAAGCATTTAGGTTATTCGAGAGCACCATCTATGGCAGCTAACCATTAGCGCAAGAGTTTAGCGATCGTGAGCTCTCTAATGTTTTATAAGTCACATTCTTAGCATCACATGCAGATGTGTATTTCACCAATGGCTATTATGTCTTTGTCATGTTTACAAAACGTATATATCATTGTTGATGCTACTGTATGTACCTGCAGAACAAAAATAACAATTCCACAAAAAATTTAATAAAATGGTTCAGCCATTCAGTCAGTGATTAGGAAGGTGTTAGCTCATGTCATATCAAGATGAAGCTATAGATAACTTGGAAAATTAAATGTCCAATGTTGCATCATTATTCTAAACCCACAGAAAAGATTCATATACCAGGGACCATTCTAGTGAAAGGTCATGGAATATTTGTGAAAATCCCAGCTCATTCCCAGACAATTAGCAACTTGCGATTTTGTGAACATTTTGTATCACAGATACTAATACACAAGGATGTAAATTAAACCTCTCTCAGATTTTCATTTTTGTTGAGTAGGTTGAAATTTGCTTCATTTTGGGATGTTTGACAAAAAACACGGCTCTTCCAGGACCAACCCCTTCAGCAATCATATTTAGGAACAAGAGTTTGTAAGAAAACTGAGAAAGGACAATAGCTCAGACAGGGTGCCATTAAAAAGGGGTCCCCACACAGGTCTTTACATAGTGTTGTAAAGAGTCTCTTTAGGTGCCATTCTGCATTTAAGTGAACTATTTAAAAACATTTTACCTTTGGTCTAGTTTTAAACTAATTAAGGCCCGCTGGGCACCTCGTAAACATGCTATAAATTTCACTTTCATATCAGAAGTGGCAGGTGAGGTACTGGGATTTAGGTTTAAGGGGCAGTCATAGTTTTGTCAATCCAACTGTAAACGGTACTCTTCTACTGACACACCAGGGATACATATGAAATGTATTGCATTCACTTTCACATTCTCACCAGTTTTGTGAGCACACAATTTTTATTTTTTTTATTTATAAAGCTGTTACTCCCTCCTTTATACACTGGTACCTCCATTAATGTAGCGCACATAAATATTCTGTCTTTCCTACGTTTTTTATTCCCTAAACATTTTACCATTGATTACATTCCCAAGGGGATGACGGAGTGATATTAATTTGAATAAAATGCACAATCTTAAAATCAAGGATTTCTGACTGATTAAATAACTAGGAAAAACATGAAAACTGCTTACCTTTCATATAACACAGCCACACTGACAGGAAAAACACAGCCACACTGACAGTGGAAGAAAACCTATTGGAAAGAAAAGGCACGCTTACAACAAGCAACAAATTCGGAGGGGGCAATATTACAATGACAGGAGAGGGCATTAAAATTACATTTCGGTGCCAATAAAAGAGTAAATGGGAGCAAATAGAAAAAGCTCCAGAAAAAAACAACCCACCAAAATGAACCCTACACTCTTTATACAGAAGCCCCATTGATTTCACGAACAATAAAGGTTGTGAACAGATTGCAATAGGACCACCAAATAAATCCGCTTTACTCCCAGGCTGATAAAGGAAAGTCATTTTTATAACTCATAGGTTAAGTGGCTGGACTAGCTTCACACAGAGTTATTAACAGATCCAGGAAATCAGACCTACATCTTCATTTCCCTGTCCAGACCACACAGAAACAAGCACAAAATTGTGAAGTTAATGCATATTCCCCCCTGAAATCTCCTAACGTACGTTAAATCACGTGCACATAGAGGCAGAGAAATGCCCTAAGGTGCTTTACACCACAGAGTCTGCGGAACATCATGGAGGACATTCATTTTATTGTTCTATGCTTCTATTTCCTGATGAATTTGACTCAGATACCAGGTGTCTGGTTCTCCATAGGGTTTAAAAACATATTGCTAATATGAAGGAAGCTACAGGAAAGGGCTTGTGGTTTTAATTCCCTGGGACCATATTTCTTTGTTTAAATGTGTACAGCATGCCTTGTGAACTCTGCCCTACGGACAGAAAACCTTTCATCGAGTTAGTAAGAAACCTTCAGCCAGTATTATGGAGCAGGTCATGAGGATATCCCCAAACCAAAAGTGGTTATTAAAGCGGAACTGTCTTTTTTTTTCTCCCTTCAATAAACTTGTCCCAAATTCCCCCCTTGGCTGCCCCATTTTTTTCATTTACGCTTTTTTTCAAAGTTACACATAAGGAAAAGTAGGGACTTATTTTTCGTATGTATAACCTGCAGGACGATAAAGTTGACATAGAGTTGAGCCTTGGTTACACTCCACGACCTTGGTCAACTTTGTCATTGGCCAGCTTCAACTATACTCACTTCCCTCCTCCAATGCATCCCTTCCAGAAGCAGTGTGTCTCTAATTTTCAATGTTGGCTCTCGCGCGGTCTCAAGGATCAATGCTGAGGTCAGTGAAAGCCGCTGGATCCCCTGGACATACGCATGATTTCCCATGCACTGCCAGGGAAGGGCAGGGGATTTAATTTCTAGGCACTGCCATCTTAGTAAACGATAACAGCACTATGAAAGAAGACCTAGTGAGACCAGAACAACTTGGGTGGGCTTAAGTAAGAAATTCCTCCGCTGGGAACTGAGGGGTCAACTTAGAGGCAGCGATACTTTAAATTAGCAATAGAGTGAACGAACATCTCTACCTGTTAATACAAGCTTCTTATGAAAAAGTAACAGCAGGAACGGACACAGCTAAGTGTATGCTGTGCATTGTAATAAAATGTCTGTACTAAACAAAATAACGGCATCCAGGGAAGCAAAAAGTAAAAAAAAAGTCAAATCCCCAAGCAGAGAAGTCTAGGTAGAAAGAAAATCTGATCTATAAATGTAATGAACACTTTTTAAAGGCAAGATTTAGTCAAACTCAGGATGATTCCTATAATTGAGAAAATAATAATCTCTGGTAAACATGACACTAGACTGTCTCGGTTCTTAGCAACACATGTGGAATAAATTATCTACAGTAGGGTAGAGAATGACAGCATAAGTGCTATTATTGATCATCAAGTTACCATCCCTTTACACTGTGGTACATGTACTAAAATATATATTAAGACAGTTCTTACCTTATGCAGTTGAGTCAATTTCTAGCCCACAAGTTTGTTTTAGCCCACAAGCTTGTTTTACTGGAAGGCGAATCGGGCTGTAAGCAATCACACGTCACTGGTTCAAGACTGGTCATACCCTCCCATATATACATTTTAATATTTTTACTGTATAAAGTTTAACAAAAGCTCTCATGTAAGCAATAAGAGTCACGTATGAATTGTGGGGGAAAAAAACAACAAAAACAAACAAGGCCATATATAAAATGAAGGCGGTTATTTGATCCCTAAAACTATGATTATGTCTCAAATTCCGAGTATTCTTAAGTATTCTGATTTGTAGTAAAATACATAGAATTAAATAATTTTTAATGTAAACGTCAGTTCTTTGTTGGTGAGCTGGCACAAATATGGAAGTGAAGCATTCTCTACAAAGCCAAGTTCCAGGTACTTTCCAGAGATAATTAAAGGAACACTATAGGCTACAAATCCATTACAGCTTTTTGCACTGAGTAGCTATGGTGCAAGGAGTCTTTGCGTGCACTCCTTAAAAGTTTTGTCCAACGGAATTAATACTGTGACAAAAACAATGGGGGCATTATCTGAACATAACCACCCAAATGTGTCCGGTAACGGTAGGCTGCGAGAAAGTAGTCATGATTAGAATGTTTACATTGCAACTTTCACACGATCAAGATTTAAACAAACATTCTTTGAAGTACGATCATTTACCATGTAGAAAGGTCTTTATTCGACTGGTTTTATATCATATAAAATCTAATAGAATATTGCTTTAAAATTTGAATCCCTTCTGATATCTTATAATCAATTCCTACAATGTTCCCATTGAGGCCTGTGTGTTTATTTTAGTTTTTCAAAAATAAGCATGCCGTATATTTAGAAAAGCTTTCAAACTCCCACTTTGCTGTCTAACATCACCCATAAAATAAAACTTGTATATTAATTCATTATTTCCATCCTCAGAGTTATTAAAACCCACTCTGACATATTGCATATGACATCAAAGTTTAAGAGCTCATACTGAAAAGAACATTAATGGCAAAAAAAACGTCAGCTGAAAACCTTTGCTTTATTTATTTAGCTTAATGCAATTGCCTATATTTATAATAAAACCGTTTACTTGCCTAGATAAAATGTCTGAGTTGCTTTTTTACACAAAGAAAGAATTTTTTTTTGTAATCGCTAGTTGCCATTGTTGAAAACGCTGTTCGTATGTTTAAACCACCCACAAATAGGGAATGTGTAATAGACCATCCTTAGTTTCTGTACAGATGTCCCACAGACCACTAACACACCCAGGTATTTAATGAGTTTCAGACCAGATAAACTGCTATGCTAGTTTGAAAATTTATTTTTAAAATCTATTTATTTTCATGTTTGGCTGGATGTCAGCACCCAGACAGTAGATGAATACGGTCATCCTACCACAATGGTTCTTAGTCCCTGGGCAAGTATTGTACTCTGTTTAGGTTGCAACTGGTTTGGACAAGCACATTTTATTTAGGGCAGAGGTAACAGTCTGCAATAAATTGTTTACTCAACAGTTAAAGCCGACACAGTGAATCTGAGAAGATTCTAATATGGGTGTTGCACAAATATTATTCTAAAATTTATTATAGTACACGCTAGACTAATTCTAAGTACATAGTTTTAGTCCCTTGTAAAAAAAAAAAAAAAAAAAGCTTAAAAAGAGCCCAAAAATAATCATTCTTTCAGGACTATAGCTTCCCATCTACCTATGTGAGAGATGAAGATAAAATTTAAAGTTACTTACCTAATTGCCAGTGCCAAGACTCCTCCACTGCAGGCACCGGCTACGCTTTTGAAGAGATCAGCATACCTGCTGACATTTTTCCGTCGATCTGCTCCAATCCAATACTGTTTATAGACAGTCATTAGAGGTGTGCTTAACGCCGTAATAAAAACATTTCCATTTCTACAAAATTGCAATGTTTTTACACTGCATGGTTAAAATGACAGGACCAAGGTACCCAGGTGGCTTCACTGAGATTTAGAGGTCTGGGTGACTTTAGTGGTCCTTTAACATCAATGCCCTAATGCATTCCTGTAATATAATAATAAGAAAATAAATAAATAAAAAGGTATGTGAAAAGGGGGCGAGGTCTGACCGCCATCTCGGAAGGCCGCACTGAGGTATCGCTCTTCCAAGTTTTTACTTACCAAGCTCTTCTACAGTGACTAAGCACGATCACCTTGCCTTGCGGTGTACAGCACAAAAATAGAGGCACTTCTGTCTACCTTACAACCCGAGATGGCCCCGATATTCTGGAGACAATATGTCGATGACATTCTCAGTAAAAGATAAAAATAAAGTAACAAGTTAAAGGATCATGTTTTATTGACTGGTGAAAGTTTAAGAGGAATGACTGTACCCCTTTAAGGAGAATTCATATTCCAGCACAAATACAAAGATTTATTATCTATTACTACAGCCTGGTTAACAAATACTAGACCTCGTTTGCTCCTTCAAGTCCATCACAGCAGTCTGGCAGACACAGTACGTTTGAAAAGTTTGAAGAACCAAATGAAAATAAACAAAGCTCAACTTATCTAGTGTTGAATGGCGAAGACTTTCACTCTATTCAGTCGGCCAATAAATGTTCTCTGGTTCTTTTCCACTAGACAGAAAAATACTAAAAAAGAGATATGAGCAATGTTCAGATTTTATGAGGACAGAACATAGCTTCGGTTACAGTGGTAAAGAAAAAACAAAAAACATCACTTTACTCTTTTAAGACGCAATCTGTCAGTTTTTTTTTAATGCACTGGAGAGGCCATTGGCAGTGAAAGGGTTCGGGACCTCTGTAAGAGGGGTTAATCCTTTAAATGTCAGATGGAAGTATAATGTTTAAAAGGGAAAAATATGTGTTTATTGCTCTGCGTTTAAAGTTTGGGGCTGGATCTGACTGCCATGCTCTAGATCAGTGGTTCCCAACCCAGTCCTCAAGTATTCCCCTAACAGTCCAGAATTTAGGGATTACCCAGTCCAGTCGTATCTAATGTGATTTTCGAAGGAAAAAAAAAACACTTTAGACACAACAGGCTAATCCCTAAATCCTGCACTGGTAGGGGTAGTTGAGGAATGGGTTGAGAACCCCCGCTCTAGACTCTAGAGAACTCTGTGATAAAAGGTTGATAATTCTAACTTTTGACGATTTATTGCCTGCACTTATTGATTTTTATACACTATATCTTGCAATCTCGTGGGTTGAAATTGCACATTTTTGATGGAGTTCCAATTTCCTTTGGGGCAGATGTGCAGGCTACTCAATGAGGGGATGAAGGAGGAAGCAGAACCCCCAGCTCTTAGTTTCTCCAATATCCACAGTTATCCTGGCACTTCCCGCTAGTGCTATTCTGGCTGGCTAAACATCTATATATCTATATGAGCAAGCTGCAGGTGTAGTCTCCTCTCTATAATGATGGATGCCATGCTTTGTACTTGACTCCCGGGTCCAACTGTCTCCTACTCTCACTAGACTGGACCAGTTTTTGCAGATTTTTGATCCAATCTCAGTCAGAGAATGCAGCCTCAGTT
Source organism: Pelobates cultripes (assembly GCA_933207985.1). Taxonomy (NCBI): domain Eukaryota; kingdom Metazoa; phylum Chordata; class Amphibia; order Anura; family Pelobatidae; genus Pelobates; species Pelobates cultripes. The sequence goes on along the minus strand of OW240923.1, from coordinate 9,214,913 downwards.
CAGCAGGAGATACTTACTTCACCTACAAAACACCCGTTAGGGCTTCCTTGCTCACAGGCTCACATCCATGCGACTGCGGTTGCTCATACCTTTCCATGCTCCTAAAGGAAGCGGACATCATTGTCTCCTCCACAAGTGAGAGCAGGGCACTCACATAGCTACCACCCATATCTTAGAGGGCCGTGGCTTGAAACCTACCTGGCAGTTAAAGATTTATTTTTTTTTTTTTGCCTAAAGCATTGTTTATTTTTAAATATTAATCTTGTTTCTGTTACCGCTCAAATTACTATGATGGAGGCGGAGCCTAGTCATCAAGCAGAGCAGACATGTAGGTCACGTACACCTGCAAAGTAAGCCGATTTTCGGGTTTTTACCCCAGCCAACCAGCATTTCAACCTACCGACAAGCACTACCACACTCAGGGGTGCCCAGAGAAACAATCTGAGACTTTGTCGGAGTCTGCCCTCCACTGGGGGCCAGAGATCCACTGCTGCGGCCTGCTGCAACATAGCTGGGGGGAGGTGGCCGGGCTGCCCACTCATCAGCCACTAAATCGTCCTGAAGCACTCCTCTCCCTTTCCCCCTTTGGACCGGCGGGGGTTATTCCGGTCCCCACTGGACTACCTTAATCTACCTCCACAGCACCTACTTCCTAATCCAAACTGGCGCTTAGCCACACTTTGAAAGCTCTATTCTGCATAAGCCCTGTGCACAGTGGACTGACCCAAGATGGCGGTGACGCCTTGCTCTCGAGAGGAAACGCATGTGCAGCCTGCGATTGCCCCTCATAGCTCTGTGGAGAAATTCTTACAGCGGCTCGACAAGCATTTCCTGCGCTTTTGGGCAGAACCGGAGAGCCCCGTTGCACTGATGCGGGATCAATTACGAGTGGAAGTTCAGAGGGGTAAGAGCTGGAGAACGCGGAAGTCTCCCTCAGGCCTAGCTGTCTTACAAATGCCTGTATTACCTGCTACTGGCCTACTTTGGCCAAGGGCCACCAAGGGCTTGACCCCGAGACATGGCCTACATTGACTACTGCCTACCGTCTACCGCCATGGGAAAACATCCGGACCCCCTGCTACTCCCGGTCTGGGAGGGACTTGGCCCTTCAGAAGTACAGAGTCCGTGGCTCAGAGATGTCGGCCTTCATACCAGCCTGGGGCTGGAGGGTGGACTGCACTGCTCCACTGCAAATGAAAGCTTCCCATGCCTGGGAATCAGCATGGGACTTGCTGTTGTCACCTGCGGCATGCCATCTCTGGGGCCTACCATTACTAGATTTCATCGTGTCTGTGCCATGCTCATTTAGCACATTATGGTTACCTGCACATGTTCTATGTTGTGTGGTGGAGTGACTTACATGTGTTATCCTTTCCAGTGGTACATTTTTACTAGCTAAACTAGTAAAAATGTACATTAAACTATAACTTCACCTCGCATGCATTCAGTCTGACATGCTGCGCTACTCTTATATAGCACTCCCCATATCGCCTAAAGCATGGCACCAGATCGCTGAGTACGTCAGCGTACGCAGATATTGATGGTGAAGATTGAAAGCGAGCAATTACCAAATGTTTGTCTGCTCAGCGACATCTAACAAGTTAATAACTAGCATGTTTTCTCTTATATTATTATTGTGAAATCAGGCTGGAATCTGCTGTAACTTTCATCTATATTGCAAATATGATATCAGTTTATGTGATAAAACTCCCTTTTCTGTAACATCCTTCAAATTGCCTCAATAAAAGAAAGATTGACATGTGATACACTCTGTATTGGGAGTATTATATAATAAATTAAAATAAATAAATGGTGAAGCCGTAATCTACCAGCCAGGTCTAAAAGTTTGTTGTCGACAAATAAATATCAGGGCAGCTTTATTTTTATTCATGTTCACATCGTACACTTTCTATATTGCGTCTCTCGTGTCTAATTTCATTCCGTAAGCAGCAGCTCAAACACAGACAACATTTTTTGACAGTATCTTGGGTGGCCGAGGATAGTGTTCAAAGTCCATAGAAAAGTTCAAGTTTCCCTGGTTGAGTGACAGACAGCCACTGGAGGCGCTTCCTGGATCCTAACGGATCTTTGGTCCGGTAACTGACACTCTGTATGAGGACATCCAGGGCCCCCTTGTTCCGGAACGTCGGAGGATGTGGAGCCACGACCCAGTGCTGAGGGCCATCGGCCCTGGGACAAGGTAAGAACATAAAGGGTTTTTAACCCTTTATTCACATCAGTGTGGGTGCGGAGGGGGGAGGCAGAGTGAGCTATAGTGCAGGGAATACAGCTTTGTGTTCCTGGCACTGATAGTATCCCTTTAACATCAATCAGAACCACAGAATACCATAACATACTGCTAAAGACATGGCTCCTTCATACCTGATTAACGTAAATTTCCTCTTCCCCACCTACATAATCACCTACCCTACTGTCTATTTGCATATTACCCATCCTCTCTCCATCACGTGATCAGACGGTGCTCCTACCTGTTATATAAATAGAGACATAAGATCCTAGGAATTCACTTGGCTACTATATTTTTGATCTGCAAAATGTTACTTTGTACAGTATCATTACCCTCTAATAATTTGTTTATCAAAGTCCCACACACAGTTTTGGGGATTATAAAATCTACTTGTAGCTACTGAAGACATTATATTTCATGATTGTGAAACAATGTTTAAAGCACCTTAAATCGTACTGTTAATTGAAACGGCATATACATCATGTATTAAAGATGTTTTTCTCTGCAATGGCCAGCTGAGTCAGGCAAACTTCCCAAAAGCACAAAAATAAATAAATAAAAAGGGGTCATTCTAGGTTCAGTACTATTTTTATCGTTTTTTGTGGACTGTGGCGAGTCCACAAATTGTTGGTTAGTTATCATTTGCAATTTAGGATGGTGGATCACAAGATTAAAAATGGGGCCTTGTCAGGAATATAAAACCAATATCAAGTCTTTTATTACACGATATAAATACAGTCTTTGAAAAGCAAAAAACATTTCTCACAGGGCTAGCTGGTGAATAATACTTTGTTCATTGCAATTGTCACCTGCAGGTTCAGGGAGTTCCTTCAAATGTCCTACTTTTTTGGCCTGTGGTTTAAAGGGACACTATAGTCACCAGAATAACTACAGCTTATTGGATTTGTTCTGGTGTGTAGAATCATTACCTTCAGGCTTTTTGCTGTAAACACTGTCTTTTAAGGGAAAATGCAGTGTTTACATTACAGCCTAGTGATAACTTCACTGGCCACTCCTCAGATGGCTGTTAGAGATCCTTCCTGGGTCATGGCTGCCTAAAATGCATCCAAACATTCAGTGTCTCCTCCCTCTGCATGCAGACACTGAACTTTCCTCATAGAGATTCAATGATTCAATTCATCTCTATGAGGAGATGCTGATTGGCCAGGGCTGTGTTTGAATCATGCTGGCTCTGCCCCTGATCTGCCTCCTTGTCAGCCTCAGCCAATCCTATGGGGAAGCATTGTGATTGGATCAGGCTATCACTTCTGATGATGTCAGCAGACTGCTTGTTTTTCTGAGTCAAACTGCATGCAAAGTTACAGCTTCTGGCTTGAATACAGTAAGATTTTGCTCTATTTATAGAGGCATGAGGGGCCCAGGGGGGGCTAGATGGTGATTTTAACACTATAGGGTCAGGAATACATGTTTGTGTTCCTGACCCTATAGTGACCCTTTAAGGTAATGCTGACTTTGGTCTCTCTAACACTGTGGCATGTTCCATTTCTTCTACACTCACTACATACAGCTTTTCTCTGTCCCAGACTATATACCAGACCCTTTAGTGATCCTTTAACTATTAGGCCTACTTTCAGGGAAGGGGGGGTAAATGGTAATTTAAGTTTTTTGTTGCTGTTGTGTTACTGTTAGGGGAATAGACCTACAGATATAGGGTTCTTTAAGGAGAATAACATATGCCTCAGTTTTCACATTACTATATCACCCTAGAAGCCACACGTAATGTGATGCTATACTAAGTCATGTGATGCTATGTTAACTGCTTGCGTGAGACATTCTTAAATGAGTGTAAATGATATAAATTATATCTATTGGGAATAAAAGCATGTAGCGGGCTTGTTGATAAAAAAAAATATATCAGAAACACAGTCTGTGCAAACGCCAAGTGAAAAGGACAATTGTTGCTCACTAACTTGATATTAAACAAAAATGTAATCCAATAAAAGTCACACAATCTTGTTGACTTTTTTTTTTTAATAAAAGTTTTAAATTCTAATGAACATTTTTATGAAGAGAAAAAAAAAGGTCAATGTTTTTAGCAAGCCAACATTTTTGGCCTATGTAGTCGCCTTAAATTAAATATAAAATCCTTCAATTTAGCAAGCATACTTGCTGGCCTTAAATAAATGGGAAAAACATATCATAATTTGTCAAACATTCTTAAAAAATAATGAACAGATTCTCCAAAAAAGTAAAGACCATATCCCACACACACATAATCAGAGAGATTATTTTACATACCACTAAATACTTCATATGCTGCATAATTATACCCTTTCTGCTTATATGTCAACTCCAATATCCATATTGTCTTACATATTTCACCAACCCTTTATTTTTCAAGAGAACATGCCATTTTTATGCTGTAGCTCGATTTTTACCTTCCCGTAATATCCAATTTTGTTCTAATTTTACCTTGAGCTCTACTTCCTCAGAAGACAAATGCTAAATTGTAGCCTTATAGGATGAGGAGTGCAAAATTGCAGAAGCCAATTAGGCCGACACGCATTCCCAGTGGAAATGATACAGAAAAGAATTTGTATGTAGTTTTAATGTGTGCTACCATAAATATATGCATTATATACCAGTTATACAAGAACACACAATAAATAGAAGGTGCAGTACCTGACACCAATACACAACTAGCCAACGCAACTGGAAAGGAAGGATTACCCATAATTAACAATTTGGAAGAGGTGGTGGAAGAAGAACATGAAGAGGCCTCTAAGCGAGTTTCTTAACACGGTTTTATACTACAAGGGCTCAGCCACTCAGTCTTTAGACCTATACATAGAGGAAAATAAATAAATAATTTTTTAATATTTAGAACCCGGCTGTGACCAATTTCAGTTGTGGATAGGCATATACTGGCGGAAAATGTTGTGTTTTACGTTGCCTTTTACTTGCTCCATTCCTTTGGGAACCGCAAGCCTTCGCTGGGAGCGTGGAGGTGACACCTTAGGTGAGTGATCAATTGCTTGCCCAGCAGTCTGCTGCACTCTGAGTGCCAGTTTCCTCCAAAAGGCTTCATATATACTGTCCATCCAGCTTTGCCAGAATGTCAGGTGTCTCTCCCCAGCTCCCAGAGGAACAGGTGGTGTCCGCCATGTTTTGTGTCTCCATAACAGCAGTCAGCTCTCACAGCACCAGCCTTTGTGCAAGCTGCAGCTGTGTTGCCTCCCAGGAGCAGACCGGGGTCACCCCCCCCGATCCAGAAGGGGGTGGAGGGGAGTAGGAGATTGGTGGATTCGCAGAGCCGACGGGAGGGTGAAAAGAGCGGCCGTCTTTTTTTTGCCCACCAATAATGCCTTTTTTTTTGGCGACACAGACAGAACCCCCGAATCGTGATGCAAATAAAAAAGCTTGTCCATTGTCCTGTTCGTTATATGTCCATATGGCACTTAAGAGTTCTAGAATTCAGACAACCTGTCGATTGCCCAAAATTTGTTTAAAACGGAATGCACTAGCTTATCAATCTTTTGTCTTTGTACATTTGGAGTTCTGAACAGAATCCTTTTGGGTTGAGCATTCCGCACCTCCATACCATATGCCCTTTTGGAAGTAACCACAGGAAAGCATACATTTGAGGTGAACCTCTTGACTACTGCAGTTAACATATTTATCGTCCATTTTAAAATTAGTACAGGATCCACCAATTATATGGTAACTATGACACAGTGGTGGGCTTAACCACAATATAGCCATATGGTGTGACCAGGTCCCTATATTTAATTGCTATGACTCCCCCCATTCCCTTTTCAGTGTATATTTGGATTCCAGACCAGATTCTTTTTTTGTTGCGCACCCGCTCCTCTACCCATAACCATATTGGGTTTTATTTTTCCAAACATAAAAAAAAAAATTTATGTGTGACTTTTCCTTGGAATATCGATAGGAAAGAAGTAAATCCACTTACAAAAATACAACATAACTCTAATGACATACAAGGTGCAAACGCGATCCAAATGATATCTCCCAGAAAAGTCAAGGGCTACTCAAGTTGCAAATCTCTAAAATGGGTTCTCTATTTGGGCTACAATTCCTAGCCTAGTGACACGCTTACATGTCAACACTAACTTGTAGCACCATAAATAAGAGGCAATATGATATAAAAGAGGGACTGTGGCTCCTAAAGGTGCACATTTGTGAGATATATGAATTAATTGTTGTAGTTTTAGTTCACGGTGATATCCAGTTTTGTGGATGGTACAAAACAATTACTCTACATCACTCTGCTGACAAAACCTGCAGTTTTCGAAACACTCGGGAAAGAATGAAGAACCTGATTAATTGATGACATCTTTAGGTTTTCTCCAGTCCAATTTCAGCTCTGGCCTGGAGCCCACGACATGCCTGGATCACCTATGAGAGTAGGTCAGTCATCAGTGGTGTTTCCATTTGTTCAGGAAAGCCCAGGCAGTCAGTCCTTTCCTTTAGCTAATGAATCAGGCCTCACAGGATACTGCATTGAAGGATTCCTTCTCTGCATATAAATCAAGAGAAGGTCTCACAAGGTAAATGTAAAATGACCGATTTCCCTTTATTTGCTGGAATCAGCCTCTATATATGTTAAGAAACAGTGAATGTATGTTTTGAGATGTATTCACTAAATGAGGAATTGTAGAGAATTGACAAACGGACCATAGATTTTAGACCAAAACAGTGGAGCTGGCATATTAGGACTGCTGGAGAATGCTTTCAGTTCAGCTATAGCGGCCTACAATCTGCACATTCTCTCAATATCAAAACAGAACGTTAGAGACGCAATGACTGCTGTCTAAGAGTCCTTCAATTAGAAGAAGATTGCAGAATACAATAAAATTGTAAATCTATATATGCCCATATCCATCTGTGTTAAAATAAAAATAAAAATGAAAGCTACCGTTTTAACAAAATAACACACACATATATATATATATATATATATATATATATATATTTTTTTTTTTTTTTTAAAACATGTAAAGCTTTTTATCAGGCCTACTTGCACTCTCTCCTCATCAATCTGTGCTTTTTAAAGGGCTATTAAAGTCTCTCAGGCCACATCTCAGTGAAGTGTTATTACCATTTTAACCGTAAAATGTAAAACACTGCAGGTTTTTTTTTAAAAAACAACCAACAATATTGTACCTAATACACCTTAATATATATGCAAAAGATACTTATCAAATGAAGATGAATACAGCCTCCCTCAGATCGCTTCCCAGCTAGCGATCAACTTGACAGCAAAATGTAGAAAAAACAACGAGGGAACCGGCTGATAATCTCTACAAAAGTAAATAGAGAGAATATAGTGTAATACAGTTTACAGTATAGACATTGCGCAAATTGAAATACACTCACTGGATTTTGGACAAATTGAAGCTTGTAAGGTGCCTTCCCCGATAGTAGGGGGGGCTAGGGAGATCCCCTGGATGTTTTCACTCCAACACAGGACTCCGGGTGAAGTTTGAAAAATTGGCTTTAATTCAATATTAAAATAAGTTAAAAAAAGAATAAAATAAATATAAATAAGGTCCTACGCGTTTCGTCCCTTTAACAAAGTAGGGACTTCCTCAGGGACCACAATATTAAGAAACAATTTGATACAGTACAATCAAAAAACAGCCTAACGCTGCAAGTAAATTACAGGGTTAAATCCACCTGTAGTGGCTGCCATACTGACAACCACTAGAGGTGCTTGTCCTGCGCTGTCCAAATAAAGTTGTGTCACGTGACACAGAAACCCCCATAGGAGAGCTTTGATTCCATGTAGTGATGTCCCGAACGGTTCGTCTGCTGCTGATTGGCTGGTATGTGTCTGCTGACTGTGAGGTACAGGGTCAAAGTTACCGTATATACTCGAGTATAAGCCGAGTTTTTCAGCACATTTTTTGTGCTGAAAAACCCCAACTCGGCTTATACTCGAGTCACTGTCTGTATTATGGCAATTTACATTGCCATAATACAGACTGGGGGCTGGCAGCGAGCGCTTACCTCTCCTGCAGCTCCTGTCAGCTCCCTCCTCCTCCGCGCCGGTCCGGTCAGCACCTCGGTCAGCTCCCAGTGTAAGTCTCGCGAGAGCCGCGGGGTCATAGTGCGGTTCTCGCGAGACTTACAGTGTGAGCTGAGAGAAGAGCTGCACGGACCGGCGCGGAGGAGGAGAGAGCTGACAGGAGCTGCAGGAGAGGTAACAGCTCTGCCAGCCCCCCTCCTCCTCCCACTGAACTGCCAATGCCACTGGACCACCAGGGAAGGAGAGCCCCCCTCCCTGCCATGTATCAAGCAGGGAGGGGGGACAAATAAATAAATACATTAATAATAAAATATTAAAAATAATAATAAAATAAAAAAATAATCCAAAAAATAATATAACAAATTTTTTTTAATAATAAATAATAATATAATTTTTTTATTTTTTTTTATAAAAATGCCCACCCCCCACCAAGGCTAGGCAACACAAACACACACACTGCACTCATACACACTGCATTCATACACACACACTGCACTCATACACACTGCACTCATACACACACACTGCATTCATACACACTGCATTCATACACACACACTGCACTCATACACACTGCACTCATACACACACACTGCATTCATACACACTGCATTCATACACACACACACTGCACACATACACACACTGCGCACTCATACACACACACTGCACTCATACACACACACTGCATTCATACACACTGCACTCATACACACACACTGCACTCATACACACTGCACTCACACACACTGCACTCATACACACTGCATTCATACACACACTGCATTCATACACACACTGCATTCATACACACACTGCACTCATACACACACTGCATTTATACACACACTGCATTTATACACACACACTGCGCACTCATACACACACACTGCATTCATATAAACACACTGCACTCATATACACACTGCATTTATACACACACTGCGCACATCATATACACACTCTGTAAATAAATATTCAATTAATATAATTTTTTTAGGATCTAATTTTATTTAGAAATTTACCAGTAGCTGCTGCATTTCCCACCCTAGTCTTATACTCGAGTCAATAAGTTTTCCCAGTTTTTTGGGGTAAAATTAGGGGCCTCGGCTTATATTCGGGTCGGCTTATACTCGAGTATATACGGTAACTCAATGATGAGTCCGCGGCGAACCGTTCGGGACATCACTAATTCCATGCCTTCCTATTTTCCTCTCTGAGGAGTATTGGATTGAACCGTTGTGGAGGAAGCCATGAATCCCTGATGACATCACGGGAGGAGTAGAGGTAAGTCGAAAACATCAACACCCTTTACTGCATTATTATTTAAAAAAGGGGGTGGTGGGGTGGTGTCCATAACAAAGTACAGGGACACTGAAACTTTAGGAATACAGGTTTGTATTCCTAACGTCTTAGTCAGGGCCGGATTAACATAGGGGCTGATGGAGCTGCAGCTCCAGGCCCAGGCCCATGGAATAGGCCCATTAAAAAAAAAAAAAAAAAACATTTTTTTTTTATTTTTATTTTTTTACACACTACTCTTAGGTTTGCCTCCTGACTGGTATTTTATTGGCACAGATGGTTTTTGAGGCTGCCTGGCCGTGCCGGTATTGCAGTAATACCGGCAATACAAATGCAGGTAATTTTCTCAGAATAAATGGAAATTACTCTCCAATACCAGCACCGGCCAGTAGGGGTCACTGTGTGTGGAGGGAGGCAGGGATAGGAAGTTACAGAATATCCCTGCCTCTCTCTACTACTCACTGATCCGTGGGGGAGCAGCTACACAGCACAGAGAGTCCAGACAGCAGCTCTACAGCTCAGGTAAGTGAGGGATGGGGGAAAGGCAGCAGGGACACATGGGGACACTGAGACACTAGGGGACACATGGGGACACTGAGACACTAAGGGACACAGACACTAGGGGACACATGATGACACATACACTAGGGGACACTGAGACACTAGGACACAGACACTGGGAGACCTGGGAACACAGACATTTGGGGACACTGCAAAACATGGGGACACTGAGACACTAGGGGACACTGAGACACATGGGGACACAGACACTAGGGGACACATGGGAACACAGACACTAGGGGACACTGAGACACTAGGACACATGGGGACACAGGCACTGTGAGACCTGGGGACACAGACACTTGGGGACACTGGAAAACATGGGGACACTGAGACACTAGGGGACACATGGGGATGCTGAGACACCTGGGGACGCTGTGAGACATAGGGACATTGGGAGACATTGGGACACGGAGACACTATGTCCCCCAGCCAGTGTCCCTAGTGTCTCAGTGTCCCCAAGTCTCCCAGTGTCTGTGTCCCATGTCTCTGTGTGCCTAGTGTCCCCATGTGTCCCAATGTCCCCATGTCTATGCCCACAACTGTCCCCATGTCTCCCCAAGTATCTGTCTCCCAGCCAGTTTCCCCTAGTCTCCCAGTGTCCCCTAGTCTCCCAGTGTCTTTGTTCCCATGTCTGTGTCCCTAGTGTCTTAGTGTCCCCAAATGTTTCAGTGTCCCCATGTCTCCCAGTGTCTGTGTCCCTAGTGTCTCAGTGTCCCCATTTCTCCCAGTTTCCCTAAATGTCTCCCAGTGTCCCCATGTCTCTGTGTCCCCGGGTCTCTCAGTGTCCCCATGTCTCTCAGTGTCCCCAGTATCCTAGTGACATGGGGACACACTGAGACATCGGGACACTGGGAGAAATGGGGACACAGACACTGGGAGACTAGGGGACTGGGTGACATGGGGACACTGACACTGTGATACATAGGGACACTGAGACACTGGGTGACTTGCGAGACTGAGACACTGGGAGACAGGGAGACACTGGGAGCAATCCGTCTATACAGCAGAATCAAACTGTGAGTAGTTTGTTGGTGATTTTACAGAATTTTCACTCCTTGTGATTTACACGCATAACTAATTAATTATACAAATGATTAAGGTTGGTATTTTTTTCCAAGAAAGGTGGCAACCTTAACTACTCTTTGCATACTCTTGCTTAAAGGAGCACTATAGTGTCAGGAACACAATCATGTATTTCTTACCCTATTATGTTAAAACCACCACCCTGGCCCCTTCTTCCCTCCCTAAATATAGTAGAATATTACTTGTATTCAATTCTGCAGCTGCTGGCTCAGAAGTGGTGGTCTGAGCAAATTACAATACTTCCCCATAGGATTGGCTGAGACTGTCAACTAGGCAGATCAGGGGCAGAGCCAGCACAAGTCCAACATAGCCCTGGCCAATCAGCATCTCCTCATAAAGATAAATTGAATCAATGCATCTCTATGAGGAAAGTTCAGTGTCTGCATGCAGAGGGTGGAGACACTGAATGGCAGTGCTGCACACTAGGCAGTACTGCCCCAGGAAGCACCTCTAGCAGCCATCTAAGGAGCGGCCAGTGGAGTTATTTTCTCTGAAAAGACAGTGTTTTCTGCAAAAAGCCTGAATGGAATGATTCTGCTTACCAGAACAAATACAATAAGCTGTAGTTGTTCTGGTGACTATAGTGTCCCTTTAGTTTGGAAGCTTAAGAGGGATGTATGGGAACAAAACTTGTGTGCACTGGCTGACATTAAAGTTAGTTTAGGTAATGCAGACGTTGGTCTCTCTAACACTGTGGCATGTCCCCTTTCTTCTACACTCACTACAGACACCTTTTCTCTATCTCAGACTATACCAGGAACTTCTGCCTGCTAGTAAGAAGGTAAGGAGATAAGTGGACCAGCGAGTGCTAGGGGACAGTCCTTAGAAAGAATGGAGTGAGCGCATCATTAGACGCATTTATGCCAAGCTTAGGGTGCTGCCTGCATAGTATGCCCTTAGTTGGACAGCCTGCAGGATTGGCAGGCAGCCTGACATGCATTCATGCCAGGCTGACCTTCCAATTCTTTGGACAAACATTCCCCTTTTTGGGCATGTTCACCCCTTTTGGCAGGTCTTGTCACGTGATTCAGTGGCACACCCTTTTACCCCGCCCATTGACTTCCTGCTTCACTGGACACTGCTGTTAGGGGTTATGGATTTACTTGAAAGATGAAAGCATAAATTAGAGAGAAATTAGCATAGAGTATGTGTTTTCTTATAGCTGCATCCTATGAGTTTCCCTCCAGCACCATCTCCATCAGATACATGACGCTTGGGAGGTATGATTGTTTTAGTGTTTTTGGTCGATAAGATTCCGTAATTAGGCCCATCATAATTGTCAGCACCAGGCCCACTGTGCTCTTAATCCGGCCCTGGTCTTAGTGTTCCTGTATCAACAAGTGTATTTAGAACTGACTGCTCATATCATATCAGAGAGGTGAGGGATGCATAATGAACAGAATTCTAAAATAAAATGTGTGTGTGAACAATTACGTATTTAATAAACATTCACACGGTGAATGGAAAATAAAGGGATTCAATACAATTAAACAAAACTAACTGGTGCACTTCACTTCTTAAATTCTTCAATAATGAAGTTGTGACATATTCCATATTTACACACATGTGCATTTACACCTAGAACACAAACACAACACACAGTGTTCTCGCTAAACATCATTTGAATTAATAACGGGTAATAAACGCAGTCATTTCTCTGCAGAGCAGGAGCTAGCGAATATCTACATTCTATTCAATTCCACAAGAGAGAGAGTGGAAGCTTCAGCAGTGTAGTATAATATAAGAATATCCACAGTCTGCGGAATGGAATGCAGTTACAAATCTTTTTCTTCTGTTCAATATAGACCATGCATACAATTTAAATAATTCAAATATTCAAGTGACAAAAATTGTATAATTACACATTGACTCGTTCCATTTCTACATTATTCACAGATATGTTGCAGGACCCACAAACCCACCGCTGAAAATATATTCAGAAGCCATTAGCACAGGAAATCAGGGCAGACCCACATAAGCCCAAAGCCGCTGCATTTCCTAACAGCCAAGGAGAACGTGAATGGGTCTTTTCATGCTGCCTCTTTCTGGTGCAGTTTGTTTTTTGATTAAGATTGTGTGTTCAGGTACTCAGGAATATCCAGGCTTTCTGAGAAGAGAGGAATATGGAAACCTCGTGGTAAATCACTGGCATGAAACTGTACTGAAATGGAAGGCACGAAAAGCAATAAAAAGCCAGTCTTCTTCTGCCAAGCCAACCAGCATGTTGAGTCAAGGGTTTAGGACAGAGGAAATTAGCATTTCTTGCTTACTGATTAGAATATCCTTATATTGTAACTGTGTAATCAAGCAGAGTTGAAAACCCTATTAACATACCTCACCGAGTTACCCTATTTATGAGTGACAATCCCTACTGTATGCCAAATCTATTTGTCCCTCTTTTCTACCCTTATGTACCTCTTTTCCAGGAGCTCCATATTGGTGGTGTGTCTGGGTGTATAACAGAACTCCACAGCAATAATACACTCAGTAATGTGTCTTTAACCCCTTAAGGGCCAAACTTCTGGAATAAAAGGGAATCATGACATGTTACACGTCATGTGTCCTTAAGGGGTTAAAGAAACGCTATAGGGTCGGCAACACAAACATGAATATCTGACCCTATAGTGTTAAAAACACCATCTAGCTCCCCGTAGCCCATCACCCTTTGTCAGGGTTCGCACCGTACCAAGCAGACTGACAGGCGTGGTCATAACTTCTCAGTGCCTGGCTGGGATTGAACCTGGGTCTTCTGCGTGCATTCCAGTCAGTGACATTACCTTGTCGCCACTTCTCTGTTTTTTTCTGGTTCTCTTCTCATCCTGTGATGTCTGTGTGTCTCTGGGTCTGATCTGCTTCACACCTGTTCATGGTTCCTGATTGAGTGGCTAATTATTTGCCTTTATAAAACCTGCCTTGCCACTTCCTCCTTGTCAGATTGTTTTGTTGCCTTTCGTGGATACTGCTTTATTCATCTGACTCCTGCTTTGACCCTCTGTCTGTTTACCGTATTTGCCTGATTGCTGCCTGCATTGACCATTGGTACTGTACCCGACTACTCTCTTGGATTGCCCTTGTCTGTTACAGCGTCTCTAGAAGCACTTTTCCTGTAAAGCCACAGTGCACTGTCTCATAACCTTGGAGATTTCTACTTTGAGTCTCCTCGGTTTGTGTTAAATTGCAAGGGTGTGTCTTAACTCTGCACTATGGACTCCCACCTCCAGGTAAGAGCCTGACACTCTTACCCTAATAAATATAGTAAATCTGTACGTTTATTCCAGTCTGCTGCTGGCTCTGCCCCTGATCTGTCTGCTTGACTGACATCATAAGAAGTGGTGTTCTGAGCCAATCACAATGCTTTCCCATAGGAAAGCATTGGATTGGCTGAGCTTGTTAAGGAGGCAGATCAGGGGCAGCGCCTGCACAAGCCAAACACAACCCTGGCCAATCAGCATCTCCTCATAGAGATGCATTGATTCAATGCATCTCTCTGGAGAAAATTCAGTGTCTCCTTGCAGAGGGTGGAGACACTGAATGTCATTCACACTGTGCAGCACTGCCCCAGGAAGCACCTCTAGTAGCCATCTGAGGAGTGGCCATTGGAGGTATCCCTAGGCTGAAATGTAAACCCTGCATTTTCTCTGAAAAAAAGAACCAGTGTTTACTACAAAACGCCTGAAGGGAATGATTATACTCACTGTAACAAATACAATAAGCTGAAGTTGTACTGGTGACTTTAGTTTCCCTTCAAAACTATAATAAATATGTTTAGGAATCAATCTGTGTAAATAAGATACATTGTACTTGTTCTTAATTACATTTCAGTTGCAACAAATCTCCACCACTGGCCACACCCCCACTGACACCCTTAAAATGAAAGTGTGTCTCTGTCCATTTGAAATGTTAGGAGTTATGCATTAAGCTGCGTGGTCAGGACAGTTTTGCGAAATCACAAGATCTTCAGAACAAGAGCGATCAAACACAATTTGGGCATTTAAAACTAAGAAAGTTACTTTGTCTGAGATTATCTTGAATATCAGGAAAAGTAAGTCATGTTGCAGGCATAAAACATGTAAAAAAAATTTAACAAAACAAATAATTATAAAAATGCTGATTAATTTAGTTGGGTATTTTCAAAAGTAGTTCGTTATAGTTGTACAACAGTAGCTACAAGCCAGTGTCATAGTATACTTGAATTGGACATAATTTCACAGAATTTAATGTTTATTTAAAACATTATTTGCAACTAATTTTCTACAGAGTGTATAGCAAACGGTAAAAGAAGAACGATTAGCCGTCTGGACATAGAAGAAGACAAATTATGGAATGCTTTGGAAAAACACTCCTTCTCTTCATTACAATGGCACAGTGCCAGAAAAAGTTAAAAGAGATCCATTTCATACTTTCTAGCCTTCTGCGTCAGAGTCCATACTAGATGTAAGAGATTAGAGGCAAAACGTGACCATTCGGCCTCCTGACTGCCAGGCAGGCTCAAAGTTGTGGATTTGTATGAGAAGGGTCATGACCAAGCAAGTGGGGAGGGACGCAGATTTGGTGCCGGGAAAAAAAAAAAAGTTTGATTCAAATACTTTCCAAGGAAATTCAAGCTTATTTCCTTCATCATTACCTCCCATACTCTCATTATTTAGCCGATTTGAAAAAGCCTACGAACGTAGGAGAAACGCGTCTCGGAGGTTGGAGGATTTTAAGGACTACTGTTACAGTTATAGATCTATTTGTTTTTAACTGTTAGTTGGTATTTTTTTTTATTTAACATTTAGTCAAATAAAGAGCACTGAGTGCGCTTTCACCTTGATCCAGACTCCTCCCGGGTTCATCAGGGTAAGTGTCACCCTCAATAGACACACAAGTGTTTCAACTTGGAGCCGGTTCTTAAGGGCTCCTTACCAGGTGAGCACTCTCACATACGTGTGCTTCATATTATCTGTACTTACAGGATATTCTTCCATCTCTTATTTCCCTGCCTTGCACAATATACTAAGGTAACCTGACCTGCAAACTTAGAAGGAAGAAAAAGGGGTGTGTATGCCACCTTAAGGCACACGGGCGACAATTTTTAGAGCCTATATTCTAAAGGCTCGAAATCATGTGAGTTTGTTTTCATTCATTCTCACCAACTACCTTTACATTACAATTTTGCACTATATTTTCTTTTCTGTTTTTTATTACATGTGTTTTCTATTCACCCCATCTATTGAGGGGTAAGTTCCTGTTATATATCATATATGCACTTTATAGTGCTGCACTGCTTGCCCTTTGTGATATAGGGGGCTGCCACCTTAATATTTAGTACTTTGTTTTTCATCATTGTTGGAATTGGAGGGTGATTTTTGGAGCACCCATTGAGTGTTTTTCAGCTGCTACACATAATTGATCATTCCAAGAATCGCTTAAACCACACAAATTTGTTTTATATATCCTCATTATTTAACCACATATTTTGTGTGTGTGTGTGTATATTATATAATATATAGTTAAATGGCAAAATCGATTGAAAAACAAAGCACCAAAACTATTTGCTGTACGGTTTATGCTGCGAGGAGTTCCCTGGTATCCCCAATGTAAGTAGTGAAATGGTTAAGTAACTGTCGGGGGACGCAGGACACTACTCCCTGCGGAAACTCCTGCTTCTGCTAGCTGTCCTGAGCTAAGCCCAGCTCATTGGCTGAGAGCAATAGCTGATCACTCTTAGCCAATGATCCAGGTCATGCACTGCCAGACTTGGCTCAGAGCTGAGAGCTTCTGGAGAGAGTTGCAGAGAGTGTCGGTAGGCCCGAGGTAATTTTTAAAAAAAATAAATTTATTTATTTTTAAACTGTCCAAAAAATAAAACACAGGTCACACACACTTTTTTCTTTTACAAGGTTACTTAAAATCACCTATCTTAGCAAACGATTATGGGCCCCAATATTGGCGTGTTCTACACTAATTTTAACATGGGAGATAAAACATGCTAACCGCCATACTTACTGCCTAAACTGCTTACAGAGACTCTCCTTAAATGTTTGCTTTCCTTTAGTTACCTCCAAATGGATACCCCTGTAGGGGCGGGGTGCTTAACCTTAAAAGAATCTGGTCTGGATACCAATGAGCTAAGTCCTGCATCTCCAGACTTGGTTAGGAGCTGAGAGCTTCAGGAAGAGGCGAGAAGCAGAGCTTCGTGGATCACATACTGTAGCCACTTCAATGAGATGAAGCAGTTATAGTGCCTATAGTGTTCCTTTAAATAGCTGGGTATACTTCTGGAATGAGGACACACCGGCTTAGGCTACGATGCTGATGTAGAGACCCTTAGATGTGTTTCCCATATTTTAACCCACTATAGAGTCACTGGTTTTCCAAATATTTTAACAGAACGCAAAAGCTGATACAACCCCCTTGGATAGACATAGTGTAACTGAATATCTAGAAATCTCTTCTACATTCTCTTTCTGACACACTATCCACATTGTAGACATGTTTTACAGATACATAACACTATTCCCAGATTTTACTAGTAACATGACGTAAAGTCATGATTTTATTAAAGACACGGAGGCGAGTATTATGCATAACTCTTTCTTTATTTCCTCAGCAGCAAAGATAGAGGAATATAAATATTATCAAAAAGAAAGAAAAACTGTATAGGCACATGGGTAACCAATCACATAACAGAGGAAGTAGCTATATAGGTCCTGTGTCTCCCACAATTCCCCTGTTTCTTGCGAAAACCGAAGACCAGGTAAGAAGAACGATGTCCCACTTGATCAGAACAGGAAGAACGGGAACAATGCGACAACTTCAAGCTAAAAGAGACGGAGAAATATGGTAATTTCCAAACTCAAAACTGCAGACTTACCAAAGATAGCCGTCGGGAGTCACAGACAAAACTGAATCCTGAAATAGAAAAATATAAAATAATTAATAAGTAGTATAAAACTTATAAAACTTATAAAACCATACAAAATTGATATAAATACAGACCAAATTGTAACATACCTAAAGAGTCCCAAAGCATCTCATATCCCAGATCCACACCGGGAGGGTGGGAGGGAATAATACTCGCCTCCGTGTCTTTAATAAAATCATGACTTTACGTCATGTTACTAGTAAAATCTGGGAATTTTATTAAAGACACGGAGGCTCATATTATGCAAGTTTAAAGCTGTGCAATCACTCGAGATGCGATGTGTTCAATTGGTCTGAAATAGAAGTCTCGAAAGGTCGATTCTCGAGACCAATCCGCCGCTCGCATAATGTCTTCCAGACGACATCCGACTGTGGATGCTTTCGAAGCCATCGCGCCTCGCACAGAATGAGGCGTAAATACAGAGGTGTCAATACCCGCAGAAGATAACAGCCAACGCAACCAGCGTGCTAGAGTAGGCGTAGAAACCGGTCGGTGAGGCGATTTAAAGGATATGAACAGAGCATGTAGTTCGGAGGACCGAAGTGATAGTGTAACGTCTAGGTAAGCCTTAAGGCAATCCACCGGACAGGGTGCCGGACAACCTGAAAACCTAGGGTATGTAAACGACTTGGATGCAGACTTAGTCCTCCTCGATATGTCGAAAGTAACACCTTCCGGAGTGAAGGCAATGGCGTCCCAATCCAGGGCCCTGACGTCAGAGACCCTCTTGCAAGAGATCAAACAGAGCAACATCACGAGCTTGGATGACAATTGCTTGAGAGTCAGCTCCTGGTTAGGGTACCATGATGACAGGAACTGTAACATCACGTTGACATCCCAAAAGGTGGAAAAACGAGGCCGAGGAGGACGAGCAAGGCGAATACCCTTGAGAAGGCGACATACAAAGGGATGTCTGCCGACAGGGGAACCGTCCAAACCCTTGTGACCGGCCGAAATAGCCGAGCAGGAAAGGTTGATCGTGCGATATGCCTTGCCCGAGTCAAACAGGAACGTAAGGAACTCCAGGATCAGATGTAGAGGGGCAGATACGGGATCCATAGCCCGTTCCATGCACCAACCAGACCACGATCTCCATGAAGCTCGATAAGCTGCTCGTGTACCCGGGGCCCAGGCGTTATCGAGGAGCAGGAGAGTTGCCTGCGGAACGTTTGGGACAACCCAAGGTCCCCTGAAAGGAACCATGCTATCAAGGGTAACTGGTGCTGCATCACCAGCTCGTGTGAGTTCCCATCCGGATCCAGAAGGAGGTCCTGGAAGATCGGTATCAATCGGGGTAGTCTATTGACAGCTCCATCAAGCGAGGGAACCATGGACAAGATCTCCAAAGAGGGGTGACAAGTACCAAACGACACTCGTGGCAAACCAATTTCGAGATCGTGCGTGCGATCATGTTGAATGGGGGAAAAGTGTATAGATGACCCTTGGGCCATTCCTGGAGAAAGGCATCCGTCGCTACAGCTGCCGGGTCCGGCCTCCAACTGTAGAATTTCGGTAGCTGAGTGTTCAGGTGCGATGCGAACAGATCCATCCGGAATTCTCCCCACAACCTGTCTAGGCTCTGGAACACCGAAACTTGCAAACGCCAATCCCCAGAGTCTCTTAAGTGTCTGGAATTCCAATCCGCTCCCGAATTGTCCAAACCCGGGATGTGCTCCGCCGTCACCGAGACATTGTTGTAGAGGCAGAACTGCCAGAAATCTTTTGCAAGCATCGCCAGCATCTTGGACTTTGTACCCCCTAGGTGATTTATGTAACGGACCGCCGACACGTTGTCCATCTTGAGAAGAACGCAGCAATTTGCCCGTCCTGGGGTAAGGCTGCAGATCGCGAAGGCCCCTGCCAGGAGTTCCAAGCAGTTGATGTGTAACGACTTCTCTATGTCGGACCATCTGCCTCCCGTGGAAACGTCGGCACAACGAGCTCCCCAGCCGTGCAAGCTGGCATCGGACTCTATCACCACATCCGGGTTGGAGCCGAAAATGGCTCTCCCGTTCCATGCCTCCATGTGTGCCAACCACCACACCAACTCGTCTCTGGACTCCGTGTCCAAACGTATCCGAGATTCGTAGGACTGACCTGACCGAAGGTGAGACCCTTTGAGCCGCTGGAGGGCTCGATAATGTAGCGGACCTGGGAAGATCGCTTGAATAGAGGCCGCGAGGAGGCCAATAATTCTTGCCAGTTGCCTGACAGATAAGTCTGAGGCACGAAGAGCCCTTTGGATTTCCTTCTGGATGGCTTTCATCTTGGAACCAGGTAGGAATAGAAACTGTTGAGCGGAATCCACCTTGAAACCCAGAAACTCTATGGACTGGGCGGGGGTCAGGACCGACTTGTCCCAGTTGATCAGAAATCCCAACTTTTGCAAAAGGTTGGCCGTCCACTCCAGGTGTAGGAGGAGATCCTGTTTTGATTGGGACAAAATCAGAATGTCGTCCAGGTAAATAATGAGGCGAACCCCCCGGGTTCGGAGGAACGCCACCACCGGCTTCATGAGCTTGGTGAAACACCAAGGAGCCGAGGAGAGACCGAAAGGCAGGCAGGTGAAGCGCCAACGTCGCCCGTGCCATGTGAAATGGAGATAGTCCCTGAATTCTAGAGCAATGGGGACTGTGAAGTAAGCGTCCTTCAGGTCCAGCTTTGCCAGCCAGTCCGACTGGCGCAGGAGGTCCCTGAGGCAGTGTATGCCTTCCATTTGGAAATGTTGGTAACGTAGGAAAGCATTTAGGGGGCGAAGATTTATCACAGGGCGAACCCCGCCCCTTTTCTTTGGCACCAGGAACAAATTGCTCGTAAAGCCACTGGCGGCGAAGGGCAATTCCTCTATAGCGCCCTTGGACAACATTTCCACGACTTTCATCTCGTCCTGATCCGGCAGAAGAGACAGCTCCCTGGGGGGATAAAACTGGACAGGCATGGAAACAAACTCCAGACGATATCCCGTTACGCATTGCAGTACCCAAGCATCTGAGGTTATATCTGCCCTCCCTTGGTAAAACAAGGCCAGCCTCCCCGCAACCCGAACCTGAGCGAGAGGGGAAGAAAGGGTACTCACCGTAAGGACGTCTGTTGGGAGCGCCACCGCGGGGGTATCTGGACCCCCAAGCTCTGCCCCTGGCTGGAAAGAAGGTGGGTGCTCTCGGGTCTTGAAATCCTCGTGAGGGAAAAAAGGAACCTCTGGCCGCACGGAACGTGCCACGGAAGCCGCGGCCGGGTGGACGGTTCCTGCTACGCCCGGCCCCTCCAAAAACCTTAGGCGCGAACACGCGTTTCATGTTTGCTTGCGCCTTATCAATTACCGTAAAGGTCTTCACATAGGAGCCCATGTCCTTTACGAAGGAGGAGCCGAACAGCAAGCCCTCCTCAGTCGGGTCAGGTTCCGCCACAGTCATAGCTTCCAATTTAGGGTCGATCTTTAAGAGGATCGCCTTACGCCTCTCAGCGGACATAGCTGTATTAGCATTTCCCAGCAGGCATATAGCCCGTTGGACCCATCCAATGGCCACGTCCACGTCCAAAACTGAGTCCCCAGTTCTGGCGGCGTCGAGAAGCTCGTAAAGCTTCGATAGGGGCCCTAGAGTGTCCAGGATCTTGTCCTGGCATCCTTTCAGGGAGTGGTCAAGACCCTTCTTGGGTTTCCACCCCGACTTATTGAGGAACTGGGCAATTTGGGGGTCAATGTCCGGGGTCTTACCGGCAGCGTCTGGGAGGGAAGGTCTAGGGCATTCGGCGCGCAGTTTATTGCGGCCTTCTTTAGAGAGTGGGGTGCGAATACGCTTAGCCACATACTGGGCAATATGATCAGGGGGGACCCATTCAGCAGACCGGGTGTGACGTAGGTCGTCCGGGTCGAACAGGGGGTTACCCTGTGGGTCAAGAATCGCTTTGGTATCCCCAGAGGCCTTGGCAGAGGACCCTGAGGGGGTCACGCCCGTAAGGGGCAAATCCTCGCCAGATTCACCCTCATCAAAGGAATCGTATTCCATAAAGTCGAATTCGTCCTCCACACTCCGGTCGGTATCTGACCCATCATCCAGGGCTCTAGCCCGTTTCCACAATCTAGCCTTTTTAGCCCGGCCAGGGGCTCTTTTGCGCGTGGGGTGCGCGCTATCTGTGACCGCCTCCAGCATGTCAGTCATGGCAGGTAGCACCTGCATCGAGGAGTGGGAGCCGACATTTTTAGACTTGGCCTTCGCCTTATGGGCCGGGCACCCTGCGGGGAGGGGAGTGCACGGAGCCGCGGCCGCGAAAGAAGAAATGGCCGCGGCAGCAATAGACGCCAGCACCCGCGAGATACACGGGGAGCAGGGGAGGGCAGGGAAAGGACCTCTCGATAAGGGGAAAAACCCCCAGGGATCCCTGAGGCACACTAAGGACAATAAATCAAGTACAACAATGCACAAAATAAACGCAAAGACAAAGAAATATCATAATCAATAAACAAATCAGAACAACAAGAGTAAAACACTTATCTGTCTGAGGAAGCAGCAAAGAAAGAGGGGGATTGTGGGAGACACAGGACTTATATAGCTACTTCCTCTGTTATGTGATTGGTTACCCATGTGCCTATACAGTTTTTCTTTCATTTTGATAATATTTATATTCCTCTATCTTTGCTGCTGAGGAAATAAAGAAAGAGTTATGCATAATATGAGCCTCCGTGTCTTTAATAAAATTAAGTTTCACATCAAATTATTAGCTGCATTACGTTAACCCAGTTTATAAGGGACTCTTCACACTTAATTTCTTATCATAAACAAAAAAAAAATGATACATATTTTCTGTAACGTAAGCAAAACATAAACCGATTTACAAAAGTCACATTTAGCTTAGTCTCGGACAGCATATGTTTTAAAACCTTAACACCCAGGTATATACCGGTCTGTTCAAACAAAATATTTTAAGGTATAGAGAAATACTTTGGTTTAGCTGGAAGATCTATCCAAATTGCACGTACCGTACAGAGCTAGGTGTTATGGTACTAGGTCTCCTCCTCCATTGATGAAGCAACAGATAGCCAGAGACTTGCACAAGGAAGCCAAAAACACCAACCCACACTTGAAAACGTATAGAGAAATGCTTTATTCTTTCAGAAATGCTATAGGCAAGAGGTGGTGAAGACAGGCTTAGCTGGTGTCCCCGTGCAGGGGTCCAGCTTCCCACAGAGAAGCCACCAAACATGAAAAGAGCGTAGAGCCAAGTTTAACCAGTTAGGTTTTTTTTAATCAAAAGCCCATTGCAATGAATGGATTAATTCCGGTTTTAATCCATTTTAATAGGTTGCATTAAAATGGATGGCGATGGCCTGGTCAAACAAGGAACACATTATTACCTACTGAAACAGAAGCATGATTTTACAAAATGTATATTTAAAAAGATAACTGTGCTGTTCCTTTTTATACACACCTCTGGTTTTCTGTACATCCGGCAACCTGTGGCTGCAGCCAAACGTAAAAATAAAACCAGTTTTATTCTAGGTTCCCTACGGTAAATCGTTGGGTGTGTGCCAGGCAATGTCTTAATGGTCTTTTTGTCTATGCTGCTCAAACTTCAGAGCATATTCTGTTGATCCTCGGTCTTTTGAAATGGTTATCTGGCCACTAGTTCTCGGAGGTCACAATTTAAATATAAGTTGCAAAGACATACTTGTGAACAGTGAAGACTGAGAGAAGAATGTTAATTGATTTCACAGAAACAGTAATGTGTTTTAAAAAGTTAGGATTTAAACGTTAGGCCCATAATAGTATGTTTCTGTTTGCCCACACTTTCTATTCACTGGGTATGGACACACAATAGAGACCTGAGTTAAAGCACTTTATACTTTAAAAGGCAGCTTTCCTTAATAAAGGAAAAATATTTGAAAACGAGAGAAATCTCAATGTATACATAAATAAAATAAAAATATATTTAGAATGCAGGTATATTAGCATAAAACAGGCACGTATGTTTTTAAGTTACAGAACATTCTTTATTTACCACTGCTAACAGCTGACCAACAGAAGGCGTGAATTTGTAGCATTAAGTTGTCAATAAATAAAGTGTAAATTATATTAAAAGACAGGTACAATGTGATGGGATGTGCATTATACAAAGAGAATTTCCCCTCCCATCAAATACTATCTCTTGTCAGGAGCTATGTTGCCGTTAAAGAATATTCCAAATATAACAACCACTACAGCTGCTGCAAGGGTTATGATACCAGGAGTATCCTTGCCCTCTTTCCCCATATTACAGCAAAACTGTTTTGCAATGGTTTGCACTATTGCCTGGTCCTGCTGGGGACCAAGGATCCTCTCTTGCTGGCTGTCACCTGCATCTAGCTTCTCCAGATACTAATCCTGCCAGGCATTCATTGGCTGAGAGCATTAGTGGGCTGGCAGGCAATCTCTCATGCATTCACGCTAGGCTGTTCAGCCAGTAATTTGGGAATGACAGCTCCCTTTGGGCAATTGAGTCACTGGCTGGCCGCCTAACTCGCTCCCACCGGTGTTCTGAGAATTGGAGAGGTATGTATACAGACTCCAGGCACCATGAACACTTCAAATCACTGACGTGATCATGGTGGTTGGAGTAACCCAGGATAACTGCATAGTAAAGTTCACTTTCCTTAAATAGAATTTCATTTAATGAAATTAAAATAGAGGACTGAATAAGCAATTTAAAACTGATTCAATAATGTAAGGAGGAACAATACAACATTTGATGGAACATCAGATATAAAATTGGATTATAATGTTGATCCTAACAGAATGTATTTAGTGCTGTGTTACAGTAGATGAGACCCTGTATGAGTTCTGTGGGGACACACATCGCCAGGGGCTATAGAAACAAAATGTACAGATTGCACATAAGGGAAAAAATGCTAGAAGTCAGGTCACGCTTGTATGTTCCGCACTTAGTAACATAGTAAGGCGAACCACTTCCTGATTTTGTGTTGGAATCTATGAACTGCTGAAAAGAAGGAAAATCTCTGTGAAAGAACCGGTCCAGGCATTAAAATAAAAGACTGATAGAATCTGTCCGTCCATCCTATATTTTCCAGCAGGAAAACTACAAGGAAGATGCAGAAACAGAGCTTTCTCTGAGATTACAAAGCTGCATTAGAAAACCATAGGAATCTGTGTATCACATCATCACACTCAGAATGGCTTGCATTTTAGTCACTACTGTTACTTATTATATTTCCCATGTTGCTGAAATGACCCAACTGGTAAAACATACACAAAAACGGTACACATGCAAAATACACCATTTCAAACACTAACCCTACTTAGAACATATTCCGAAAGTGAAAGATATGGCCATTTGGTGACACCACATGGCCACAGAATGCTAATCTCCCCAAAAAATCAAGGTAGTCTAATGCGGCTACCTGCGCTACTGCTTAAATTGAGCAAAGAGACTCTCCTACAACTGACTTATCACTTTGTGCGCAGATGGGATGCTTAACCTAAACATGGCTCAAACTATATAACTGTTTTGAGATGTTCCGGGCAGCACCCATCCAACAAACCAATAAACGACATAAAAGCTAGAGGTGTCACTGAAAGGGGACTTGTTTTTCCAAGGAAATATGGATGTACAAATTGTGAACATATTAATAATAAAATAAATGTGTTCTGGATCATAATGTATGGTAAAAATGGGTTGCATTCCCTATCATGATATATCATTTCGAAAATGTATAGTTTCCGTCTACAAATCCACAGTTAGAGTGCTACATTTTAAATGATGGTAACGTGTCACAGCTCAATACCACAAAGGCCCCATGACAAAAAAACGTTCAAACAGAGTATGTAGGAAACCATTAGTCTTCGTCAAAGTTAGCAGTTTCTGAGCCAGACATAACTCATACAAAGGCTTTTGCACACCACACAAAGTTGGTCATTTATATGATAAATTCTGCCCAGTTGGTTTTGCACATGTAGTTATTTATCAGGAGTTCAACATGCGGCACATACGTTAAACCTGTAGGGAAGTAAATTGCTCTAATGGACATGTACTCTATATTGAGTAGAACATGGTGCAAGCAGAATGCTTTAAAGAAAAAATATTTTAAAGAAATACATATTTTCAGGTATTTTTTAATTTGTTTGCTTTTTCTTACGATAAAGACTTTATTTGGAGGTCCAAATGTTGCTGTGATTTCTCATAAAAATCAGCACTTTTCTAAACTGGGGTTAAACTAGCAAGCTGAAGTGATTTTGCGGTGTGGGGTGGTCCTTTGATCATCTACAGATCACTGGGGATTCCAGGTGAATCATAATCTGCTATAGTTCTAAGAACGTAGACCAATTCAGAACTCTCTGCTGGTTGACCCATCAGCAATGAATAGGAGGAGCCTACCACCTTTCAGGCATGTATTTTGCATACGCTTAGGACTCAGGCTTAAGTCAAGGTCTGACACATTTCTATCATGGCCAACATTGACCTGATGCTGGCCATGACAGAAAGGTGTCAGTACACACAGTGCATTACAGTTTGCTTCATATGGGTCTGCGTAGCCGCAGACCGGTCAGAGTGCCCATGATGACACTTGTCCACTGCCAAAAGCGCCTTCAGTGGGGACATGACGGCCCTTTTGGCGGTGGACGGGGATCAGAACTAGATTATTGAACTATGGAATAAATTTGCTGGTCTGATTAAGTTTTCTATTAGATCAGGTGGATGACCAGGTATGTGAATAGTTTTATTAGGGAAGATATGGCATCGGTAAGAAGGCAGGCTGGCGGAGGCAGTGTAATGCTTTGAGCAATGTTCTGCTGGGAAACCTTGGGTCCTGACATTCATGTGGATGTTCATTTGACACATATCACCTAGCTAGCGATTGTTGCAGACCACATACAACCCTTTAATGGCAATGCTGTTCCCTAATGGCAGTGGCTTCCTTTAGCTGGAAAGTGCACCCTGCCACACTGCAAAAATTGTTCAGGAATGGATTGAGGGACATGACAGAGTTCAAGGTGTTGCCTTGCTCTCCAAATTCGGCAATTCTCAATCCAGTTGAGCATCTGTGGGATGTGCTGGAACAACAAATCCGATCCATGGAGACCCCGCCTCACAACTTGCAGGACTTAAAGGATCTGATGCTAATGTCTTGGTGGTGGATACCAAAGGACACGTTCAGATGTCCTGTGGAGTCAATACCTCGACAAATCAGAGCTGTTTTGGTAGTATTAGGGGGACCTACATGATATTAGGCAGGTGGTGTTAATGTTGGCTGGTCAGTGTATAGCTGCCCCCTCACACTACAAGTTAAAAAAATATGAATTATTCACAGTTTAATGTATCAGATCCTAGGTGTTCATAAATCATACACATGCATTACATTTTTAAACCCATCATTGTATGTGAATGTGTGAATCTATCTGTAGAATGTGCAGTATATATGCCTAAATTAACTAATTAAGCTGGCTATATAAAGTTGGATTTTGGGTTACAATTTGCCTGGTACACAATCCTACAATGCACCCCCTTCGAACAGTTGGTATGAATTAGCAGACTTTTTTTTTTGTTTATCCTGAATCTTCTTTGCCAGGTACAGTTTTGATGACTTAGAGGCTTTTTTTTCTGTCATATTTGCAGTGTCATTAAATAAACTTACAGTAACTGTAGCAAACTGACCAGAATTGAAAAAAATGCAGTGGTTTCATGTTTTGGAACAGCAAAGGTCTTTCAGGGAAATGCCAAGTTTATCCCACAGATGAAACATAAAAAACATTTTTGGACTGCTCAGCAAAGCTGTAATAAAAAATGATCTTGTGCTTATATAAATATAAGGATCAAAAAGTTAAATTTTGCACTGCAGGGGTGGTTTAAAAATGGTCTCAATGGAGAGAAAAAAAAAATCAAAGTGATACAGTGCAAGCAGATCCATCTCGGTGGGAGAGTATTTCACAGGAGTGGATTCATCTTTCATCTTTGAAATCTTTCATTTTAAATATATTATCGCAAGAGCTACGTACAATGTTCCCTGTGGGTGGAGTAAATAAGCATCAAACCAAATTTAGAGATGCTAAATATCAAGGAAGATTTAAATATTCTTATTCCCAAAGAAAAACCTAAAAAAGAATAATACTAATTGCACATTGTTTTGTCTATTAAAAAGGGAATAAAATATAAGACAATTAAAAAAATAGCTTTTGTGGATTGATCAATAGATAGAAGTAATTTAAACTACAAATTACAAATTTGTTTTTACATTTTTTTTTTATTTTTGGTTTGTCGTCGCTATCATTGCACATATAGCATTACAAAACACGAATGCATTCGGATTACATAGCATGGTTGCATACATGAGGTTATACAATAGTTGGCTTAGGTTCTTTCGTCTTGTTGTTGCCTGATGAGTTGGCTTCTCCTCAGTCTACGCATCATTATATTGTGCCGACAAGGTTTTCATTTTGTTGTTTTAATAACATGAAAGAACATAATAAACATTTCCCAACGCTTGTGTGGAACCTGTTGGATATTTGAACAGAAAACTGGGAGAAAAACTTGGAAATAGACAGGTGGTGTATGTGTGGAGAGGTTCCTGGTTCAGAGGTCATGGTGGTTGCCTGCATCAGAAGCAGGGGTCAACATTAGTATATATGGGGTACCCCAGGATTGGCCCCTTCGGGGTAGGAATCTGTTCCCGTGTCCGGCCGCACCAGAGGGTCAGGGTTGGGATTCTTATTACTGGGTTCGGGGCGAGTACCACCGTCCCTCCCAACTACCGGTCCCCTAATACCTCCAGTTCGCAGCCACCCACAGTTACCAAATTTTTTCATATGCTTTCACTGTGCCCTTAATTTGTACAGTCAGGTTGTCCATAAGTCGTGTGTCTTTGATTTTATGGATTACCTTGTCTATGGAGGGGATATCAGGTTTTAGCCACACTTGTGCCATGGTTCGCCTGGCAGCCACAGTAATTTTTTGGAGAAGTTTTTGTTCCCATCTTGTCCAGTCCTCTAGTGGCCTGGACAGTAGAAATACCCACGGGTCTCGTTTAACCGGCCTCTGAAAGATTTTATCTAGTAAGACGCCTACCACATATGTGCATAAAACCCTCTTTGTCCACATACTCGCCAACATCTATCGTCTGGGGTTTTGTGCATGTGGTATAGCTTCAGTGGTGTGGTTTACCATCTAAGCATGGTCTTGTATGACTGCTCTTGTTGGGTGACGCAGACCGAGGTAGATTTGTTTGCTTCCCATATTTTCCTCCACTCCGTACCCTCTAGTGTCTCTCTAAGGTCAGCTTCCCATTGGGTTGTATAGTGCAACTCTCCCCAGTCTGTGGTATTGGAGCTAAGGTGGGCATAAACTGATGTAATGAGCCCCTTAGGCGCTTGGTGTCCCCGGTGTATGATGTGCACTGGTCTTCTCCACCTCACCCCTTCACCCTGGTACCTGCACGCCCCATTAAATCAAAGCCAGTTCTCGGGGACAGGGGGCAGGTTCCTTCCTCGCTGTAATCATCCCAGCTGTAGAGTGGCTGTTTTCATTCCCCCGCCGTATACCATTCCCTAGGGAGCATCAGCATTTCTACTGCTGCAGTTGTGGGCCACGTGAACTCCACTGGGGCAAGAATGTCATGGCCTGCAGGAAAGCTGTGGCATCTCCATCTGGTTGCAGTATTCTGGATCTGCCAAGTTTAAACGCCATCAATTTAAACGGGTACCCGCAGGCGTATTTAATGTGGTTTGTTCTCAGGAGGAGTGTAACTGGTCTCCACTCACTGTGTCTCTGTAAGGTAACTGGGGAAAGGTCTTGGTATAATAGTGTCGCTACTATATGCTGAATTGTACCTTTCCTGCTGCACTTCATGAGAGTCTTTGTTTGGAAGTGCTGGAATCTTATCACATCCCTGAGTTGTTTTGCATACTACATGGTTTTAATGCTCTGTGCGGTCTGTCTAGGGGCCAGTGGTGGTCAGGTATATCAAGCAGAAGAGGCTTGAAGACTGCCAGCACAGCATGTCAGGGGCCCTTCCCCATCTCACTCCAGGAGGCCACGCAGCCTGATGTTGTTGCATCTGGAGCGGTTTGCCAGGTCTTCCAGGGCTGCCTCCACCAACGTGAGCCTCATGGTGAGTTGTTGTACCTGCGTGGCTACAGCGTTTTGGGACCTGGTTGTGGACTCCTGTAACTGCTCCAGGACTGCCGCCCTGTGGCCCAGCACAACTATCTCTGCTTTTACCTCGTTGGTGGTCTTGGTGATCTCTCCAGCCAGGTAGGTTTTTACCTCCATGAGTTTCACCAGGATTTGATTTGTCTCTATGCCAGATGAGTTGGAGTGTGTGGGAGTACTGGACCTCAGCGGCGTCTGTGAGGCCTGCGGGCTGCTCCGTCCGCCATCTTGGTGCTCGGTCAGAGCTGCGCAGGAAGCCGCAAAAAGGTCTGCCACCGTTGCCCCCGAGTCGGGCGTCTTCTTTGGGGGTTTTCTTGGGGTTCTTTTGTCCATCGCAATGCTGTTGGTGCGGGTAATTATCACCTTTGATAGCTGTTGTATGCTTTTAGGCCTAGTTTCGGCGAGGAGCTCTGCCTACATGCGACTGATCAGCTCCGTGCTCAGGCCACGCTCCCCCAAATTACAAAATTTAAGGAAAAAGTGGTGAGTTGCAAACCATCTCCAAGTTATAGTTACAGTTTATGGTCTCAGGTTTGTAATTTGGTTATTAATTCACAGTTTATTGAATGAATGTCAGTGTTTCTTCTGTTTGTTGCCAAGTCGTGACCAAAAAAGGCCATATAATCACAGTTTACATAAAGCCCCCCCTCTATTTATACAGATATAATAGGTGTATTCAGCATTAAAGGTACAAATGTTATCTCAAAGTCAAATATTCTTTAAATCATTCATATCTCCAAACTTTGGGATGTATGAACCTATAGTGTGAATGGAGAGGGGATTTATATAAAAATCATAGCATTTAATACATAAAAGACAATGACACAGTAGTAAAATCAATGGAATGTGAGCTAGATTAAAATGCCTTATGTCCCCCCGTCCAACATTTTTATTAGAAATAATGCAGTCGGTTAGCTACAGTATGAGTGTTGAGGTTACACTTCCGAACACCTCAGAAGATCAATTCCATTAAAATAAAGAAAAAGCATTCTAAATTATGTATATCTGAAAAGTGGAGACCCCAACAGGGAGATGCCAGAGAACGCGTTGTTAAATTGAAAAACAATACATTAAATAAAACCCTGCAAAAATGTGCCAAATCGGGAAGGATAGCGAGGAGAAGTTGAGCAGGTTCGCTCCCTTAATGGAAATGCATGAGTGATCTAGGAATGAGTGGATGAGGTAGTATTCCCATTAAGACTTGTTTTCAAGTGCTTCAACCCTCTCTACTGTTGGAGTCTGATTGGAGGTTCCCCGAAAGTATTTTCAAGGTACACCAGCTGGTGCATTGAAATGTTTTTTCGGATAAGTGTTTTACTTTCAATGTCTAAGGTTTGTATGTAGAGTTTCCAATTCTGGAAAAATTTAAATATCTTATGTGCTCCTTATGTTGGGAAGTTAAGATCCAGTCCATTCTAAACACATAAGACGGCTTAGTATGGCATAATTCCAAAGTCAGCTTGCCAACTGAAATCCATGTGTGTATAGAAAGGTTTTCCTAGCGGCTTCCAATACCATCTGAATAAACCGGATGTGTCTTGGGTTGTTATCAGGGAAGATATATAGCTCTGGGGACAGTGGCACAGAGAAATGTAGGCTGCCTCTAGATATGCTCGTACCTCCCCCAAAACACACGTGGACAACCTCAAAAGTAGTTCAGCAAGTCGAGTCCACCTAAGCAGTTTGAGGTCGACAGTTTCATTCCATAATTTGGCGTCAGGTAAGCAGGCACTAGTGCTGTCCACCGGTGCATCTCCTGGTATAAAAGGACTAAAATGAGTTTGGGTAATTTATTCGTAACTGAGATAATGTCATCATAGGTCCACGGCGATGGGGCTTAGATATGCATTATGATTTCCGCATGGCCATAATGTTTTAATAATGTCAAAAACATAAAAGCAAGTGTTATAACTTTAAATATGGGTTTTAAATGCAAATGATGCACATACTAAGACATTTCCAAAATAAATCTCTTTATGGCACACTGCAAAATTGCATCAACTAAAAGTAATTTCTTAACTGGCATTACTAATTACTTGAGCAATAATTTCCGTGCTAATTCTGCATCTAACAGGGTATATCGTAGTGGAGTACAGGAAGTTATAAATCATTATAATACGGCTTACAATACATGAGCATATGCTGCCATCCTGGTATTCAGTACAGGAATCCAACCAAACTCTCAAAGTGCTACCAGAAGGCTTACCCTGTGGTAGGTGCAGGTTACCACTACCTAATGGTTTTAATATAATTTTATCTATATAATTTCAGACTTGTTTATAAGACTGCTTCTAAACAATTAAACTACATCTTGCTCTAAGCATAAATCCTACGAGGGACTAGGCCCTCTGTATGATTTTAAAAAAAGTTCAACCAATGGAATTATTGCAATAAAAACACGAGGAAAATAAATTACTTTTTTTGAATGTATCACCCTCACACTAAACAGTATAATGATTTAATGCTGTTCATATTGTCATTGATTAGAAAAAAAATATTTCTTTAAAAAAAATTTGCACAAAAAAATAAAATTATTTTCCCAAATCGAATTTTAAGGTATGGGCAAAAGCGGGCAGGTCTTGGCTGCCATGTTGAGTGACCACATCAGGCAAGAGCTCTGCAATATATCACAGCAAGCCTGCTGTCACAACTGCTGAATTGAGCAGAGCAGCTACCAGGAGGTGTCCAAGTGTCGCTGGGCACTCCTGGGAAGTTCCCTGACGTTTATGGCGGCAGTGTTCTGACCTGCTTGATTATCTGCTGCAGGTTGCGGCCGACCTCTTCGGTGGGACACTGCAGGCTGATCTGTGGCTGTGCCCCCTACTCCTCTTGGACCAGTGGGGGGTGATCCTGGTCCCCACTCTGAGGGCTCAATACTTTCCCAGGAGTGTTACAAAACTGCAGCAATTCTAGCAGCTACCAAGACTAGCCCATTCAAAATGGAGAAGGCCGCATGTCTCTGGCACCATGTAGAGGATAGGCGCGGATCTCTACAACTGGACCACCTCCTTTGAAAATACTGGCAGAGCCTGCAACACAGGTACCTCGTGCCTGCCCCAAAAGCCATACCACCTTCCTCACTTGCATGGCCACTCTGACGTCTCTGTAACTGACACATGGCTATAGGCCCTAAGGCGATCTGCCTCAAGAGGCCATGTGTCAACACCTGGGGAAATCCAGGCACATACATGCAAATACAGAGGTCTCCCAGGAGGCTTTCAGCACCATGGGGAACACCAATAGGGCCTGATTTACCGTCGCCGACTCTTGTTTCTCAATACGCTACACAGCATCATATAGTGAGAATATGTATTACCTTTGGCAGGCATAGGCTGAAGGACACCCATGAGACTCTGATTCATCTCCCCTTATGACAAATCTGGCTTCTTCACATAGGAATCTTTACACAATCTTTTCGACTGCAGTTGCATGTTTATTAGTTTTTAATAGCAAATTCTATTTTAGATATGCTCGATGGTGTTCTGGACTCTCACATCACTCTTTCCCTTTGAGGTGGAATCATTCCTAGTTGTTCAGCATATTTTTTCATTCTAAGTTAGAATATTAAAGTGTGCAGTATTATCGCAGGCCATACAACTACAGCAAGCGTTTTAAAAGACATAGAAAGAATGTCTTTTAAAACGCTTGCCATAGTTGTTGTGGCATAGCAAGCCTGTTCGTATTCTTTATGCACAGCAAAAATAAAGAATTACAAAATGTTTCCAAAAATGTGAAGGTAAAAGTGACAGGATACGGGGTGATGAACAACATGGTGATAAATAACAGAGTTACTGGAGTTAGGGAACAATGGGTGTTAAGTGTAAATGTAATGTATAGCATGGATTCATGGAAAAAGAATGGGTTGTGCTAAGTAGGTTCCAGAAGTATGAAGGGGGTAGAAGAAAGATAAGACAAATGCTATTTCCTGAAGACCACAACTGTTCATTGGCAGTTCATAAAGAAGAGCGCAAATCATCTCCCTCTGATCCTATCCATTTGAGGTTTCAGGTGTCTTCCTTAGAAAGCCAAAAGGTCACCCTAGGGACAATGTCCTCACCAGAAAAGCCATCAGGCTGCCAAAATGTCAACTATTCAAAGACCACTGACAGAGATAAGAATGTGAAGAGGTGTAACTTGTGTCATCTTATAGCTACTAGAAGCTAAGATATACTTCAAAGGGGAAAGCAAAGTGCGTCCAGCAGCAAGTTACAGGAAATATTTAAGGGATAATTAGTGAGGGTCTGTATGATCACATTAAAATTAAAAACGTATAATGTCCAAAAATGTGTTTTTGTTTGTATTTTTTGTGGGGGAGAAGGTGAAGTTATTGCTAGAATTATAAAGAAGAAGAAAAAGAGTGCAGATAGAAAGAATCATGTGAGGAGGTTCTGGAAACATCAAACAAAATCACGAAAGGTGGAACCATTGATTACATTATTTTTCCATAATATTATGTCCATACCTCTGGATAGTTTCTCTTTTTTTGGATAAAGCAAGATACACTGGTATTATTAGGCCTTTGAGGAGGGTACAACATATCAATGTGAGCACCAATCATACATGTTCCACAATCTTTTTAAAAGAAACAAAATAAAACAATAAGCCCAGGTAGTGCAGGATCACATAGAAACATAGAATGTGATTGCAGATAAGAACCATTTGGCCCATCTAGTCTGCCCAATTCTCTAAATACTTTTCCAATTGTCTCATGGTGTATGTACACTGTAGTAACAAGTGTTGATCCAGGTGGGGTCCTACAGAACAGACGTCGCTGGCCCAATAATAATTAAGAAACTAATTTGGGGCATTCGAAACAGGTTCAGTGCCCTAAAGAGATCCCAATTTTGGAGTAGCAGTGCTTGATTTGTGAACTTGATATAGTCATAGTTAGATTGGTTGTGGATGCTTATTGCTTCGGGACTTATGGATTTATTCAATAAACTGAACATTTAGGCAAACGGCTGTTTTAGAGGAGCAGCTTGCATATTTTAGCTTTAATTTTGCAACATTTTCAACGTAATGTGATTTCACCAAATAACTCTCCTAAAACGCAAAGAGGCAATATTAGCACTTGCCTTCAATTTGATGTGCTATAAGTTTGGATAGAGTTGTCCCGTGAGAAACTAATGTATGGTACTGAGCCTGTATTAAAACATTCAACATTTAAACAGTCAAAAAAGCAGGCAAGAGGGGGGCGGAGCTAACGGCTGAGCGGACAAGACGCATGGCACCCGAGCTCCGACATAGTTGCTCTGATAAAGCCTTAAAGCTCACCCAAAAAGCCTTACGGTGGACACAGTAAACAATGGGGAAGCACTCCCGAAAACCCTGAGGGCAAACCACAGGTCATACCCACGATATCGGGCAGCTCATGTCCCAAACATGCAGGCCCAAAATGGCGGACGCCTACCACGACATGGGGATGGAGTCACTTTCAGCATCAGAAGACGAATACCTAGGCGACATGCCGACCCAGATACCCCAACGGAGGCAGCAGAATGCACCTCCGAGGCAACCAGAACACCAACTAGCCACTAAAGTCGACTTGTCCGGTATGGTGACAGATCTCAAGGCCTTTTTCGTGGCGGAACTAGCAGGCCTCAAGTCAGAGCTGACAACGCTCACGGGCCGCATACAAGCTGCGGAAGACGGGGTCCAAGACCAGAAAGCCCAGCAAGAAGCTACGGCCACTCAAACGCTGGAACTAACAGCCATGTGCACACCGCTGAATACTCGAATGGGGCAGCTGGAGGATGCAGCAGGGCAGAGAAACCTCAAGGTGAGGGGGAACCCAGACACCGTAACAGTGGAGGAACTACCGCACTTCATTAAGAGACTGCTTCAGGCCACCCTACTGCCCAAACAGGCCAAAAGCATAACCCTAGACGGCCTATTTCGCATTCCGGGACGCCCACGAAACACACCTGATTCCGCAAGAGATGTCATACTAAATTTCAAATCCCGCTCAGACTAGGAGGGCTTTCTCGGAGCCGTCAGGGGCTATCAAGACTTCAGCCGCCAGACGCTACAATGGCGGGCATCCCTTAACCCCTTAAGGACACATGACATGTGTGACATGTCATGATTCCCTTTTATTCCAGAAGTTTGGTCCTTAAGGGGTTAAGGAAACCACGGCACAACTGAGAGCAGTGGATATACCATATAAATGGGGCTACCCATGGCTACTCATTGCCACGCGAGATGGGCACAACCACCGACTGACATCACCGGAGGAGGCTCCACAATTTTTGCAGGCGCTGGGCATCCGAAGGCAGGAACCAAGACAAGACCCCCACACACGTGGGATGTAGCTAATGTTCAAGCTTTTACCCCTGCGGGACAGGCAACATCAGAGGGAAGGGGGGCAACGCAGCCCCAGGACACTTGAATCGATGGTGCAGCCATCGGCTATAGAGATATCGCAGCCGAAACAACCAGCCTGGTGCTAATACATGTTGGGTGGAGATGGGCTTGGCTCCCACATCTACGTATTGTTTTTCTGTTTTCCTGGTTTAATTACTGTTTAGTTTTAATAATTATTGTCTTATCGTGAAGCCAGATATATTAACATCACTAAGCCATAATAACTATGATGTCACTAAGCCCATGGCGCCAATGTCACACACTCCGCACATCTACCTTGCGGAAGGTATACTTCCCCCCCACAGACTCCGGGGTCAAGGAGCCATAAGACTATGTCACATACCACTATTGCCTCTAGCCGCTATAGCACACACGTCCCTAGAGCTTGTCCCCAACCCTACCCCCAAGCTAAAGAGGACAGGGACAGTTGATAGCACGACCTTGTAGGTTCGTCGGCCACCAAGAAGCGGCACAGACAAAGTTACACTACCTAATATATCCTAACCTGTTATATATTCACTTCTAGCTCTTGTATTTATTAAGATAAAATGTAAAATTGTGCCTGCTACAGTTCGCCACACCACTGTTATACTGTGTCTTCATCTACTGTGCATGCAGCTGTTGTGACACTGCCTGCTTTTGTGTTTAAACTTGCACTTACAAAAATAAAAAGAATTAAAAAAAAAAAAAAAGCAGGCAGGGAAAAAATACCCAAATTGTGCAAATACATTTAAAACCAGGCACCTTAATTGCTTCATTTAAAATTTTCGGTTGGAGCTAGACAGTAGGGGGAAGGTACCACCATGAAGACACCAACGCATTTTGTGCCTCAGCAAAGATCTGACAAATGTATGAGTGTTCCTGTACTTAGTGACACAGAGAAATACGGTCTCTGAAGTAATAGGACAGTCCAAGTCTGTGAAATTCACTGATAGAATTCAACATGTATGTGAGAAAAAAAAAAATCTGTAGAAATTTGCTATTAAATGACCAAATGAAATGACGCAAAATGTTCCATTTTAAATAAAGATGTCCTCTTTACCATGATGGGGAAAGTGCATCTGGGGCTGCTATTTTATCCCAAATGGGACATAGGCAGAATAAATAAACCAACAAAAATGGCAAATTTAAAAAAAGAAACTGGCATGTCTGCAGTTTGACTTCACTCTATAACTTATCAGAATCCTGCTAGAGGTCTACATGGAGTACTTGCTGTACTGAGGGGCAGTAGCAGTCTACAAACCCGCGATTTTTGGAGTCATGACATATATGTGGTCTGTAAAATTCCCAACGGAAATTAAACCAGAAGATTGGGCTGTGTTTGAGAGGGATTTCTAGACCCTATGGGGCAAATCCCAAGAGTTTCCTGCTATAGTTCTATGATTAGTCCAGGAGCTACCAAAACCTGCTATGATTTATGATGAAGAGAAGACAATATACTTTGGAATCCAGCTAGTGTCAACCATAATTTCATATTACATAATTCTCATATATGTGAAAGCATCCATATATCAAAATCCAGTCTGATATAGCAAATGCTGTCCAGACGAGAAAGTAAATGAATGTAAGATAACCTGTTATAAAGGAGGCACCCGTGACCAAGAACTTTACCTTGTACAGCGTTGCTCTGATCCTGTTGAAGTGTAAATTCCCTCCTTGTCTGGTAATAGTTTTAAATGTGCATCGATTGCGGGACAGTCTTATGTTAACAATCAATCTCTTGTTACTGATTGCAGACCAAAGACAGCAAAGGAAATAGGAAACTGGGTAATCATGTCAGAAATATTGAGTGCAATCTAAAGAGATGATAACAAACATCTGTTTTATACAATGCACATAATATTGGTAATTACACGTGAAACAAGCAAACACTTTTACGCAAGCCAGCTGATGGGAGAGATCCATCATGTTGACAGGACACTGTGCCAGATTTGAATAGTGTCCAACAATTAAGCAGCCAGCTGCAAATGATTGTCTATAACAATTAAATGAGCCCCCTGAGAGAAGCAATAAAATACGTCGGTGTGTTTAATGCGCTTAACATGATTTCAGTGCGTTAATGTCTTAATAGCGCTGATCATTTTTACTGCAATAAATAAAATAAAAATATGCAGCCCAAACAAAGAGATTTATCACAGTGTTGATACCTTAAAAGATACTGCAGAAAAGTTAAACGCAGTCTGTTACAAGACAATATTCCGTCTACTTATGGTCAGTCAATTTCTTTTTCACACAACTGAAAGAAATATTATCATCAGTAAATTAAACCTATACTTCGTCTGGTGCAGGTCAGGTGTTTTACTGCTTTTCTGTCTTAAAAAATGTATTTCCTGCTGTAAAAGTGTAAAACAAGTATATATGACGATTATTGTGCTGCTGCAGGATTAAGGGGACACACTAAGTACCATAAACACTATTTCATTGTATTGATTGATTATGGAGCACTGCAGGATTCGTTCCCCTGATATTGTTATATGGTTTTTGAGCAGTTTGAAAAAAAAAAAAAAAATCAATACATGTTTTCCTGGCACCTGGAGCCCAGCCCCTCAGCTGTTGTTCATTTAATGCAAAACTAAACTTTGGCACTATAATCACATCAAAACTTTTTTTTCTTATCTTGGTCTGCTTTAAGAGAACACTCCGCACCAGAACCACAGCAGCTTCTGGGACACAGACACTGTCTCAGCGGTGTAAACACTACTTTTTATGAGACTCTAGGGCAGGAGGAGGTGACCTTCAGCACTCCAGATGTCAGCTATATCCCCTGTGATGCTTTGCCAGCCTTATGGGAAATATAGTCCACAACATCTGGAGTGCCAAAGATTGCCTACCCCTGATGTAGAGACTAGAACGGTTTCCTGGTGCACTGAAGTATTTGCAGGACCTCCATTCAGATGCCCAATGCTCAGCATTAAGGTGCCGAACGCTCCTCGTAGAGATGCATTTAGTCAATGTATCTCTATGAGGAGATGCTGATTAATGCAGTGCAGTAATTGCCACGTATGTACAATAATCTGTGTAAGCCCTGGATTGGTTGAGATGATCTATTATGATGGGGAGGAGCAGAGGCAAGATTGGCACGTCAGGGGAATTAAGGTAAGTAAAATTCATAAATTTTTTTGGCTTCTGTGGGACCAATAATTTAATTAGCTAGTTTGCATTCTTAATGTTAGAGTGTATCTTTAATGGAACATTCCAAGCACCATAACCACTACAGACCTTATTGTAAGGCGCCAAATAATTTTAGCACAGTATGACTTCATACCCGGCAGTGAGTGACTTTGCCCTTTGACTGAAAGTGATTTAATGACACATGCATAGTTTAGGAGAACTAATGGGATTTCCTGAGCAGCCTGGAGTATCCTGAGAGGTGTGCATCATTTTACTTATTAACGGATCTGGAATGGAAATGGCTATAAATGTGCTAGACATTCAATATGTGAGCTGCCGGAGCAGACACATCTGAAACGAAACTAGCAATCAACAAAGAGAGATTGCAAAAACTAATGAGTTGGAAGTGGTCTAGGTATGCGAGGATATAGATGACAGATTATCAACATTGTTAACAAGTAGCTTGAGTTAAACATGAGATGGCTGAATAGACGGCACACGATACGGTGTATGGAGGGGTAGAGGATGTGCAGCAAGGTTATACCTGTGAACAATGAACACCGGAGGCCAGGAGAAACCAGCTGTAACATGTCTGAAATCAAATGGACTACTGCTGACAAGGTGATGCACAAGAATACAATAGAATCTTGGCAGACTCACAGCCTGGGTGTATGTGTCACAAGATACCAAAAGGTTAAGTGTCACTAGGACTAGGAGACTGATTCTGTTCAGACAGTCGAACAGGTAAACAGGCACTCTGCGCACCGAAGGTACAAACAATAGGAACTTAAACAAAATCTATATATAATGCCACATGCATGTTTGTAAAAAATAAAATAAAAATTACAATCTTTACGAGAAAAACAAAACCAAAATGAAAATTATACCTCAAGAGTTATACCTTATTATTAGGGATAGATTAAAAAACAATACCTTTATCTCAAATCTGACAAACTTTTAACCAGTGCACCCCCACTGTGTATAAGTCGTACAAATTCAAAAACTCTGCCCTAAAATAAACCTCAGTTCCTGTCCTACCACAGGCGAAAACAGCCTCTTCGGCTTTGATGGAATTAATGGAATTAGACCTGAGGGAGATATAAGATTTGTTTTTCATCTTTCCAACTTGCATGTTTGAAGAACGGTTTTCCAAAAAATGCCCCGAACAGTAAGATTTCTAATTATCCTTGACACCAAACATAACGCGCTAAGAAATCAGATGAAGGTAAAGCTCTGTTAACTTGTTTCTCATGTTGCAAAACACAAGGACAAGATATGCAATATAAACTTTCCAACGTGCCTTTACGGTGAACTGCCTGGCTTGACTCTGTGTGTTCTATTAACACCATATGTTCGCCTTTTATATTTTTAGCAATACATGACCTTGTGCATTTCTCTGCCATTTCCCACTGGCATCAGCAAATGTATGATTGGAAGAGCAGGACTCCCAGCAGCTTCCTTGTCTCAAATAAAGCAAACTAATGAGTAAGGGAACCTTGGCAGGATACTGCATTTGGCTCTGTCTAGAAGATATTTGGGATTTTGTGGGGAAGATTTCAGCTTCGGGGTGTTCGAAATGTAGCATTCCATGGAGTAAGGTCAAAGACGTATGAAAAAAGGGGGTATTTCTCAGTGATTTAAACAGTGGCAGTAACATTCTGTCACTATGCAGCAAAGTGATGGTTGTCCTCATTGGAAATTGAGACACCTTTCTCAGAAATTTCCATTTCAGAAGACCTGCAAATTTATAGATCTAGAAAGAATACCACAACTTTTTGTCAGAAACAAGTGGTGGAAATATTTATTAAAGGACCACTATAGTGCCAGAAAACAAACCCGTTTTCCTGGCACTAAAGGGTCTTTGGGTCCCCCCCACCCTCAGGGTCCCCCTCACACCAGGCTCAAGAGGGGTTAAGGGGTTAAACACTTACCTTTCTCCAGCGCCGGGCTCCCTCGGCGCTGGGGAAATCGCCTCCCTCTTCTGACGTCGGCACTGAATGCACGGCAAGAGCCACGCGCGCATTCAATCAGTCCATAGGAAAGCATTTCTTAATTTTCATAGTGAGAAGCGCGGAAGCGCCTCTAGCAGCTGTCAATGAGACAGCCACTAGAGGCCGGATTAACCCTAATGTAAACAGCTGCAGGGTTAATCCTAGAGGGACCTGGCACCCAGACCACTTCATTGAGCTGAAGTGGTCTGGGTGCCTATAGTGGTCCTTTAATCTGTTGCGTCAGCTAAAAAAAAAAAACCCACAAAAAAATGTATATTTGAAAATAACCAGGTACAAAAATAAAGAATTTACAGATTTTTTTTTTTAATTGAGCAAAAGTTCTCCAAAAATTAGACTGAAAAAAAAAAAGTCAGTGATGTTCCCCAATGCGTAAATCTCATCTCTACGAAATACACGGATTATGCTAAATTGCAATCTTAACAACTGAATTATGAATGAGACACACCTGCTGATTTTAGTTTTAATAAAGAAAGGTGACATCACGCAGCTTCTGTCTGGTGTCACATGTTAAGATGAATTAACTGGCTATCAGAGCAGTGGCAGAACCAACGTAGAGTGGGCCCTGGTATAATAATTTTTTTAGGCCCCTGAAGACACATTTTCTTCTTTTAAATATAGTCTCCTCCTTTACCGTGTTGATTCCCTTTATGTATTTAAATGTTTCTATCATATCCCCCCCGTCTCGTCTTTCCTCCAAGCTAAAGACGAGACGGGGGGGAGATGATAGAAACATTTAAATACATAGAAGGAAATCAACACAGGCCATCTAGCTAAGCACTTTGTATAA
Organism: Pelobates cultripes; assembly: GCA_933207985.1. Lineage (NCBI taxonomy): Eukaryota > Metazoa > Chordata > Amphibia > Anura > Pelobatidae > Pelobates > Pelobates cultripes. Next base: position 9,172,388 of record OW240923.1, on the reverse strand, counting down.
AGAGCTCCAATGGCTAGATATCAGCTTACGGGCAAGGCTCGCTCTACCTCTGGTATTTGTCTGTGTATATTGTACGTTCTCCACTAATTGTACAGCGCTGCGGAATCTGTTGGCGCTTTATAAAAACCAGCAATAATAATAAAAATAATAACACAGTAGAGAATGTAAGCTCATTGAGCAGGACCCTCCGCCCACTCTGTTCCTGTACGTCCAGTTGTCTGGTTACTATTACACGTCTGTTAGTCCACCCATTGTACAGCGCTACGGAATCGGATGGCGCTATATAAATAATAAAATAATAATAATAAAGGAGGAGACTTTATTGAAAAGAATAAAAACTACCACAACAAGAGGACAGACAGCATTTAACAGTTAAAACAACTGATGTTAGAGAAGGCGAGGGCGGGGGGTGAATGAGGCGTCATTAAATGACACTCCTGAATCAGATTGATCAGTATTGCTTCAGACCTGATGAAAACTCTTGAAAGTTGGTCTTTAAAATATTATGTTAGTCCAATAAAAAAGGTATCATTGCAAACTGCAATGCTCTGGTATTGTGGCATCTTGTCTACTGGACTAATACGGCTAATCCAATCTACACACACACATACAAAAAGTGGGGTGAAATATGTATGTGTGTGAGAGAATGTATGTGGGTGAAGAGATACTGTGTGGGATGAAGTGTTTGAGAATGGCTGTGTGTGTGTATGGGGAGGTGTACTGTATGTGGTGGGATCACTGTCTGTGAGGGTGTACTGTGTGCAGGGGGTGTAGAGAGTAGGCTAGGAAAGGGCTTTACGGTTTTTAACTTTAATAATTGTTAAAAAAAATAAAATATATATATATATATATATATATATATTCATTTTTCCCTGTTCTAACCTTGCAGGGAGGGGATAGCACAATCAGATTAGTGCTTCAGAAGGCTGCCTGCCCATCAAGTACAGGGGAGGTCTCTCTCTTGGAGCTCAAGCACTTACACACCTCCCCCCACACACACAGAGACTGACCCATATACATACACACACAGACTGACCCCCACCCACACACACACTGACCCCCCCACATACACAGACTGACTGCCCCCACACAGACTGACATACACCCCGTCAACCCAAACACAGAGACTAACCCCCCTCATACAGACTGACCCCCACATACACACAGACTGACCCACACACACACAGAGACTAACCCCCTCATACACTGACTGACCCATACTCACACAGACTGACCCCACATACACAGACTGACACACACACACACACAGACTGACACACACACAGAGACTAACCCCCCACACACAGACTGACCCATACACCCCTACCCTCCCCCTCCCTCCCCCACACACACAGACTGACCCATACACCCCCACCCCCCCTCCCCCCACACACACAGACTGACCCATACACCCCCCACACACACACAGACTGACCCATACACCCCCTACCCTCCCTCCCCCACACACACACAGACTGACCCATACACCCCCTACCCTCCCTCCCCACACACAGACTGACTGACCTCCCTCCATACACACAGACTCACTCACACTTACCAGCAGCTGCCTGGATGCCTTATTCCCCCCACACTCTGTGCAGAGCTGAGCTTCCTCTCCTCTCCCTGTCTTTCCCCCACGCTGCTTAATGTGACCCAGGAAGAAGTGAGATGTAATCAGTTCCTCCCAGCACAGTGCCCCCTTTGGCCGCAGGTGGGGACTTCAATCCAGGATTTAATACTTCAAGTCCCGAAGGACCACCCACCTCTGTGTACAGCCGCCCATCCAGAGGGCCCATCAGGCCAGTGGGAACATCGATCAGTGGTGGAACCCCCGGCCCTGCTGTGCTGGTCCCCCTTAGTGCTCTGGGCCCCGGAGGGGATATGTACATATGTAGCAATCTGTTAGGCTCTGCACAGACAGAATGGAGTCAATGGTGAAGGACTCGGTAGCTGTAAACTCAATGTTTCACAATCCTGGCAATCCCACTTTGAAAACAATTAGTGCAGCACAAATGTGGATTATTTTTTATTTATTTTTTACCCATAATATACACAAATAAACAGATCAAAACAATACATAAAAAGTGCAGGAGACCATTTTAACACAGGTGGTGTTGGTTATGAAGTTTACTGCCACAAAGTAACTTTTTTAAAGAAAAACCATCATTTAATTGTAACAATGCTGCAGCCAGCTGTTCCTTTCGCCACACACAGGCCCTGATGATCAGTGTTGGTATTTGACTGACAACTTTTTCAGCATTTTTGATAGTATTGCATGTTGAGTGTTTTCAATGCAATAACAATCTGAAAAATAAAGGGTTCATTTTCTGATGGTAAATTGAAATGTCCGAACAGTTTTAAAACCAGAAGAAAGCTTTCATCATCATTAAAGGGACACTGTAGGCAACAGGACCACTTCAGCCTATTGAAGTGGTCTGGGTGCAAACTCCCATCACCCTTAATCCTAGAGTGGTAATTATTGCGGTTTTTATAAACTGCAATAATTACCTGCTAGGGTTAACTCCTCCAACAGCCACTAGAGGGACTTCCAGGTGGACAGACAACTTTTGGTCGCCTAAACAACGCTGGATGTCCTCACGCTATGCATGAGAACTTCCATCGTCACTGGAATCCCCATAGGAAAGCAATGAATAATGTTTCCTATAGGGAAATCCTAAAGCGAGCGAGGGGAGGAGCGTGGAGGCAGCACCGAGAGACATTGGCGCTGGACCCAGGTAAGTGATAGTAGGGGTTATTAACCCGCTTTCTGCTTCACGGAGGTGGGCCTTGGCAATATAGTGCCAGGAAAACGAGTTTGCTTTTCTGGCATTATAGTTTCCCTTTAATGGTGCAATCTTGAGATTGATTGGATAGGATATTCACATTAAACAAACAAAATGGCAAATCGATTAAATCACAGGTTTATGGTTATCATTGGCAGTAGTGATAACAGGGTATGTACCATCAATCTGTTGTGTTCCACTGACATTGAGATCTGTGCGTATTCCTTTAAGTATGTTCAAAACTGACATTTCGGGTACAGTGTACTTGTGTATTTGTTGTGTTATCTATCTTACTTAGTCATACTGTTGTTACAGTGATTAATTGAATTTTATTAGATGTAGCAAGCCAAGATTTGTTAGTATATGACTGGCGACATCAACCAAAGTGAGATGTTTGTTCTGCTCATGCGCAAAACAGTTTGCTAATTTTCAGGATATTTATTAATCATTTTAAAAGGGTTAATCGATTGATGACTTAATCTTGATGGCTTAACTTGAGCTACTTTTCACTGATCCAATAATGGCAAAAAAAGGACTATGAAAGGTATGGGGAGATTTCCCAATTGTACAGCGATACGGCATATGTTGGCGCTTTATAAATGCCAGTAATAAATAAAATTGTGATCCTGTCAACATTCTTACTGCATCAAGGGCAGCCGTTAAAATGTTAGTATTTGTCCAAAAATAGATTATCTAGGTCATAATGTGTAGTTACCGACAGCCCATATGTAGAATGGTACTAAAGGGTTAAACCCTTGGCTAAAAGACATATACTTAGTATTCACCTACATCCTCGTCTGTATATATTCCAGATGAAAGATCCCAAACAGAAAATATTGTTCCTTTGAATCTATTTCAAAAGAACATATTGCCAGCAAGTAATCTGTTTTTCTGCAGAAAACATAATTTGTAACATTGCATATGGGGGGTTTGTTCTAATCCAAACAAGTGTATCTTGCACATGTGTGCGGCAGAGCTATGAGACCAGCACAGCTTCTTTTACCCAAATGAGTTGAGGAAATCTAAAGTCTGCACAGCGTTAAGGCTATCGGGGAAAAAGTGCACTGATGTTTACATAACCTAAAACTTTTATATATCACATTAGAGAGTGAAACATCTTTTTTATATCAAGTTAGGAGAGAATACATTCTCTTGACAATGATATACGATGTGTTAGTACAAAACACAATTTTATATAAGTGTCCTGTAATTCATTACAATGTGCACGTGTTTTATGTTTCGGCTCATGCGGCCGGAGGAAAATATGTTAAATGTATGACAAATCACATTTGGCTTGTACGTTCGCCTGGGCCTATGCTTTTCAGGCACTGCTGGCAGACAGACCAGGGTATTAATACATAGCATATTTGTGTCCGTGTGTAATAGCTACATTGTAGCCCTCCTGTGTATTTGCAAATCATAATGGCAATTATTTATATCTTGTCAAAACATTTCACCAGCCCATTCAGCAAGTGTGTTTCCAGTTACACAATCAAAGTACAACTTCATTTTTTTAAAGAAGCAGTACACGGCTAAAGCGATTTATTGCGTCTTCTTGAAACTAAAGACAGCATTGTGAATGGGTTCTAATAGAAGGGGCTCTCCTCCCAGTTCAGCTGATAACAGCATTAGTAATATAAGTCCAATTATTACTAGATCTGGTACATCACATTTTCCAATATTCTCTAGGTCTATTTTAGGTGGCACAGAAAGAGACAAATGACAGCCTAAACATTTTGGTTGCCACAGCAGCAGGAGAAACGCTCGTTAAATTGACACTATAGTCACCAGCTTAATGTAGTGGCTCTGTTATTTATAGCATGGCCCTGCATAGAATGCATTAGATTCAGATAGAAGGCAGTGTTTACATTGCTGCTTAGTAACACCTCTAGTGGAAGTTACTCAGACAGCCACTAGAGGTGCTTGCTGTGTCAGTGCAGCACACAATCAGCATATCAGCACTCTGCATGGAGACACTGAATGCTCCCCATAGAGCTGCAATGATTCAATACATCTCTCAGGAGATGCTGAATGGCTTAGCCAGGCATGTGCAATAGCCTCCCTATGCAGCGAGATCGGAGTGGTGAGGGAGAAAAGGCGAGAGGGAGGCCGGGTTCCGAATATATTCCAGCACCATAGAGTCAGGAATACATGTTTGTATAGTGTTCCTTTAAAAGGAATATCCCCACCTCTATATCAGCTTTAGTTAATTTAAGTGATGGGGGACAAGGGTGTCTTACATTTAAGGGTTAAACAGTTTTGCAAAATACTAACTCTGACACCACTATACCTTGCTTCATACCGCTCTGCCTTGCAGTATAGAGATGGTTGAGGCAGGGCCTGTGACAGTTCCAAAACATGACATTCTCAGTCTGTCTTCTTACCTAAGATCCACCAGGCGACACTCCCCGCAGGCCACCACTACAGCTCTGTGAGAGTTGGAAGCTCTCATCACTGAGCCAAACCCAAGGTGCAGGCCCTGACTGAGTTGTAGAAGAGGTGGGAAGCGGAGCCCAGGGGACTCCAGGTAAAACGTCAACCTGTTCTAAAACGGTTTGACTCCTTACAATAGTGGAACAGCAAGGTATGCCTTGCACACATAACCACTACAGTGTACTGTACTGCTTATAGAGATTTGAGTGTTCATGTAAGTTGCTATGGGTTAGGGATGTTCACTTTTTATGTTTTTAAGCTACTGAAAAAAACAAAAACATTCCTTATTTTGGGGGCGACAAGCTGGAGTGTTCAGGGGAATTATTCAGCTGCTTAAAACATATGGAATGAACTTAAATATATAGCATGTAAAGTGTATGTGGACGCGGTGCGTTTTGTGTGTACTTTGTTCCTCCGTGAGAAGTACTGGAGAGGCGGCTTGAGGCAATGGCTGCACTTGCTACATGTCCTCAATGCTTCTCTACAAGTAGAATCTGATTGGACAAAAGTCACCGTGATTGATGACTTCTCAGTATGAGGATCAGGTTGCAATGAGGGGCCTGTCTTGGTGCTGAGAAAACCAAATACAAAATAGTAACTTTTATAGCATTTTAATTAACCAAAACCAAAACCAGCACATGGGGATCCCAGTCATTTTGATAGGTTTACAAACTCTTCTTAATTAATATAAAAAAAATAATATAGATTTGTATTTATTTCTCAATATCTGAATTACAAAACCATAAATAATCAATAAAAAAATAAATAATTATATTTTACAGACTGACAGTAATAGGTTTTGAATGCTGGCTTGTAATCCTGTACATTTTATTTCCATAATTGAAATACTGTTTGTCCATGCCTTTTTTTCTGCATGATTCACTTCTACGAAAAACAATGTCAGCGTTGCCTCTTTTAAATGTAGCATGTGTAAGCAATGTAACGTACCAACCCATACGGAGGTCTAAAAGCTGACTAGAATCTGCCAACTTGGCTGCCTATGTGAAGCTGAGAATTTGAATTAGATGAGGAATGAGCAGGAGGTGAAAAAATGAAAGTAGCTTTTGAGGGCAGTTTTCCATTATTGCAGACTTGACACTGTGAAGCTTAATGAGATTTTTTTTTTGGAGGTGTAGATACAGTACATTCTAACACTGGAAGCCAATGCAATGTTTTTGTGTTCGTCATAGGATTGAGCAGCCAATTGGCAAGAGGAGAAGCAGGCTTCTCAGAGGATGTAGGGGGATTAAAGGGAAGCTCAATTTTTGGCATTTTATTTTACTATGGATCAACATAAACAGGTGATTATGACACAGAACAGTTTAACAGACTTTTACTGGAGATAAGAGCTGTTTCAGTCACCTAATCTGCCCTTTTCTTAAATGATTTAAAGCTGAATGTTAAATAGCAGGCTCTTGGATTTTTTTTCCACCCCACTGAATATTAGAACAGTTAAATATCCCTCTTATGTTACTAATACCGTTACTTTTCTAAAAAATGTTCTCTCAGTCCTATTCGCTAACATAAGTTCCATTATACGTTGTGAGCTCCTGACAAATCACACTTTAGTGAACAACACTGTTAGTATTTTTTATTAAAGAAACAACTGTGTATAATATTTCATTCAAAATAAAACAGGGGGGCGGAGTCTGAACTGCAAGCTGAACGGTCGCATGTTGGATGGGCTCCTGCCACACATGTTGATTATATCGTGATACGAAACAAACCAAAGCCTGAATACATGCTGGGGTATGCTACCCAAATAGGGGCACCCTGGCAAATTGCCTGATACCAGACATGGGTGCCTTCAAAACCCTTAACCCAAGGTGGCCCACTGCGGCGCTGCGGTGGATGGGGTTGGGGAGAGGCAGCCGCTCTCCTCGCCCCTACGCCGGGGATACAGAGCCACTAACTGTGTGCCCCCCCTTAGGACCGGTGGGGGTGATCCCGGTCCACCCCTCTGAGGCAGCCCGGTCACAGTGGACACAGTCTGCGTGTCTGCAAGAATGGCATCCAGATACAAAGGCTTGCATAATGGCGGACGCCACTTGCACATCATACCGCTGCGAAGAGAAGCATGACACTCTGACCAGGCTAAATGCCATACTTGATGCCTTCTGGGCGAATCTAGACAGTCGAGAGCAGCAGACAACAGCACACGCATACTTACGTAGCAAGAAAACCACACGTTCCTGCCGCAGACGAGGAGTTCCTCAGCCAAAGGGAGCTCCAAGATGGCACCGCAGAAAGAGACCTCTCCCATCTGCACGCAAACACACACAACGGAACCGGGCAACAGAGCTATGTTGTAGAGAGCTGCAAACTCTCCACATACCCAGCCTTAAGCAAGCCTCGCCATGCAGCCGCAGAAAAAAACGTTACTCCTCATTGCCCCAGATCCGGACACCGCCAAAGAAAATCCAGCGGTTCCTAATGGATGCAGCCACATCTTATACTCTGTACGCCGACCTCCGTTGTGATGGGCAGGCAGGCCGGACAAAGGACATCGGAAGAGACAGCAGGGACTTACCCACTAAAGGCATCGAATGAGTAGCCCATGGACCCTAATGGCAGCATAGCTGCGTTCACCCTCCTGTACCTGGTGTACTAGGCAGGATATACCCCTGAACCAACTCCATGCCGTTACAGGAGTCCAGTTCACTACCCGGTGGGGTTGAATTGATGAGATAGCATGTAATCGTATTACGATTACCAACTCACCTGTTATTTATATATAGGTTCCACATTCACACCTTCACAAAGCACAGACCACAAAGGGTATAGATTGAACCTGGGGATAATGCCACACAAGTTATTGGGGGCAGGGATGCAGGCTACATAGCCTTTCCATGTCTGCACACATGTCCAGGGGAACCTAACTTAAGCATTAATAAACATAAAACACAGGGCTACTCAATTAAATCAAAAGTAGCTGATCTGGAAGCATAATTGATTTGGAGAATTTTTCAAATTCAGCTGTTTTGGACTAAGATTCTAAATTCCCTTTTAATTCCCGAAAAGTCTCATTTTAGTAAATAACCCTGTACAGACATGGAAATAAAGTTGGATTTCGAATGGTTGTTTGGTGTTTTACCCAATCATAATTCACGTCACATATATCAATATCATACATGCAGAAAGTATGTACAGAATAAGCACTCTTTATAATAAGTTCTCTATCCATGCCATTTATGATTAACTGGTCACATGACTAATGGCATAAATGATGGTTTTATATGGTTTGATATGCTAAGTGTATAAGAGGGTAGTATCTCTCTTTACATTAATATCATTCAATTTATAATTTACAATGTGCGTTTAATTTGTCCCTTTCTGTAGAGAATCGCCTACTCAAACAAACTATATAAATACAATTTAATATAACAGAACATTTGGTGTGTCGGTGCAATAAATAAAAACCCTGAAATTAATACTCTCTCACTCCTGAAGACTGCAGAGTCACTTGTCATTTTACAAGGAGCCATGGAAAGCATGATGTGGAAAACTGTAGGTGTTCCATCTTCTCTGCTAACGAATGAACTCTGGGATATAATAAATGAGTCAGATATGACAGAACCCATAGAGAATGACACATAACAGAGTATCATGGTGGACATCCAGTGCTTGACTTCATCACTTGTTCTTATTCATGAAACATTTTGTTTAGTTACATGAAAATAAAAACCTATGGTGCCCCCTCCTAAATGAAGTTCAATTAGTCTGAAGAGGCTCCTTGGCTTCCCCCATCCTTTGCCTTACAAAAGCTGAATAAAAGTGGCTACTGTGAAACGATTCATGTAAGGTACACGGCTGCAGTCTCAGTATGGGCCCTGTTTGTTATTTCAAAGTGGCAATTTACTAGCTGAACTAGCTATGAGATGTAAAGTCGAAAAGCAAACCACAAAGGGTCTCTTTCTCCTTATTCATCAAAGGCAAACTGTTTTGAGAGGGAGAGAGAACGACCCCCACTGGCTCTGGGAAAACTCCACTCCAAACAACGTTTCCTGCACATTTTTGCGTACGATGAATATTTTCCTATAACCACTGGTGTGCACCTGCTGATAGCACTGATCATTTCCTGAGCAGATTTTCAGAGCTAAGTAGAAACAGGGAGTAGGTCTGACAAGTGACAGAGGCAAGGCAATAACATTGCTTACCCCATGACAAAATGAAGGGAGCTGTTGGGCTTGTTATGTGTGGTATTTCTCAATGTTAAATGTCAAAGACACAAAATGAAATCACTTGCATCTGTAGCAGGGACTCACTAATGAGGTAGAGACCTACAGCTAGAGGATAGCATCACTAGGTGACAGTGATACACTCTGGTTAAATTAGTCCTTTTACGTCCTCAAACTCTTATATATAGCCTAAGTGGTATAAGTTGGTTGTCAAAGAAGAATGAATTCCAAAGTCAATTTTATTAACCTGGAAGGTAGAGATTTACTGAGAGTGCTGGGCTAACCGGCTTCCAGCACTTGTGGCCTATCACTACCATCCAGGTATGATATTGACAGACAATACAGAAGTATACATTACACATCATCAACATTCAAACTGCTCCCACAAGGTTTGACAAAGAAAAAGGGGATTGTGCCCAAACACTCTTCGCAATATAACTACTACAGTGAGTTTTAGTGGTTACATTGTATCATGTTGTATGTTGCCCCTTTAATGACACGTTGAAGAAAGTGGCACTATATAAAGACTGGATGTGAACAAGACTGAATGTGCTGCACATACAAAAAACAACAACACTAGCTCTAACTCACCATTGTTTATTAGTTCAGAAACCAAAATCATGGATGATGATTTTCCTTTGCTACATGTTACCTGTGCAAAAAAAATAAGAGTCATCAATTTTAAAGTCAGAAAATAAAGCAAGTTAACAAGTACATCATCTAATATAGTTTCACAGTTAAAGGACCACTAAAGGCACCCAGACTACTTTATTTATTTTTAATGAAATGGTCTGGGTACAGTGGTCCTGTCATTTTAACTTTGCAATGTAAAAACATTGTCGTTTTGTACAAAATGCAGGGTTAGTACTGACAGCCACTAGAAGTGCATCTCTGTGAGAATCAAGACAGACTCAGCTCTCAAGATTGATTGGTGCAGTGTGGCTATAGGGCTAGGAGTATATGTTTGTATTCCTAATGCCTAGTGTTCCTTTAAAAGAGTAGGCACTGGCTAACTTTGTTGGCATCTCTAAAACATACATATTTCCCTGGTGTATTTCCTGCTCTAGTCAAGCATGCAACCATAACTCCAATTTTTAAAAAGCCTGACTCAAATTCCCCATCCAACTACTGCCATATCTACATACTATTGTTTGCCTCCAGGATCCTGGAGTGCTGTGTACAAGAGACCAAGTGATTTCCTTTATTTGTTTTTGTAAATTAAAAAAGTGTGTAGGGAAGGGAGCTGGGAAAATCAGTGCAGCAGGGAGCGGAAATCTGCGGACTCCACCGTGAGGATCCATTGTGTCCAGATTGCCATGTATGTCTTCGTTTTACCTAACGCTGGGATGGTAAGCTCTTCCATGCACTGGAACTAAGTGGCCATCGGGGGTGGCCTCTCCTGTTTTCAGTAGAGGGGGATCATCCCTTTTGCTACATTGAGAATCCTTATAGCAAGTGATTTCTTGTAGATCGATGTGCAAAGTTTGGTATCGTGTAAGAGTAATGTGGCAGGTTGCAAGGGTGGGGGGTCATCTGAGAATTTCTGTAGTATTTTGTGGATAGTGGCCCAGTAAGGTCTGATTAGGTGGCAGTCCCACCAAATATGCAGTAGCGAGCCCGTGGCCTTCTTACATCTCCAGCAGTGGTCTGTGACTGAGGAGTCTATAGCGTGTAGTGTTAGTGGTGTCCTATACCAGTGCGCTGGTAGCTTATATGACGTTTCTTGTATCCTACTGGATAGTGCACAGTGCACTATCAGGGTGCAGATTTTGTACCACTGTGTGGGTGTGAATGTGATTTCCAGGGTGGTCTCCCACTTCTCCATGTAGCTTGGGGCAGGTAGTCTCCTGCGTCTCATAATGAATTGGTAGAGAAGTGAGAGTCCACTCTCCATGGGCTCACGGTCCATACATAGTGCCTCGAAATCTGTGGGTTCCCTTGAAACCAAGTGTGTCTGCTGTATTGAGGTGATAAATTGTGCTAGTTGTCTTTATCAAAAGTGATGCATTAAGTTTAGTGTGGTGGGGTGTGGGAGGTCCATCAGGGGCTTGATGATACCGTCTTGTGTCGCATGTCTTATTTGGGGGAGGTTGTGTCCTAGTAGTGTTCGAAATACTCGCGCCTCTAATCCCGGGGGGAATGCTGTGTTGTGTACTGTGACGAAGTGCCCTTCGCCACTTGGTCCTGGAGAGGCCTGCTTGCCCGCCTCCTGCCATGTGACTATGGCCCCTGGGAGATTTTACCCTTTAAAACCAGCATTTGGACTTATGGACTTTTATTGGACTGTTTATGGCCCTTTAAGAACTGCATTTGGGCTTATAAGACTTTTGGGAACAATACCCCTTTAAGACTATGTCCCCAGACTGTTACAATCCTGTGTTAATTGCTTTTTCCCACTTGGTTCAGTAAATGGGGCTTACTGAACCAAGTACTGTACAGGCGGACCACACAGAAGTGGAAGCGTGTGGCTAATTTACCTCCCAGGCTGGGAGGCTGCTGTAGATTAATTGCCGACCGCTGGGTGGCCGCCGTTTGTACAGTCGAACACGTGGCGGCAGCCATTTTAATTCAGCTGAAGTTTTACCTTCTCCAGACTTCAATGCATTCGACAATTCGTAGGTGTTCGCCCTCCGTTTGGCAATCATGCGGGCCAGTAGTGCCCCACATTTGTTTGCGTTAGTGTGGAATTTTTTTTTCGTTTGGAGGTATTTCCTTTGGTAGGAAGCATTTAGGATGGTGGATAGCTCTCGTCTAGTGGTTGTCAGTTTGGTCCAGATGTTGTGGATGTTGTGTTTGTTTGTGTCTCTCCCCTAAGGTCTAGATCTCCCGTACTAATGTTGTCAAGTGTGTTGCCCTCTCGCTACGAAGTGACCCCTGATGACGGGCTTATGGGCCTCACACAGGACCATGGAGTGAACATCTGTTGTCTTGTTTTCCCGAAAGTAGTGAGTGAGGTGTTCGTGAAAATCTGTCACCAGCGGGTTCGACAGGAGCGCCCCATTGAAGCGCCACTGTCCAAAAGCTGAACTGTAGAGATGGGTTGAAAGCATCATAAATATCAGGGCGTAGTCCGACCACAAAGCTGTCCCGACTCCCGATGTGTGCTTTTTTTCAGGTCTGTGAGAAAGTAGTGGGGTAAGAAGAAGTAGTCTAGCCTAAACAAACAGTGTTACGCTATATTTTCCTTTTGTGTTTCCTTATTTTAGTTATAGATCTACAGCCATATTCTCCTACGTATTTGCTGTTTTTTCGTACTACACAAAGGAATATAGTCTGGGATATTCCTGGAGAGGGCTACCACTATCTAATAAGATAATGTGATGGAAAAAAAACATTTATTTAGAGAAAGTGTTGGATATATCCTGTGTCAGATAAACATAGCCTAGAGTACGTCTGGTTGGGTATGGAGAAGAATGTTTCAGCTCTGTCCTCCGGGTATTTTGCTATCAATCTACCAATCAGTGTTTCCGTAGGCAGGTGTTGATGGAGTTAATAACGTGGTGGGGTGTTGAGGAAGTACCTGATGATGTACCACAACAAGAGGACATAGTCTTAAATTAGAGGGACAAAGGTTTAAAAATAATATCAGGAAGTATTACTTTACTGAGAGGGTAGTGGATGCATGGAATAGCCTTCCAGCTGAAGTGGTAGAGGTTAACACAGTAAAGGAGTTTAAGCATGCGTGGTATAGGCATTAGGCTATCCTAACTTTAAGATAAGGCTAGGGACTAATGAAAGTATTTAAAAAATTGGGCAGACTAGATGGGCCGAATGGTTCTTATCTGCCGTCACATTCTATGTTTCTATGTATCTAGTGAGGGATCCAGCAAGACATTGAGGTCGTCTCCCATGATGAGGCAGCCCTCAGTGAAGCCCCTGATTGTTCCCATGGCTGATTTGAGGAACCGACTTTAGTTCCTGTTCAGCATGTAGAGGTTCACTAATGTGTATGTTCGGTCACCCACTCTACCCTTCATGCAGATGTATCTTCCCAAGTCATTCTTGAGCACTTCATTGGGCGTGAACTGTAGTGCCTTATGCATCAGAAGGGCTACCCCTTTCAATTTTCCCTCTGGGTTATTGCTTAGAAAACATTGTGTGAATCGTGGTCTGTCAGTTTGGGAGTCTGGTCTGCCTTGAAACGTGTTTCTTGTATAAAGACTATGTGCATCCTTTGACTATGAAATTGTCTGAGGGCGTGAGATCGCTTTTCTGGTTTGTTCAAGCCTTTTGCATTTATGGACATTAGGTTGATCTCCACTTGTCTGTATGCCCGTGCCATCGTGTGAGGGGGTGGGGGGGAGGAGGGTGTATCTGGTGAGTGAATAGTAGGGTCAAAAGGGGGGGGGTAGGGAGGTTCGCAGACCAGATGTTGGATTTCCTTTATTTTATCTCTCTGCCTGACATGGTTTAGTCTGGATTTCCAATCACTTAATTGCTGCAAAATCCAGTGGTCACTATTCCCTTCCAATTCTCCTTGACATCTGAGCTTCTTTTGACACGGTTCATCATCAACTCCTTCTTTGCATCAATCACGACCATGGTGATCAAGACTTTTGTCTTTCCTGGTTCTCCTCCTACCTCTGCCAGAACTTTTCAGTGTCTCCTTTCCTGTTCTCCTTTCCTGTTGGTGTTCCCTAAGGTTCTGTTCTCAATATATTTAAAATTCAATCTTTCCAAAGCAGAACCTGTGTCTATCTCCCTCCAAGTCAATGGTACCTGTGACAAATGCTCCTTATCCTGGACATTTGCCACAAACTCCTGAAGGAGTGTGCAAGCTGGCCTCCTCCCCACCAACTATGGGCCATATACATTGTGCCAAACTCCCAATTTCCCCTCCTGTTCGCAAGACATTTCTCTCCTGGTTCGTGGTTTCCAGAACAGAAATACATTTCCCCAGTTCGGCAGTAACAATCTACCGAACACCGACCACCCCTTGGCTCATTAACTACAAAGAAACCACAGACTTAAGTGCTCTCCTGCCATCTTGTCACACGAACGCAGGCAGCGGGAATTGGTCGTTGAGTGTCTGGAACTATAGGTCGGACACGCGACCTCGTGAACACTGGTAAAATCACACGAAAGCCTGCTTCTTTCCACGACAAGCCAGGAGAGCGCTATTCAGTAGGATTGTTCACACGAACAAGGTGAACAATCGCTACCTATGAGCCAGGGGAACTGTTCGACAGTTTGTTTGTATGGAACTCCCGAAAGTGACCGACCGCTACCCCTATTTCTCAGGAACTAATTTGGGCAGACGCCACGTGTGGCGATTCGGCTGTATTCGTGGGATCTGAGCGCTATTTGGACAACTTGGGCGCTAAGATCCAGGCTATCCGGGGGTATATAATATTTGTGGGGGTTCCTCTATGTATTATGTGTATATTTTATATTTCTATCTCGCGAGAGTGAACTCTAGCCTCAGGAGCTGCAGGCTAGAGTTCACTACGCACTGGGACCACAAGGGATTCTCCAAGAGGACCACCAGGGATTAGAAGTAATATCCTCCCTCCCAGGCAAAGGTAAGAAGGAGGGGGGATATAAAGTATATGTTTTTTAATAATAATAAAAAAAACTTATTATAGATTAATTTGTTTTTAACTGCCCCCACCCCCACCATACACACACACACACACACACACACACAATAACTCCCTATACATTTACACACTGCACCCCCATTCACACACACACACACACACACACTGCACCCCCATATACCCACACACACACCATACCCCTCACTCTCACACACACACACACACACACACACACCATACCCCTCACTCACACACCACATACCCCTCACACACACACACACACCACACCCCTCACACACACACCATACCCCTCACACACACACACACACACACCATACCCCTCACTCCTCACACACACACACACCATACCCTCACTCACACACACACACACACACCATACCCCCACTCTTACACACACACACACCCTCACTCACACACACACCTCACTCTTACACACACACACACACACACACACACACCACCCCTCACCTTACACACACACACACACACACACACACACACCATACCCCTCACTCTTACACACACACACACACCATACCCCTCACTCTTACACACACACACACACACACACCATACCCCTCACTCTTACACACACACACACACCATACCCCTCACTCTTACACACACACACACCATACCCCTCACTCTTACACACACATACCATACCCCTCACTCTCCGACACTGCACCACACACTCTTATCCCCTACTAGAGTCCCTTTTCCCTTACTACATCCCCATCCTGGCAGACCCTAGGTAAGGTGTTAAACTATTCTTAAATGGTTTGGCTACTTACTCGAGGAGTGCACCACAGCACTCCTAGCACCATAACTACTACAGAGAGCTGAAGTGGTTATTGTGCCTGGATTGTTCCCACCAGTGCCCCTCCCAAGATTAGGTTCTGGATCCGCCCCAGTATCAGCATCTAGGGAGAAACATGTAGAGATGATTGCAGTGAGTACAACAGAATTACATGTATTTACTTTTTTTATTTGTACTGTTTTCATTCTAAAAATGAAAGATAGTACCCTGCCTATTTACTATACCACATTTTGCCACTGACTTGTAAAAATATGATGAATATATAGTAGCTAAACCACATTTTAAATGAGTCAGCATCGTGGGGAAATTTTGGTTAACTGAAACTAACTTCCCACTCCTAGTATAACAGAGACAGAAAAGTCCCCACATATGATCATGCATACTTTTATTAAATCTGTGACTCTGACCAGTTTAAAATGACCAAATTAGGCTTTTGCAATAACAGATTTCATAATGTAAGCATCTGGGTGAGAGAGACCGTTACTCCCAAGTCTATAATTTATTCCCATGGTCCCACGATTATGTTGTGGAGAGAGGCAAACAGTAGTTATCCCCTCTGGTTTGACAAAGGGTTGCTAAAGTGGAGTGGATAGTTGGGAGAATTGAGAATTCCAGTCATTCTGACATATGTTCCAAATAGAAATTGGCTTATTATCTCACCATTCAGGATATGAGCAAAATAGGTTAAATACAGACCTTATGATGCCACAGCTTTAAACCCCATGAATTAGAAAAGATTGAAAGTAGGCTATTTTAATCCACATAAGCCCTATGTAATTTTTTTTCATGTATGGGTCATAGCAATTGATGAACCTCGATTTAGAGGCTTCTGGTATAACGCAAATAAAAAAAATAAGGTTACAGAAACCTGTTTTGAATAAAGGAAAACTGTCAGGATAAGTAGCGTGTGATATGTTGTCCTTTGGTATAAAACATTGTGTTGTATTCACTTCTTCAGCTTATTCTCAGAGAGGACAGATCACTATATAAACCCAGCACATAAGTCGAGTTTAGTGTGTAAATTGATGATCAGGGATACCTAAAAAGTGACGAATATACACATCATCATTTTATTTCAAAACTCCACACAATGTGTTATTTCCTTGTTTATCTGTTTTAAATTATTTTATTTCTATACAGTGTATTACAAGTACCATAATATTATTATTGCTAACAAGAGGGTATTAAAATACTTTTTTTTTTTTACAGCTCCAAGCAAGCTGCCGGAGATACCCCCCAGGAAGGGCAGAGATTTAATGTGGCCAAAATCTTGGATGGCAGTGTCGTGAATGAATACCTAGGGAGGGAGAGTGGGGGGCATTAAGCGACAGAGCCACTTTAAAATGTTTCTACAATAAATTATAGGGAGCAAAACTTCAGCAGTGACTGGAAACCACTTGGTTTATTTGTGAAATGCCAAACTGCGGCAAATTAAATGCCAAGTTACACAATTTGGGCTGTATAGCCAAGTTGTGACTTTTTTAAAATCAGGTCTTGTAATTCGGTTTTCAATTTCACTGAAGCTCCAACCCAGTCAAACAATATACTAATTCAAAAGTAGGGACTACATTGCCTTGGTATTGTTTCTATGCTTGACAAAAAAGGCAGAGCTACCTTTTGTTTAGTTCCCAGCTATCACTAGTGACGTCTGTCTATGGAGAATCCTGTGGGGAGAATCCTGTTGTATTCTGGCGCATGTGTGAGAGTTCAAAACTGACATGGAGTCCTGGCAGCTGAAGTGCCAGGAGCTGAGGAGGACCATCGGGAAGAGCTTAGCAAAGGCCACAAGGGACAGATCCAGGTACATATAACTCACCTTCTCCTGCACAAGGTGGTAATCAAACTGCCAGTGGAGCAGGCACCGTCAAGGGTCTTTGCCAATTATAAAAGCTGACAATGACAGAAACGCTTTAAAGGAACACTCCGGGCACCATAACAACTTAATCAAAATTAAGTTATAGTGCCAGGAGGACCCTAGCACTGGCTAACCTAGGAGTTGTTAAACGTTAACCACAACGTCTTGGCTCTAGTGCTGTATCTCTCTGCCTCCTGTCTGCTGAAAAATCTCAAAACAGAAGATTACGGCCCAGGCAGGAGCGTTGCTGATTCAATGAGAGCAAACAGCTGACGCTCTCAGCGTCCCCATTCACAAAACAACTTGAATGGTTACCACTGACTGGCTACGAGCATCACCTGACCGCTCTCACCCAATCAGCAGCACCCCTGCTACCTTTATCTTATGTTTTCAAACATTTAAGAAAATGAAAGGACACAGAGAGGGGCAGAGAGATCCAGCAGTGAAACAAATTTTTTTTAAATTTTTTTAATTAATTGACAACTGAACCACTGGCTCAACAGAACATAAGCCCGCCAACGACTCCAACATCCACGTACTCATAATCAGACAATGGCAGCCACCAACGTGCCGACTTACAACACCAAGAGAGACAACAAGTTACGCATCCAGACACAATAGCAGGAGCACTGAGCAGCCCCCCCTACCCCCTAAACCGTCCAGGGGGAAGAAAGATAAACAGTGGGTAATAATCCCAACTGCACCCCCATCAGGTGAAACCGACCTAGAATATGACCCCATCCAATGTGATTGTTTGTATTACTGCCATATACTGTATGCAAGTAAACAAAAAGGAGAAGTGTTGTGGGTTGTGTACACGCGTTATGACTAATATGCATTGCGCCTTTCCAACACAATTACATTGCATTAACCCTCTCTTTTTTCTATAAATTTATCTGTTATAACAACAATGAAAAATGAAAATAAAGAATTAAAAAAAAATAAAAAAAAATCACAGTTGTGTGGAGTTAATTTTAGTAAAAGTTATAAATTATTTGTGAAATCCAACAGGATATGTCCCTTCTAATACTCAGACAATTGCAGGAAGATATCTATTATCATTTCATATTTCAACAGGCAATGGGACTCCAGTCTTTCAGTGACACAATGACTTGGCATGTCAATTTCGAGAAAAAAAAAAAAAGTTGAGAAGGTTTCAATCCAGTCAAAGCATATGTTTCATCTGGTGAACCTTACAAAAAATACATCATATTCACCAGAACCACTTCAAGGATGTGGAATTTGTATCACCCAATGCCTGGAAAATTGAGTTACGCCAGCAGGGCAGGCAGTTTTAATAGGAAATGGAGTAACGCCAGCAGGGCAGGCAGTTTTAAATATTCTTTTAGCCCTATTGCGGGTAAGCGGCAGGAATTTCTGGGGGCAAGAAAGGGGCAGACCAAAGTAAATGCTCCATCATGGGTCAGAGCAGAGCCCCATGCTTCCCAGAATGCACTCTGACTCACTGAGCACTATTGGACTGGAAGGGAGCGTATACTGTGGTCTGTACAAACTAATTGGGCCAGAGATCATCATGTCTGATGATCTTAAAGGTGGTGGATCAGGCTGCAGTGATTAGTCTGTCAACATGTTAGATTACAAGTCATTTTATAAATGTATTTTACGAGAAGGGGGTTGACAGTCTTCTATACCTACTATTGAACACAATGGACTATTATCATTATTATTGGCATTTACATAGCGCCAACAAATTCCGTAGGCTAGCGTTTTACAATATTATTGGAGGGGAGATTTAACAATTAATAAGACAATTACATAAACTTACAGGAACGATAGGTTGAAGAGGACCCTGCTTAAACGAGGTTACAATCTATAGGAGGTGGGGTATAAAACACAGCAGGGCGGGAGATAGCAATCATGCAACATGGGAGTGAGGCAGGAGGAGAGAGTAGAGTGTTGCCCTTTAGGAGAGAGCAAGGGACAGGTATGTGAGGTACAGGTAACTCTGGGATGCCATAAGCATTCCTGAAGAGGTGGGTTTTAAGGCACTTTTTAAAGGATTGAAGACTAGGGGAGAGTCTGATGATGGTAGGCAAGCTATTACATAGGAAGGGAGCCGCCCGCGAGAAGTCCTGCAAGCGTGAGTTGGCCATACAGGTGTGAGCAGCGGACAAGAGAAGGTCATGGACAGAGAGGAGAGACCGAGATGAGGCATACCTATGGATCAGTAAAGAGATATAGAAGGGGCTAGAATCGTTCAGTGCTTTGTAGGTATGGATTAGCACGTTGAATTGACTCCTATAGACACAGGAAGTGTAGAGACTGACAGAGGGGTGAGAGGAGTGACTGGAGAGGAAAATCAGTCTGGCGGCAGCATTTATTACAGACTGTAGCGGGGCAATGCGGCTTCTTTGACGACCAATTAGGAGACTATAAGAATAATAAATTTTTAAAGTCAATGTTCCTTTAGTTTCTGAAGTGACTTGCACTAGTATGTTATATGTCTATGACAGCTGCATTCTTAGTCTGATTAAATTAATAAATACTTATGGGGTTCAAATCCTTCTTTCCCTCTTTTCTATTCTAATGTCCCTCTTTTCTAGGAGCTCCATATTGTTGGTGTGTCTGAGTGTATAATAGAGCTCCACAGCAGTAATACTCCCAGTAATGTGTCTTTAACCCCTTACGAACCAAGGCTTTTTTGAGCTGCAATACGTTTGTGACGAAGGCCCTTTTGCCATGCGTTCATTCTACCACAACTTCCACTTGTTTAAGTGCACCCATATATATCATATTTTTTTTTTTTTTTTTTTTAATTCTTTATTTTATTTGACAAAGTATTATAGAACAAGGCAAGATGTTCCGGTTTAAGCATATACCGTGGTCAAGTATAACATAACATATTACAGTATAGGCATACAGTTGATAAGCGTGGTAGACATCAGATGCTACAATAAGTGCCTGTAGCACAGGACTCTTTATTAGGGGGCTTGGACATCACTTTTGTGCTGTCGATTTTTTTTATTGTATATTGAGTCAGTTACAGGTGGCCAGAGCGTGAAGGTGGGTTTCTGTAGGCATTCGGTGGTGCCTATCCTAGCGCTATTGGAGGGTTTCAGGGTACCGTTGGGCGATGAGATATCTCTTAATGATGCTGTGATATATCATATTTTTTAACAGAGAAATAGGGCTTTTTAAAGCTTGTAAATTTACAGTGGTAACACTTCTGCAGAATTGCAGAGCTCTTCCCTCCCCTCCTGTCCCTTAGTGCTGTTTCCTAGCCCCTGCCCCTTAGTGCTTCTCCCTGCCCCTCTATTCCTTAGTGCTCTTTCCTGCCTCCGGTTTCTTAGTGCTCTCTCCTGTCCCCCTGTTCCTTAATGCTCTCCCGCAGACCGCGGGCACAGGAGCTTCTGTTTCCTGTACCACGCTCCGTCCCGTTCCGCTATGCTTCATTGAGTAACTGGTTGGAGGAAGCTTCCTGCTGGTCACTCAAATCTTGCGCCCTCAGAGCCGGTGCATCCTAAGGCGGCTGCCTATGCCGCCTTATGGACGCACCGGCCCTGGCTGAAAAGCGCACTTGCCGGAACTGTCCCGGCAGAGTGAATTACCCGGGACAGTCTCCAACTTGTCAGGACTGTCCCAGCAAAAACGAGACAGTTGGTAACTATGCTGCTTTAAACCTAGGTGCCAACAAACATTTTAAACAACGCAATAATTATAAGAGTCTCTGAGGTGCTGCTATCCGTCCACACTGTGGCTCCATCAGTGGGTAAAAGGAGAGAAGCGCTCGAGTGTGCTGTGCAACAAGTGCTACCACATTTATTGAAGAACAAAGAAATTTGGCAAATGTGCATTTTGTCCTTAGAAACATAAGAAAAGACTCACCAATAAATAAGCAAATACAGGGTACATCACTCCTAATGCACCCAGGTGTGTTGTCCTGAAAGGGGCTTACTTCTGGTGTTGGCCGACCTCTTGTGATCCTGTGACCTGTGGTCACGTGATGCATCTTGATGGTTGCTAGGAAACCAGTATAAACAAGCTCAGAGGCCCACTCAGCTGTGGGAGAACTTAGTATTATCAGGCAAGCAATTAAAAGAACAAGAGACAGTTTCAATAACTTGGCGTATACAAACAGAATACATGTAGGGCAGTCTCAAGCCAAGGGGTTATTACTGAGTGACACCCCTTCAATTAAAAAAAAAAAAATGAAAAAAAAATTAAAGATATTAGAAAAGAGAGATTTTTGCATAAAAATGCAAATACAAATAAAAATAAGAGATATTAGCTTCAACATAAATAAGTCAAAAAGAGCCATGTGAAAATAATAAGTAAGAATGCATAATAGCTATATTAATATAATATAAAATATAGCTATAAATGTATAAGCCAATCACCATAACTACCATAGCTACTGTAAGCACATACAAACACTGCTATATACAGATATAAACACAACATACCAGCAACGTAGAATTAGCCAACCACAGGCTAATTAGAATTTTTTAGCAGGAGCGCTGACATGATTTTAAACTTTAAACAAAGAGGTATCCTTATAAGAGATATATAAAAGGACATTGTTATATCCGAGAAACAGGACCCAGAGAGAGGGGGCTTGCATGAGAAACAGAAGGATTTTTACTCTTATAAACTTACCAACCAGTGGGTGCAAGGTCGATTACCTATACAAACCAGTGCCACTCAAGCTTCTCGTTGAGACCATGAGGTGAAACGGTGCCTAAATGGTGCGTCCAACGTGCCTCTTTGTGTAGTAAAACCTTTTCTCTAGTGAGCGGTGATACATGCTCCAGTATTTGGTATTTATCTGCGAGACATTATGCCTCATATTCCGGAAGTGTCCTGTGACTGGGGTGTCAGACATGGTACTATGGATCGACGTTTTATGTCGAGAAACTCTATTCTCAGCATTCGCTGTGTGACTGGGGTGTCAGACATGGTACTATGGATCGCCGTTTTATGTCGAGAAACTCTATTCTCAGCATTCGCTGTGTGACTGGGGTGTCAGACATGGTACTACGGATCGCCGTTTTATGTCGAGAAACGCTATACTCCGCATTCGCTGTGTGACTGGGGTGTTAGACATGGTACTATGGATCGTCGTTTTATGTCGAGAAACTCTATTTTCAGCATTCGCTGTGTGACTAGGGTTTCAGACATGGTACTATGGATTGCCGTTTTATGTTGAGAAACGCTATACTCAGCATTTGCTGTGTGACTGGGGTGTCAGACATGGTACTACGGATCGCCGTTTTATGTCGAGAAACTCTATTCTCAGCATTCGCTGCTAACTCAAGGCGTCTTCCATGATGTTCACAGGTAAGAAAAGCCTTAATGTAACTCGGCTTGGCAGGAGCTGAGAAAGAACACGTCCGTCCATCTTGGTGGCCAGGCCCTGCCCCACGTTTTATTTTAATTATGGGGTGCCACTTAGTATAAACCGTTTGGCTTGAAGCTGCCGTACATGTTTTCTGTTTATATATATATATATATTAAGTTACTGAAATTGTCTCTCATGGAAGTAGAATTGAAATGCAGCTGTCTGTTTATATGCCTGTTCCTTTAATTGCTCGTTTTGTTAGGACTTTGCCTGGGACTGATATTAGTTTGGACACGGAAAGCTTCCTTATTTTTCTGCCCCACCTCAGTAAGTATGGTTTCCTAGCAACCGTCAAGATGCATCACGTGACCACGGGTCAAAGGTCACAGGATCACAAGATGGCGGCCAACACCAGAAGTAAGCCCCACTCAAGACAACACACCTGGGGTGGGTTAGGAGTGATTTATAATGTATTTGCTTATATATTGGTGAGTCTTTTCTTATGTTTCTAAATGTTTGCCAAATATCTTTGTTACACAGCATACTGGGGGACTTCCCTCCTTCTCTGATTCCTGATTTTGTGTCCCTTTTTATCTATGTGACATCTTGGGAGGTGTGCCAATATATTTCCCGTATTATTAAGTTCCAGTTCTGTGAGCTACAGATATGAGTGGATAAATATTAGGCCCCTATACCATGATGACCACTTACACAGAGTGGCTCTAGCCCTGTAGCATGGAGCTGCTTCGAGCAGAGCAGAACTGAGCATTCCTCTGAGGTACATGGTGTCCACTATTTTGTGAGGCGTAGTGTGGCAGCCAATCTCAGCATAGCGCTTTACCCCAGTCACCGATTGCAGCCAATCAGAGCCCAGCGCTTTACCCCAGTCACCGCTTGCAGCCAATCACAGCCTAGCGCTTTACCCCAGTCACCGCTTGCAGCCAATCACAGCCTAGCGCTTTACCCCAGTCACCGCTTGCAGCCAATCACAGCCTAGTGCTTTACCCCAGTCAGCGTTTGCAGCCGAACAAAGCCTAGCGCTTTAACCCAGTCACCGCTTGCAGCCAATCAGAGCCTAGCGCTTTACCCCAGTCACCGCTTGCAGCCAATCACAGCCTAGCGCTTTACCCCAGTCACCGCTTGCAGCCAATCACAGCCTAGAGGTTTACCCCAGTCAGCTTTTGCAGCCAATCAAAGCATAGCGCTTTATCCCAGTCACCGCTTGCAGCCAATCAGAGCCTAGTGCTTTATCCCAGTCACCGCTGGCAGCCAATCAGAGCCTAGCGCTTTACCTCTTGTTTGGAGTGTATGAAGTATACACATCCATACACTCCAACTACGCTCTGCATGTTTTCTTGTTTTACCTCAAAACTGTCATCATGTGCCACGGGACACTTTTACAAAGAGAAACTCTACAAATCCTGTCTGGATATTCCATGAAGCCCTGTCTGTGCTCCCAGTATAACCCATGAAATCCAGTATATATTGACAGGGGGGAAAATGTACCAATTCCCATGAAACCACCAGACCTCTACATGGGGTACGCTACACACCTGGCCGCTATACAAATGTTTCCAGGACATCGAAACATGCAGTGCTGTATCCATGTTTACAGCCCCGTGATTTAAATAAATACGGATACAAAAGACTTCTATCCCCTTTGCAGATTCCCATCAGAATCAGTGCCATCTCTTCCGCACAAGGTTACATATCTACATATTGTCCAATTGTGGTTTTACAGGACGTGCGCTATAATATGATCACTCCTGGATTTAATGTTACCGTACAGATGGAGCACGGATAAGGTAACCTTAACGTATCTGTTACTGCCCAGTGTATGGGAAATGTATGCTGCCCGGCCCCTATTAAATCTTTGAAATACTTAACCAATACAATTGCTCTACCCAGTGGCGGTTATTCAGTTATGAATTGTTGAGAATACAGAGTGAATTTCAAATACTGGCATAAAAAAAATAGCTAAACTGAAAGCATTGCTGAATTGGAGAATGTTTCAGATTCGACTACTTTGGTCTAGCATGTTAAATTCGCATTGAGTTCCAATTCCCATGAAACCACCAGACCTCTACATGGGGTACGCTACACACCTGGCTGCTATACAAATGTTTCCAGGACATCGAAACATGCAGTGCTGTATCCATGTTTACAGCCCCGTGATTTAAATAAATACGCATACAAAAGACTTCTATCCCCTTTGCAGATACCCATCAGAATCAGTGCCATCTCTTCCGCACAAGGTTACATATCTACATATTGTCCAATTGTGGTTTTACAGGACGTGCGCTATAATATGATCACTCCTGGATTTAATGTTACCGTACAGATGGAGCACGGATAAGGTAACCTTAACGTATCTGTTACTGCCCAGTGTATGGGAAATGTATGCTGCCCGGCCCCTATTAAATCTTTGAAATACTTAACCAATACAATTGCTCTACCCAGTGGCGGTTATTCAGTTATGAATTGTTGAGAATACAGAGTGAATTTCAAATACTGGCATAAAAAAAAAAAATAGCTAAACTGAAAGCATTGCTGAATTGGAGAATGTTTCAGATTCGACTACTTTGGTCTAGCATGTTAAATTCGCATTGAGTTCATTACAATATGTTTTTACTGAATATTTTTTTTAAAATAATTTTTCTTAAGATACATTCTGGCCACCATAACCAGTAAGGTGTGCTGTTTATTGCTATAATGTCCCTTTACATTTTGCTATTTTCTTTTGTTTGTTGCAATTCAGCGTTTAAACTGACACTTTTTTATTTTTTTTTATTTTTTTTATGTACTTGTTCTGGTGTCTATAGCCTGTCACTGTCTTTTCAGTAAGTTTTTAACTTATTTAAGATGGGTGTACACCTAAATAGAGTAAGGAATACACGTTTTTACTCCTGACCCTATAATGTTCCTTTAATGTATAACCCTGACAGAAAACATTTTCTCTGCAATGCCTGCCAATATTATCTCTGTATCTGTGTTAACGTACTAATTTGTAATAATGCAGATTTCACCAGAAATTACACATTTTACGCTGAAAGAGAGGATTTGGGGAAAAAATAGCCAACTCTACTAAGTTTTCAGTTTGGCTATTTTGGTAAAAAAATTCAGAGTTGCAATCCTACAAATCCCCAGTTTAATTGATAACCCTGAGCGAATTGACAAAGGAATCTTAGAATTTAGACCAAAATAACTGTTGAGAACGCTCTCCTTAATTCACCACAGTTAACTTCATACGCCAACTTATGGATGTACGATTTTATTGTCCGCACATGATTAGGCGCTTCAATGGCCGGAAGCTGAAAATTAGAGTGAACCTTATTTACATTATTCAATTTCACATTTATATTCTCTTGTGCTTATAGGATCCCATCTGCAAACTAAGCTTTGCATCTATATATATATATATATATTTCCAAACACTGTTTTTATGCCCCACTGGAAGGAAGTGGCTTTGCTTTTTGCGGCGTCCTTTCCCAAATAATGTAGCATTTATTGTAGCATCCTTCGGTACATGACAGTCTTTCTAAAAAAAAAAAAAATAGCATCTTGCTTTGTAAATGTACTTAGCTGGTACTCTACTTTCTACCTGCATGCTTATAGAACTTCAACGGTTCCTGCAGACATTGTGTTCTGCACTAACAGAAACCAGGGCAGAGCCTTCTTTACCGTATTAACATGATTTAAAAAAATCTTTTTTATTCCCTTCAGTTTTCAAGCTTCCTGTGAGGAAAGAGCGAATATAAACATGTAGTGAAGTTTAAAACCCTCATTAATAAGGTATACCATATTTTAATGTGGTTTCAGCAGAATAAAATGCCTTTTTAAAGATGTGCTATATCAGGCAGGATACACAGGGTCCCCATTGTAAGTAGAACTGTGAAGAGAGTATCACTCTGTGTGCTGGGCCTAGATGGTCTGTACGATGTTTGCCTAGAGTAACCGAGGTCTGTAAATCATATCATATCAATCACTGCTTTCATGACTTTAAAGCAATCCTGTTTTAATTTACATGCCGCAGACTGGACCTAGAGTTGGGATCATTTCCCGTACTGAAGATTTTTAGGCCCAGCTGGTCAGGATTAATGTAGAGGTATACAGTAATATGACAGCCATTATTTTGATGCCCATGAATTTTCCCAAGTGTGAGGCGAACCACAAGGCATCCCAGAAGGCGCCCGGAAGATCGGCAATATGAGTTTCCCACTGTGCAAGTCTCTCTATGAAGTTGTCCGCTGGGCAGTTGAAAAGGAAATGCATTTTTAGACAGATCGTTAGGGGACACCACAGTGGGATATGCAAGAAAAAGATAAAAATGCAAAGTAGAACTTTTAACCTCTTAACTGTTGAAATGTTCTGTAACTCCACTGAAATCTGTGCCACTCTTTTAGGATAGCCTTTACCAACTTCCTTATTAAACCGGAACATAATTGACAGAATAACAGTTCTTGATACAGTTCGCGATACAACGGTGTATTTTTCATATCTGTTGAAGATATAAATAGTGCATTTTTGTGTTAAGAATGGTGAGGCTTCCAAAGTGTGTGTATATATTACAAGGCCTGGCTGAACTGCTGTTTGACTACAAAAGTTAAGCCGCTTAAAAGCTGCAGTCAGTTTTTTAGATACATATTATCAATATAGCAATAAAGTCCTTTTCCTTCTAACTATTGAACTATAATGGCACTGATTGTTAATTTGGATGTTTGTAGAAGATATAACACGTATGTTGTCTCACAATAACACACCTCACAGGATTATTTACTAAAATGAGTGAATTAAACATTTAAAAACTCCATATCATTAGGAATATAAGCATGTATTCCTAATGCTATATTGTTCCGCTACCTATTCAGGAATTGTCCTCCCACTGCCTGTGAGGGTAAGAAAGTGTTTGAAATGTTCGGCTAGGGGCAGCATTTGATTGAATACAGAGTCTATATAAATAATAAAATAATCATAATAACAGGAAAGCACAAATTTGAGGAGAGTTTCTGGAAGAAGTTTAAGCAGTAAATATTGCAGTTAGCTTGTTTTACTCCCATGTTACAATTAGTGTAGGACCACCGATATTGGGGTACAGTGACGTAGGGAAGGGCCTCTAGTGGCGAGCAGAAAGACTGCCACTAAAGGTGTGTTTACCCTGTAATGGAAACATTGCAGGGGGAAAACTAAAGGGCCACTGCTTCCAGACCACTTCTATGACTTGGTCTGGGTGCCTTTAGTGGCCCCTTGACGCCAATGCAGCTGGACTTGAAACATTCTCTAAGTCAATCATGCATCCAGTTTGGCTACTTTGGCCTAAAATTAAAATTCCATTTACATTTTAAAGCTCTGAGGTATCTGGCCTCTTAAAAGTACTTGAACCACTTCCATGGTCCAGGAGATACACAAATAAATCTGAATTTTACCCAGTACATCCGTTATTGTTTAATTAGAGACCGTGAACAATGAAAATATGTCTAGTGCAAACTGTATTTACGAATGTCACTCAGCGAAGTCTGGTGGATATTCAGCCGTGCAGAGATGAGGGTGTTGGAATAACCTATGCATTCCACAGAGGAGTCTGTGCATGAATACCTGAAGGTCCACTCCCACTTGTCACCCCCCATTTTGCACTCAAAGTGCTGCTTACAAATTGCTCCTCAGCAGTGGCAATTTCATGGTTCGCCAGGCTCAATCACTCTGGTAATAGCTTCATTATCGCAGGAAAACGCAGACAATGAGCTCCAGATTGTATCTCTGTTTAAGGTTACTGAGCCTGTATCCAGTGAACACAAATCTGTGACTAGATTTCTCTTAATGGATTGTCACAGTCCCATATTATAATGTTTCTTTGGAGGTAGCTTTAAACTTTTACTTACTTTTTTTTTATTTGTTTAAATTTGAAGCTCTAATGTCTTCACGACATAAATAAAAAGAGACATCTTGATGTATCCTTCCTGTTAAAATATATGACATAACTGTTGTGTATTAAAGAGACAACAGTGCCATTATAGTTAATTTTTTTTACAATGTTACAAATTACAATTTTACACTGTTCTACAATACTGTATTCCATACCATTGTTTTAAAGGTATTTAGGACGTACTTACCATCGATATTCTGTGTATTGTAACTCCCATAATTCTCAGTCAGAGTATAATCCTCCCAAGCCACAGAACCACCTAACGTCCACAATCCCCAGCTTACCTTAATTGGACTCTTGGCAAGGATATGCAAATGAGAAGTTTGGTTATGTAGTGAAATGTATGTTATCAAAGCATGTATTGTGATTGGACCGATAGAAGTGGAATTCAGAAGCCTGCAATGTATTTTTGTAGGAGGCATGAAGACTTAAATTTGCAATGGGCAATATGAGAAAGCACAAAATGATGCACATTTGCATTAAAATATAAGTAGCCTTGGCAATGGCTACCTGATTCCTGAAATGTATCCAGTTATTACTGTTAGAGTAAACATAGAAATTAATATTGCAATGCTGTAAAATGCATGGGTAAAGGTTATACACTAATAATCAATATTTTTTTTTAATACTTTTTCCATACTGCCACAAAAATTGAGCAATGCTTTCTTCTCAGATCCCTGAAATACGCACTGTACAAATAGTTGTAACTATAGATACAAAAATTAATGATGGGTTCTTTTCTAGCCTCACAAACAGACCCCAGTCTGTATTTTACTCACGGCCCTTTAATTCCATCCAGCAACAAGGATGGAGGAATGTGCATGGATGGATAGTGGTTACGGGTGGCTGAGATATAACACTTTTTCCACACTGTAACCTCACATAGCTGATATATTGCCTCATTTTATGAAAAGTCTAGTCAACCAGAGAATTGCAGTCATTCCTCACAGAAAGGAATATTTATAACTTTTAATAAATTGTGAGCATGCCTAATTAGTTTCATTGTATACACCCACAAGCTTGGTAAATTCTTCAGCAACATTGGTGTTCTGTGTCATAGTCACTGAAGCAGTAAATGGTAGAGTAGTAAGATGGCTAATTGTACTGTAAACAATTTATCATTTTTATAGCAGTCATTACTTTTACTTCTTATTTTACACTGCACTTAATGCTTGTGCCACAAAATCAACTTAGAGCAGTTGACCTATTTAGTAACTTTATTGTAAAATGGTTGTTGGATTCTTATTTTAAATACTTTAAATTTTATAAAGTATTCGCTGGGAGATTCTGGAATGGGAAACATATTTTATTGTAAACAGTGAAATACTACTACTAGGACTTTTATTAGTCAGAATAAAATGGAATTAGACCACCCAATGTTATGTATATGGCAATGCCAATTTTTATTTATTTATTTAATTTTATTTTTTTGTAACCTTTTTATATATTTATTATCAATGCGAACAAAAAAATATTTTCACAGATTATCCTCCCCGCTGTTCTGGGTTTTAACATTAAAAGCTTGTAATGATATCACAGAATGTATAAGGTGTAAATAACATAAACCGTGTAAGTTGCAGGGACAATCAAATTGTGATCATAATTTAGAAAAATAAAAACATTGATCAATTACTGATTATTTTTTTTTCTTTTTAATTTAATTCTTGGAATCAGATTCTCCTCCAATTACATCCACTCTGCGATAGCTCACTTGGTATTTTATTCATTTTTGTGAGGGGATTTCTAAGCGTGTTACTCTTGCTTTAGAGTTTTTGTTTTGAGGTTTGTTTCTTAAATCTTTTAGTTTTATTTTGTTTTTGTTTTTCTTGTGACAGAAGAGATAACTTAAGGGAACACTATAACATATGTAAATTTTATTTTAATATTAGAGTGTTCCTGGTTTCTTTAGATTATGGGGCATTCCCCTCTTTTTTTTAAAATTTTTTTTTTTTTATGATAATTTATTAAAATGTTTCCAATTTACCTGCAATCCACCTCAGGGACAGTCTCCTTGCAGCAGCCATTGTGCCTTCTCTAAATCCATCATACTTGATGATCTCAAACCAATCTGTTACCCCATGGTTCTTTTAGAAGAGTACTAAGCTCATGAATACCAAGTGGCTGTACATTTATCAATTAAATCTTCTAGGGATGCTGAATTTGCCACTATACCCCTAATGTTTTCTACTCTAGCCAACCTTAGTTGGATCATGAGTTCTGCATTACTCCTGCAGACAAGAAGGATATGTGCTTTCAGAGAACACTCCTGGCACCACCACAACTTCATCACATTAAGATCCCTAGCTTACCTTTTAGAGATTAACCCGTTCACAAAGTTTTAACCCCAAAGTCTCCTCGCCTGGGCTGTTTTGCTTTGCCCCCTCCAACTTCTGCTTTCTGAAGATTTTCATAAGATCTTCAGCGTATCCATAAATTTTTAAATCATTTGAAAAAGATAATCCAAAAAATATAAAATGTAAGGCCTAAGTTGGCAATCTTGTACTAGGTCTCTGAGTTTTATTGGACCCTGTTAATCATAAACCTGCAGGATGAGAAAAAATGATTCCCCATCTATTTTGTATGTTGATCACTGTTTCATGTTGTGTCACAATGGATATGAACGATACATGAACTCCAACTTCTAACCATGCTGTACATGCTTTAAAGGGACACTATAGTCACCTGAACAACTTTAGCTTAATGAAGCAGTTTTGGTGTATAGAACATGCCCCTGCAGCCTCACTGCTCAATCCTCTGCCATTTAGGAGTTAAATCCCTTTGTTTATGAACCCTAGTCACACCTCCCTGCATGTGACTTGCACAGCCTTCCATAAACACTTCCTGTAAAGAGAGCCCTATGTAGGCTTTCTTTATTGCAAGTTCTGTTTAATTAGGATTTTCTTATCCCCTGCTATGATAGTAGCTTGCTAGACCCTGCAAGAGCCTCCTGTATGTGATTAAAGTTCAATTTAGAGCTTGAGATACAATTATTTAAGGTGAATTACATCTGTTTGAAAGTGAAACCAGTTTTTTTTTTTATGCAGGCTCTGTCAATCATAGCCAGGGGAGGTGTGGCTAGGGCTGCATAAACAGAAACAAAGTGATTTAACTCCTGACAGTGAATTGAGCAGTTACATTGCAGGGGAATGATCTATACACTAAAACTGCTTTATTTAGCTAAAGTAATTTAGGTGACTGTAGTGTTCCTTTAAACTCGATCACTAACAGCTGGCCTCTCCAAGTTTAAATCATTCTTTCAAAATGTATTTCAAAGGCCTGTAGCTCTGCCCTATCTGGATTCTTGTATGCCTCTTGGATAACTAAGATCCAGTGCAGTTATGTATACCATTGATAGAAAAGTCCTCTCTGCCAATGTGTGGGCTGTGCACACGCATTGCCTGGTTGTTTTCATTGCAGGACACCATGGTAACAATGTGTTCTCATTCACTTCAGAAGAAAAAAACATTAACCTATATATTTAAATCCTTACATTTTGTAATATTTTCATCCCCACAATCTATGGATGGATAGCAAAAATCCTACAGAATAATGTGGAGTAGTCTACTAGCAGAATAGCAAATCATTCTAACGTAACATCACTTACAAGCAGTAAGCCAACCTCCTAATTGTCTCCAAGTAATCAGTTGTTAAGTGTTACATTGTCCCAGGACATGATTTAGTAATCCAAGACCTCACAAGTAGAGGGTGGGGCAGCTTTAAACCATAATCAAACAGCAAATGGTTGGTTTAAGAGGTCTGGCTGGCTGACTATTCTGAACAGGTAATAAACTATCAGGGTTATGCACTAAAGTGACAGTTGTGATTGACTTCTTATACAAGGTTTTATTTTGACTTTTTTGCTGCATTTATCAGGCATAGACTCTTTTGGACTTAATCTTTGGACTCTGGATTATTATTCATATCCATATTTCAAACTCTTTTTGATTTATCTTGTATGTATTTTCTCTTATATAGTGTCTTGTATATGTGCTTGTATAGTTTATAATCAGGTTTATTTATTTATATTTTATTTCACCTGTGTGTGGCGCCGCCTCCCCCTTCACCTTTTTGAGGTAGGCAGTGGGGCCTGTTTGGTAGTCTGGAGGTACCTGCATTGTAGCTTTGCCCAAAATTGGTTAAAAGAGGGGATCCAGGTTAGACTACGCTCCCCGGTGTGCCTGGGAACATGCAACCTCCGCCATTTTAACTGCGCTGCCCACCGAGGAGCCATGCTTTGCGTCAGTGCTGTCTCTCTGTACAGGAACACCCTGGTTAGGGACTGGGATCACCCGGGGGCAGCATAATCTTAGCCACACGCGTCGGGGCGGGAGATCGGCCACCTCTCCCTACTGCAGTGCCCGCCAAGCCTCGCTCCCACTCGGCAGAAAGACCACCATCCGTGTAGTAGTGACCGCTGGAGGCAACACCGAGCCGGTCAAACCATGCAGGTTATCATGGGGTATCAAACGTAAAGGGTTTGAATTTTGCTTGTCTGGGTCCCAAGCTGTTTGATTCCCACAGGTAAGAGGTAGGGAGGTAGAAATAAACACATTAAAAAAAACTAAAAACTTCTCACCCTCCATTAAAACACACACAACATGCACACTATACATACACATACATACATGACACACATACACTGCACACACTGTATTCACTACAAACACACTGCTTTTACTATGTTCACACACACACACAATGCATTCACTACACACCATGCACAGAATACACACTACACACACTACATGCACCACACACACACACACACACACACACACACAATGAATTTACTAAACACACTACACCGCCCGCCTTCTTTCCCCCCTGTGGACACAGCACAATCAGCAGAGTGTTTATTTATAAAATATTTTACCAAGAAAGATACATTGTGATTTCTCTCATTTTTTTAAGTATGTCCTGGGTCAGAACAGGTAGGAAATATATAATCAACCATGACAGGTGCATTCTGTTTTGAGATATGTAGAGAGGGATCTCTTAAAGGATTTTAGGCTTGGGGAAGATTTGAAAGTGTGCGGGAGGTCGTTCCATAATTGCGACGCTCTGTAGGAAAAGGAGGATCGAGCCGCTTTCTTTTTGTATTGAGGTAGACTAAATAAAGTGCTGGTACTGGATCGTAGGTTAGAGGAAGTGGGAACAGCCAGGGAGAGCATTTTACTCAGGTAAGGTGGGAGCTTCCCAGAAAAGCTCTTAAACACAAGGCTGGAAAGATGAAGGGTGCGTCTGCATTCCAGCGACAGCCAGTTTAGTTCTTTTAGCATGTCACAATGGTGGGTCCTGTAATTACATTGTAGCACAAATCGGCATAATTAGTTATACAATGTATTAAGTTTATTACGGTGGGTTTGCGGTGCAGGTGCATATACTATATCCCCATAATCAAGGAAATTATTGGCAACAGCATTTGCTGTACAATCTTTTCCTTTACTGTAGGGCTTAAGCAGGATTTATTTCTGTACAGGGCACCTAGTTTTGGATAAAGTTTAGATGCAAGCTTTTCTATGTGGAGGCCAAAAGATAGATTGGGGTCTAACATCATACCCAAGTATTTGAAAGAGTGGACTGCGGTCAGTGTGCCATTTGAATTTGTTTTGATGGATAGGTGGGTTTGTGTAATTTGTGTAATTTAGGTACTGTTCCAAAGATCATTGTGACAGTTTTGTCAGTGTTTAGGAAGAGTTTGTTTTTTGCGATCCACTTTTCTACCTCTGTAAACTGGTCTTGGAGCACAGCCTCAAGCTGCGGTAGATTGGATTTGCTCGCATAGATTACGGTGTCGTTTGCGTACATGTGTACATTTTTAAGATTTGCAGACGTTAGGCAGATCATTTATAAATAATGTAAATAGTAGGGATGCCGAAAATGGAACCTTGGGGAACACCACACGTGAATGGGAGAGGGAGGGAGTCGCTGTCAGGCATGGACACCTATTGTGAGTGATCGGATACGTATGATCAAAACCAGGTTAGCGGATAATCACCAATACCGGAGTTTTTTTAAAATTCGTGGTCTACTGTGTCGAAGGCCTTTGCAAAATAGCTCCGGTTAGGTCATCTTGTTCCATGCCAGTTTGGATGTCATTGCAAACTTTTAAGAGGGCAGTTGTAGTGGAGTGATTCGGGTGAAAACCCGATTGATTAGGGGTCAGATAGTTTGATTGTTGGTAATACTCACATAGTTGCGTATGGACGCTGTGATGGACCTGTTGGTACTCCAACAGAGTACCTCCCCAATCGATGCTCCTAGTGCTTGCCGAGGACTCCAAGCACTCCAACCGACACCATCAGCACTGCAGACTTATCCCATCCCCCAAGCATGAGCCAAGGCTTCAAGAAAGGGTCAAGCAGGTCTGTTTAATGAGCACACAAAAGCAACAGCACTCATGCAGCAAAACAACTCCTCCTCAGAGGAAAACAAAATGACAATTAAAAAGGGTCAGACAGAGTTTGAAAATATGACAGGTATTAAGGGTTTAAACTGGTGTTCTAAGAGGGGGGGGAATAAAAGAGTCAAACTAAGTCCATAAAACAGGGGTTTTCTTCACACTCTGCATCCAAGTGCATAGCAAAACTGCAGATCCTTTGTCAGAGCATTTAAAGGGCCAGAACCAGTCTAATAAAATCCACTATGCATAAATAACGTATGTTAAAGGGCAAAATCTTCCAGGGGCCATAGTCATACGGCAAGAGGCTGGTAATTATTCCTCTCCACGCACAAGTGGCGAAGGCCACTTCGTCTCACATCTTCCCTCTGGGAGGGAGACTAAGCAGGCACCTGACCTTCTGTCAGTCAGTACCTGAGTTAGTCGAGTAGCCCACCCACAACAAACAGTTAACAGAGTAGCCCACCCACAATACACCATTACTGCACCTGGTGATTCCTGGTGTCTGGCTCTGGCCTGTATGTCCCAAGTTGCTGAGGGAACTAGTGGACTGAGGCCAGCGGCACTCTGCTCGGATGCCAGCTCTTCTGCTGGAAGGGGGTCAGTGGGTATCGCAGACCCATCCACAGCCCCCAGGACTGGGTTGAGAATTAGCTGGGGAGAGGAGGGCTCGCTTACCTCCTCCCAGTATCCCTGTGGGGATGGTTGGGGATCTAGACCGGCCGTCCAGCATCCCTGTAGGACTGGCACAGAGAATGCGGTCCCATCTGTGCCAGTGGGGTTAGGGTTGCTTTCCCCCTGTGGTTGAGTTGAGGTACCAGGTGTTCCCTCTCCCAGTATCTCCGGCTGCTGCTAGTGGGTGAGGCCGGTTGCCTCCAATCCCCAGGACACTGGTTGCTGTGAGGTAGAAAGATCGAGCATCTCCTCCTCCTGGAACTCAGACCGCCGCTGGGAGGGAGACCGGTTGTCTCCTCTCCCTGTGAAATGCACTGCCACTGGGGATATGAGCCGGCTGACCAGCATCACTGTAGGGCCAGTAGAGAGACCTCGGTCCCATCTCCACCTGCCATTTGAGGTTCCTTCCAGGACCAGTCTATGAGGTCCGCTACCTCAGGTATCTCTGGTTGCTGCTGGGGAAGGAGACCAGTTGTCTCTTCTCCCACTAACACATTCAGCCGCTGGGGAGGGAGGCCGACTGTCTCCTCTCCCAAAAAGACATACTGCCGCTGGGGAGGAAGGATGACCCCTTCTGCTCCCTGGGAGGCACACTGCTGCTGGGGAGGGAAACCGATTGTCTCCACTCCCTGGAGGATACACTTCCGCTGGGGAGGGGGACCGGTTGTCTCCTCTCCCTGTGAGATGTACTGCTGCTGGGGAGTAGGACCGCCTGTCTTTACTCCCGGTACTTCCAGCTGCAGCTGGGGATCTTGGCCGACTGCACAGCATCCCTGAAAGGCCATTGGAGAGACCTCTGTCCCATCTCCACCTGCCTGTTGGGGGTCCTCCCAGGACCAGTCTATGAGGTCCGCTACCTCAGGTATCTCTGGTTGCTGCTGGGGAAGGAGACCAGTTGTCTCTTCCCTCTGCACGGTGCACTGCCGCTAGGGAGGGAGGTTGCTGCTCTCCCTGTGACTTGGTCTGCTGCTGGGGAGAGAGACCGATTGTCCGCAGCCCCAGTCTCCACAATCTGAACTCACATTCCCATGCTGCTTGGTTCTCCTTATCCAACTCTTGCATGATACGGACGATCACCTCTTCTGAAGGGTCTGGGCCATAGTCGACTAGCTGCCTCTTTACCTCCGTGATGTAAGCATCGCCCTCATAGCAATAGGTTATGTTTGCTTGGCCCCACTCTGAGCCACTAGTGCTCCGATCCACGCCTTGGATTCCGCTGTAGACAGGGGTGCTGCACGAGTGCTAG
Organism: Pelobates cultripes; assembly: GCA_933207985.1. Classification (NCBI taxonomy): domain Eukaryota; kingdom Metazoa; phylum Chordata; class Amphibia; order Anura; family Pelobatidae; genus Pelobates; species Pelobates cultripes. The sequence goes on along the minus strand of OW240923.1, from coordinate 9,135,218 downwards.
CGTCGCCCTCACTTGTAGCTCCGTAACGCTACCGGTGTCTCTGAGCTGTTTCTCCTCACACTAGGACGCCATCCCACCGCTGCCACCAAATGTGACGGACCTGCTGGCACTCCGACAGAGTACCTCCGCCAATCGATGCTCCTAGTGCTTGCCGAGGACTCCACGCACTCCAACCGACACCATCAGCACTGCAGACTTATCCCATCCCCCAAACATGAGCCAAGGCTTCAAGAAAGGGTCAAGCAGGTCTGTTTGATGAGCACACAAAAGCAACAGCACTCATGCAGCAAAACAACTCCTCCTCAGAGGAAAACAAAATGACAATTAAAAAGGGTCAGACAGAGTTTGAAAATATGACAGGTATTAAGGGTTTAAACTGGTGTTCTAAGAAGGGGGGGGGGAATAAAACAGTCAAACTAAGTCCATAAAACAGGATTTTTCTTCACACTCTGCATCCGAAGTGCATAGCAAAACTGCAGATCTTTTGTCAGAGCATTTAAAGGGCCGGAACCAGTCTAATAAAGTCCACTATGCCTAAATAACGTATTTAAAGGGCAAAATCTTCCAGGGGCCATAGTCACCGGGCAGGAGGCTGGCAGTTAGTCCTCTCCAGGCACAAGTGTCGAAGGGCACTTCGTCACAGACGCATTTTTCTAAGATTTTTGACAATACTGAGAGCAATGATATCGGGCGATAGTTAGAAACCAAAGTAGTGTCACCACATTGATGGGTCGGCACTACTCTTGCAGTCTTCCAAAGTTTGGGTATGTATCCAGACACCAAGGATTCGTTAATTAGGGTTGCGACTGGTTTAGCAATTGCCGGCACACTGAGCTTCAGCAGCATTGCTGGGATTTGATCAGGTCCAGACTGTTTTTTAATTTTTAGATTATCAAGGTGTTTCTTAATGACAGTAATAGGTACAAGTCTAAAATGTAACTTGTCTATATTGGGTATTTGCAAATTTAGTGAGACCTGATCCACATTTGTAGTTTCAGGATGCGTGTCATTTATTAGCTTGGCAATCAGGGCAGTAGAGCATCCGACAAAATAATTGTTAAAGGCATTTGCTAAAGGTAGTTGCAGGGTTTGGTTATCCGCTTTGACAATGGCTGGGAGTGGATTGGGGGAGTTTGTAGTTTATTTATGACTTTCCAAAAGTTTCTAGGGTTTGATAGGTTATTGTTCAGATTTTCACAGAAATATTGGGCCTTGGGCAAACTTGTTTGTTTTGTGCATATATTTCACCATTGTCTATATGCACAGTGATCGTTCATAGAGCCAGTACGCTTAAACTTTGACCACAATGAATCCCAAAACTGGTACATTTGGATGAGGTCAGCTGTGATCCAGTTCATTTGTGCCCCTTTTACTCTCACCTTACGCAGCGGGCATACAAATTCCGAACTTGTAGGTGTTCAGACTGAAAGAGTTCAACAGCACAGTCTAGATGTGGGATAAAGTTTAATCTGTGCCATGGGAGGTTCTTGATGTCATTTAGAAAGGATTCAAGAATACATTTTTTTGAAGGACCTGGTGATTTTAACACTGGGAGAGGATTAAGTAGCCTTTATTTTGCGCATGCAGTACATTAAGCAGTGATCACTGATACTGTTAAGGAGAACACCGGCCTCCTGGATTCTATCAGGAGAAGTGGAGAGAATACAATCTAGCAGGGTATGGTTATGGCTTTTAATGTTTATGCGATTTGGGGAGGAGATGAATTGAATTAGCTGTAAAGTCTTAAACAGCGAGCAAGAAATATTATTTTTAGGATTCAGCCAATCAATATTAAAATCTCCAAAGACCAACAGTTCACTTTTTGGGTTTTGAGCTATGGTTTCACTAAGGAGATGGGCTATGTCAGATAGGGAATGCACTGGGGAGCTAGGTGGGCGGTAGATTCCTGCAACAATGATTGATTTACTGCACGAGATCTCAATTGTGCCAGAAATGAAGTCAAAGGTGGCAGGAGGGCTAAGGTTTTGTAACTGGGTAAACTTTGTGGAATTGCCCACATAAATGACAATGCCACCTCCTCTTTTTGCTCTGTCATTTCTATGGCATGAATATCCATGTATTGCAATAGCAGAGTCAGGAATTGTTGTGGGTATAGGTATAGAGGTACACTGCCTTACCATACAGACTGTCAGCTTTTGGAGTGCTCCCTGCTTGTGGTGTGCGTACGTTGAAAACCTATGGTTTAGACTTTAGAGCATTACTAAAGCTAAAATAATTTTCTTTCTCCATTTTCAGATTTTCTTAATATTGTTCATCCTCAGCCCACCGCACTCACTGGAAGATGTATAAAAACACATGCAGCACGAGATTAATTTTTCCTTCTCTACGCTCACGTTTTTTATGCTGAATGAGGATTTTAGCCAATATCTGCAGTTTTGTATTGTAACAGTGTGTGAGACTGTTATTTTAGTTAACACAAAGTTAACTCAGACATTCTTCTGAGTCCATTTCTTACACTTCTGTCAAAATATATATTTTACCTCAATTATTCTTTGAAATTATACATGTTAGATTCATGATTTCCTCTGTTTCCAAGCTAGTCTGCAAATGTTAAAGCAATTGTATATTGGCAATTAACTTTGATAGATCTAGATTATATATAACAATATACACACATAATTTCTCTGTGTGATAGATACACGTTGATGAAATCACAATGAACAGTGCTCTCTGCTGTTACCTCTGTGTAATTATTTCAAACAAACATATGTAGTCTTAAAAATACTTTTCTTTTTTTTTTAAATTGCCTTTTTGTATTTTTCTATCATGTCTGCATGTGTTTCTTAGAAGGGGTGGATCAAAGATCTGTCATAATAATCCATAATCCAGTCTGAACATTTGAAGATCTTCATTTTGGGTGTCCCCTGGAAGTAGAAAGGGCACCTGTTCTACAAGGTCATTTGTAAATGGAATTGAAAATATTGACATTGCCTCAGTAGTGACGTTAAAAGCTGAAAAACACTGGACATCAAAGAAAATGAGGTATAGAGTTATTGTTGCTGGGAATTACATGTAACAAACCGGTGGTCTTGGGAAATAGCTGTTATTTCTGTAAAAGAAAAAAAATGGACAAGACGAGCGTACCAGCAGACAGAGCCATGTGAATACGCTTTTGTTTATTCTGTTAAATTGTTCAAATGTTCTTTGTTTCATTTTGTGTGTTTGTGTGGGTGTCGTGCATCTATCATATCAAGTATAACAAAATCGCAATTTATAATGAATACCATGTTATTATTTATATAGTCCAGCATTTCCTGCAGTGCTGTACAGAGGGTTCATGAGATATACAATCCGTTCAGTTCTCAAGTTTGCTCTAATAAGCTTACAGTCTAAACATTCATCTAGACATAGATACATTGCAATGTCGTGCCCAGTATTAAAGACCTTAAAGATCAGCTATTTTTGCCTCCATTTTTCAATTTAGATTTAATTTGAGAAAACGAGTTTAGCAACTAGCCCTGTCAATGTCAAGGGCACCCAGTCATTGCAATTGATATTATTTTGAGTCCGGACAAGTTGATTGGGCCACTCAGGTGTGGGGGCCAGGGGGGAGGACATTATGTCCCCTCCCCTGTAACGGCATAAAAGGGGTTAAACGCCGTTTAGAGGATATTCTCCTTCCAGATACACAGGCAGCTACAAAAGACACCAATCTGCCGAACAGGAAACCATATGAATGCGGTAAACAGCTGAACCGGAACCATACGAATGCTGTAAACAGCCAAATAGGAAAAACCATACGAATAGGTTTACACTCCTAGCAGTCAAACTGGAACAGCATACAATAAATCCCCCCCCAAGAACGAGACAAGGCTCAGTTTTTAGGGTCAAGCAGGAACAGACAGAACTGTGGGTTTATTGTTCTTATATACACATTCTTAGACATTAGTACCACCGATACAAATATTGGGTCAATCCAACTATAGGGGAATAAAAAATAAACACTTGGTGTTACATGTAATATTGGTGGAAATTATAATACCACAAAGTGATATAGTGAAAGAGTTTGCACATTAGTACCACCCACAGGGTTTTATAAAACAACCAATAAACACATACAATACACTCAGACACTCCCACACAAAATCCTCCCCTCTGCCTGGGATAAAATTACCTTACACAATGGGTTAATGTAATTATCACAGGCAGAGAAATGCAGTTTTTCCACATTATTCATAACTTTAAAAGTATACATCACATTCACATAAAACTACATTTTCAGAATCCGCATACTCCAAATACAAACATATGTAAAAATCATCCAAATTGGTCCAGTGGTTCAAAAGGTAGATCGAAATCCTTTGTGACCAAATGAAGCATGGCTTTTCTGCCCAAAACCAGTTCCACAGAGTCTTCTATCCTGGAGATAATTGGGAAGTAATCCAATTATCTCTAAGGACAGAGGCAAAACTCAATTGAACACATGGTAGCAAAAGACAATAAAATACATAAAAATATATAACTGTGCAGCTATTGCATATTACAGGTACATTCAACATATCCCCAGATAGCTTAGATCTGAGCGCACATTATTACTGAATGGCGCTCAGATCACATACATACAGTTAAATTGCCATGGAGCCAAAGTCTTTCACATAGTGTTTCGTTATACAAATGGCATAGCTATCTGGGGTATCACTGTTCAAATAGGGCAAGTACCGAATGACCCGGCTTTCGTGTCTTTGCAGGGGAAAATCAAGCGTTTCAACATGGGGCCATAGTCTAAAGGCAGCAGGCGGGCAACCAGGCTCCTCCAATGCAGAGTGGTGAGATTGGTCTTCTCACATCCCCTTTATTGGTATATAGGGCCCCCACCCGCTGCTCATGGGTGGGGGCGGGGGGCAGGACAATAGGTGCCCTCCATTATCATTATTTTACTTTAGGGCCCCCACCTGCCGCTCAGGGGAGGGGGCTTGGGAGGGGGGCCTTTTTTTTTTTTTTTTTACAGTGAGCAGCCACAGGCTGCCCCTAATAGACATGCCCCTACTCGCAGTATAGCGAGTAGGGGCATAATTTACTAATACTAAGTAATCTTTACATAGTATTAGTAAATTTAGCTGAAAGACCAATTTAGGTCTTTCAGTCTTTTAGTAGATAGCTCCCTAATACCGTGGGAATTAGGGAGTTATCTACTTATTCATTCCTGTCATTCCATTGACTGGCTAAGTAACTTATTCACTTATATGAATGTATGTTACTTGATTGTTGTAAGTGTTGCAAATGCTTACAGCTGAATCCTGGCTATGTTTGTATACTTTTTTATTTAAGCTTGTATACAGTGTAACATTCTTCATTCTTCCACTGGGTAAGTATATTAGTACTTAGGCAATACTGTACTTCGGAACTTCGGCAATTTCTGAACTTCGGCAATTCGGACTTCGGCAATTCAGCTATTCGGACATTCGGAAGTACCTGAATGTCTGAAATTCGTCCGAATTTGGATTCGGAGCGAAACGAATTGCACATGCATAGGAGTTCATGTCGCACTCGGGGTCTGGTGCCCTTCCATGCGTCCATATGTTGAGATCCCTTCTAGTGGTCTCTCTAAAAGGCGAATCTATATATTTTTTTTTTCCCAGAGATGTTAAATTACAACCTCCAAACGGTTCCTTTTTTTCTCGTATGCAATGGTAGAATCGTTTTTTACCTAAACAAATAGCATATTGTATATTATTTTCTTTCTGAGTACATTTAATCTATATAATATAACATATCAAATATGCAGGAGGGGCATTATAAGGCTATTCACTAAATGGGAGAAGTAGGGGGCATTACAAGGCTATTCACTGAACGGGAGGAGCAGGGGGACATTACAAGGCTCCTCAGAGAAAGAAAGATTGAAGCAAGGGGGCATTATAAAGGGTTGTTGGGGTCAGCAAACAGACTGGTGGGGAAATATTGAGTCCTCTGCTCTATGAATAGTTAAGGAACCTGAACAGCTGCTTAGATCATGGAATCAACACGTACGTCCAGGAGAGATGTCTGCATCTTTTGTTAGTAACTTCCATCTATTACAGGGTTCAGTTTATTCATGATGTAGAGGAAAATAAGTTATTAAGAACACTTGTAACACTTCAAGTTGATTGTTGACTACTTCCTGTGGTGTATCCAGAGGTGACAATAATCTAAGGCAGTATCTGTGTGGCGGGTTTCTATTCCGTCTTCTAGTGCAAGAAATGAACATACTTCGAAATGCGTTACAAAATATGCCATTGGCAAAAGCAAACTAGCTTTAGAGAACACTTGTTATAAGCTTTACAGCATTTATTTTGTACACTGTGTGCAAATAATTACAGTTTTTCCATTATAGAAGGGCTAGAATGGGCACAAATAGCCCATTAAACAATTCCCTTATTTTGGCAGAACCGATGATATTTGATATTGACGTTTTTCAGCATTGCAAGGGAAGCATTCCTTATTTTTTACTTCCTGTTTCAGAATGTAGCCCCCTGCTTGGAATACTGTATAAAAAAATAAAATAAAATTGCTGTTCATGTTATCAAATGCTGTTTAAATAAAGAAGAAACTTGCATTTAGTTTTAGTTTCCCCCCTTGGATTTAGCCCAAAACATATTATCCTTAAGTCTGTCTGCGGTATTTGCTCCCACTCACTATGAACAATCCATGATGGTTTATATTTTTGAGAAGCAGTTTCGAACAGACATCTAATATTTCTGGCAAAAGTCGGGTCATGGAAATAACCTGCATTTGAGGTGAATCTGTTTTGTCATGGAAACTATTTTATGTCTCTTCTAGTTCTGGGAAATGTCAGCCTCATGGCAAAGCATATTGATTCAGGGTCTATTTTAAGCTGTAATGTAAGATTACCAATTATCGAGGAGAAAAAAGTCAGAAAACACTTCAGTATTTAACCAGTTGTTTGTGTGTTGATTGTTCTGTAGCCTAGAAAGCCAATGTGAGAAAACTATCAAAAGCATGTTTGTTTGAGTGGACCTCTGTTGCTATATTCACTTAATAGAATTGCATCTATTCAACGTCTCCATATAGACAAATCACAATCAAAGTCAACATTTTACCACCAAATGGTGCTCTTCTTTTACCTTAAAAGCCTACATCAAGAGAGAGCTTTAAACAGAATGAAAATCCACCCAAGGTGCAGTATGGTTACAACCAAAGTGAAATGGTATTTAACCTTCCACGTTAGGTGTAACAAAGGATTCCTCTTTATCCTCAAACAGGTTATTGTGAGGTGGTGTGTAAAAGATTCTGAACTCACGGATCATGTGAGTTGTATCATGATGTTAATAAAGGATATAATTTGTCAGAGTCCCCACATTTTGTGACAGCTGATTTGTCACAATAAGGTTCCAAACACTAGTATCGTAGAATAGTAACATGCTAAAGAAGTTAACTCCGAACCCATAACTTTCATAGCACTCTAGTACTAGATCTGCACATGATCCGTGAGTTCAGAATCTTTTACACACCACCTCACAATAACCTGTTTAGTTTATGACAGTACTTTATTTATTCTAGTCATACTAAATGTTTTGCTAAAGATATATGAAAAATGTTATTTCTCTAGGTTTACAATCTCCCACGTGTATGTAGGAATTCTTTTGACATCTATATTCTTGTCTTCGAGACTCATGCCTTCCGTGTGAAGTTAAGGTTTCTTTTCAAATGCCCGTGGCTGCTTCATAATGTTAGTGTGTTGGTTCACAAAAATAAATGGATCATTTCTCAAACACTGACACTCCAACTCAGCCATTTGATATTTCGGAAGACAATTCAGCTGGGTATCCAGATTTTGACTGCTTAAATACCAGAGGCAAGGGGTGTAGCAAGATTTGAAATAATATCAATATTTTACCATAAAAGGCAATTCCAATGCTTATTTGTGAGTTTTCAAATCTGATAATTTGGTTTGGAACACTTCAGCATCTGCTACAAATATAGAAGTTCAGCTATTTCCAGAAATCATCTTCCAATTCTGTCATTGTCTCATGTTTGCCAGAACAACATGTCAGGGTGGAAAAAGTGCTCTTCCTGTGTCCCATATTCGCACTTTAATTTTTCATCTGCTATACGTGGCTAATCAGTAGCAACAATAAATAATAAAATACTAATGCCCCTTTGAAACAGTTGGCTTTCTATAGAAAACTGTGCAATGGAAACAAACTGGAGGCCTAGTATTTTTCCTACAAATGGTCCAGAAATGAAAAAGACCACATTATCACATCCTTTGGGGCCCCAAGCGGTTTCTACCCATTTTGTTTACCAAATAACTTGTCATTAGCCTTCCGCACTTGATGTGAACAAAAGTGTCTCCAAAAGTGCATGCTTTTCTTCACTTGGCGTCCCCTATCCACAGCCCAAGCAGAGCACACCCAGTGTTAATGAAGAGTGTTGAAAAGCCAAGCCCTCACAAATTCACATTTGCTCTTGCAACTCGCCTGATAGCTAGCTGATAACAATTCCTGGGCTCGACTCCACATCTAACAAGCAGAGCATTTATTGTGCTCTTTTCCTTTGCAGAGAGATCATATTTGGAGGTATCCACAGGAAGTGTTGATGCCGTAATTAGACTTTTGGAAAGTTCAGGAAATCCCGAGGTATCTCTAATGATGCAAGAGGCATCTTCTTTTTATTCTATTCTCTACATTCCTTTATAAAGCCAAGTACAGACAATTTGCAGAATGGAGTAAGTGCAAGTAAACAAGAGTAAAAACGAGTTCCCGTTCAGTCTTCCAGCATAACACGTGTGTGAATAGTGACTCAAAAACAGCAAGTGGTTATGGGTAACAGGAACACTCCAAATAGTGGCATGTTTATATACTTACTATTATGATGTAATTTGGCAAAACGTCTCTGCTTTACACTGGCACTAGGAAAGAACAATTTAACGTTTATTAAAGAAAGTTTCTTGTTTACACTTGTTTTAAACAGAGAGGATATTATTTTTTGTTTGTTTTCATAACCCAAAGTAATAAAAATAATCTGTATTCTCATTTTACATGTCCCTACCTAGTCAGAATCTGTGGGGACTACACCCTGGTTTGTGCGCTGTTTTAAATCTTTGTGTTGAAAATTGGTAAATTTGTAGAATGAGATTTTTTTTTCTGCAGTCTTAAAAACTGTGATATTTACAAGAATGGTGGCATTATTAATTTATTTATGTTTATATACAGAGTGGCAAATATTTTCAGAGATTTTGGTCCGGTGGAACATTTGATGTCTTTTGGGAAGATATTTCACTGTTGCAAAAATCTCTGCGACTAGGCTTCTCCATCTCCATCTGTGTTTTCAAAGGAAAGTTCTAGTAATATAAAGGTCAATGTCGGTGGTGTGGGGAGCTAGGGTGAATTGTTTGGGTATTGCTAGTTTAGTAGATTTGTGAGCCAGAAAACAAGGGGTTTGGCTATGTCTGGATTCAGGAGTTGAGACATTTTAATATAGTAGAGTGATGGATATGTTAAGGTGGTAAAATGTGTTAAGCAGAGTGTTGGGATTACTGAAATTGTGGTGTGTTTTTTATTTTTTATATATATTAATGCATGCGCTGTTACCTCACACTGAATGACCAGGATTAGCATTTGTTGCTCAGTTGGTCCCGCTTCTACGGTATTTAAGAGATTTATTCATGAACAGAGTGTCTGTGTAAAGGGGAGCTGTCAATTTTGTAGAAATTGCTAATTCGGTGGGAAACAGAAACAATGGGGAGATTTCTTAAAGAGTTCTGACCAGTGACTGTTAAACACAATGGTTATTGAAGTGTTCTGAATGGGATGTAAAAATCCCATGTGCAATGGATAGAATATACAATGATTGGCAGGGAGCTACAATGGAGGCGTGCAGTTGCAGGATAAAGAGGTGTGTGCATTTCTACAGTTAATTTTATTTTTAAAACATACAAATTAATCTCTAACAAAACATAGTGTTAGTATTGGGAGGTGACAGTACCCCTTAAAGATTGTTTGAATGATTGCTTTAAGCATACCCAAGCAGGGCATACCTCTAGTGTGGCGCCGTAGGGCAGGCGTCATTGCAAGCATGTAGGTGTCTCAACAAAATTATATTAGTCACTCAGTTCTTATAGTAGAATTGGCTAAGGAATTACCACAGCAACTGCATGCGCTGAGTTTGAAGTGGTCTGGGTCCCAGGTCCATCTAGGGTTAACCCTGCAGCTGTAAATATAGCAGTTTCAGAGAAATTGATATGTTTACATTAGTGTTAATCCAGCCTCTAGTGGCTCTCATTGACAGTCGCTAGAGGCGCTTCCGCGCTTCTCACTGTGATTTTCACAGTGAGAAGACACCAGCGTCCATAGGAAAGCATTGAGAATGCTTTCCTATGGACTGACTAAATGCGCGAGAAATGCCTACAAACGAATTCTATATGAAACGAAAGGGCAAATGCCGAATGTATTACCTTTTCATTTCAGTTCTTTCATTTATTAGTCTCTGTGCTGCAGGAGAATTAACCCCCACAGCACTGAGGAGACCAAAAAAACCTGCATCTCCCAGCAGCAGGAGACTTAAAGCAGCACTGTCATGCCAAACTTGCCTTTCCCTAATCGCTTCCTCTTCTCTCCCTCGCTCAGGATCCATTCTTCATTTCTTCCTGTCTGCTCTAGTTTTAGTTAAAACATAAGACAAAGTAGGGACTATTTTGTCTTATGTATTTTTCCTACACTTGACAAGCTTTGACCCAGGGGAGGAACAAAGTCCGCTCCATTTCCTGTGGTCAAAGAAATTTTCCCACAATACTCACCTTCCTCCTGCTGCTTCATTTGGTGTTCGGACGTCAGGGAAACTATTGAATTTCATCCTAACAGAATGAGAACAGTTTGTCCATTCGTGTTGGGATGCAATTCTGGAGTTTTTGTTAGGATCGGAATTTTGTTCACCCCCCTATTTTTTACTAGGGCCCCCACCAGCCGCTCATGTATGGGGGCCAGGGCGGAGGCAGTAGGTCCCACCCCATTGTATGTGAGGGCCTCCACCCACCACTCATGGGTGGGGGCCGAGGGAGGACATTAGGTTCCCTGTGTAGTGGACCCCACTCGCGGTGCACGAGGGCTCCCGTGGATTATTTTTAAAGGTGCCCCACTAAGGGGCACTTTATTAGAATGTTGTTGTTGTTTTTTTTTTACCACAGCGAGCAACCACTGGCTTCTCACTATTTAGTAGGCATGCCCCTACTTGCGGTATAGCGAGTAGGGGCAGAAGGGGCAGAAGTAGTACTAATACTAAGTAATACTAAGCTATCTACTAAAAGGCTGAAAAACCTAAATTGGTCTTTCATCCCTTTAGTAGATCGCTCCCTAATTCCCACGGTATTGGGGAGCTATCTACTCGCGGGAAAAATAGGATCAGAGTTTCATTCATTCAAGTGAAATTCCGATCCGAACAAAAACTCATGGATTGCGTCCTAACACGAATGGACAAACTGTTCTCATTCTGTTAGAACAAAATTTGGTAGTTTCGCTGGCGTTCGAACACCGAATGAAGCAGCAAGAGCACAAGTAGGGGCATGTGGGAGGATTTAACCTTCTTTTTATTAATATGGGGGTTATAGTGACCCCCATAGGTTGTAATGCGGGGGTGGGCGGGTAGAAATTGTTAATATCTATCACAAAGAAGGAGCTGGTAGGGCTGCCGGCTCCCTCCTTGCTTTTTTTTTGCACATGCGCAGTTTTATTTTTGTCCTAATGGGCAAAAACAAATAATTTTTTACCGAATTTCCTCTTAAAATGAATGTTTTACGGACTAAATTCGAATGAAATTTTTATTTAGTACGAATTCATTTGTACGAAAAGAAATTTCACTGGTGCACGTCTATTTGCTGCCTTGATATTAACAGTTATGTAGTTCTCTATTCTTTCTAATATTGTAATCATTATTTTCAAATCGCATGTATTTAATATTTTTACAGTTATGAATTGGACTGGCAGGAGAACAACATTCTTCGGCTCCAGAGACTTTTTTTTGTGTGTGTGATGTTAACCAGAAGTCCATTTTCTAGGATATTTAAAAGATAAAATGAGGATTACCCTTCCAAGCCTCAATTCACTGCTCTTTGATTCCACTCTTTCTGTTGATGATGTAATGACACTCCCAGCTATATCTTAATGCTAATTAAAAACACCAGTTATACAATTACTCAGCATGTATGAACGTTATATATTTCAACACAAATGGTTTCTTTTTAGCAAAGTTCATAGTTGCACAATTGAAATACAATTAATTATATTATATATGTAATATTTCATAGTTTCATCATGCTGTACAAACAACCCTGGATATATCTATAATCCATGTTTTCATTATTATTCATTATTTCTTTCTGAAGTTTACAAACACACCTCTTATGTTTACCTTGGACAACTACCACAAATAATTGGAGTTTTTTATAATGCTCAGCCATAGTCCTGTATTACATGTTGACATGGTGATCATCTGTCTAGAGCATACAAAAGACCACTTAAAAAAATACGTTTTCCATTTTTTAAATATTAGCTGCTGAGTATCTCTACAACCCACCTATTTTATAACAATTTGTAATGCGCAAGACATGTGGCTTAAGAAATGAGAGCAAGAAACACACTGTATTAAATTATACAATCTTTCAACTTCTTGGTGTACAAGCATAAACTTTATTGCCTCCTAATGTTTGGAACCCATTAATGTATTTGTGTCCACCATATTTTCTGTAAATATGAGTATTGAGAGTCAGCAAGAAGACTAGAATGAGCCTAATGAAGTGAAGCCACGTTTAGATGTATGAAATGTCAGTGCTTTTGAATCTTCGCTTTTTCTAAATTAAATAAATCTTATTCCGTAGTTCTTAACTTACTGCAAACCTTATTATAGTCCCATTTGGGGCTAAACTAGTTATCCTGTGACCTTTCTTGTCAAAGGCTTAGAGTGCACTTAGAAGACTTTCGCCAATTACTTTCTTAACTTTCTTAACAGTTTAGCAAAGTCATAGATGAAATGCTAGATTTGCTACATTTTACAATAGAAAAAACAGGGGTTCCCAACCCAGTCCTCTAGTTCCCCCTACCAGTCCAGAATTTAGGGATTATCCTGTTGTGTTTAAAGTGTTTTTTTTTTTTTTTTTTTTTAAAACACCTTAGACACAACTGGGTATATCCTGTATCTTTATGATAAATGATATATTAATTACTTGTGCAGATTTGAGTGTTTGTAGGTATGTATATATATCTATATCACTTCCTCCCAGCCCTGCTGAAGACAAGTTGAACAGGAGCCATAAGTGCTGTCAGGTTAAGCCAATCTGCAATGTGGTCCTATTAATGGAGATATGTTAATCTCAATAACCAGAGTGCATAGTGATAGAATGCCCAGGCATTGACCACGTCCCTTACCCTCTGTGCCTCCTGATAGCAGCCACACATATATTTATTGTTTAAGGAGATGGTAACCGTTAAAAATATTCACTTTAAATTATTTTGATGCCAAACAGCAATGAAAGAAGCAGTCTAGACATCTTATCCAAGACATGCCAATGTAGTGGTTTTGGTACCGTTAGGGTGCAGGTGCCTTCCCCTGGTTTTTGGCTAAGAGCTACTCAGCCAATGAATGCCATTAAAATTGGATGAGATTGATATTGATAATTCAGAAGTAGAACGTATGCTTTAGAAATTCTATTGAGTAGAGGACATTCACAGGTACCTTGGGGACCCATAGATCTAGACATACTACTCATATTGTATGACCAAGAACCAAGGGAGAGCGCTATCAGTCTAACGGTGCCATAACTACTTCTTTGACGTAGACTTTTTGTCAGCCTTATCAATAATCATCATCTGCTTTCCCCCTTGTATGTTAGGGCAATCTGATGGTTAAGGAGAACTATTTCATGAGAATGGTGGTGCATGTGTATGAAGGGAATGTAAGCTGAATTGTGAGAAGATGGGAAATTTAATTTGCCAAACACAGAATGATGCATCAAAATGGTAAGTTCCCTGAAAACCAAAAATACATTTTCTACCAGTAGTTGCTCGGCCATGAAGGTAGCATCCCACCACAGAGTTGTTATACTAATACAAATGATTTGTTTTTGTTAGATGTTAGTTGTTTCCTGAGGATAAGCTAGCAGTTTCATTAAAACAAACCTGTGTTTTATCTATTCTTTGTGTTAAAGTTGTTCAGTTTTCATATTCTTCCTCTGCAGTGTAAACTGACTTACTGATAATTATCTCAAAATGTTACTGAGGGCAACTGCGTATGCCAAGAACTTGGTTCCCTTGTGAGGAATGGCCAGTCTGAGTATAGACCTCAAATATGCTTGGTCTACACGGAGAGTTTACATCTGACATAACCCAGTTAGTTTGCATTGGAATGTCCTAAATGAAAGGCATGCGTATAGTTCAATATTCTAACACCCAGTCACTCCAACATTATTTACAGAGTAGCCCTATAGGTAGTATGTCAATGTTCTAATGAGAATGTTGTGAGTTGAATCCCCAAAAGGGATCACTATTTGCTTACGTGTCCACAGTGCTCTATAATTTCAGTTCTTTTAGTTTCCTTGACTATTAGGGTATGATATATTATATGTTATATTGCAGTCTGTGTATATACACCCTTATAGAAATGTACACACACTAGAATAATGTATTTGTCTTTTAAGTTTATTTTTGTGATTTAGCAAATTTAGCAGTTTACACGAACGTATTTCAAAATCCTTGTGAGAACATACTTGGCTCTTTTAGTTTATATCTATTTCTTTTCATTTATCATTTTTATTGATTTATATACAAGTAATTTGCATTGATGTTCTGCAAATAATTATATCCACAGCTGTTTTTACCAGCATCTTGTAATACATCTGCCTCTGTTTTCTGTTTGAGAAAAGGTGATTGAGTTCTTAAATTGTGATATTACCAGTTCTTTAATAGTCAGCAATATCGAATATTAATTTCAGTATTGCGTTTTCTACAGCTCATTACAGGAGCAGGTGCAAAACATTCTTAGTCTTTATTTCAAGTAAAAGTATTCCTTGTTAACAGCTCACAAGAAAATTCATAGAAACATAGAATGTGATGGCAGATAAAACCATTCGGCCCATCTAGTCTGCCCAATTTTCTAAATACTTTCATTCATCCCTGGCCTTATCTTATAGTTAGGATAGCCTTATGCCTATCCCACGCATGCTTAAAGGACCACTACAGTGCAAGGAAAACATACTTGTTGGCGGGGAAAGAGTTAAATCTTACCTTTTTTCCAGCGCCGGGCGGGAAGCTCTCCTCCTCCTCTCCGCCTCTTCACCTCCTCTTCGTCTGAATACGCGGAAGGAGCTGCGCGCACATTCAGCCTGTCTCATAGGAAAGCATTCATAATGCTTTCCTATGGACGCTGGCATCTTCTCACTGTGATTTTCACAGTGAGAAGCACGCAAACACCTCTAGCGGCTGTCAATGAGAGAGCCACTAGAGGCTTTAGAGGCTGGATTAACCCTATTATAAACATAGCAGTTTCTCTGAAACTGCTATGTTTATAAAAAAAAAAAAAAGGGGTTAACCCTAGCTGGACCAGGCACCCAGACCACTTCATTAAGCTGAAGTGGTCTGGGTGCCTAGAGTGGTCCTTTAAACTCCTTTACTGTGTTAACCTCTACCACGTCAGCTGGAAGGCTATTCCATGCATCTACTACCCTCTCAGTAAAGTAACACTTCCTGATATTATTTTTAAACCTTTGCCCCTCTAATTTAAGACTATGTCCTCTTGTTGTGGTAGTTTATTTTAAATATAGTCTCCTCCTTTACGGTAACGGTTCCCTTTATGTATTTAAATGTTTCTATCATATCCCCCGTCTCGTCTTTCCTCCAAGTTATACATGTTAAGATCTTTTAACCTTTCCTGGTAAGTTTTATCCCGCAATCCATGAACCAGTTTAGTAGCCCTTTCTGAACTCTCTCTAAAGTATCAATATCCTTCTGGGGATACGGTCTCCAGTACTGTGTACAATACTCCAAGTGAGGTCTCACCAGTGATCTGTACAATGGCATGAGCACTTCCCTCTTTCTACTGCTAATACCTCTCCCTATACAACCAAGCATTCTGCTAGCATTTCTTGCTGCTCTGTTGCTTCCTTACTAGTTCTTACTCAAGCGATCTCAAATAAGTTAACTCACTTGTACTGTGGCAGAGAGAGAACCTCCCCAACTATCCTATTAGAATGGTCTCACCAAAGAGGGTTAGTCCTAAGTAAATGTACCACATACGTCCGCTCCGCATACTTGCATAGTAATCTTTGAAGAAAAAAAACTCAAGTCCATCTAGTCAAACTGTCCACACATTTGTTTCTTGTTTTGAATTAGAAGAAAAAAAAATATTAAAAATCAAATCTGGTTTGAAGCCCTTTCCAATTGTGTCACAAACAGGGTAAAAATCATCCTTGATATCTGTCTTGATATTACCACTGTAGTGATGTCCCGAACAGTTCGCCACGAACTCATCGTTGAGTAAACTTTTGACCCTGTACCTCACAGTCAGCAGACACATCCCAGCCAATCAGCAGCATACCCTCCCACCTCCTGGACAGCATCCATTTTACATTCATTGTGAAGCTGCATTCTTAGTGAGCTGTCCAGGAGGTGGGAGGGTCTGGGAGGGAGGGTCTGCTGCTGATTGGCTGGAATGTGTCTGCTGACTGTGAGGTACAGGGTCAAAGTTTACTCAACGATGAGTTCGTGGCGAACCGTTCGCGAACCGTTTGTGGACATCACTATTACCAGTAATAAATGAATGTACTATCAAACAAAAGGGAAAATTTGCAATTGTTTGACATCTTGGATGGAGTTAGAGGGAAGATTGTGCTATCAGGGGAATTATCCTATTTATTAAGATTGTATCACTGGGGGAGATCATTAGGTTCTTTGGTATAAAAGAATGTATTCTGCAATATTGTATTTTTCCATTGTATAATAATGAATGCAGATTCACACATGGAGATATCTGATGGTAGCTTTGTTGTATTGTTACTAAATGGAATTGTGCTAATAATGATTTATTAATGTGTTATTATTTTAAAGCAATGTTATCTTTGTAATTGATTATACCAAATATTAAAAACATATATCTTTCTAGGAGTAAGACTAAATATGTACCAATAGTGGTTCCAAAATTTTATTTTCTGCAAATTGTGTCCTTTGCATCATGTAAAAAAAATAAAAATAAAATAAAAATAATAATAATAATAATAAAAAATAAATTAAAAAAAAATATATATATGTATATGTGTGTGTGTGTATGTATGTGTATATATATATATATATATATATATATGTATATATATGTGTGTGGCATTTTTGATACACATAAAATATCAATGTAAACCTAATGATATTGTCAAATGAGTATAAAAGGGCTGATGTGGATGTTGTGATTTGTAGTTAAGGCTATGGACACGGTCTCTCTCTCTTTCTATTGATCTATCTATCGATATCTCTCTCTCTCTCATATATATATATATATATATATATATATATATCTCAAGGGAGCATCTGAAATTCACAGCACTTGGTCAGAGGAGATTGCATCATAACCATTCTTACCATTTTCTTTTAATAGCTTCTTTATGTCTAAACACAAGTGATGCAATGCACATGAGTAAACACTGCTAACCTGATCAAGTTAGCAATCTGAAGTTCACAACCCTGACATTAATCCCCCATACGTCTAAGGGGTTGGTAACCATGACATATCTGAAACTAAACCCACCATGTCATACAGAACCAACGTTAAAAAAGAAGTACATTGTGTTTAGGAAACATCATGCACTCTGTTCGTACACAGAAAATCCATGGCTCTCTGTTATAGTCTAAGGTTCGGAATACTGAGTGAAGTGCAATGTAACCCCCTTAACCTCTTACTGCATGGGTCACATTTAAATAAAACAGAATAAACACATCACAAGGTTTGTGTTTATTTTCCAGTTGTCATCTTTGGTTTACCTAGAAGAATTTGATCTACAGAATTTTTGTAGCAAATAGCTACTGAACAGAGGAGAGATCTTGACTGCAGATGTTTCTGAGGGTTTACTACACTCATAACATATTTGTGCTGTAAGATCGGTAGTTCACTGGACTAAGATGCAGTATTCTCAAAAAAAATCAGTATAGTGACAGCCCATTTGTAGTAATGAATAATTTTACGTTTAAAATTATTGCGTTTTATTACAAGGTTGGAGCAGGACCTTTGTATCCACAATTTCTCTTTGAAAAGCCACTTTCACGTAATCAAGGAACCACGTGGGAGTGTACTAGCTTACTCTCTCCTGCATTTTCTGCTTTTCTATTCCAAAGACAAAAGGTCACCTAGGAAGTGGCAGTGTCTGAGAAGGTTGTATCCATGGTGGACACTCATCCATCTACTACAAGTTCAATTTTGGACATAGGTAGTGTGGGGGTTTTATTTCATTAACGTGACTTACTTTAACTTGGCTCTTTGTCCAAAATTTCTGCCAACCCTTGGGAGCATAGCTAGCAAAATTATATCTCATTGTTTGTATGTCCACGTTTTACTCCATGACATAGGAAGGAGGCCTGGACTGCAGAACACATGTACAATTTTAAAGTAACTGATTGCCTGATTGTAAGCTCGTTTGAACATGATCTTCTTTTCCTCTAATATCCCATTTCGATAATTGTAAAGTCCTGCAGAATACGTTGGCGCTATATAGAGATGATAATCATACATATATGATTGGGTGTGATTGGACAATTAAATGCTTTAGTATTATACAAATGTACGTTTTTGTGCCTGCACTGGCTTCATATATTGTTTAATTCAATTTAAAATGTCTTACTTAATAGAACTCACTCTCTCTAGTGTGAAAATTCTTAGCTGGTGCAAGTAGCAAACGACCCCCAACGTCAATTTTGCATGTGATTCACGAGAACGGCATTATTTGTCTGTCCGCAACAATTTATATTCATGTAAGTATTGTGTTAGGTCAGTGGTGCTTTAACATGTACCAAATATGGCGAATTAGCAAAGAGCATCTCAAACATTTACTATCCTGTAATAAAATTACTTTATGTGACAATTTACAACAGTCACACTTTACAAAGAACATTAATAAACAAATCCCGTCTCTCGGCCTCTAAATATTAATGGCTATAACATAACTAAAAGGGAAAATGCTCTCTCATTTTCACTAATACTTTAATATTGTTAAAGCCAAATCTTATGATTTTGGGTGGCCCATTAAACACATAAAATAATTAAGTCAAGTCTTATATTCCTCTAGCTGAATGGCTTTGCAATATTCATATATCAGTTGATGTCTCTTTTCCTAATGACAGCTGAGTTCTGATACTATCTAGTTCTTGGTGAGGTCATAGCTTCAAAAATCCCATTTATCCTTAAAATAACACTGTGCAAGATATTCACCCGATTGAAATTCTATATTGAATTTCAGAACTAATAAAGTAGGAGCATTGAAGCCGGGCTTGTGTAAAATGCATCTAAGCCCTTTTTTTTTTTCTCTTTTCATTTATCTTTTTTTCACACAAAATACAAATGTAAATACCAGATTACGGTCAGCCACTCACGAGGGATCTACGACTCCAGCTGTTGGTGGGCTGCAACTCCCGTTAACCTGGGGGCTGTGAGTGCTGTATTCCAATAACTGCTTCTGGGGCATTACTCTTTAATGCGTTCACAGCTAAGTATATGCACATTTCTGATTTTGCCACTTTCACTCCCTACGTTCACATCAGTCCTCAACTACACAAGAGACACATTTCTAAGCCAGAGCCCCGGTCAGCCTCTTTCTTAAGCAGAGTGACTGTAAATGTAGCCTAATGTTGTAAAGTGCTACAGAATATATAAATACCAATAATAATAACCACCCCATTTCTCCATAGTGCTAGTACATGGATCAATGAGTGCTGTGCTGGGTTAAAACAAGTTTATAGCGTCTGTGTCCGAGACACACAAAGATCTGAAAGCTCAAAAAAGAATAAAAAAAAAAAAAAAGAGAGAGAAAATGCGGCGTTTCTGTTTCGAGCCATCTCATCTAGATGAGTGTTTTTAGCACATTGGCTCCTTTCATTTCTCACTATGTCTAGTTTCTCTGTTCAGAAACAAATGCTATAAAACCATTTATGACCCAGTGTCAGAGGCCATATTACCTTTAAAAGCCACTCGACTTTTGAACACATTTCAGGAAGACCATGCGTGCTTTTTGCTTTATAAACTTTTTCTTCTCTCTGTTGGCCTATAATTTATTGTCTAACAATGCTCTGTGCAACTTCAGACATAAAATATGACTTCTGTGCTACTCCTCATAGCATCTGGAAAGCACAATTGTATATTTAGTAGGTGGAGATCAAAGCCTGTCATCATTTATTTCATTAGATGCTAGAACAGCTCTCTGTACTAGTTAACTTTTTTATTTTCAACTTCATTAAACCTTCATTAAAGTGTAATTACTCTAATTTAATTTGTCGTTATATAAATATATAATGATAATTCATTTAATGTTGGGGTGCTTAATATTAATATATTTTTGTGGTTAGTTAAGTATGACCTTTCATATATATTATCAGATATTCAGAGTTGTTGATGGAAACCCTGTTTTTCCTCCCCCTTAACAGATAGGAAAACGGCTTTTGGAAAATCCCCCATGATAGTTTGTCATTTTTCTGTGTGTGAAAATTTCATTTATGTAGACTTCAACGAGCATCAAGAAAGATGATGCTAATACAGATGATTGCTGTTTTTTTTTCTTACTTTAAAAAGTGTATTCTTAATTAGAAATAACACAACCCAGTATTAAATAAGCACGCAAATAATAGGCTGTTTTTAGTGGAGTAGTATCTAACTGAGAAATCTTAGTATTATTATTATTATTATTATTATTATTATTATTAATAAAGCTCCCAAAATTCTGTAGCGCTGTACAATGGGTATTTAAAGGCAATTTTATGAAGTCATTTTTTTGAGCATCCATTTTAAAATACCGCCTCTCCACATATTTGCTACTTAGCACATAACATAATAAGAGAACATATTGATTTGTTTATTGTTATTATTTATATAGCGCTGACATTTACCTCATTGTTTCGTAAGTGCGAGGAAGGCACTGCTCCAACAAGCTGACAATCTATGTTAATTCTATAATGTCAATTTTAGCCTGAGATTGATTTTTTTCTGGTTATACTCTTTTCACTTTTTCATTTGATTGAATTAAGGAATTTACTAGCATGTAGAATGAAGCAGTAATTATTATTATTATTTTATTATTTATCAAGCGCCAACAAATTCCACAGCGCTGTACAATTGGTGGACTAACAGACATGTAATTGTAACCAGACAAGTCGGACACACGGGAACAGAGAGATTGAGGGATCTCTTACATGCTTGAGGGAGTGGGATATAGTGACACAAAGGGTAAGGGTAGGGGGAGAAAAGTAGGTTGCTAGAAAAGTATTCACTGAGGGCTTAGTTTATTTTTGACAGTTGCAGGTATAATCTTTTAGATACAAAATAGGTAATAAACAGGAGCCAAGTCCAGTTCAGTCTTTTATTTTACATCCCCATACATGCCTTAAATAACACCTGTTTGAATTCTGCATCCAATTTAAGTTGGACACATGACTGTTTTCATTTCTTCTCAATTGATTCTTTCATATTTAACTTAAATAATGCAGGAACGGCGCTAGCATTTGTGCAGTTACACCCCACTCCCGATATGCTCGCCCCTCGGTCCCCAGCATGAAGGCTACAACTTTCTCATGGTGTCCGAGTGTGAAAACATTCCTGGTGCAGCCAGAGGTAGCCAAGTGAAAGAACTCTTGCATGTTAACATAATACTTTTCACTGAACGAAATAACAAACACAAGTTTTCCTCCCAGCCCACTGGATCTGGCTGGGAATCCAAAGGCTGCGCCAAGACCCTTCTAACTTTCTTCTCCTATTCTTCTCAAAGTTATCTTTGCAAGCGCAAATTCCAAAAAAATAAATTTACTGCTGCCAACGTTGGGTCATCCCAGTCAGTCATAGAGCGAGCGAGAGAGAGATGAATGTTCTGTTTTTAGAGTTAACAGGAGTTTATTCCTCAGAGTTCAGTCTGATGTCATGGCGAGCTCAGAACTCCTACACATTTTGAAACCTGATCTCACACCTTACCGTTTATGAAGATGAAACTCTTGGCAGGTGATTATTTTACTTTCTCACATCACAGCAGACGTCTTAGAGACCTATGCTTCTTGTTAAGGGCCAGCTGTTTGCTGAAAAGGGAAAAATAAAATAAAAATAAAAAGGCTGTCAGAAATTCCATGCTGGTTTGGGCCGCCTAATGTCTGTTCGGGCATTTTGGAAATGACTGTATAGGCGTAGGTAAGGTCTCTGTGGATGCGATTGTCCCAAAAATAATAGCAATTTTGTTTCAAATAAAATATTTCAGCCAAACATACTCCCATTGAAATATGTGGTTAGCGATTATTGTGTACAGAGGTCAATCAGTACTCAGACACTGCCTTGCCAATTAAGAAAAAAAAATGAACCACAGCAATAATTAAAATTCCGTCTTTTCTAAACACACCACATGTGAGTATTTGCATCCAGACCGCTATCACTATGAAACATGTTTGTTTCAGTGATGGTGGTGGCTTGCTGGAAACTCAATTACTTATTTTCTTATTATTTATAATAATAACAAAGTATTTAACCAGGAAAGGTACATTCAGATTACTCTGGTTTTCAAGTACGTCCTGGTATATATTGTATAGCTCTGACATATTCTGTAGTGCTGCACAACTGATAAGTAACAGTTTCATGATATTGTATACACATATATGCAAGTAGCGTAATTTACAGAGCTAAATGTACTGTAAAGAAAGGGGATTTATTTTGATAGATGGATATAAAAGGACCGTTTGTGAGGGCCTAGTCTGAAATCTTTAAATTTAAAGCTGTGAGAACGAATCTCTGGCATTTCAGTTGTTTGGAGTATATTTCCCAAAATACTTCACTAGACAAAGGTTGGCTGAGAATTTTGGTAGCTGGAGTCCAGAACTAACATGCAAAGGGTTTTCCATCAAAGCTCTAGAGTGTGGGAAAAATAATATTCTCTCCTTTAATTCTTTTATTTTTTAAAAGTCTTTATTTTTCTTTAAAAACAAAACAAAATGCCTTATTTTTCTGGATTTACCTCGTATAGGAGGCTGTAATGTGACTTAAATCATTGTGACTTCCATGATGCCATCCACAGGGCCGGATTAACACGGGGCTGATGGGGAGCTGCAGCTCCTCCAGTCTCATGCCCATGGAATAGGCTAATTGCAAAAAAATTAAAAATATATATATATATTTATCTATTTTTTTTTTACTACTCTTTACATGTGGATGTGGGGAAACAAAACTTGTGTGGACTGGCTGACAATGAGATTAGTTAAGATAAAGTTGACTTTACGCACTCTAAAAGATGCTATTGCTGTTTCAGTCTCTTACTTGGTGGCATGTTCCCTTTCTTCTACACTCCCTATATACACCTTTTCTCTGTACCAGACTGTGTAACAGGAGCTTCTGCCTGCTAGTAAGAAGGCAAGAAGAAGAGTGGACAAGTGAGTGCTAAAGGACAGTCCTTAGAAAGTGTGGAGTGAGCGTATCATTATGCCAAGCTCAGGGTGCTGTCTGCATAGTATACCCTTAGTTGGCCAGCCTGCATGATTGGCAGGCAGCCTGACATGCATTCACACCAGGCTGACCTTCTAATTCCTAGGGCAGATTTCTATAGGCATGTTTGCCCCTTTGAGCGATTCTGGTTACGCGATTCCCATCAGTGGCCCTGATCTTTTACCCCGCACACCAAAACCTGGGTCAACGGACACTGCTGTTAGGGGGTATGGTTTTACTTGAAAGCTAAAAGCAATACATTCGCACAGAGTATGTGTTTTCTTATAGCTGTATCCTGTGAGTTTCCCTCCAACATCACCTCCACCAGATACATGACGATTGGGAGATATTACTGTTTTAGTGTTTTCTGTTGCTACGATTCTATAATTAGGTCCATCATCATTGTCAGCACCAGGCCCAATGGGCTCTTAATCTTGCCCTGGCCATCCACATGGGTCATGTGAGCTCTTGCTCACATACATCCGCAAGAATGGAATGCCCAAGTGCTAATGCACTTGTACAATATTTCAAAGTAGACAACTAATTGCATCTACTCAGTGCATTATAGGTAAATGGTGCAACATGAGTTATATGTATAACTTACCTTCATAGCACTTACCAGTGTATTAATTTAACATTTGCTACTCTTTAATATTAATTTTCACAGTTCTGTGAGTTAAGTTACAACATTTCTTAAAGGGACAATCTAAGCATCAAAACAACTTCAGCTTAATGTTTTGGTGTATAGATCATGCCACTATGGTCTCACCTCCCTTACATGTTAATGAAACAGTCTCCCAACGCACTTCTTGAAAAGATCACATTTTTAAAAAAATTCCTTAAGCACTGTTAATTGCCTGCCAGAGTCACCAGCAGCCTCCTGTGGGTGATTAAAGTTTAATATTACAGAGCAGGAGATAAGACCTTCCAAAGTAAACACACTGTGCTGTAAGATCAGTTTGGAAATGTCTTTATTTTTTGTGGAGGCTCTGTGAGTCTCAGGCAGGGAAGGTGTGACTGTTTTCAGTGCTTTTAGTGCTGCATAAACAACATTATTCTCCTAAGAGACTGAATTGGCATAATCTATACACCAAAACAGTTACATTAAACTGAAGTTGTTTTGGTGGTTAGAGTACTTATTTAATGTGACTTACTTTACTTTTTCAGATGGTTTTGCTTTAAATGAACAGCAGTGTTAAATTAGATATTGCTAATAGCCTATGCTATTTTGTATGGAACGTGCAATATAAGGTTTGCAATTGTTAACATATTTTTTTTTTTTTAACAAAGGGAAATAGCTGGAATTTTCTCCTTATTTATGAATAACTTTGTTACTAGTTTCATAGAAAGTTCCATAAAGTTGTTTTCAGATTAATTTACAAAGGGGATCTGTAATTGAATGTGTGACTGTTGATGTGAAATACGTTAAGCCTGTTGCTGTGAATCTTTGGAAACATACCGTCATGTAAGGTGCTACAGTGCCCTTTTCCTGGATACTGTGTTCAACTTCTACTTAATGCACCTTAAATAAAATATACAGAGTCTGCCGTGTGCCATGTCAGCTCTCTACTTTACTGGATAATTGCAACAAACATCAACAGCTGCTGTGATTCCAGAGCAGAGCCCCCTTTAATTCAGATTATCTTTATTAAAAAGTAGCTACTGCTCATTTCTCATCTGATGCTCAAAGATTCCTGCTGAGAAGAGGAGTGAGCAAGTCAGCTGCCTGGGTGTGTGCGTCCCTCCTGCAGGGTGATGGATACAGCATTTAGATAAATACCTCTAGATTTACCAAAGTCTTACAGACCAGCTGTTTATTGCCTTGGATTCCATTTACAAGCCATGATTTATTTATTTAGTAGTGGGTATGAGATGTAGTATAGAGTGAGAGATCAGAGTAAGCTCCTCTAGTGACTGTGTGAGTGGCAGTCACTAGAGGCATTTATAGCCTGCATGTTTTACACTGCAGGCGTGTGGCATTTGACCATTGAGATGAAGTGTATTTTGTACCTATACTTTAAATATAACTTTATTTCACCTACAATAGACAGTAACTCGTGCATAATAATATTTTCAATATAGTTGCATCAAGCTTGCATAATAGTTGCATAATTTTTACGAATTCTGTGTAGCAACGTCTAGTTCCTGTGTGCTACAATTTGTGTCATAATGGAATGCTTGCTTTTTAACCCATTGTACGGTCATTGCTGCAAAATGTTACTTTAACAGTTAATCAATATTCCTTTGTAATAAATGCGTGTATCAACGTTTCTTTTTCAAAGTAGTTGCTTGTACAATAAAATGGCACTTAGCTGGTATCCCAATGTACAGCGCTACGGAAAGTGATGGCGCTATATAAATAATAAAATAATCATAATAATGTGTTTTTTAAAATCTTACATTTTTAGATCTGCCATGTCGTATAACGTATTGAATCTCCTAATGGACAATGACCAGTACTTTTGTAACGGGAATGTTCCAAATGTGCATCCTGCAACTCCCTGAAATACCTCGGATGCATGGGAGTTATAGCTCTTAAACTCCTGGATATCTACTGTTTGCCCATCTCTACCTTTATGTTCTCCCTTTGCATTGTGAGATAATGAGAAACATTTCTTTTCTATGAAAAAATATTAAAAGCTAGGTGAGTAGGTGGATTTAACAGAATATATATATTTGTTTCATACCAAATACAACATACAGTGGTCCTTACTATTATAGTTGCATTGCATTTTCCTCGTTAGACTATGTTCATGTAAATGCTTTATTTAACAAAAATGTTTTAATATGTTTGTTGCTAATACTTTTTTTTTTTTAACCAAAATATGAGAGGGTCTTTCTCTATGGTCTGTTCTGTTAATTATATATAAATTATGCGTGTGCTGCTACTGTTTTGCATACTGTAGGGTACACACAGTGGGGCTTCTTCAAATGTGCAAGCTTAGAAATTCTTAATAACTGTGTTTAAATATCCCTGCCCTTAGGGATGAAATCCTATCCAGCAATGTTCCAAAGTTAATCACAGTGATGCATGCCACAAAAGCTGTCCAAAATCAACCATTCCTCCATCCAACTGGGCCAAGTTACAGACACAGAGTGCAGGCAGTAAGCGACCAGAGCTGTGTCCTCGGGGTGATCTGTTGACCCATTGTCCGTCATTGGAGAGAACCTCACCCTAACTTTAAATGGAAAAAAAGGAAGGTTTAACCAACTGAAGCAGATAATCTTTCTTACCCCCGAGCTGCTGGGGAAGCTAGATACCTCCGATGAAACTAGGTTAATAATGGGTTTGGCTGTGCCATTATTTTATTATTGTTCTCTGTTTGATACTGTCACACACTCACGTAGTGTTTCCTCATTGATAACACCAGAAACAGGTCGCTGTTTATATGTCTCCCTATATAAACAGGCGATATGTACATACTGCTTGTAAATACAGCAGTTTTCATGAGATTTTGCCAACAAAGTAAATTCTATATACTGCAGATAAGGCAGATTTCTATCTGAACATGATATTACTGTGTGCCTGTTTGATGTCCTCCTCTGATCCCTTTTGCTCTACAACAAGTTTGATGCCAATGTCAATAATGTTCCTACGGATTGCCAGGTAATTACATATAATCATACAAACTGTAGTAGCTGTGTTGCTGTTTTGTTGTTGTAGGTTTTTGCTTGCCAGATAATCCTTTTAATTAAATAAACCTGAAATTCCACCCTCCTAAAAAAAACAAAGGAAAAAAAATCTATTGTGATTTAGCAAATACACTGTG
Source organism: Pelobates cultripes (assembly GCA_933207985.1). NCBI lineage: Eukaryota > Metazoa > Chordata > Amphibia > Anura > Pelobatidae > Pelobates > Pelobates cultripes. Next base: position 9,107,808 of record OW240923.1, on the reverse strand, counting down.
ATGTCATTTTTCATTTCATACACTGCTTGAAAACTTGAAACTTAAAATTATATTTGTTAGGTTTAGCACTTACGGTTATTAACATAAAATATTTTTAATAGTAGAGTGGGTTTTTTGATGACATCATCAACCATGACAGGTGGTCCAATTCAGCATTTTTCATAGAAAAGAATTGGCCGCATTCTGAAACATAGACTGTGACGGCAGATAAGAACCATTCGGCCCATCTAGTCTGCGTGATCATGCAGTGCTGACGCCGAATGTCAATGTCATTTAGGTGGCAGCCCATTTCGCATTCTTTGAAAAAAGGTACTGCAATTGTGCACCCAAGCCATTACATTAAAGGGACGCTTTATGCAATATAACCACCTAACGTCATTGACCTAGATATGGTACATGGAGTCCCCTGGTGCAGAGTCTCTGCTTATTGTTAAATAATTTTTAACCCCTTACGGTATGTCCTTTCAACAAAAAATGGTCGTTAACGACCTCGGACGTACCTAGTACGTCCGATAGCAAATAGGCACTTACCTGACCGCCGGCGATCTCCCGCCGGCGATCACAGTCCTGGGGTCTCCTGGGAGCTCAGGCAGACCCCCACCGCCCGATCCGGCCCTCCTGGGCCATGTGATTGCAGGGTCCTCCCAATCACATGACCGGGATAGCCGGCTTGTGCAGTGCCTGCAGGGGGCCTGCCTCAACTCTCAGGCAGTCCCCCTAGTGCCTGAAAAAAAAGTTTTAAAAGTTATTCAAAGTTAAATAAAAGTTTATAAAGTTAAAAAAAAAGTACTTAGGAGATATATAATCTATGTACTTTTAGATGCACATAAACGCACATACACCATTATTAAATGTGTATTTTAATATTAATTATATATATATATTCATATTAAAATACCCTTCTAATTATATAACAATATCACTATTAGAGAGATAAGATGAAGAGTTCCAAGAGCTAATAAATTGCAATGAAATAGAATAGTGATACAGCAAATCTCAAAATAATCACAAGAGTGGATTAAATACATATACAGTCAGAAAGGGATTTGATAATGAGTCCTGAATAAGTCCATATATAGAGTCTTATTATTGTAGAAATTGTTATTGAATAAGTAAATTATATCATAATTATATGTATTTAATCCACTCTTGTGATTATTTTGAGATTTGCTGCATTACTATTCTATTTCATTGAAATTTATTAGCTCCTGAAACTCTTCATCTTATTTTTTTTTAAGTGATATTGTTATACCTGTTTTTATCGGGAGGATTGGTGACTCCCCCCCCCCCCTTCCAGTTTAAGAGCTATTGTTTTAATATAAGATTAATTGTGGTTTTATTCACCATTAATTTAGTATATATACTTTTACTCCCTCTATCCTAAGAACCAGACTACGTATTTTTATATTATAGGCACTTTCTTTTCCTTCAATCTTTCGCCCGTGCTTTTAATATTTTTATTTGTATTCTGTGTCTTTTATCATTTTTACACACATATATATATATATATATATATATATATATATATATATATATATATATATATATATATATATATATATATATATATATATATATATAATAAAAATAAATGATTTGGGGAAAAAAATGAAAAAATTAAATTGAAAAAAAACAATTACATTTAAAAAAAATATATATATACCGGTTTAAAGTTGTTCTAACTGTATTTTGATATTGAAATACATATATTTAAATCAAAATACATTTAGAATTACGTTATAAATGCATATATCCCCTTACCTAGTACGTCCGTGGCAAATAGGAGCCCTTGACTTACCTGGACCGGTGATCCATGACGATCACAGTCGGGTGGAACTGCCTGAGACCCCAGCAGTCCCCCTGCAGCAGCTCCAGCCATCCAGCCCCCCAGGGCCATGTGATCACTGTGATCACATGGCCGTAATAGGAGTCTATGAAGCTGCCAGCAGGGGGACTGTCTGAGCTGTCAGGCAGTCCCCCAGGCTGCTAAAAAGTTTAAAAAAACAAATATATTGTACATATATTGTATATGTATAATATATTATAAAAAATAAAGCATTTTATAATATATTATACATATATATGATTTCATTATAAGTGTACTTTGAGATATATACACCTATGTGTGAAAATACACTTATAATGAGATCATATATATGCATTATATATGTATAATATATTATAAAATGCTTTAAATATTTTATAATATATTCTACACATATAGGAAATAAAAGTGTGTCTGTGCATAAGATTTAAGATTCTGGTGCTTGCTTACAAGTCCCTACATAATGCTATTCCAACCTACCTTCCTCCCTAATACACAAGTATGTCCCATCGAGGCTCCTGCGCTCTGCCGAAGACCTACGTCTATCCTCTGTCTGTCTCCAGGGCTGCACCTTTTCTTTGGAACTCCCTTCCCTTAGAATTTCACCCAGTCTCCACTCCTTCAAAAAAAATCTTTGAAAACACACTTCTTCAGGAAACCATATGATTTAAACTGTTAGGGGGTTTTCATTCTCAGTGAATACTTTTCTAGCAACCTATTTCATTACCCCTACTTATACCCTTTGTGTAAGTTTACCCCACTCCCTCTAGCATGTAAACTCACTGAGCAGGGCCTCAATCCCTCTGTTACTGTGTCACTATACCCCACTCCCTCTAACATGTAAACTCACTGAGCAGGCCCTCAATCCCTCTGTTACTGTGTCACTATACCCCACTCCTCTAACATGTAAACTCACTGAGCAGGCCCTCAATCCCTCTGTTACTGTGTCACTATACCCCACTCCCTCTAACATGTAAACTCACTGAGCAGGGCCCTCAATCCCTCTGTTACTGTGTCACTATACCCACTCCCTCTAACATGTAAACTCACTGAGCAGGCCCTCAATCCCTCTGTTACTGTGTCACTATACCCCACTCCCTCTAGCATGTAAACTCACTGAGCAGGGCCCTCAATCCCTCTGTTACTGTGTCACTATACCCCACTCCCTCTAACATTTAAGCTCACTGAGCAGGCCCTCAATCCCTCTGTTACTGTGTCACTATACCCCACTCCCTCTAACATGTAAACTCACTGAGCAGGCCCTCAATCCCTCTGTTACTGTGTCACTATACCCCACTCCCTCTAACATGTAAACTCACTGAGCAGGCCCTCAATCCCTCTGTTACTGTGTCACTATACCCCACTCCCTCTAACATGTAAACTCACTGAGCAGGGCCCTCAATCCCTCTGTTACTGTGTCACTATACCCCACTCCCTCTAACATGTAAACTCACTGAGCAGGCCCTCAATCCCTCTGTTACTGTGTCACTATACCCCACTCCCTCTAACATGTAAACTCACTGAGCAGGGCCCTCAATCCCTCTGTTACTGTGTCACTATACCCCACTCCCTCTAACACGTAAACTCATTGAGCAGGGCCCTCAGCATATATATATATATATATATATATATATATATATATATATATATATATATATATATATATATGTGTGTGTGTGTATATGGTTAATACATTGCTAAACACAAATTCACACACCAGTCAAGCCATAAGACCCACAGAAATCTCACTTTAGCAGTGCTCTCACTAGTGTGTGTGTGTGTGTGTGTATATATGTGTGTGTGTATATATAATATATATATATATATATATATATATAATTTAAATAAAAAAATATTTTATAATATATATATATATATATATATATATATATATATATAATTTAAATAAAAAAATATTTTATATATATATTACACAAGATCCAGCGCACTCACCTATCCACTAAACAGCAACTTCAATGTTGAAAGATTTTATTAGTTTTTTTTTAAAACACCTAATCTAGGCAAAAATAATGGGGGTTTAGTTACATTATATGATCATACAGTGCATAAGCCTGCCACAACGTCAATGTACCCCATCTTTGGCAGGTCCTACACTAACAGCCTAATGTCTGCTCTTATGAGATTAACCTACTTGGGGAAAGAAATTCCATCTGGGGCTCTCTGCAGTACAAGGCTAAATAGGGCCCTGGGATGAGGCACCTGTGACAGGGAGGGGTGCAAAACCAAGGAGTTGGCTAGACTCCCAAATATATATAAAACAAGAGGGGGATGGCTGCACTCACCTTAACATGCATAAATGGGGGTGTTGTATTATTTGGTCCCCAGCAGCACCCCCATTTATGCATGTTAAGGTGAGTGCAGCCATCCCCCTCTTGTTTTATATATATATATATATATATATATACACATTCTACATATATATTTAACTATTAACTACATAATTATTTGATCTTATTAATTATAATTTGAGGGACCTGCCTGACAACTCATGCAGAGAGTCCAGAAAATTTAATTTTCAAGCCCTATATTTAACAAATATGAGTGTTTTTAAAAAGTAAAACTTATCACAACGATGATATCACCAGTAATAGTGCAGTTTCTGTTTTTAAAAAATGCAAAAAACAAATATGAACGCTAACTGGACATACCCCATTTTAAATACCCTTGGTTGTCTACTTTTTCAAATGGTATGTCATGGTGGGGTTCATTTTCATTTCTGGGCTGCCATACCATCTCAAAGGCAACATAGCCAATCTAGCAAATAGCAATTTACAAAAACAGAAACTGGCAAATCTTATGTTTGACCCTGTAACTTTCCAAATCACCATAAAACCTGTACTCGAGGGGTACTGTTGTACTCATGAGACATTACTCTACAGAAATGTGTGTTTTAGAGCAGTAAAATTTATTATACTGATAATATCAGTGGAATCGCAGTTTGTGTGAAAAATGCAAAAAAATATATATATAAGCTCACGGGCCATCTAGCCAAGCAGTTTGTATAAAAGAGCTCCAATGGCAAGATATCAGCTTATGGGCAGGGCTCTCTCTACCTCTTGTATCTGTCTGTGTATATTGTACGTTTCTCCACTAATTGTACAGCGCTGCGGAATCTGTTGGCGCTTTTTAAATAGCAGTTATAATAGTAATAAGCGCTAGGTTTATGCTTTGGCCAGGGTTTGAGACTAAGTGGCTGCTAAATAAGAGTGACATACCCCATTTTGAATAACGTGGGTTATCTACTTTTACAAATGGTATGCCATGATGGAGTTAATTTTCATTCCTGGGCTGCCATACTGTCACAATAGCAACATTGGCCCCGCAAACCAATCTGGCAAATTTCAACTTGCAAACATAGAAAAGGGGAAAGCCTTACATTTGACTCCTGTAAGTTTGCAAAAACCCATAAAACCTGTATATTGGGGGCATTGTTGTACTTGGGAGATGTTGCTGAACACATATTGGGGTGTTCTTTGTCAGTAATACCTAACAGGAACTAAGAATCCACGCTTAAAGTACAATGTGAGAGAAAAATAACGCAAAAAATGACTACCCAAAAGTTTGACAAAGACTGGTGGTAGAATTAGTGAATGGAAAGTGTTAAAATACCACCATTTGAAATACACAAGGGTGTCTACTTTTCAAAAATATATGGTTTGATGGGGGTAAATTACAATGGCTGGCTTAAACAATGTCCCAAATAGGACATGGGTGTATGATGACCAGCTGTGAAAATTCCAAGTTGGAAAACTGTAATGCGCACTCTCCAAATAAGGTCTTTTAGCCCCCAGAGAACCTGACACACCTATACATGGGGGCTATCACTGGAGATGTTGCTGAACACATATTGGGGTGTTCTTTGGCAGTAACCCTTAAAGTTCTTAGTACGTGTATTCTTAAATTGCTATGTATGTCAAAATAATCACCAATTATTATTTTGTAAAATTTGGCACAGATTGGTGGTAAAATGGTTGCATGAAAATAGTCAAAATACCCCAAGTTTAATACCTTTAAAAAAAAATAAAAAAAAATATAACATGTGAATATTACAACAGATATCAGTGTTACAATGTGACTTTTGTTAATTTTGAAAGAAAATGGTTTTCGCAGTGGGCCCTATAACTTTCCAAAAAAAGCTAAGAACAACAGTATTTCTAAACTCAGGACAACATTTAGAAACTATTTAGCAATTTTTGGCGGTTGTGACGTAAAAGATTTTGGGGGTTTAGAAAAAGTGTTTTATCACTTTTATAGTAAATGATATGATGAAAATAATATCTTTAGAAAGACCATTTAATGACGAGAAAAACAGTATATAATATGTGTCGGTACAGTAAATGAGTAAGGGGAAAATTACAGCTAGACACAAACACAGGAGAAATGTAAAAAGAGCCCTGGTCCTTAACGGTAAGAAAATTGAAAAGCGGTCTGGTCACTATGGGGTTAAAAAGGGTTTAACTCTGAGCAGAGGAACAGCACCAGGGGACTGCAAGCAGCATAACCACTTTAGTGAGACAAAGTGGTCATGGTGTCTTGTCTGTCTCTTGAGATTTAGTGTTTTTTATTCTTAGAATGCGCTTTTAAGATGTTTGATTATTTTGACTTTTTTATGGGTACACAGGCTCCTTCCTTAGTGCCTATGCAATCAAATATGATTTCAACGTTTTAACTGTTCTGTCTTTTTCCAATAAAATTCAGCATCACATCCTTTCTTGATGGCAAGTTTGTTGAATAGCTCAGACATCTAAAATATACGTCCAAGTGCTGCAAAAATGAATCTTTGACCTTCTCTGACCAGTTCATCTGGGTGGAGGTGATGTTTTACTTTTACTCTGTTTTTCCATTGAATAACGAGGCATTCCTTTGTTTCCTATAAAGTTACTGCATTTCTGTAGGTGAACGGCCATTTCCAATCAGATACCGAATCTTATTCCACCCACAAACTCCAGGGTGGGCAGACCACAATAGCTCCCATTTCGCTCTGTTCAAATCAGTCAAATACTGAGTGGTTCCTGGAGTTAGACTGCTGAAAAACACACAATTTCACAAACATTTCAGTGACAGTCCGTTTCTGAAATAACCCGCAATTATCTTAATGCGGCCTCCAACCACAGTTGAACTAGGCTGATTTAGAAATATGTCTGTGGGACCTTGCAGTTCCAAGAAGCTTTATGTTTTCAGAGAAACAGGTCTGCATACTGATCTTATTCCTAATGCGACCGGATTGAAATCTGGATTGCTGCCAAAGAAATGGCACTTCTCGAACTTTGTAACTCCACCACGCACAGAAAAGAAAATTCAGATTGAAATGTTTTCCTGGCAGGACAACACAAAAGCAGTTCTCTCCATGTAACAAAACCCTGAATGATTTAACCAAACAATATTTACTCACAAACCCAAACAACAGGTCACTGTTTTCGTTTGTGACTGTAGATTTGTGTGTTGTGCTCAGGGTTGTCAGAAATCATTTCCTTGAAAGTTTGTCAGAGGGCTGGATGCAAACCTCTGTTTAAATTTACTGCTTGATTTGGTGTAATATTTTAGGATAGGTGGGCTAAAGGACAACTGCATGAACTCTCATGGTTTATCTGAGACATGCTACTTGCTGCACTGTATGGCCTCTGATAAAATGTCAACATTTATTTCCCAGCATGGTAAACATTAGTTGTAGGATGGGAAATGCTTAAAGGAAATGTTGTATACTGCTTGGTGTAACTCTTTGACCCACCCATTGAAATTCCTGATGGAATGCTTAATATTTTAATGGTTATTTTAATATACAATTATTTTGGGGGGGTGGGGGGGTTGGAAACAATTGTAAAATCTGTAGCTCATTCTTGATCACCATGTATGTAATTGTAATTTTTATTTAATGTTCCAACCATGTTATTCTGATTTACAATACGAACTTTCCTTCCCTCTGCCACTCAAGAATAATCCACGTTCCAGGACTGTGAATTGTTGAGAGAGTCAACTTCTGGATTTGAGAGCCATTGCACAAAAAAAAAATAACATCTTCTGTGTCACTTATTTAAGAAACATTAAGAACAAACAAACAAGGTAGTCTAGTCATAAATGAGTGTATCATATATAATGATCAGATATGTCGCATCTATGTACCTTAGAACCCATTGAACTAAGGCTAGACAATCTCGTTTAATGTTGTCATCTTCCTTCTCTACCACAATACATGTATAGGAGTTATTAACTGCATAACCCGAAAAAACCAAATCTGAAATGTACCATACTGCTCTGTAATTGATATTCTTATTTTTAAATATACTTCAAAAATCTACGGTAGTCTAATGACATTCATAGTTGAGTATCTCTGATAATTTTTCTTTCTTCTTATCTTCTCTATGAACTAAGGGAAGCAGTGGATGTCTACACTTGAAACATATTTTCCTTTAATTTGGAGTAGAATTGGAATATTTTATCAGTTCAAAATATATATTTACTTGCAATGCCCATTGCAATGCACTATTTCAGATTTTAGTTTTTACTTAAAAATATAGCATGTATTCTGGTGCATATAACGACTCAGAGACTTTAAAGTTCCCAGACGATGCTCAGACTGTAGCTTTGAAATTAAATTCCCAGGAAGAAATAATGGTATATTCAATCCAGCACTGTAATCTCAATTAGATGGCTATTGGTATAAAATTGATATATTGGGCCTACGAAAGATTTTTGGGGATTCCTTGATTTCTTTTAAAAACATGTCTTTGAAGAAGTCATTTGCCTGTGTGAATCACTTTAAAGTAATGCCCCCCTCCCCACCCTCCTTGCTGTGTGTCTGTGTCCTGCATCTTGTGAGAACCCAGCAGCATACCATGAGAATGTATGGCTAAGAGAAGGGTCATGCTTTGTAGAAATATGAGATCTATGATCCTAGGGATGACCCAGTTTCTCTCCTTTTTATCTATATTCCTATCTTTCAATCTCTTTCCATGTGTCCATCAGAAATAGAACAGCTTGTGTCCAAGGCCAAATGAAAGATGGTAACCATATTGTTCTGCATTCAGTATATAAATTAAATATGTTGTACTTGTGACAGCATGTGCATGTATATGAGCAATGTATGTTTCATGTATGTACTGTGAAAAATACATTAAAGGAACACATGCAAACCTATTCCTAGCACTGTAGTGTCCTAGTCCCTAGTTAGGCACCCCACCTCCCCTTTGCAATAAAAAAAAAAAAAGATATTTCTTACCTTTTTTGTCAGCGCTGAGCCTCTGTCGATGAAGCCGCCCACTCCTCCTCCCTCATGTCCGGGAGACATCGTTTGCAGTCTTCTTGTCCAGTCCAATACTCCTCACAGCAGAGCATTGGGGACAAGTGTCACATGCGCATCCAATAATGCTTCTTATTAATAAAACATTGAATCAAATGCTATCCCATGAGCTGCATTTGATGATATTTGATGTCCTCATAAACGTGGAATGTCACATGACTGGTCTTTTCTGCGAAAGTGCTTCTAATGGTTGTCAGGAAGACAGCCACAAGAGGTGTGTTCAGCCCTTCAATCAAAACACTGACATATCTATAGATATAAAATGTGAGATTTCTAGCACTTGTTAAGTGTAGGTTTGGCAGCTTGAACTTCCTAAACCAAAGTCTTCTCTTTTCTGGCCATGAGTATATATTGTATAGAAGGGATGCAGGGAAGCAGAGCCTTAAAGAAATACTATAGTGTTTAACCCACCATTTAGGTGGCTTGCCCCCCCCCTCCATAGACCCTTAAACGGAATTAAAACTCATCCTAATTCCAGCCCGGCTCTGCCGGTGCTAGCTCAGCCCCCTTGGTGACATCATCAGAATTGCAGATTTTTTGCCAATCCAAAGCTTTTCCATGGAGAAAACATTGGCCGAAATCGGCAAGGGGGCAGGCCAAACACCATTTTGGCCAATCAGCAACTTCTCATAGAGATGCATTGAATCAATTCATCTCTATGAGAAAAATTCAGCGTCTCCATACAGAGCGTGGGACGCTGAATGGCAGAGCTGTCTACTGTGCAGCACTGAGCCAGGAAGCCCCTTCATTGGCCATATGAGGAGTGGCCACTTGGAGGTGTCCCTAGGGGCAATGTAAACACTGCCGTTTCTCTGTTTGCATGTTATTATGGTGCGAGGAAGTCCTGGGTGCCGTTTTACCTTAAGATGTTCAGTTGTTTACTAACAATTTAACCGCAAAGTTGTAAAGACGGCGCCTTTCTGCTCTGCCTCCTGGTTTCCCAAATTACAAAGGCACATATTTCCCTCACATAGTTATGTGAATGGGAAGCTAGTGATAAGCTGAGAGTGTCCACTAACGCTGTTACCCTATCAGTAGCAACCTATTTCCTGGCATCTCTGAGACGTCCTCAGTGTAGTTTCAGACATCACCGGTGTGCAAAGTCTGCAACTGAAACTTTGAGCTCAGAAATTTGTTTTAATGCTTTCAAGACCTAAGAGTGCTACCATTTTTACAGAATTTAAATTTTCACTGGATTAAGCACTGGGCAGTTATAACTTTTTCTTGAACATCCTGGGGTGTAGATCTCCTGCTTTGTATATATAATGAGGTTGTCTAGTCTTAGTTCAATGAGTTCCAAGTTACATAGATGACATATTTGAACAGTATGTATGGTACACTCAATTATGACTAGACAACCTTGTTTGTTTGTTTTTTATAATTCTTTATTTTGTCAATGACAGATATAATTAGGCAATGCAATTTTGTGGCTTGCGCAGAAGCCGCGATATTATTCAGGCAGCTTACATGTTATTTCTTTTACATCGTTTGTGATTTACACCTGTCTGTCATCGTTTTTCAACAATACAGTAAGAACAACACTTAGATAACTTATAACATAAGAAGTAACTCTTAACTGGGCCTTTAAGTTGCCGTCGTGGTGCAGCGGCTTTGGTGTGTTGAACTTATAAGTCGGGTTACCGGTAGGCCCGACCTTGTATTAGGGAAGGGGTAGATTAACTTAAAAAGAGGGGGGGGTGAAGAGGGAAGGGGGGGGGGGTGGTCTTGGACGTTTCTAGTGGTCTGCTAGTCATCTGTGTAGTTATCCCATGGTTCCCACACCTTCGTGAATGCTTTCATAGAGCCTCGTATTTGGGCCGTCAATTTGTCCATGAGGTGACACTCTTTGATCTTGTTGAGTACTGCGGTCATTTGGGGGGGGGTTTGGTTGCAACCATGTTTGGGCTAGGGCTTTTCTAGCTGCTAATGCTATCTTGTTAAGCAATTGTTGTTCTGGTCTGGGTAGATCGTCGAGGGGTCTGGCCAGCAGGAATGTCCATGGGTTTGGGTCTATCGGTCTATGTAGGATTTGTGCTATTAGCTTCTGGATGTTTTCCCAGAAAAGTTTAATTATGGGGCAGTACCACCACATATGTGCGTAAGTCCCTTTTTCTCCGCAGTTACGCCAACAGAGGTCCGTGGGTATTTTTTTCATGTGGTATAGTTGGACCGGCGTAACGTACCAGCGTAGCATCGTTTTATATGCCTGTTCCTGCATCGTGACACATATGGAGGTTCTGGAATTGGCTTCCCATATTTCCTGCCTGTCCACTCCCTCTAGGGTTTCCCCTAAGTCTGTTTCCCATTTGTCTGTATATTGCAGGTCTCCCCAGTCTCGTGTGGTGGAACAGAGGTGGGAGTAGAGCTGGGTGATCATGCCCTTATGGTATTGTTCCGCTAGGCAGATGCGCTCAAAGAAAGTCGGCGTGGCTTTGGCGGCGGTTTTTACCGTCGTTTGGGCCGCGTAGTGTTTTAGTTGCAAATACCGAAAAAAGTCGGCTGGTTTCAGGGTTGCTCTAGATTGTAGGTCTGAAAAGGAGACTATTGTGTCACCCATGTATAAGTGGCACGCTCTTTGGAGACCAGCGTGCTCTAGCCCTTTGAAGTCACAGGGTCGCATACCTGGTGTGAAAGCCTTGTTTCGGTATATGGGGGTGAGGGGGGAGGTCTTAGTGGTTAGGTCGTATTTAAGGGCGTAAGTGTCCCATAAGTGGATTGAGTTGGTGATGGCTGGGCACGCCGTTCTCGGTAGTGCTCTATGCTCTTTTGGTGTCCAGATGTAGAATTGTGGGAGGTCTGATCCCATTAATGCTGATTCTAGATCTACCCACCTTCTAGTTTCTGGGGGAGTATGCCATAGGGCTATTTGTGCCATCTGTGCAGCTATGTAGTAGAAGTGTAGGTGGGGTAGACCCAGGCCTCCTCTCGTTCTGGGGCGATATAGTATGTTGCGTGCTACTCTGTGCCTTTTATCCTGCCAAATAAATCTGTCTATCGCCCGCTGCAGAGGGATGAGATTGTGTTTCGTGATAGGGATTGGTATGGCCTGAAAGAGGAACAGAATTCGGGGCAGGATGTTCATCTTGATTGAGTGTATTCTCCCTATCCAGGATATGGGTTTGTCCGCCCAGGTCTCCAAGTCCGAGATGAGTTTGTCTATCATGGGTGTGTAGTTCAGCCTGTGGAGCTCATCGGTGTCTGCCGGTAATTTGATACCTAGGTATGTGAGGGATGTTGGGGTGACTCGTATGTGGTAGTCTGAGGTAATTTTGTTTGTATCCGTCTGTGTGAGGTGTATTGGGAGTGCGCTGGATTTTTCTACATTAACTTTGTATCCTGAGATCTCACCTTATTTGGTCAGGAGTGGGAGCAATGCCTGTAGCGTGGAAATGGGTTCAGTTAAAGTCAGCAGGACGTCATCTGCGTATCCTGAGACTAGGAATTCTTGGTCATCTATTTTGACCCCTTTGATTTGTGGGTGTTCCCTTATGGCTTGGAGGAGTGGTTCCAGTGTCAGCACAAAGAGTAAGGGGGATAGGGGGCATCCCTGACGGGTACCGTTGGATATATTAAATGATGGGCTATTTGTCCCGGTTATCCTTATTTGTGCCGAAACGGAAGTGTATAGTGCACGAATAGCTGTTATATATGGGGGGGGGGTGTTCTAGGAGGGTGAACATGTAGGGCCATTTCACACGGTCAAATGCTTTCTCAGCATCTAGGGAAAGTGCTAGGGATGGCGTTCTTTTGTTGGCTAGCATGTTTGTTTGTTTTTAATACTCTTTACATAAGTGAAACCGATGTTAGTTTGTGTGTAATATATCTTGTATCCAGAAGCGGACTCCCTCAACAATTCACAACACTGGAACATGAATTATTCGTGTGTGGCCGAGAAAAAGAGATAAAGTTTGTATTGTAAATCTGTAAAAAAAACTGTATGAAGCAGTATGTTTGTCTTTGCATGTGTGTGCAAATAAATGCTCACGTACTGCTCTCAAATCCATTCTTCCATAAACGTGCATGTTCTATATGTGTTTAACCATCTACAGGAACCTTTTCTATGCACTAGCTTTTCTGAGCATTTTCTGAAGGTGATTTCTGTAAGCAGGAAGTAGCATGGCCATTTGAAAATTACTTACCCCGGCCTTTTTTTTTCTTCACTTCTGTTTTTGTCGGTATTTGCGAACATTACAACTTGTAACACAAGAAACACGATCTGCTTGTTTAATTTGAAGCAGGAGAGGTATTAGTTTAGTGTTTCACTCCTAGTGTGCATACTGTAAATATTTTTGCGTGGCGAAGGTGAATGTATTTTGCGTCTGCAGCCAGGCTGTGCTGTGCCTGGCAAATATGCTTCATTTCCTATAGAATATGCTTTATGCATAAAATTTTCTCTTCTCCCTGGTTTTACTCAAACCTTGCAGACAGAACTTCACTGTTGATTAAAATGCAGATTGACAACAAAAATCATTTTTTTTTCCATTCTAGAGGGAAAACGAACATGGAAAACGTTCCAGACAACATAATTTGTCAAAGTCATATTCTGCATATAGTGCGTATATAGCAATGTACTCTGAAACGCTCATTTAACTATGATGGTGTTATACTGATGTATAACACATTGCTCTGGGGATTAAACATCAGCGAGTGCTTTTTAACTACAGCTGACCAACTGCTAAATGGACATGGACAAAGACAGGTGCACTATACTCACTGGTGGGAAATATTAGTAGGATTTTTTTTAAAGCATCATGTTTGTTATTTTTGTCAAAATATCATGTTTACTTTTTCCTTATAGTTTCATGTTTTCTTTATTTAACTTACCATAAGCATTGGTAAGGAGCTGTTTATTCTTGTTACTAATTTTCCTTCTTAGACCGCTTTTATGCTGTCCTGTTTTGTGCATATTTTTTTTTCTGTTTTTCTTGGCCCAATATACGAATTGTGCTCTTAATCTACTTATCTTATCCAGAATGAATGAAGGGCAGTTGTGTGCTACATGATATTTTGTGTAATCATGTACTTTTGTCTTTAAATGATTACTGTCCACAACAGTCCTTGGCAACAACTCCCGATAGTCAACAATATAGTTCGATAGTCAACAACAGACATTTGCCACAACTCCTGATAGTCAACAATATAGTCCCATAGTCAACTCCCAAAAGTCAACAACAGACACTTGCAACAACTCCTGATAGTATATCAAGGTTTGTACCTACAAGAGCCAGCAGCCTTGGAATGAAGATTTTAGCTCAGGATGCAGGACAACCATCCAACATGGTTAATTTATAACAAAAGAAACTCTGTCTGGAAAAGCCAGAAAGATAGGAACACATTTCTGAGCATAGAAATTGGAATTGGTGACATTGATCCTGGAACCAGAAACACCGCTAAGGTACAAAATACACACTGGGACAAGGAAACTGACTGGGAAGACATAGAGGACAAACAATGGGTGGTACCACAACAACTAAACAAGAGCACGTAGCAAGATTCTATCTCCATTTATAGTGTATATTTATATTAATCTTATTAAACTTTAATTACGCAAATCATTTTATCTATATCTTTAAATTACTAGTATGGTTAATATTTTGTTTAATCATCAAATTCTTTTTCCCTTTTTTTATTATATAATATTTTCAGTCAGTAAATATCTGACCGCCAGCCCATTTTACATACATTATCATTGTTTACCTGCATCAGAATAGGTACAGATTTTTTTCAATATAGAGCAAGCATCCAAAAATAAATTGATTTTCATTGATGTCAGCAAATAGAACTGGGCCCTGTGTTAAAAGTAATCGCCAGTAATTAGGATCTGCTCACTCTGAGATGTGAAGAGGTGAGATATGAGGAACAGTTTCAAAGTAAGAAGAAAAAAATGGAAAAGTGTGCCAGACACCATACAGTAGTCTCAGTGTTTTGGCTGGCTAAACCCTTTTTATCTCACATTCATAAACACAAGCTCTCTTTATGATATAAAACACATTTAGCTGTCACTGAAACATAGTGATTTATGGAACTGAGGGGTCCCTGAGTGGGTAACTGTTCTGAGGGTTTATTTTGGCAGGTGTACTTATTCAAGTTACTGAGAACCTCAAGAAGTCGCTAACACTAATGACAAAAGGTTAATTATTTTTTAATTGTATTTAAAATATTTATTTTGTATGCAGGTGGATTCATCTGTGACCTCCTTTTAAAGGGACACTGTAGGCACTATAACGGCTTCATCTTATTGAAGTGGCTATAGTGTCCCCTGGTGCCATCCTTCCATTCAACGTTAGTCTGATAGAAAAACATGTTTAGCTGAACCTTGTAGTTTGACTTAGTCTATGCTTCAAACGTTCAGTTATCGGAGTCAATTTAATTAAAAGTGCATTAGGAGCTGCAGAAGCCACTACCATTCTTAAGTTGCGTGTTGATACAGTTGAATCCCCAGTGATGATGCGGGAGGTTATGTAGGTCATACTGCCTAAAATAGACCTTTAGGAACACCCACATCTTTCAAGTGGCTCTGTTGCTTTGCACGTTTTGCTTTTGAATTAATGATTTTTTTTGTTTATTTCTCTTTGATTTCAGTATTTTAGAAAGGCACCTTAGTTTTTAAGTTATACATAAGAAGAAGTAGGAACTACTTTTTCTGTGTGCCAAAGCGTAAGCAAAATTCAGTTGCTAAGCTGATTTTTTTTTTTTTGTAAATTAAATTTCTTTTCATATTTTTCATTTAACTTATCGTTACGTTTTAAGTTGCCGTAAAGAGGTAGGACTCGCAAGTCCATGGCATGCAAATATACTTCAACCAGCTAGCCACACAGGGCTTCGAGAGTCAAGCAGTTCAGGGAGAACAATCTATACTGTACAACATAAATGTTGTGAAGGTTACAAACCAGTGTATATGTCGAATCAAAGCATAGCAACATATGTTTAGGTAATATGGGTAGTGTCATGGTATATCCTATAGTATCTTGTATTGGCGTACTGTTAACGGGAATCGATGTGGCTTGAGTTAGTGATGTGGCTCCTATGTCCAGCCTCCCAACCATAAGCGTGCCCCCTTGCACTGTAGTCTACCCGCCCGCCTCAGGGACTTACTGCCTGGTTGGTACTTCTGTGTGCCCACCTTCCCACCTCCCCACCCCCCCCACACCGGGTATGTGATGGTGTAGGCATGAGCGGCTGGCCAGGGTGGAGGAGCATCGGTCATCATCTTGGATAGGCCAGCGACCCAAGGTTCCCGTCTGAGTCAATGCCTGAGTGTCTTCCTCCCCACTCCCTGTGTCATCCCCCTGTCAGCTATGTGTCAGCATGCTTTGGCAATCTGGGCGGTATGGTGCTACTAGCCAATGTGCCCATATATCGAAGTGCGTTTATGAGCGGCCCTGTGCTGTGAACATCAAGTCTTCAAGTCCTCGCAGATCCTCCATTCTCTCAAACCAGCTCATTAACTGAGGGGGTGTGTCTGTCTTCCAATATAGGGGCAAGATATGTTTCGCTGTGTTCAGTATCCGTATAGTCAGGGATTTCTTATATTTGGCTGTCGTGGTGTGGTGTAGGAGGTATGCGGTAGGTTGGAAAGGGGGTGGGTTGTCAGAGAACTTTTGTAGCACTCTACTGATCATTTGCCAGTAGGGGACCACTTTTGGGCATTCCCACCATATGTGTAGGAATCTGCCCACCCCGTGTGGCATCGCCAGCACCTGTCGCTTAGGTCTGGGATCATTTTTTGCAAGGTTTGCGGCGTTCTATACCATTGGGTCAAAACTTTGTATGCTGTCTCTTGGGTTTTACTTGCCAGTGCGCAGTGGTACGTAAGGTCACATATTTTGGTCCATTGTTGTTCTTTGAAAATGTCACCCGTCATAGTTTCCCATCTTCCCATGTAAGAAGGTGGTGGCCAGTTCCTATTGTGCAGGAGTAGAGTATAGGTGTGAGATGGCGTGTATGAGTGGGTGTGGGTTAGGTCCCAGGCTCTCAAACAGGGTCAAAGTCCTGTTAAGGTCAGGGTGCTGTGGTAAAGTTATCAGGAACTGTCGGATCTGTTCGTATTTCAGTCTATATAGGAAGGTAGTGTGTGAGCCGTCAAAGTCACTAAGGGGTTTGATTTTGCTGTCTGTCATCATGTGTCTAACTTGAATGTGTGTCAGTGGTGTCAGGAAAGCGAATGCCCGCGGGTCCATACCTGGGATGAAGTCCGGGTTGTTCATGATTGGGTAGAGAGGGGACGGGAAGAATGAGAGGCCCATCCGTGGGGCCATTCTGTGCCATACTGCCAGGGTGACTTTCACCAGTGGTTGATGTTGCAAGATACGTCGTCCCGTTGTTGAGTTCATCCATGTCAATGCTTTTAGGAAGCTGCCAGTTTGAACTTGCTCGATCTCCTTCCAAGGCTTAAATAGGTGCCCCCTCCCTCGGGACCCCTTTCCTGCGGTGCTGTAGGGGCTAAAACCCCTCTAGTCACTTACCTGAATCCAGCGCCGATATCCCTCGGCGCATGGTCAGTCTCCGCCCACGCTCTTCCTCCGCCGACGTCAGCCGGCGGAGGAGACCTAATGCGCTAGCACAGCAACGGCCACGCGTGCATTAGACCTCCCCATAGGAAAGCATTATTCAATGCTTTCCTTTTGGGAAATTCTGATGCTGGAGGTCTGTGATGTATAGCGTCAGATAATGGACCAAAAGTCAGTTTGAATTCCGGAAGCCCTCTAGTGGCTGTCTGGTAAACATGTAAACATTGCAGCACTAAGTGCAAAAGGGTCACAGCACCCAGACCACTTCAATTAGCTGAAGTGGTCTGGGTGCGTACAGTGTCCCTTTTAATTGTATGATACTGGCATCCTCCTCTTCTGGAAATGTCCCTGTAGTAAGATGACTGTTTTGATAGGAGCTAGCGGCAAAGCCAAAAATCTGCAAGGAAATAACTATACTCTCATGAATAGTTTACTCCTCACAGTATGTAAACATTGATTGCACAGAATTCCTATAATACACGGTTTCAGCAAAAGTGCTATATATTGCAAGATGACTGTGACAATATTGTGCATTTTTGGGAGGATTATTCTTATATTTCTTAATGATATTGTTCATATTCCCTCTTTTATAATTGCAGCACAATTTAATATTTTTATACCGCTTGCTCATTTCTCGTTATGACTTGATCTGACCTCATTATCAGAAGAATGTTTGTTTTTATTTTGCTAATTATTTCAGTGTAATTTGGGAAATCATAACCGCTATGCTGATCGCTTGAATTTTCTGCCATATAGTTAAAATCAGCAACATGTAACAATAGAAATTTAAAGGATAGCTATCCAGCACAATTATAGACACAACTGCCTGCAATAAGCACATCTTCTTCCATTCATATGGGAGCTATTTTATGATCTTCAGCGAAGACATATTAATGCATATTTGTGATGCCAAACACAAAGTTTGTATAGTATCTGAAAAAAACAGAATAATGATTAGTTAATGGAAGTTCTCTGCTTGACATGTGTTGGATAGGTTTCGTGGAATCCTGGCTAAAAGTCAGATTGCTAGAATTATTAGGATACACGTTTAAAACATAACAGTTCTGTTCCTGTCTTTTTCACTTGCCTAATCTGTTTGACATGGGAAGTAACCAAATCTGAATTCTAATTATCTTTTGGATGCTCCATTTTCTGTGAGGTCAACTTAAAGCAATACACAAGTGCGATTCTTTAGTCTGACAGAAGACAGAAAAACACAAGAAAAAAAAAAAGTAAAGATAAATACAGTGTCACATCAAGTGGTATGGAGACCCGATTCCTCCCACGTTATCCTCCATTTCATGCTAGATTATTTCTTTCCAAATAGCAATTTTGCAAGAAGAGCAGAATGCGCAAATCATCAGGTTTCACAGCAACAAGTAAAAGTGTGTGAGTTCCTGGAGGATGTTTCAAAGTTCTGGGCAGAGACTCAGTACAAACACCAAGAGAAAAGGCCATTGTTCTCAACGTTCAATAGTAACATTGACCGCTACTTACCAGGATAGCTTCTAATACATCGCTAACAGCTATAACATCTATACTGACCCCAAATCCCATAACACTTCATGTACACATATGCCTCACACTTAATTGTGACGTGTTCCAGCAATCTGTACGAGGGAGTTCACAGCCATGAATACACTGTGAATGTGTGTTTGTGTATGCATGCTCCATGATTCATAAGGTTGCACCAAACCCTTCAAAGGATGCTCCAGGATAGGCTTCGCCAGCAGCTTCTTAATAATCCACCACAAATGAAACTCCATGACAATGTGCTCTCCTCGTCAAGTAAAAACTATAAGGTTTATTCGTACAGCTGAATGGAAGCCAAATGCCGTTTGGTTGTGAAAATAAAGCAGTTTCCTCTCGTATAAACCAGTTATGCCAACTAAATTTACACTTCCTTATGGCTGCCATACTGTTACTTGGTAAAGTCCGCAGAATCCAAAATAATTCATTATTTAAAAACAGGCAAATTGCAACCAAATTTCCACAATTTGTTTGATCCACTTAAACTGGGCAAATCCTGTGAAAAAAAATGAAGTTCCTTTCAGATTTGTAACGTTTTTATAATGCTTACCCATACTAGAGGAATTCAACCATTTCAATTAAAATAATTAATTTATTAATTTTATTTTGGGCATTTAAGGGGACACCCAGACCCCTAAGGTACTTTAGCTTTATATGTGAAGAGTGTGTCCAATTATTTCATTTTGCAAAAAATGCAGATTTCAATATAAATTGACACTTTTCTAAATTAACCTGGTAACACACCCTTGGCTTTCAAGCAGACAGACAATTCTGTTGGTTCCTGGTTTGGTTAGCTTAGTGGAAACAGAGGCAGCAATTGCCCAGAGTACCTGCCTTGCAAAGACTTCCCACTGAGCTGCATTAGGAAGTCTGTGATTGGACAGCACCAGAAAGTCTGGGTGGAGTTAAAAGAGGAGGGCTTGCAAAGGCAGCAGACGAGATCTGTAGGTTTTGCAAGCTGTTTGTAGATATGCCACCAATAAAAAAAAAAAGGCATCATTAAATGCATGTATTTTCTTGTAGGGTATGTCTACTAAACAGTGATTTAAAAAAAATGTATTTGGTCAGTGGAGTGTCCCTTTAAACCCAAAGGTTTTAGCAAGGTCTGGATATTTGTATGTATAATTACTATTTAAAGTTAGACTTTTTATCTATAAGTTTTTGTGTTTATTTTCTGGGTATAGTCTTGGTGATTGTTAATATATTGCCAGAAATACTGAGTTTTGAAATGACCCAGTCCCTAAGGATTTCATGACCCCATTTTCACACTATTTTAACACTTCCAGTGCCTTGTTGGTGGATGTAATCTGAACATGGTGGGGAAACTAACAGAATACATGTTAGAGCAGGAAAGCATGTTGTGTTTTATATACTGCTGGCAATGTATCGAGCCTTATTTCTTCTGTTTTAGTACAAACATTTTAAGCATCCATTTGCTAATTCTCCATTTTAATCCCTTCACAACCAAAACCTTTTTCTAACTAAAATGAATAGCTAGCATCTAAATGAAAGATAAAACTTTAAATTTGGATGTAGATATCTTGACATTTTTCATTTATTTATAATCTCCTTTTTACAGAAATACAGTGCTAACATTTTTAGAGTCTTAGAGTTATTTAATAAAGTGAGCATTTAAAATTAATTTTCAATTTAAGACCAGAATAACTGATTTAATAGAATAACTGCTTTTGAGAACTTTTCCAGTGCTGCTATTTTGACATTAAATTTGAAATGGATGTATTTATTTAAATGTAATTTCTTGCAGTATTTCAAACAGTGACTGGAATATTTTTGTAGAAGTAGATATATCACGTTTGTTGGGGGCGGGAGAATAATTTTAAATAATTGTCAGATGTCCTCTTTATGGGTGGAACCTGATGCAGCTTGGGAATGAAGCTTTGTAAAAATAACCAGAATATGACATTTTTTTTTTTATATAGTACATTTACACATAGACAAAGCATCCATTAAAGATATTGCTGGCTGTGGCTGCTATTTTAACCTACAAAATACCCCAGTGTGCACTCGCAGCCCTCACTTCCTCCCCCACCTTCCTGCCTGCTAGAATACAGCCGTGAATTCTCACCTACATACGTTTGTGGAGGGAGTGGTGGTTGCCATTTCAAGTCTCTCCGCAGAGGGACAGAATGACGCTCTGGCAGTGTGAAAAAAAACCAGCCCTGGAGAAAAGAAGAAAGGAAACTGGGCTTTATGGGTTAACATTTATAGTATTCTAAAAAATGTGTAATGATAACGGTTTGATTTAACTGCAACACTCTGAAAGATGAACATTTGTTCTCCCATAAGGTTGAAGAGGGGTCCTCTATGTTAATTCACACATAGACCGAAGGGTTAAACTGAAGCCATGGCTCATGTGGTGACCTTTCAGGAGGCAGAAATTTGATTAATCCGTTCCAACCCATGAAATATTAATATAGTGCTAAAACGAATCATTCTAAATATTACTAGTACTCTTATTCGGGTAACTCTGTATTCTTCGATCACGATTCATTCTGAAATGCAGCATCAGATGTTATTTGTAGAGGGTGCGATGGTTGTGCCATGTTTGGCTGGAAGAAATGGAAGTTGTTGTAGGGATACAGCTTTCCAGCCCTGTGACTTGGTAAACAATATATTTCATACTTTCTTTCTTTTTATTTCAGCAAGCTGAGTTAGAAAAGTGTCTGATTTGTTCCTTGATTCCACGTAGCCCCGGCCTCACCTCTATTCTCCAGGTCTTTACATAACCTGACCTCACAAGTCAATTACATCTGTTTTCTTTGTGCTCATGTGTTTTCACTATTGACACCAACTTTAAGCTTTCAACGTAGGGTGGGTTCCCATGAACTGCTCCCTTCAGTACCAGCTGGTTCTTATTATGGATTGGCCAATGAAAACTCCGACTTGCACAGGCGGCCATGTGTTCCACTGTGGAGGGTTCTTCACTCAACCACCCATGTGTTTTAATTTACTTATCAACCAATTATATGCCTGCCATTTCATAAACTGCATTCCATTCTGTACCTCTCAAGCTTATTTTCATAGACACGTTTGGGCTCATGCACTAACAAACTTGTTTATGAATCCTGCCCATTTATTTTAAGTTTACCTTTGCTCTGCAGAAAACAAACAACTTTGCGGTAAAAGTCCTGTTACTAATCATGACCTTTAATCAGTATCTTGTGAGTCAGCTTGGCCCCTTAGAGGTGAACTTTAAATACTAAAAAGTAACGTAAAGGACAGCAATATGGACATTCAGCAATTTGGCATTTACAAACATTGAGTCGCTTTGAAAATGTTCATATGGCAATTTATTACACACTTTCACATAAGTTATTTTTACAAATGCTCACAGGTATTTTTGTTCAGTATGTAGGTGATATTATATTGTCAGATATTGGTCCTGATCATATACTTTAAATACTCTCATTGTTTTACCTGTTTAGTTCTTTAAATTAAAAACAAGTTTAGATTAATGAAATAAAATTCCTTATTTGATTTCTATTTGTTGAGGAATATAAGTCTGTGATCTGCATCCATCCATAGTCACCCAGTTCCTTATAGAATGATTGCTCAGCAATGCATTTCCATTTCAACAAGGGGGTGCTCGCTGATTTTTCCAGATCTATAGATTATTTTTTATTAAACCCGTGGTCCTATTTAGAAGAGGATATTGTTTTACGTAGTTTAGTGTAACACCGGTAAAAGTGACGAGTTAGCATTTTAAGTTGGGTAACAAGTAAAAGTACTTTTTTATGTTTGAGCTAAAAAGACACCAAGGATATTTTTACAGCAGAACTGTGAGCTTCATTAAAGAATTTAGAAACTGTATTTATGATATTTGAGCGTGCCAATTAGCGTGTGTTTGTTTATTTATTTATTTTTTAATTTAATGTCAGAATTTATTTCATGCCATATTTACTGGCATTATCTTCCTATTGAATAATAATATCTCAACTTCCTTTTCTGAAACCGAAAACTGATGACAAATCATCAGGACACAATCCTTTATCCATTACTATTATTAAATGACGATCAGAATTGTCAGTACTACTTTTACCTACATTTCTTTGTGATAAACAAACAAAGCATCATAGATTGTTTACAGTTTTTGCAATTGTTGAATCTGTGCCAATTTCATAAATAAAATACACGAAATTGCCAAATCATTCTCATGGGGATTTAAATCTTGTAAAGTATAAACCTTCCTTAACACGCACATGAACTGTACACATTACAAATGACAAATGCATTAATATAAGCTTGGCTGTCGTTCTTTGCCGTTAGACTAATGATTTGAATCAATGCTGTGCAGACGAGAAGTAGTCTCTCCTTGTTTGAAACACCTCATCATTTTGAAAAATTGGCTATAGTTCAAGAGATGTTGAAGGAGAACATCAGCGTGAAATATACAGGCAAAGCTTTTAATGTAATGTTTGACAATCATTTACATGCCATTTGTCTCGCTGTGTAAATTTTTTTATTTTTTTTTAAATGAAATGATTTCAACTGGGGTAGGAGAGAGAACAAATCATTTTGTAAACTGAGAGAGATATCTTTGGACAGCAAGTACCGTAGTTATTGTAATGCTCTCTAAATCCAAAGACACTTTCCTTTCTGTCGGTGTCTGTGTCATTATTTGATAGTGATATAAGGGTTTGTAGTTTGTTTTCTTTAATCTGTGAGTGACCCCCTCTTGTCAGCTGTTTCTTCCCACACTGCTAATAGTCCTGTACAGGATTTCACAAATGCCCCATTAGGCCTATGGAATAACTTGCACTAATGGAATATCATCTAGTCCCCTTTATAAAAATGAAATATATAGAAAATCCCCAAATATTGCCCATCACTGCTCTACAACATAGGAATTCAAACCATACCACAATCTGAGCTGTGTGTAAGATTTCTGGCCTTTGTATTTAATCACTATTTTCTAATATTTGATCTTATTTACCTGACACAGGACTCCCTACTTGATTTCATACCTTAGTTAATGAAATGCTGTTATTTTGCTCGGTTTCGATGCCATATGTTTAATGCAGCTTTTACACTTGAAGATTAGATGTTTACCTTTATCAAACAAGGAATTATAGGTCAACCAGTGATTAGCATGTATTTAATATTCATGGAAACACATATTGCTTGACGATATAAGTATATAAAGTGCTACTTAATATAGGAACGTCTGTGTATTCGTATTCATATCATTCAAGAGCTTAGTTTGCAGTCTCTTTGTGTCTGTATGTTCTATGGATAGCTATAATATATATTACATATGTTTTAATGTATTTCACAGACTATTCCCTACATGTTTTGTAGTGCAGTGCTATATAAAAATAATATAAAATAATAATGGTGATGTAGGTGATATTAATTCATTAATGTAGTAGCTCATTAGTACTTTTGTGATTGCTTTAAACAAAAATAAATTGACCACAATTTATTTCACAATAAAGTAGTGATTAGCAATAGCTTAATAAAAGACTGAATATTTGTAGTTTCTGCAAAGATCATTCGTTCTCTTGAAGGAAACAAGGCTGTATCATTTATAAATGTGAGGCTTCTAATTGGAACATTTACAAACAATAGAAAACTATGAAATTATAAGACAACACATGGCATTTCAAATATTAGTGTGTATCGAAGATATCGAGAACAATGGCAGCTCTTACTGACACTGTCCAAGACTCACATTAAATGTCAGCATGTGTGCACTAGTGTACTAAGAGAGATCAGTCCACACTGGTGACAGCTGCAAGTGGGGTACACATCACATCCCCGACACAACATTACTCACTGTAGCATGGCAGACTGAGACAGTAGCAGAGGATCTGCTTACTTTGCCTGGTCTGTCATTGGATATGTCTCTGTGTGTGTGAATATCTGTTTTATTGTTCTTCAGATTGAAGTGAATCATACTTTAATCATTTATTAAGTATTGTTTTTCAAATGCACTTTGAACATATTGTGTTCAGCACAGCAACAGTGTTCGTGTCAAAGCACAGCGCACAGACATTTTATATTCCTTGCAGAATAATTCCAGTAAGAGAACCATTGTGAGTTGTAAGAATGGTGTTTTTTTTAGTAGACTAGATCCTCTACACATTGTCTTCATTCCAAAATGCCGAGATGCCCTATGAATTCCAAAATGCCCTATGAATTCCAATTTGTTTTAGTGAACTCTTCCACATATCTTTGACTTGTATATATTTTTTACTGGCCCCATAGGTGGCAACATCTGTATGCATTTCACTAATCTTCCTTCTTACATTTCGATCCTGATACCAAAGGTTAATCCATGATCCCAGAGGTCAACTAAATCTGTCATGCTTTGTAATGCAGAGACATTTTCCAGGTGCAATGTTGATAGATGTAATTATAATAATGTGCAGGTACAGCCCCCACCCTGTGTGATCGGTGCGTATAAATACTTAGTGATCTGACAAAGAGGGGAAAAAATGTATTGGTTTGTTTACCTACTGCATTTCATACATAGGTAGACCAGCATTATTTCAGGCTGCGTTACCTGTCCCCTGGAATGCACAATTCCGATCTTTTGTTGGTACTGATATTAATCGTATTTAAGAATTCCCAAAACAGTGGATTATTTTGGATCCCCCTTACACACAGAGATCCAGATTTCTACTGCACAAGACACTTTTTCATAAATCAAGACTATTATGCATAACTATCCCTCCAGCACTATGTCAAGGATTGCATGAAATACATAAAGCTTTTTGCTGCTGTCCCGTTGATGTCTTTATGCACTCTGCACATTTTGAATAATCTTTGAGGGTTACTTTATTGGATACATTGCTTTCTGCGTGTCTCTGCCATTTATTTTTGTATACTTGTTTGGGTCGGAGAGGAGTGGACTCTTGGGTAAGGGAGCACTGTGACAGACCTGAGACCTGAATGGGTTCACAACTAGGAGGTTCTATGGAATCCTTGATACCCCTGATTTATTTTGATTGATTGTCCTACATCTCACATACCGTGTGCCAATACCAGTTGTTCAAGGTTACATATGAAAAACTGCATCTAGTTTCTAAGGTACTGTCATATACTAACCTCTAGACTGTAAGCTCGTTTGAGCAGGGTTCTCTTCATCATATTGTTCCTGTAAGTTTTTGTAATTGTCTCATTTATTGTTACATCTCCCCTTCCAATAATATTGTAAAGCGCTACGGAATTTGTTGGCGCTATATAAATGCCAATATTCATAATACTATTCTATACGCAAAGAGCACCGGGATTTGATAAATTTAGCTGTAATCAGAAGCCTAGTAGATTTTAAATGATGAAAGTTCTTTAATATTTTGCACTCACAAACACTTTAAATAAAAAAATTAAATCTACAATTCACAGAACAGTCAAAACAAGAAGGTCTAGAAACAGCATTTCCATTTACCCATATTGTACTGCTTGTATGAGAAGTACTGGAACCGTACAATTTTAGTTACCATTTTGACCTGGAGTCCAGTATTTGTTCCTGGTTAATCAAATTCCTGTAGACATGCATAGGAAGTGGTAAAAAGACAGGGAAATATGTAATACATTCTGGTCCAGCTAGTTTTGGTTTTTTTTTCTTCAATTTGTATGCGAAACTTTTATGGAGAGAAATTAGTTGGATTTTCGAGACAGAAATCTCGTAGCGTTTAACAGAGTTTCATGATGTAATTTGTTTTTGGTCCAAAAAACACAAATCTCACAGATTTGTGTCCCTCCAAGTTGACATTTTGTTGCCCTTGCAGTCTGTCCTCGTTTTCTCACAGCTATGAGTGTCACCTCTCCCATTCCCGTGCATGTCTAACATTCTGGACTTCATTGTTGGCCTGACTGTTGTCAGCCATATATTTCTGGGCAACATGCCTCTATTAGCCCGAGTAAGGTGAAACGTATCAGCGTTTCTTCTTATGTGAATGTTAATATTTAAGTGATCATGTGATATTTACAAATCACATGATGGGATAATTACCAGTTCCCTAATCTGGATAGAATGTAATTAATATATATACTTATCCCCCTCCCCTTTTCTCCCCCAAAAAATCATGCAGCAGTGTTAAATTAGTTCATGTTTTGATGAAAGTTATTATGTTGTTAAAATGCAGCAAGGGCTGTTTTGTGGGGCGATCTTTCTATAAATTTGACGTGGATTTGGCAATATCCATAACTTTCAGCAGTACGAAGCGTCAAAACATAAAAATAGAATGGAAGCATCTATCCTGACCAACAGGAAGGACCAGACACATGTGTGGAGGGAAGAGAAATCCCTGGCGCCATCTGAATGTGTTTAAGGTCGTCCCCACAGCTTAGCGTATGAAATGTTATGCCGTGTCACAGTCACTGGAACATTCTGGGATATTCAATGGAGAAGACACAGTATAAATCATTGCAATGCCGTCACTCTCTACACCAGACCCTTCTGCAAACAAAACTACCCTGTCTGCTGCCCAGGGATAAATAAACCAGCTTAAAGGGACCAAAATTCACAGGAGAACTCTGATATTTAGCATCATGCTCTAGATGGTGAATTGCAATCATTTAGCTGCCATAGATAAAAGCATGTAGCTTTCTAATGGCCTGGATTTGAACAAACACACGACATCAAAACTACTGTGCGTATAAATTATATTCCAGCATATTTATAATTCCATAATCTCACATACCAGAGACAGGACAGCTTTTATAACTTAATTTTGTATCTTAAAATCTTGGAGAGCAAGGGTTAATTTTTTAAACAAAGGTATTAGCTATTTTACAAAATATTGCTGTACACAACCAGAACTATATTCAGATACGTTCCTTTGAAGTTGGTAAAAGTGTTCCTTCCAAAACTCTGTATGAATGTATGCTATGAGCTATTATGGGATTATACTCTCCCATAGCTGGACTGCATTATGATTACACAACTACTGCAACCACCATATTCTAGTATCTGGGCTAGCAATGTGTGTTAATATTTCTTCAGTAGTTGTTTCTTCACATTCTTTAGGTTGACAATTCTGCTGGACAACCAATTGTCTTTTTTTCCATTTTATTACTTTTTTTTCACTTTGATGCCACTTTTTAAAATTACCATAAATAGGAAATCGCTAGTCAAAATTCCGCACTATACCTCCTTGTACAAAATAAATATTATAGGTTGTTTGGTGGCAATTTGGAGTTTGGCCTGTATTGCATTATTTTATGTTAGATGTCAGTGCATTCTGTAGTTTTGAAATTATCAAAATATACAAATAACCATAAATTCCAAAGTGGTATGGTGTTCAATATCGATGGTGTGCTCTGCAACACGAATTCCATATGGTCTGTCGGTCATAATGGATTACATGACAGATTTAACAATATTTTCACAAAATGCATATCTTTGTGATGTACGTCCCTGTCTGCAGGATACGTCCATGTTTTGTATCAATGTTCTTATGCTTAGACCCCTCAATTGTTGCTTGTAGCTAAATATAATTTTTTTTTTAAAATTTTACAGATTTCTGGAGGTTTAAAGAAATAAACTACTCAGCCCACCATTACATGCTACAAAACAAAGACAGTGCTACCATGCAGAATATTGGTTTTTATTCGTGAACTATGTAAGGCAATACTTAAGCTACTCATTATTGTTGTGATACTGTACTGTATAAGACAAGACCAGTGCTAAATATTGTCACAGAAACCCATTCCAACATGGATAAAAAAGGGCTATTGTTGTCACTATGGGAAGGGGTTATCGAGACCGCCTGGATGCTTATTCTGCCTCCCAGATGGAATTGGGGGACTCTAGGGATTGCCTGGACCCATTTTGCACATCTCACTCCTGATTGGGAGATGCTCTGGAACTGTTCATCGCATTGGAATGTGCCAGAATCCGGTGAATCTTTGATCAGGTATCGCTCGGTACCCCGACCACCATACAGGGTGCTATTTGCAGGGGATTTCAGAGAGGCAACGTGGCATCAAAGAATACCCAGGACTTGAGAATGTTCCCTTCCCCAGAGCCCCATGAACCATTTTTATAAGACTAGGACTAACATGCTGTCCTCCTGGAACTCCTTGCTGGATCAGCGGTGACCTGATAAAACCTTAACAAGTTGCTGCTCAGGTGCGGATTCTCCAATAAGTGCACTATTTGAATAATGAGGGCGCTTGGTCACAAGCTATTGTCATCATTTTTAACTCTAGGTCAGTGAGTGCACAGCAGGGAGTCTACCATGTCAACTTGCGATAAAACCACAGACACAGTGGTGCCAGGGAGGGACTATTGTAAGTGCCATTGCATTGCATGGAGGACCCCCTGGTGTGGGAATACACATTTCTGTGTATAAATAGTTGTGTGTAAAAGATTTATTCTACCTCATACATTCAGTCTCGACTAATGTGTGGGGGAAGGTCTCCAGAGCTATAATCACTGCAGAGAGCTGTAACCACTGCAGCCCTATCCAGAACAGAGTTATCCAGGGCACTCCCAGTCCAGCTTCAGCAACTGGGTCTGAAGCCCTCCAAAGTCCACTGGTAAGAGCGAAGAGACCCCAAACAGAGGTACTCAGCCGGGGTACAGGAGCTCTGTTACGAAGATGAAATATTGACATTTAAGAGTTATACCAACCTCACAGACTTTGACCATTAGTAATGGCGATTCATGTGTTTGGTGTGACGAATCATTTCAGAGTCTAAGAAATGCCATTCATCGTAAAACCCTTTTACAGTGCCTTTAACCAGATTAGGTCATTCCATTTGGTTTTCCAAAAGGTTAACACGTTCTGCCTTCACCTGGTTGAATTGTTTAAAGGTCCTTCAATCACCTATTTTGGATGTTGGGCTTGTAGATGTGGATCATTTTTTTAAATAAAATAGACATGCCGCATCTCTGTGTGTATATTCTGTATTTTGGTGCTTTAATACACAGAAGGTATGTGATTTTAGCTGTCTCTGGCAGTGAAAAGGTTACAAGCGATCGGTGCGCATTTTCTTTCTTTCTTCATCTGCGGTTGTCTGGAAAAAATATCATGGTGAAAGGCAGTTTGTGTGCCAGCTTCTTTCTACCCACAAATTCATTTCTCAGGCCAAACTTTCCCCAGCTCAGCATGTTCTCTGACATGGAGCTCTGAATGTATAGCGCTTGTGTTTCATGTAGTGAATGCAGCCTGGGCACAAACACACACTGGGCGTAATTAACCAAGCCTTATCTACGCAGCGCTTCGTCAGTGGGATGTAAAGTAAAACGAAGGGAGAAATCTCATCCAGGCGTGTCATCCACCCTACACAGTGTTTCAATTAACCCTTTCAGTGCCTGCCTGGGGTAGAACACGTTATCCCTTCTGGATTTATTCCTTATAAAAGTGCCCTCCTTTTTATTTTTATTTATTTAAACCAATACGGTTAAATTAATGTAACTGGACCCTAGTATTGTTCATTTTTTACTTTGTTTAAAGATAAGTTGAAATATGTGAATTTTAAAAAAGAAAACTGGTATGAATTCTGTTGTACAGTGAAATTCACGAATATGTAATAATATTGTCGACTGATGAAAGTAGGTGCCAGACAAAGTAATTTAGGAGTCAGCCTGCTATTTCCAGAGACAAAGAACATAGATCCATTGAATGCGTTATAGGACAAGCAGAAAAGGTGGATTCCAGCAGTAATGTATTGAGGAAATCTGCTAGCTGGGTTAATAGTATGTATCCATTGTACTCCAAAACACCTATAACTCTATTGATAGAAATTGGGGAAAAAATTAAAAAAAACGAATTACTTTGCCCATTGAGTACGAACCCTTGTAATATTTGTATGTGTGATGACCCGACTGGCTTATTCCAAAGAATTTAAATAATCTGTAGCATGAACAGTCAGCTGTTAATGAGACTAAATGTAGGCTCTGAAAATAATCTAATCTCCCAGAATGGCCAATGTCGTTAGAAATGCGTGACTAATCAAGTGAGATCTTTTTACAGTCAAGGTTGGAAGGTAATGCATTGGGAACATTATATCTCTGGTAGCTTTGAGACGTAAAATTCAATGGCGTCTATTGAATGTCTTCTTATATTGACACATGTTAGACCAGACATGTGTCCCCAGCTGGGATCCCTGCAGCTTTGCATATGGTGGACATTAATCAATTCAATCCCACTCCCACCTCCACTCTTACACCAAAACACTATATCTATATATATATTTATAAATAGTATTTGTCATCCTCAGAGTGTAGCTGAGATAGTGGATTTAGTTATTTTATTTTTCTTTGTCTCCACTTTAAAGTGAATGATATTTAAATTATTTTGCCTGTTTTGTAAAATTGTGAGTGACTAGTGCACTTGTTTTATGACACATTGTGATACCACATGTCGGAATTTATTAATATTATTATATGCTTAGAAAGTGCCACAGCTCTGTACTATAGGTACACTAACAAACAAGTAGTTGCAACCAGACAAACTGCCTGAACGGAAATAGAAGCTATATAAATGTTTGTTTGTTTTTTTGGAGGGAGGGCGGTTGTGATTCAGGCATTGTTTGCAAACTTCAAATTGCTGAAGTGATCATGGTGCAACCCTTTAACATTGCCTCTATATTTTTTTTTTGAATTGACCAGGTTAAAGGTATTAACAAAATAACACAAAACAGAAAAAAGTGTGTGCCTCAAAACAAATGGTAAAAGTATTACTAATAGTCCAGATAACTTATCATAAATCCAGAGTGATATAATCCACGCTTATAGGGAGGACTCTTGAAATATAAAATGGAGCAAGTCTTCACGGATATATACGGTACTTGAGATTCGGTGAAGCATATGCGGAAAGAAAACAAGAACAGGACTCCAATGGTACAGTATGTAGACAAATTAAAATTATAAAATAGTGGTAATCAGTATTACTCACACTTTGCAGAGCTAAAGTCCAGCTCTGGTATTGGATACGTGAAGTGGAATAATCCCCACTCAAGGATATGTGAAGTGGCGCTGGTTGGCAGATATATGAGACGAATCCGAAGTCCAGTGTTAATATGGTCAAGCCCAAAAGTAAAAAGAGTAAAATATAGTGCTCTCTATTTTATGAATATAAAAATATTTTAAGAAATATAAAATTTACTCACAATATTTAGAGCAGGCTTATACTGCTCGATGTAAGTGTATGGGTGGTATAATCCCCACCTACGGATTCTTTGTGCTTCTTTATTGAGTGCTGAATATCAATGTAAAGGTATTAACAGATTGATTTATTTATTTTAGCACTAAGATAAACTACATTACTAGTTTATAATTTAGAAAACAACTAGGATGTATCATTTGTCTGATTACACTTAAGGCTCCAGGCCACTATCTGAAGCAGATATAAATGTGTTTAATGTTTCATGCTATTGAAATACATTGTTGTGTACTCAAAAATTATCATGAGATTTCGGTATTTCTGGGAATTCTTAAAGAAAAATACTTTTCAAAACCAGCTTGCTTTTAAATCCCCAGAACACTTTTTTTATTTCCAGTAATTGTAGCTAATGTCCACTGTGAACATACCATTTGTTCTGCCTTTTAGTATGTCTGTCATGTTCTTGGTTCTTTTTTAACTTTATATTGTATTATTGGACTGAGGTTCTGGGTTGGTGGTCTGACAATCCCAAGAGGTAGAGGGGGTCAAGGGCCATACAGATATGTGTCGGATGTTTAAGCTGTAAATGGCTAAGATGTAAAAAAACAAACAAAAAAAACTCCCCTGTATGTATTTTGCTTTGTGACCCTTCCTTCTTTTTTAACACCTCTAACTGTGATTGACAAGTCCCAGGAGAAAATTTGTGTCTATCTTCCAGCTATCACATGATTCAGTTTAAACTACGTCTTGGAAAGTCAAAGAACATATTCTCTTGGACTTGTGGTTGCTTGCAATGTGCAAACTTGTAATGAGAATGCGGTGTAAACTAGTGCTTAATGGTGAAGAACTTTGCCAAATCACAGCCCCAAAAAAACCAACAGTACTAAATTAATAAGGACACTGGTAGCTGAACTATAGACTATGTGAACAATCACGAATATGTACACCATGAATTTGCTGATCTCCACTATTGGAGAACAATAGTGCCACTGAGAGCAGTTTTACCAGAGGACTTCTAGAAAGACTTGTCTTTACCCGTATGTCTCACTTTCTCAATTCCAACTCTCTCCTTGACCCTCTTCAATCTGGCTTCCGCCCTCTCTACTCTACTGAGACTGCTCTTATCAAAGTTGCTAACGACCTAATCGCAGCTAAATCCAAAGGCCACTACTCCATACTAATTCTTCTTGACCTCTCTATTGCCTTTGACACAGTTGATCATGCTCTCCTTCTTCAAACTCTTCAATTACTCGGTCTCTGTGACTTTGTCCTCTTGTGGTTTTCCTCTTATCTCTCCCAATGCTCGTTCAATATCTCCTTTTCTAATGATACCTCCTCCCCTCGTCCTGTCTCGGTTGGAGTCCCCCAAGGCTCTGTCCTTGGCCCCCTTCTATTTTCTCTATATACTGCCTCTCTTGGCAAGCTTATTGCCTCATTTGGATTCCACTACCACCTGTACACTGATGACATCCAGATCTCTCCTCCCCGGTCCTCTCCCCTGCTGTCCTGCAACGTGTCACTGCTTGCCTTTCTTCCATCTCTAACTGGATGTCCTCCCGTTTTCTGAAACTCAATCTCTCTAAAACTGAGCTCCTTGTCTTTGCTTCTCCTTATACTGATCTTCCTCTTTTGCTCTGCCTTCAAGTTAGTGGTATCCACATCAGTCCATCCTTCCAAACGCGCTGTTTTGGCGTCATACTTAATTCTGGCCTCACCTTTGAGCCTCGCATCCAGTATGTTGCCAAATCCTGCAGATTCCATCTTAAAAACATAGCCCGCATCTGCCACTTTCTTACACAAGATGCTCTAGTAATTTCCTGCATGGATTATTGTAACCCTCTCCTAATTGGTCTTCCCAAAAGCCGTATTGCCCCACTACAGTCTGTAATGAATGCTGCCGCCAGACTGATTTTCCTCTCTAGTCGGTCCTCTTACACCTCACCCCTCTGTCAGTCCTTACAATGGCTTCCTGTATCCTATAGGAGTCAATTCGAAGTACTAACCCATACATATAAAGCATTGAACAATTCGAGCCCCTCTTATATCAATTCACAGATCCATAGGTATGCCCCTTCTCGGTCTCTCACCTGTACGGCTCGCACGGCTGCTCGCACCCGTACGGCCAACTCACGCTTGCAGGACTTCTCACGGGCGTCTCCCTTCCTATGGAATAGCCTGCCTACCGCCATCAGGCTCTCCCCTAATCTATAATCATTTAAGAAGTGCCTTAAAACCCATCTCTTTAGGAAAGCTTATGGCATCCCAGTGTAACCTCTACCTCACATACCGGTCTCTTGCGCTCTCCTAAAGGGCAGCACTCTACTCTTTCCTCCAGCTCTGCTTCACTCCCACCCTATTTGATCACTATTTCTGTCCTATTGTGTTTTATACCCCACCTCCTATAGACTGTAAGCTTGTTTGAGCAGGGCCCTCTTTAACCTATCGTTCCTGTAAGTTTTCTTGTAATTGTCCTATTTATAGTTAAATCCCCCCTCTCATAATATTGTAAAGCGCTACAGAATCTGTTGGCGCTATATAAATGGCAATAATAATAATACTAGAACAGTCTACCCGAAGGACTGATGGGGTACTGCAGAGAAAACCAGACTGGCAACTGAGAACTGAGCCCCCACGACGCTGTGTTGCTGGCAACATCATTGTTTATGCTGAAGAGCCAGATTCCGTGTCTTACTAAAACACGTTCACGGGTATTTCTAATCACTTTCAGAGTAATTGAAAAATCTGTATTTAGATTTGCACTCGTGGAAAATGCAAAGGATATTTAAGTTAAAAAGAGAGCAGTCTCCGATCAGTTTTTTACATATTGGGAGAACTTAATAAAAGTGCCATGTATTGAAAAGTGGTGCAAAGTTCTAGGATTTAGGAAATCCCCTAAGTAACCAACAGAATAAGCAAGAACATACCATTGGCAATTATGCCATCTTTACAACTTTGTACCATTATGGTAATTCTAGCTCAGGTGTGCCATACGCCCAATACAGAATATTTTTTATTTGATTTTTTGTATTTATTTTTTTAGCTAACATTTGCAGTTATTCACTAAATTGATAAAAAAAAAATGTAGATTTTAGGCCACAATGCTATGATTGAAATACAGATACGATTCATGTTTCCCATTCATGAGACTCATTCTCTTGCACTTTGTTTTGGTCCCTTTACATAAAATATCTTCCTGATTGCAAAGTGCGCAGTATAGCTCAGTCAAACAGAGATCACTGTCCTTTTATTATCTATACAGAATTTGTAAGCCTTACTAAGGGGAAAGACCCTCCCTGGACTGATGAGGAAGGGGAGGACATGACGGATGCATAGACAAGGGGATGGGACAACATGGATACAATATGACAATATGAGGACTGGATATATATATAGGGGACAGCTGGGTGGGGACTTACCAGTCAGCTTGGAAAAGTACAGGGATCCTGACTTTCCCTCCCTCGCTCCCTACAGGTTAGTAAAAATTGTTGGTCAGTGTTTGTGTGTGCTTTGGTTTTTCTGTCTCTTCTTGTTTTGTCACAGCGTGCGGGAGTCCTGGCCAGTGCAGTCATAAGCTGAAGAAGGTACCGAGGAGGTTTGGGGAGTCGCAGCCAGCCGGGAGCTGATGGTGGAGGCAGGCTGCTCCGGACTCCTGGTTTAACGGGATAGAACCACCCCAACAGCCGACAGTGGTGAATAATTGCTGGCATTTATTATTAATAAAGCTGTGGCCGTTGCCTTTACCCAACATAACAAGGTCTGACATGTTTTATTGGGCAACGGGTGGGGGGTGTTCCTGGGGTAGTCAGCAGTCAAGGGGACAGATGGTAACAGTGATGGCTATGGGGCAGAGTCGTAGCTCCCCATGTCACTCCCCATGAGTTGTGTACCATTAGAATACTTCTAATATGCAAATTGCTTTGTGAAATGACAAGGTGTTGCTAAAGAGTTAGGGCTGTGCTTCAGTGAGGTGAAAAACATTTTTATTTATTTTTAAGTGAAATTAAAGAAAATGGACAGGGGGAAAACATAGAATGAATATGAGGACAACACTAAATGATTTTAGTAAAACCAATGTCCACTTATTAGATTTGTAAATTTATATCGAAAACAACATTCGCAACACCAGAACATTTTTCAAGAAAGTACATACTAACACTTTTTTTGACTCAACTAGCTGGCATCATTCTCCATGGCTGAATGGCAGCCCAAAACACCAGCTTATTCGACTCAAACAAATTTGTATTGATCCAGAATGTTATTTCGAACAAGCCCACTCTGTAAACGATAACTCTAAGAAAAGAAATACAACGTTGAAAAGATTGATATTGGACAGCTAGATAGAGAGAAACTAATACAATATCATAATCTGGAAAAAGCAAAAATCACAATGCATCAAAATGAAAGAAAACCCCAAACACTGGAGAATACTAAAGGAAAATGAGATACTAAAAAATATCCTTCCAGACAAACCCAAGATTATTTTCAGAGGTGCTCCTTTTTTAGATAAAAAAAATAAATAAAAAAAAGCTTTTTCTAAATGCGGGCACTGCAGGGCATGCGAAAGTACCAATAACAACAACAACACAAAAATATGTTTGTAAATTCAACTACTAACAAACAAGTACGATTTAAGAAATCTCATAACTTGGAATTCTAAAAAAGTTATTTACAAGTTGGAATGCCCTTGTTGGCTTACAGAAACCAACTAGAAACCTAAAAACCAGAATTTTATTAATGGCATGGAGACTCCTATTATGCTATCTTTCTTTTATTTTCCCTCAGCAGCAAAGCGAAAATATATAAACGTGAATGAAATATGAATAAAAGGGTCAAATATAACAAATCTGCCCGGGCAGCCTATCAGGATACAGGAACAGTCTATAAAAGGTCTGAACTAGCCATAAACTTCCTCTTTCTTTGCTGCTCCCTCAGACCCGCTAAGTATACTCCTTTTTTAATTGTGTTTTTGCATTGATTAGATAATTATATATATTTATCTTTATGTATTTATGTTTATTTGTTTGATTGTATGCTTGTTAGCAGTGGGTTTACACTGCTTTGTGTTTGCATTTTTTGGGCCGTTTCTCCCTGTCTGTGCTGCGCCCCCTGTGGAACACAGACTCGGGATTCAGGCCTCTACTATTTGGTTTTCCCCCCTCCGTTCTTATGGCTGCGGCCATAATAGTGCCCTATCTTTGGATTCCCGCCGCGTGTGCCTGGTTCCCACTTTGCCGCTCAGGCACCGTCTCACCCAGGGTTATGTGTGCCTGGCCGCGGGCTCTCATGCCCCCCCGGGAGTTGGCATTTCAGAAAGATCAGGCCATTCTCATTTCTGCAGAAATTGTAGAACTCCACTCAAGACGAGCGATTCAAGAGGTCCCGTGCGGGACTCCAGGATTCACAAGCAACCTGTTCCTGGTGGCCAAAAAAGGCAGGGGTGTGCGCCCTGTGATAAACCTGCGAAACCTCAATGCATTCATGTGATACCAACACTTCAAAATGGAAGGTATTC
The DNA here is from genome assembly GCA_933207985.1 of Pelobates cultripes. Classification (NCBI taxonomy): domain Eukaryota; kingdom Metazoa; phylum Chordata; class Amphibia; order Anura; family Pelobatidae; genus Pelobates; species Pelobates cultripes. Next base: position 9,070,034 of record OW240923.1, on the reverse strand, counting down.
ACTCTCTCCGGGATCTGCTACAACAAAGGAGATTGGTTGGTCAAACCGGACCTTAAGGGCGCATTTTTAACAATCCCCATAGTAGAGGAGCACAGGGATCTATTGCACTTCACATGGCAAGGACAGCGTTGGAGGTTTACTTGTCTACCCTTTGGACTTTTCTCGGCCTCCTGGTGTTTCATCAAAGTCATGAAGCCGGTGGTAGCCTTCCTCAGAGCATGGGGAGTTTGGTTGATCATCTACCTGGATGAAATCCTGCTCATAAGAAACTAAAAACTATTATGTGATACAATAAAGTGTCTTGGTGATAAGCAGCTCAACACTTAATGTGGGATACCCTTTTATCCACAATACATGAAATAGCAAAATAAAATATGGCATAAAATACCTATTGGTGCAGCGCTCAGAAATAATATCTGGCCTGTGGGGGTACCAAGTTTACCCCTCAAATACAGTACTGGAGTGTACTCAAAGAAACATAAAATGAAAAGAAAAAAACAGGGCAAGAAATAATAGTGCAGATGGTATAGAAAAGTTTTAGTCTAGTGTTAAACAAAAAGCTAGAACCACTCACATGTTTTGGAGTCTATATAGTATTGACTCCGTAAGATGGACCTTTTTGCTCTTAGGGCAGCAACACACCACTCTCACGATGTCGTCTCCTCCAGAGGGGATATAGGAAGAAAAACAACCAATGTGTAGTATTGTAAAGTGGCGAACTTAAATCTCAAGGTAAGTATTAAGCTCACCTTTGTTAGAGCCTTCAAATCTTTGCTCTAAGTGTAATAAGCAGAGTGCCAATTTTCTGGGGATGGCACCACCCCAATGAAGATTCTCTAAGGCTTTTTTTTTAATGCATGGTTTGACATTATTGCCTTGATCAATGCCATCACCACTCCAAAATATAAAGCAAATTGTATAATTTATTATTGCATTTGGCAAACATTTCACACTCCAGAAATAGTGAAACTGATACAACCTTTTTCATATTTTAAATACATATTTAGAAAGCAACTCTTTAGACTGCATGGTATGGTACTGTTTAGAGAATGTGGGGAATATTAACAAATCTCTCAGCTGGAATAGAGGTAAATTAACCTTTAATCTATCTGTTGGAGGAAGAGTGTTATAAAGAAATGTATTTTTTTATAATGCTGGAGTATTCATTTAACTGGTAATATTCCATGTATGATGTGAATACACTGCAAATAATTGCTTACTTTTTTACTGTTAAATAGTTGATTGAGAACTCTTTTCGAAAACGTCTGCTTTAGTCACATCTGGGATAAATAGTAAAAAAAAGATTATAGGTAACATAGCAGTCTATTATCATCTAGTGAAATCTCTTTAAACGTGTGAACACGTCATCCTATTAGTTTTCTAAAAGGATTAGGCTCACTCTTTCTTCCTCCCTCCCTTCCCAACCCTGCATATCAAAGATGGCAAATTGTCTAAAGAAGCAAGTATTTTACGTGAGTGATTTTAATGGGGGTATCGTGTTAATTTACTGCACATCGTACCTTACGCCTCACATGTATAGAGGTGACACAAGCTAATTTCTCACTCCCAGGAATAGAGCTCCCTCATCAGTGAGAAGCTTAAAAATTCCATGGCAACACCTGAGACAGTGACAGAAGTAATGCAATGAGGGCCCTGGTGCAAGAAAAGTTGGCCAAAAAGTGGGTCCCCATCGTTCGTACAACTCCCACAGTGCTATCGCAGCTGGGGCTCTACCATTTTCTCTAATTCCTGTGCTCAGATCTGCCTGTGTTGATATCCATTTTAACCAATTGATGGTCTTTCATTGTGTTCAGTGGGAGAATGCATTGTATAAGCCAGAGCAGCCCCAGTCACTAGAATGTGTGCAAGTATTTCCTGGAAGTTCGTTTCTTACCACTTTACGTTAAAGTGGAAGAGAAGGTGGTAGATCTATAATTATTATTTGTACGATGCTCTCTGGGATCCGTGTGGTGTCTTTTTGTCATGCGGTACTTGCATTTTTGTTTTTGTTTTATACCAAACCTTTACATATTATTATTATTATTTAAAGTATGCCAACAAATTCCACAGCGCTTTACAATGGTATATTGCGTTGTTCATAATGCCAGGGTGCAGCACTGACCCAGGAAACCTCTCTAGTGGCCACTAGAGGTGTTTCTAGGCTGTGACGTAAACACTGCTTTTTCTCTGAAAAGACGGAGTTTACATTACAAAGCCTGCAGGGACTGACTATACTCACCAGCACAAATACAACAGGCTGTAGTTGTTCTTGCGACTATAGTGTCCCTTTAATGCAATATACATTGTATGTGCATGTCTTTTATAGTTACGGATATGTAGCTATATATTTAATACATTTCACTTACATAAATGTATGGAATTGTAACTTATAGATAGAATTTCTATGTAAAGTAACTGATTAACTAGATTATCTAAATCATAAGATAAGAGGGATCCCATATCTGAGAATAATACGTTACATCTGATGGTTCTTACTTTTTTTAGGAACAGAAGGGTTTTGTTATTAGAGGTAATTTTAACCATTTGTACTAACCTGTAATTGAACCGTTTTCCAGATTGGTATTCATTATATGTAACCTAAAATCTACCTGGTGGTCTTTAGTTGCTTAAAATTTGAACAGTGTACAACTTTTCCAAGTGTTGGACAGGCTTACTTGGCAACACACGCTCCGATGTGGACGGTATAACCTGGTTGCTTTTAGGCTGTGTTCCACATGTGAGAAAGTTCTACCTAATAACCAGTGTGGAAAATGTTACAGTAAAATCAAAATGCAATATTGATTAAAAAATTTAAACAAAACCTAAAATGGCTCATTGTGTTCCAATAGATTATTATTACAGTACGTATTCATAACATTGCTTTTAACTTTGTGAGATATGACAATTACTAAAGAAGAGATATTTAGCAACAGTTAATTTTTTAATGTAAATCCTATAATATCCAAAAAACAGTGTTTGAATGAGAACCTATCCACTATAAGTGAAATACTGTCCATTATGCTGAATACCATAGTTAGTAGTTGCTATGTTACTGAAGGTGTAATTGCTGGTTGGTGGTCTGAAGTCATTGAGATCTTTGATTAAACCTGATGAAGTATTTTTTTATTTTTTTTTATATGGAGAAGTTAAAGGGTTACTCCAACTTTTAAATTATCTTTATATTGCTTTATTTGCATTTATTTTGCATTCGTTTATTTTGTTGTGCACTTTTTACTAGATCCCTCCTCGATCTTTTAGATAAATATGTTTAAAATTGGCTATAAACATACCTTGAATCCAGTGCCGAGTCAAGTTCATTCTGATTGTTTCCTCCCCTTCTCTGTCATCACACCACTTCACCCATTGAGTCTATGAGGTCCAATCAACTGCTTTTCACAAAGAAACATTGTTGGACCATAGGTGCATGCACGACTAGCACTGTTAATCTGCCAATCAGGTTCTACAGAAACAGAAGCATGGAATCCAAAACAAATCCAGAAATGCTGTACATACAGAATGCTTGCTTCCTGGATTTTTGGCTACAGAGGCAAAAATGCATTTTGCCACCCTGCTACACACACTGCACTCATGGGTACGATAGACATGCACCACCACCTCCCCTTCTGCCAGAAGGTCCTACGAGAAACCTCTGGTTAGAGCCACTGATCTATGCCCAGCGCACATCGACTTACTCGTTGGCTAAGAGCGCTCAATTAAAGCTATTAACTAATGAGCAAGGCTCTGCATGGCTGGATCTAGCAAAATAACAGATGCAAAGGCAACAGACTAATGGAAATTATCTATCTCCTTAACCAGTATAAGTCATCACATTGCCATGCAACCCCTTCCCTCTCTTGCTGCCCTACACACTTACAGAGAGATGGTCATAAAGAACAAACTCACAAAGAGGGCCACTCATACATACATTGCCCTCAATCGCACAGGGACATAAATTTCACAGACATATACATGACGGATACATTCAGTTGTATATTCTTACAGTCAGATACTCTCATACACAGATGCACACTCAGATACACACCTATAGGCTACGGAAAATTTTCAGTTCGGCATTCCAAAATTCGGGATTTTCGCAATTCGGGACTTCGGAAATTCGGCCACTTCGACACTTCAGAACTTTGGGACTTCTATTGCAGCCACTTAGTAGATAACTCCCTAATTCCCACGGTATTAGGGAGTTATTTACCAAAAGGCTGAAAGACCAATTACTTAGTATTAGTATACCGCGAGTAGGGGAATGTCTAGTAAACAGTGAGCAGCCTGTGGTTACTTAATCCACATATCAGAGAGTTATGAGTCAAATTACACAGCTTGGGAAAATTCAAAAGAACTTTCCCACGCTGTGTAAAATGACACAGAGCACTCCGATTGGTGGATTTCAAACCAACCAATCAGAGTGCTGTGACAGGTAAATGTAGAGACTTACCTGTCAGTCTCTTCATTTATCTGTCAGAGCACTCTGATTGGATGGCTTAAACCCACCAATCAGAGTGCTCTGTGCCTAATTGCAGGGCAGGGCAAGGCTTTATAAGCCTTCCCCCGCCCTGCAGAGCTCAGTCTGTGCTGAGCCCTCGTCGGGTGAAGATGGATTATTATTTTTGCACTTTTTATTTTATTTTATTTTTTTAATTGCGTCGGTTATTATGCTTTTTTTATTTGGCCTTTTTTGGGGGGCTGAAAAAAGAAGATTTTAGAAGAAAGAAAACATTGAATGGTAAGTTTTATTTTTTTTTACAGGTATTTAGTTAAACCCCCCCCTCATTAGTTTTAGAGTGAGGGGGGTAGGTAGGGGGTTATTTTTTTGGGGGGAGGGGGTGACTAGGGGTTTGGGGACCCCTAGTCACCTGGGAGGGGGGGTTAACAATTTTTTATTTAGGGCCCCCACCCGCCGCTCAGGGGTGGGGGCGGGGGGGGACAATAGGTCCCCCTCTATTGGTATTTAGGGCCCCCACCACCGCTCAGGGGTGGGGGCCAGGGGGAGGACATTAGGTTCCCCCCCCTTATTCCAATTTAGGTCCCCCACCCACCGCTCAGGGGTGGGGGCCAGGGGGGAGGACCTTAGGTCCCCCCCTTATTAGTATTTATGGCCCCCACCCACCGCTCAGGGGTGGGGGCCAGGGGGGAGGACATTAGACCCCCCTTATTATAATTTATGGCCCCCACCCACCGCTCATGGGTGGGGGCCAGGGGGAGGACATTAGGTTCCCCCCCCTTATTCCAATTTAGGTCCCCCACCCACCGCTCAGGGGTGGGGGCCAGGGGGGAGGACTTTAGGTCTCCCCCTTATTAGTATTTATGGCCCCCACCCACCGCTCAGGGGTGGGGGCCAGGGGGGAGGACCTTAGGTCTCCCCCTTATTAGTATTTATGGCCCCCACCCACCGCTCAGGGGTGGGGGCCAGGGGGGAGGACATTAGACCCCCCCTTATTATAATTTATGGCTCCCACCCACCGCTCAGGGGTGGGGGCCAGAGGGGAGGACATTAGGTCCCCCCCCTTATTCCAATTTAGGTCCCCCACCCACCGCTCAGGGGTGGGGGCCAGAGGGGAGGACATTAGGTCCCCCCCATTAGTATTTATGGGCCCCACCCACTGCTCAGGGGGGAGGACAATAGGTCCCCCTCCCATTATTTTACATTAGGGCCCCCACCCGCCGCTCAGGGGTAGGGTCCGGGGTGGGGGGCAATAGGTTTTGGTTTTTTTTTTTAAGTGAGCAGCCACAGGCTGCTTACTGTTTAATAGACATGCCCCTACTTGCGGTATAGCGATTAGGGGCATAATTTACTAATACTAAGTAATCTTTACTTAGTATTAGTAAATTTAGCTGAAAGACCAATTTAGGTCTTTCAGCCTTTTAGTAGATAGCTCCCTAATGCCGTGGGAATCAGGGAGTTATCTACTTATTCATTCCTGTCATTACATGACTGGCTAAGTAACTTACATTTTATATGAATGTATGTTACTTGATTGTTGTAAGTGTGAATCCTGGCTATGTTTGTATACTTTTATTTAAAATTGTATACAATGTAACATTCTTCTTCTTTCACTGGGTAAGTATATTAGTACTTAGGCAATACTGTGCTTCGGAACTTTGGCACTTTGACACTTCGGAAATTCAGTAATTTCGGAACTTCAGGACCTCGGCACTTCTGCAATGCGGACATTCGGAAGTACCCGAATGTCTGAATTGCCCGAAATTCGTCCGAAATTCCCCGAAATTCGTCCGAATTCATATTCGGACCAAAACGAATTGCACATGTCTACTATAGGCACATTCACATATATACACCTATAGGTACACTCACAGATATACACCCAAAGACATACTCACAGATATACACCTATAGACACACTCACAGATATACACCTGTAGACACATTCACAAATACACACCTATAGACACACTCACAGATATACACCTATAGACACACTCACAGATATACACCTATAGACACACTCACAGATACACTCCTATAGACACACTCACAGATACACACCTATAGACACACTCACAGATATACACCTATAGACACACTCACAGATACACTCCTATAGACACATTCACAGATATACACCTATAGACACCTTTTAATGCCACTTCCCTGAAGCCCTATAGCATGCCTCACTTCTTGTATTATCAAGAATTATGTGTGGTGTGGCTATTCTCACTTGTAGGGAGCTGGTGCCTTTTGCTTTTTCGGAGTGGAAGGGTCTTTCCCACTCATTTGCGGTCCAATGACACGTTACACCGTGTTCATGTTGTAATGGTACTTATTAAGGGCCATGGGTTCGGTCTTTGCAGATGGCTGCTAACTAATTGCTGCAGGTCATTTCAAAACCTTAAGGAGGTCCTGCTGCATCAGGTGTCCTATTAAGCTTCAGCAGTATGCCATAGCACCAGCACAGCTGTTTAACCACTTAAGGACACATGACATGTGTGATATGTCATGGTTTCATTTTATTCCAGAAGTTTGGTCCTTAAGGGGTTAAAACCGCCGGTGTAAAGATTCTAAGTGGTGGGGCTTACAGCAGCTGCTGTTTTAACCCTTCATTAAAATTTGCATGTTGGTGCCCAAAAGGCACCAATAACCATGTTCTGCTAAAGATATTTGAAAACTCCAGGTGCCAGGTGTTGATATTTTTGTACCTCCCTGCTGTGGTGCCCTAAATTGGCCGTCTGTGCCACCTTAAGGTAGCGCCAGCCATGCTTGTTCCATAATTACGTCTAAAAGCCGAGATGGTTATGGGGGTCTCTCTTGGCCTTTAATATTATATTCTGTTGTTGAATCATACAATTAAGATCAGATTACCATTTGGCCAAAAAGCAGACTTTTGGTGTTTTTGTCACCTGAAGGATCTTTCAGTACTTAGCCCATTATGTTCTCTCTCTATCTCATGAACTTGGGTCATCTGCCTATAATCAGGTCGGTATGGGAGATGTTGAGGATCACACATAGACAGCGACGTATTAAACATGCAATGGCACATGTCGTATTGTTTGTTTATGTCAGGGGACTGTGACTTGCAAATCTTAAATCAAAAAGTTACCAAACATTACCAGGAACAAGTTTGTCATTCCCAATGCATGTAGACTTTATATTCTGTATACATATAGTATATCCATTCTATGATTTTTGCATATGTACCCCCCTGGGAGCCCCCAAACAAGCAAATCTAGACTGAAAGAAACCACATTAGCTCTAGTTTTAAGATGAGATGTGAGTGCGTCATCCCTTACGACACTCTGAAAGAAAGTATTGGGTTATGATGAGAATGGGAGGTCTGCGAGCACACACAGTTTGTAGTTCATAGTTAAATGTCTCATTAGCTTTAGATATGCCTATAAACATTTAGAGGTTTGCAGAGTGACAGTACTCATTAATTGCTGAGCTCGGTATTAGCCATTAAATATTTACTAGCTATTTCCTTTGCATTTCTTGCGAGGGGCAGGAGGAAACTTAGAACAAATTGTTCAGCAGCTGTAATCCCTCACACTGTATGGGGCTGCGGTCCTGTAAAATATGTGAAGTAGTAGAATGAAGGACAGGCTAATTTCTCTAGGCGATCTCCCACGACAATTCTGCCTGCCATCTAAGATCTAAAAGCCATAAAGTTATATTGCTCGAGCAGTACCACTATCTCTCTTTCTGTCCACCCACAATGTTCTTTACTTGATAGGACTTTTTTCACCCAACCTCCCTCAGGTCCCTCCCTCTGTTCCCATACAATTTAACATGTGGTCTAAGAGGGGCATTTCCTGCCGTTAAGAAAAGCAAAACCAAGACCCTAGCAAAAAAATAGACTGGATGCAGAACACCCAAGTAGACACAGTGTGAGAGAAGGAACCGTAATCCTTTCCATATGACTATGTGCCGAGGCCTACTAAGCCAGGCCAAACACTGATTGGGATATAGAACAAACTTTTTTTTTACTAAGTGGACACTTCAAAACACTAGAAACGTGTTCCAGAAAGCGTGCCCCTACGTTTTCACTACATTACTGGGTCTGCTTTGCAAACATCATTCCTCGCCTTAACAATAAGCTACAGAATGCAATAATGTACAGATAAAAAAAGGATACTTTAATGGGAGTTTTATTGTCATGTTGTACTTCCGTCAAATATTTTTCATTAAACGGTTGAGGAGAATTTGTACGAATAAAAAAAACTCTTTTATTTACTATTAAAATAAAATATCCAATGCCAAGCATTCAGTGATACATTGCACAGTTGTATTTATTAAGTTGTAATTCGTCACATTTTCTCTCTTTGTGTGTGTTTGTCGATTTCATCTGTCTGACAGGTTTGAAGTCTTTGACACATCGATATTAAGTAGCTGCTGTCTCATTAGGACATTATTGTTACCTTATAATATGGCAAGGAGATCTGTTTGAGCAATGAGCATTGTTTTCAGCTGTCTGGATGAGGATCTGGGCAAACCTCACAATCCAGCTACCAGCGACTCCTAAAATCTTACTAGTGGTGTCTGTGAATGTACCAATTTCTGCCTCCTTCATTTTATACCCCTAAAATTCTGCATAGGTTTGTACTTTTTGTATTCTTCCAATTTCTCGAGAAATGCACGATCACTGATTGTAAATATGGAACAGAACCAACACACACAAGGTCTTTATAGTACTGTATTTACCTATGTAGAATTATTTGGTAATATAAAGTGACAATAACAGAAGTAAGATTTCCCTTAGATTGTAAACTCGTTCCCCTAGATTGTAAGCTCTTTCCACTAGATTGTAAACCCTTTCCTCTAGATTGTAAGCTCTTTCCCCTAGATTGTAAGCTCTTTCCCCTAGATTGTAAGCTCTTTCCCCTAGATTGTAAACTCTTTCCCCTAGATTGTAAGCTCTTTCCTCTAGATTGTAAACTCTTTCCCCTAGATTGTACGCTCTTTCCCCTAGATTGTAAGCTCTTTCCCCTAGATTGTAAACTCTTTCCCCTAGATTGTAAGCTCTTTCCACTAGATTGTAAACCCTTTCCTCTAGATTGTAAGCTCTTTCCCCTAGATTGTAAACTCTTTCCCCTAGATTGTAAGCTCTTTCCTCTAGATTGTAAGCTCTTTCCCCTAGATTGTAAACTCTTTCCCCTAGATTGTAAGCTCTTTCCCCTAGATTGTAAGCTCTTTCCTCTAGATTGTAAGCTCTTTCCCCTAGATTGTAAGCTCTTTCCAGCAGTGTCCTCGTCAACCTTTTGAACTTGTTACATTTTGTAATTGTCTTTTATTGTTAAATATCCCCCTTTATAATATTGCAAAGCGCTGCAGAATATGTTGATGAAATAAGATTAAAGACACAGCGATGAACTGGGTGTATTAAGTCGTAGAAGAAATTCTAGAATAATCTTTATCATTATCATCTAATGTTGAAAAAACATTTAGTAAAACAGGAGGCTCTGTGAACAATCTTCATCATATATTCTGTCTTCATAATATTTAGTGTTTTATTATTTTTACTAACTGACACATTGTACGGTGCTGCAGAATTTGTTGGTGCTTTATTAATAATAATAATAATATAGTAATGATAATTCTAGAGCTTTGTTTTGTTCTACTTTGTTTATTATATTTTTATTACTTTTTTAAATCCTACTTTAAGCTCTTCTGACCATTAACAATTGTTTCCAGTAACCCTGCTGCTAAAAAAAAAAAAAAAAAATTAAATGCACACACAATTCCAGCTTTCATGTCTGTAATTGTGCAATTTTTGAAAGAGGTAAAAGATTTGTAAGGTGGTCACTGGTTTCACAGCTCAGAAGCCTTGTCATTCCTGATTCCAGTGTGACCTGCTGGCTGTGCCCTGCCTCCCTGCATCAAAGTCAACACTCAGCTAATTGGGTAATAATAACAAAATGCTCTGATTTATGTGACTGCTAAATGGTTTTTAGATTTGTTTTAATTAAAGGTCCTCTCTTATATCAAAAATATTAGTACTAGCAGAGTTTGAAAATAGGCTCAATTAATTCCTGATTAATTGATAACCTGTAAAAACATCTATTGTGTAATTAGTGGGAGACTGGCTCGCTGCGTGAATTATGAGTTTCAGCACACAGTTAATCAACATTACTTCAAATGACGGGGCCACGGCCTGTAGAGTATTAACCAAGGTGGCATGCGTAGCCGAAATCGGGCCCACACTCAGATCAATAGATATTACCTCATTCTCTTGGGATTTTCTTGGTTTTCAGCAGTTAAAATGAATCATGTAATTACTTTTCCAATATTGCTGTTATGTTTTGTGTGTTATGAAAATGTTTTTAAACATATATATTTCAAACAAGTTTTAAACTTATTTTCTGTTAAACAGTTACAACGCTTAGCATAGTGGGTAAATGTATTTGTTGCTTTGCAAAGATCATATGCAGAAGTAAAAGGGGTGCAGATGGTGGAAACTAAACCCTTTGAGTCACGGGATATTTGTATTTTAAGGGACATTCCATGCAATGAGGTTCTCCCTCATCACCTCTTTCATGCCTCTCAACATGCTCAGATCTACTTGCACCGCATTCTGTATAGCTATACATGATGATGGGATCCAGCAACATATTGTTTAGTATGTGTCATGTGTGTACAATACTGACTCCATGCCTGTGTCCATATAGTGGAAGATAGTGCTGAAACATAATTTAGATATTGCATTTTAGGGGAATCAACTCCAGCCTCGAATGTCCCCAATATTGGAACAGGGATAGGTGGTCCTATAGACCACTGTGCAACTGATATGGCTGGAGTCACTGGCTATGCCCAAAAAGTATGTTGGACCCAGGTATCAGAACTGCACAAGAGCTCACTGGTCATGGAAAATACCCTCAATGTATGCTGAGGACAATTCACTGGTGTCCCCAGATGCAACAATCTTGGGGCAATGGGACAGGACCTTAAAACTGGATTTCTCCAACGGATTTAGAAAACTATTTGAATTCCCATTGTATGCCAGCCTATGACAGAACATGCATGTGTTACGAGTACTAAGGAACCCTCCAAGCACCAGAGCTGCTACAGTGTTTTGTGCTAGGAAGAGTGTAGTATCTTTGGTTTTTGTCAAACATTTTAGAAGAACCTCATTTCCCCAGCACCCAAGTACTACCCTCTCAACTTGCGTCAGACTTTCTCATTAGGACATTTTTAAGCTGAGGGGATCCAAGGAATCTTTTTTCCATATTTCGTTTTTATTGGTTTTAATAATACTCCAGTGCATGGTAACGTGGTATAATAATACATTGACAGTATTGGTACAAATACAGTGATAGAGTAATACAGTAGTTAAACGACACTATAATATTACAATGATAATGATATCAGTACAATGTCAACATTAATATTAATACATTGCTAACAGTAACATTTATGCAATACAATTACAGTAACAGTGCGTTATCGCTGACGTAGCATCTCATCGGTCAAATGTGGCCTCATTTGCTTATACACAGAAGTTCATATAACATGATAATACGTGTAGTGACGCTAGTATCGACAACAACATATATGCATCATCGATGTTATGTTATAACTCCGTTTGTGTGGCAGCTCGTTTGAGGTGTATGTTTTGACTAGAGCTATAAACATGTGTGCTAACTGTTTTGATGTCCGCATTAGCTCAATTTTCTATCTCGTCATGCAACCGGGTACAGGGGAAGAGAAAAAAAAAAATGGTTAAGGGAAGGGTAACATTCAACAGTAACTTTACTGCTATAACCGTGTACCTGAAATGTCCCTGTTTGGTACTGCTATCGGACCTTGCGGTGTGTGTGGTTAGTGGCAAGGTTTGTGACATATAGCAAGGAATCTTTATTGCAAACTGCGTGAAAACAATTTGACAAAAACCAGAGGGACGGCAAGTGTGTAGCTGCAGTGTGTATAACTACTACAATACTCTTTGCTTTGAGCTTCTTCTAAATGAACGTGAAGAACGTTACCATCAGGATCAGTCACTAGCATAATAATTGTCAGGATTTCAAAGTTATTTCTAATTTTAGATCAAAATAACTGAACCTGTATCATGGATCCCTTGGAGAATTTTTCCAATTTTACTATTTTGTCCCAAGATTTTGAATTCACGTTCATTTTACTTTGATTTCTCAATAATCCACACCCTGCTTCTTGTGTAGCTCATTCCACACACTCTCTATGCACAGCTGCACAATGCTATTATCACACGTTACATTGGCCAATATGCATTGCTTTACCCTGGGTTCTTATATACAGCCTTTCATTACAATATTTTCTTGCATTTACCATTTTTCTGCTATTGTGTGTCATCCACAGAGATACATTCTGCTATCATTTTCTTTGGATCATTTCACTGGACTAAACCTGATGTGTTGGGTAAATTCAATGCATGAACTCCTCCGCATTTTGCTGTGATACACACAGTGTACCCCATTGTATGAAAATGTGTAAAGACGCTATCTAAAGCTTCACATTACAATTAATACACTGGTTTCCTTACTCTGGTATAACAAATTCTGTGTCTTGGGTTTTCTTTGGGAGCCTGGCCAGCTCCGAATTGTGAATTTATCTTATTTTGTGAGATTTAGGAAAGCAGCAGGCTATTTGAAGAGCCCTCATTTTTAAATGTAACCCAGATGTTTCTCTAGCAGCTATGAAAAATACAAATTATATTTGCTTTGGTGCAGGTCATGGCCAGTTTAGTCATTTGAAGTAGTCTCCTGTTGCTCAGAGCTGCAGTTCCACCACTCGGAAGAAAGGGGGTGCTGTGAGGTAATATGATCAGAGTCACAGAAAGGGCATTCAAACATCACATTTAATACAAGCATTGTGGTTTGCTGGAGCTATAACTCAGTGTAAATTGCTTTAGATGTAACATAATGCATCTCTTCTTGGACTGAGATGTATCATTAATATGGAATCCTTTAAAAGGAGAGCTGGAGACTCTTGGCTTTTCATCCTCTCTTTGGAGTTAGCAGAGTTTCATCCTTCATATTCTCATTACTTTATTCTGAGAGAACGTTATATCAGAAACCAAGAGTCTTTAATGAGTATTAGGACAAATAGGCCATTTAGTATCTCTTCCTGGAATTACAACAGCAGACATGCTCAATACAGAGGCATAATGTGCTGTATAGAAAATATAAATAATCCTAATAATAATCACTATAACTGCTCATTAACACGGTTTCAGGGATATTTCTTATTGGTTGTGTTAATTCATCATGTCATACTATTGCTATTTATATTACAGGGGTTTGTACAGTGCGTGTAGCACCAGTCAGTGAAACATTTTATAGTACAGCGCTACAGAATCTGATGGCGCTATATAAATAATAATATATTAATAATACAGTAACTATTATATGTTATTAGTTTATATATGAAACACTAATATATACACACAACAAACAAGTGGAATAGACTGGGCTGCAAGGTAAAGTAGACCTGAATGAGCAGGTGTAAAGGTTAACAGAGAGCTTTTACAACTAATTCCAAAATAAAGGGTAGATGTCTTTTGCCAAATTACATCCAAGCATTACCTGTCACTATTCCATAGAGCACCTATTACCTCAATCCTCATTTATAACACACAAAGCCAATGCAAGTCTCTTTCCACTACATATTTCCTTTTACTACTTCCCATTGTCCCCACTCCCTATGTCCCATCTATCCCTGTCCATGTTTTTGTTTAACATTTATTTATTTTGCAATATGTTATTGTATTTTAAAATTACAATTTCCTGTCTCAGCCTTGCTGTACAGGGAGTGCAGAATTATTAGGCAAATGAGTATTTTGACCACATCATCCTCTTTATGCATGTTGTCTTACTCCAAGCTGTATAGGCTCGAAAGCCTACTACCAATTAAGCATATTAGGTGATGTGCATCTCTGTAATGAGAAGGGGTGTGGTCTAATGACATCAACACCCTATATCAGGTGTGCATAATTATTAGGCAACTTCCTTTCCTTTGGCAAAATGGGTCAAAAGAAGGACTTGACAGGCTCAGAAAAGTCAAAAATAGTGAGATATCTTGCAGAGGGATGCAGCACTCTTAAAATTGCAAAGCTTCTGAAGCGTGATCATCGAACAATCAAGCGTTTCATTCAAAATAGTCAACAGGGTCGCAAGAAGCGTGTGGAAAAACCAAGGCGCAAAATAACTGCCCATGAACTGAGAAAAGTCAAGCGTGCAGCTGCCACGATGCCACTTGCCACCAGTTTGGCCATATTTCAGAGCTGCAACATCACTGGAGTGCCCAAAAGCACAAGGTGTGCAATACTCAGAGACATGGCCAAGGTAAGAAAGGCTGAAAGACGACCACCACTGAACAAGACACACAAGCTGAAACGTCAAGACTGGGCCAAGAAATATCTCAAGACTGGTTTTATGGACTGATGAAATGAGAGTGAGTCTTGATGGGCCAGATGGATGGGCCCGTGGCTGGATTGGTAAAGGGCAGAGAGCTCCAGTCCGACTCAGACGCCAGCAAGGTGGAGGTGGAGTACTGGTTTGGGCTGGTATCATCAAAGATGAGCTTGTGGGGCCTTTTCGGGTTGAGGATGGAGTCAAGCTCAACTCCCAGTCCTACTGCCAGTTCCTGGAAGACACCTTCTTCAAGCAGTGGTACAGGAAGAAGTCTGCATCCTTCAAGAAAAACATGATTTTCATGCAGGACAATGCTCCATCACACGCGTCCAAGTACTCCACAGCGTGGCTGGCAAGAAAGGGTATAAAAGAAGAAAATCTAATGACATGGCCTCCTTGTTCACCTGGTCTGAACCCCATTGAGAACCTGTGGTTCATCATCAAATGTGAGATTTACAAGGAGGGAAAACAGTACACCTCTCTGAACAGTGTCTGGGAGGCTGTGGTTGCTGCTGCACGCAATGTTGATGGTGAACAGATCAAAACACTGACAGAATCCATGGATGGCAGGCTTTTGAGTGTCCTTGCAAAGAAAGGTGGCTATATTGGTCACTGATTTGTTTTTGTTTTGTTTTTGAATGTCAGAAATGTATATTTGTGAATGTTGAGATGTTATATTGGTTTCACTGGTAATAATAAATAATTGAAATGGGTATATATTTGTTTTTTGTTAAGTTGCCTAATAATTATGCACAGTAATAGTCACCTGCACACACAGATATCCCCCTAACATAGCTAAAACTAAAAACAAACTAAAAACTACTTCCAAAAATATTCAGCTTTGATATTAATGAGTTTTTTGGGTTCATTGAGAACATGGTTGTTGTTCAATAATAAAATTAATCCTCAAAAATACAACTTGCCTAATAATTCTGCACTCCCTGTATAGTGTAGGTCATCTTTAGCCTTCTTTGGCCGTTGGTGTATATTGATTGGGGATGGAAAAATTATGTTTCTTAAGCTGAATAATTGTTCATTTTAATGCATTATGTAGATAATGATTTTAAAATGGTAAAACGAACAAAAGATAAGAAAATGTGCCTGCAAGGATTCCTTTCTGTAGACTCTCTTCCTTGAAATCAATCACCTCAGCAGTTCCAAAGATGCCTGCATTTTTAGCCGATCGTGAGTTTAAAAACACCCAGTTTTTACATGCTTTTTTGCTTTTTTTTTTTTGCAAGTTATAGGTCAATAAGTACAAGTAGGACATTGCAGTTTCAAAATATATATTTTTTTAAATTTATTAATAGTGACATTGTAACACTGTTATCTGTCATAAATCTCTGAAACCCACCTGCCATGTACATATTTTTTTAAAGTAGACAACCCAGGGTATTCAATGTGGGGTATGTCCAGTCCTTTTTAGTAGCCACTTAATCACAAACACTGGCCAAAGTTAGCATTTACATTTGTTTGTGTGTTAAAAATGCAAAAAAACTATTATGAACGCTAACTTTGGCCAGTGTTTGTGACTGAGTGGCTACTACCCCATTTTTAATACCTTGGGTTGTCTTCTTTTGCAAATGGTATGCCATCATGGTGGTAATTCTCATTCCTGGACCAGCATGCGCTCTCAAAGGCAACATAACCAATCTGTCAAATTTCAGTGTGAAAAAAACAGAAAATCAAGCCTTATATTTGACCCTGTAACTTTAAAAAACACTATAAAACCTGTACATGGGGGGTACTGTTATACTTTAGAGACTTCGCTGAACACAAATATTAGTGTTTCAAAACAGTAAAACATATAATAACAATTATATCATCCGTAAAAGTGCCGTTTGTGTGGGAAAAATGCAAAAAAAGTCACTTTCACCTCCATACGCAACTATGTGAGTATTACCATCAACCTAACTATCTGACCCCTGATCAATCAGGTTTTCGCCAGAATCACTCCACTACAACTGCTCTCTTAAAAGTTTGCAATGACATCCAAACTGGCATCGAACAAGGAGCCCTAACTGGAGCTATTTTCCTTGATTTTGCAAAGGCCTTTGACACAGTAGACCACGACATTGTACTGCACAAATGAAAGAACTCCGGTATTGGTGATTTGTCCGCTAACCTGATTTCGAACATATGTATCAGATTGCTTACAATATGTGCCCATTTCTGACCGCAACTCACTTCCTCTCCCAGTCACGTGTGGTGTTCCCCAATGTTTCATTCTTGGCCCCCTACTATTTACATTATTTATAAATGGTCTGCTTAACGTCTGCAAATCCTCAAATGTACGCAGACGACACAGTAATCTATGCAAGCAAATCCGATCTACCGGAGCTTGAGGCTGTGCTCCAAGACCTGTTTACAGAGGTAGAAAAGTGGATCACAAAAAACAAACGCTTCCTGAACACTGACAAAACTGTCACAATGATCTTTGGAACAGTACCTAAATTACACAAATTACACAATTCCCACCTATCCATCAAAACAAATTCAAATGGCACACTGACCGCAGTCCACTCTTTCAAATACTTGGGTATGATGTTAGACCCCAATCTATCTATTGGCCTCCACATAGAAAAACCTGCGTCTAAACTTTATCCAAAACTAGGTGCCCTATACAGAAACAAATCCTACCTAAGCCCTACAGTAAAGGAAAAGATTGTACTGCAAATGCTGATGCCAATCATTGATTATGGGGATGTAGTATATGCATCTGCATCGCAATCCCACATTAATAAAATTAATACATTGTATAACTCGTTCTGCCGATTTGTGCTACAATGTAATTACAGGACTCACCATTGTGACATGCTAAAAGAACTAAACTGGCTGTCGCTGGAATCCAGATGTACACTTCATCTTTCCAGCCTTGTGTTTAAGAGCTTTTCTGGGAAGCTCCCGCCCTACCTGAGCAAAATGCTCTCCCTGGCTGTTCCCACCTCCTATAACATCCGATCCTGTACCAGCACTTTATTTAGTCTACCTCAATGCAAAAAGAAAGCGGCCCGATCCTCCTTCTCGTACAGAGCACCGCAATTATGGAACGACCTCCCGCACACTTTCAAATCATCCCGAAGCCTAAAGTCCTTTAAGAGATCCCTCTCTACATACCTCAAAACAGAATGCACCTGTCATGGTTGATTATATATTTCCTGCCTGTTCTATGTTAACCCCTTAAGACCAGAGGGCGTACAATTACGCCCTATTTTAGGCGGCTCTAAACGCCGCCGGGCATAATTGTACGCCCTCCGGTCTTTTCTTACTTACCCGGTCACTGGCGGTCCCACGCCGGCGATCGCGGTGGGGGGGACTCCCAGGGAGCCCCCCCGTGGTAGATCCTCTTCCTCCGGTGCCCCCCGGCCATGTGAGAGTGAGGTCCTTGCGAGGACCCCACAATCACATGGCCGGGGGTAGTTGCCTCCTGCATTGCCAGCAGGGGGGCTGCCTGTAATGACAGGTGGTCCCCTGCTGGCTGGAAATGAAATTAAAATAAAATTAATTAAAAAGTAATGTGTAAAAAAATATATATATATACTTAGATCTAAGTATATATATACACATATACATACACACACATACACTGTCTAGGTGTATTTTACTATTAATATATATATAATTATATATATATATATTAATATCAAATTACACGTAGACTGATACTGATTAAATATATATATAATTATTGTTATATATATATATTTATATATAATATAAAAAAATTTAATATGTAAATACGTTAAAAAATAAAAAAAATTAAAAAAATTAATTAAAAAATATATAGATGTGTGTTATTTCATTCTAACTGTATTGTGATATTAATATATATATATTTATATCAAAATACACGTAGAACGAAATAATATATATATCTACATACATAAATATATACATATATATCACTATATATATACCTATATATAAATAAAAATATTTTTAAAAATTATATATATATACACATATAGATTCACATACGTATATATATATACATATATTAATTCTACATATATATTTATGTAATATTTTTACATAATTAGGTATCTTAATTAATTACAATTAGCGGACCTGCCTGACAACCCATGCCGAAAGTAAAGGGAATTTAATTTGCTAGCACTATATTTAACCCTATAACTTTCCAAGACACCATAAAACCTGTACACGGGGGGTACAGTTCTACACAGGAGAGTTCGCTGAACACAAATATTAGTGTTTCAAAACAGTAAAGTGTATTACAACGATGATATCGCCAGTAAAAGTGAAGTTTTTTGCCATATTTCATGCACAAACAGCACTTACACAGACAATATTATTGCTGTGATACTTTTTGCTGTTTTTGAAACACAAATATTTGTGTTCAGCGAAGTCTCCCGAGTACAACAGTACCCCTGATGTACAGGTTTTATGGTGTTTTCAAAAGTTACAGCGTCAAATATAAGGCTTGCGTTTCATTTTTTTCACATTAAAATTCGCCAGATTGGTTATGGTGCCTTTGAGACCCTATGGTAGCCCGAGAATGAAAATTACCCCTATGATGGCATACCATTTGCAATAGTAGACAACCCAAGGTATTGCAAACGGGTATGTCCAGTCTTTTTTAGTAGCCACTTAGTCACAAACACTGGCCAAAATTGGCGTTTTTTGCATTTTTCACACAAACAAATACTAACGCTAACTTTGGCCAGTGTTTGTGACCAAATGGCTACTAAAAAAGACTGGACATACCCCATTTGCAATACCTTGGGTTGTCTACTATTGCAAATGGTATGCCATTATGGGTGTAAATTTAATTCCTGGCTACTATAAAGTCCCAAAGGCAACGTAACCAATCTGGCGAATTTCAATTTCAAATGTAACGTGCTATATTTGACCCTGTAACTTCCCAAAACGCCATAAAACCAGTACATAGGGGGTACTGTTTTACATGTGAGACTTTGCTGAATACAAATATGTGTATTTTATTGCAGTAAAAGCAAACCGTATTATGACATTGACAGTTAAAATGTCATGTAGAACAAAAAAAATAAAAGAAAAATCTAATTTTCTCCCATTTTTTTCATATTAAATTATGTTTCATAGCTAAATATTTGATATTAAATGAAAGCCCTGTTTCCCCTGAATAAAATGATATATAATAAGGGTAGGTGCATTTACTATGAAAGAGTTGAATTACGGTTGGACAGACATGTAGCGCAAATGCCAGGTTTTGTTTACATTTAGTTTCGTTCACAACGTGTACATTTGGCTCCGTCCTTAAGTGGTTACATTTTGTATTTATTGTGTATTAATATTGTTTTTGTATTTTATTTTACCCTAATTGTAACAATGCAATGTTTTGTGGACCCAGGACATACTTGAAAGCGAGAGAAATCTCAATGTATCTATCCTGGTAAAATATTTTATAAATAAATAATATATATAGCTATTAATTCACCTGATAATTCTGTAGAGGGTGAACGAATAAAAAAAAATATATCTTTTTTTCCCTCTCCTGGTAGTGAAGGGGTTAATAACTGAGCACCATAATCTGTAGCAAATTGGCCTTTTTACATTGGTTCTTTGTCACTTGGGATACAATTCTCGCTCTGTGTGGTAATTTGACCCTGACTGGAATATCATGGGTTAATAATTACTATAGACAATTCTGTGTAAAATACAGATGGATAGGCCGTCTTACGGATCTTATGTAGATGTAACCTTTTTGACATGATAATCTTGTGAATATTTAGTTGGTCTACATTCACTAAGCTACAAAACATAAAGATCATACAAATGTATTATTTCTCTCTTTCCACCTTAACCCCTTATGGACACATGACATGTCATGATTCCCTTTTATTCCAGAAGTTTGGTCCTTAAGGGGTTAAAGGAGTCTCCAGTCCCCACATAGTAACACCAATAAAAATCACTATTTAGTAGATATACCTCCACAATTTTGTTTTGTCTCATAGTTAGTTCAACCTTCCTGTGCCAGTCTGTGTACAAATCAATTATTGATGTTACTTCTTCACCATTTGGCGACTATATGTATTTAATTGTAAAAACTGCACAGCATGCATATCACATTAATTGTCTCATTTTAAATTTAACCCCCTATGTGGGTTCAATGGCGTACTAAGGGGGGGGGGGCGGAGGGCATGGTCTGCCCCGGGTGCCACTGGGTGGGGGGTGCCATGACCCTGGTGTGGGGGCTGTGAGAGCTGTGGCCACACAGTGCCCCATGGTAGTTAGGGTGCCGTGCGGCCAGAACAGCTCACACAGGCAAGGAGCAGCTGAACTGGCCGCACGGAAGGAAAGTGGGGGAGGGGCTACACAGAATCCGGGGCGATGCCAAATTGGCTTAATACGGCCCTTACCTGCTGCTGTTACTGCTGCACATGGAGGTGCAGCAAGAAGGAATCCCTGCCTCTCCACCTAACAGGTTTCACGAGGACTCCAGTGAATCCACTCCCCCTCCAGCTCCTGTCTGTAAGTAATAGTGTGTGTGTGACTGTGTCTGTAAAACTGTCTTCCTGTAACTGTGTGTGTGCCTGCATGCCTCTAACTGTGTGTGTGTCTGTCTGCCTGTAACTGTGTATGTGTGTGTGTGTCTGTGTGTGTGACTGCATGCCTGTAACTGTGTGTGTGTGTGTGACTGTCTGCCTGTAACTGTGTGTGTGTGTGTGTGTGTGTGTGACTGCATGCCTGTAACTCTGTGTGTGTCTGTCGGCCTGTAACTGTGTATATTTGTGTTTGTTTGTGTGTGTGTGTCTGTCTTCCTGTAACTGTGTATATGTGTGTGTGTTTGACTGCATGCCTGTAACTGTGTATGTGTGTGTGTGTGAGACTGCATGCCTGTAACTGTGTATGTGTGTGTGCGTGTGACTGCATGCCTGTAACTCTGTGTGTGTGTGACTGTCTGCCCGTAACTGTGTATGTGTGTGTGTGTGACTGCATGCCTGTAACTGTGTGTGTGTGTGTCTGCCTGTAACTGTGTGATGTTGCCTGTAACTGTGTGTGACTGTAACTGTGTATGTGTGTGTGACTCTCTGCCTGTGACTGTGTGTGAGTGACTGTATATGTGACTGTCTGCCAGTAACTGTGTGTGTGACTGCCTGGCTATGACTCTGTGTGACTACCTGTAACTGACTGTGTGTGTAACTGTCTGCCTATAACTGTGTGTGGGACTGTCTGCATGTGACTATGTATGTGTGATTGTCT
The DNA here is from genome assembly GCA_933207985.1 of Pelobates cultripes. Classification (NCBI taxonomy): domain Eukaryota; kingdom Metazoa; phylum Chordata; class Amphibia; order Anura; family Pelobatidae; genus Pelobates; species Pelobates cultripes. Next base: position 9,047,987 of record OW240923.1, on the reverse strand, counting down.
GCCTGTGACTGATGTTGCCTGTAACTGTGTGTGACTATCTGCCTGTGACTGTGTGCATGTGACTGTCTGCTGCCTTTTACTGTGTGTGTGTGACTGTCTGCCTGTGAGTGCGTGTGTGTGTGTGTGAATATATATGGGATTGTCTTCCTGTAACTGTGTGCATGACTGTCTCTGACTGTATGTGTGACTGCCTGTAACTGTGTGTGTGTGACTGTCTGCCTGTAAATATGTGTGTGGGGCTGCAGGGATTTTGTAGAAGGGGGCAGGAGTTTTGTATTGGGACAGGAGTCTTTATAAGGGGATTTGTAGATGGGGGTTGCAGGGGTTTTGTAGACAGGGGTGGGGCACACAAGGGTTTTGTAGAAGGGGGCTGACAGCGGTTTTGCAAAGTTTCCAAATTTGTACAATACAGAAAAAAAAAAAAAAAAAGGAAAACATTTAAAAAATGTTAGGTTTTTTTTGGGGGGGGGGAGGGGCAATAGTAAGGTGAGGGGGTGCCAAGCCCAGGATCGGCCCCAGGTGCCAAATGCTCTAGGTACGCCCCTGTGTGGTGCCACCCCAAGTCTGGTCCCTAGTGACTGTATGTCAGTATGGAATGTTCTGTCTGTTTAGCAATGACTCCTCCATGCAACGCTGCTGTCACTAAATGAATAGGACTTTTCACTTTGTAATAAGATTTTAAAGGCTAGATTGTTGTGATGGATTTATTTTCTCATTGTTTCTTGAGGGTTTAATAGACCGAGAAAGTTGTCCATGTGCTGAGGTATCCTCTTTAATATCATTATATTTTATTAGCTAATCAACATTTTACATTGTTTATTTTTGAGAGTGTACATTTATGTCTTGGAAGGCATGCGGAGCACAAATTCTCCCTTTCCTGAATGGTAGAACAAACCGGAGTAAGAAAAGGTAAAACAATGAACTTGGAGACCTGGAACCAAAGTCAGAACCCGGAGTCCAAAAGTCTGTGTCGGTAGGGCTTGAGATAGAATCATGGTCAAGACAGGGCAGAGGGTGAAATATCTAGTCCAATCAGTGAGCCAAGAGTGGTAGAATGCAGAAAAGATCGAAAAGGTCTGAGATAGCAAGCTAGGCTTCAAGTACAGGGACACCTGAATAACCAAGCATCAGCCGGGACTAGCCATAGGAATATGTAGGGTAGACCTCTGCTAGGAAGCCTTTGTAATATAGGAAACCACTGAGTCATGTAGGTAGGGCTTGTAGGTCTAAGCAGGCATCATAGCAACATTCGAAGTGCATGTCATCTGCTAAGAGGATAGTTGAGGATAGTTGATTGTGAAGTGAAGATTTGACTTTTTTTGTTCATTCCCATAAGCTTGTGTGCAGTGAAACAAGATTCCCAGCTCCTAAATGACTGGGAACAGATGGAATGGTGTCAGAGATGATAAAAGGAGCCAGGGAAAATGTTACAAATAGGTTAGAAAAAAAGAAACGGCGCCATGTCAATCATAAAACTCTGCTTCCCTCCTCGTGTCCATATAAATCTTGATTTTTGTAATAGAATAACTGTGCAGCTCTCTGTGGGTCAGGTTTCACAGGTGAGAGCCTCAAAGATGTGTCTGGCGAAGCCGCCTGTCTAGATCTGGTGCGACCTTTTCACGCTAATTCCAGGACGCCAATTGACCTTACTATTGTTAGAAGTAAAGAAACAGCCTAGACTACGGGGTGACACTGCAAACGTTATAAACTAGTTAACATTTTTTTATCAGCACAACGTGTATGTAATACCGTGAGAGATTGGTTTTAAAACATTTTACAATGTACAAAAGTAATACACAAAGAGAGGAAGGATTAATGGGCTGCAGGACTTGCCAGATTAATCTAATTATTTGAGAGTTTAGGGGGATTTATCAGAGTATACATGTTTTCCTTTTCTTCTTTATGTATCCAGATGGAACAAAGAAAAACAGATAAATAAATTGCAGGAGAAATCATATTTTATTATAATCCTTTTAGAACAACTCTTTACGGCACTTTCAGTGGGTAGACAAAACTTGCAAAAATGAGCGATGCATGATATCATATTTATTTATTTATAAAATATTTTACCAGGAAGGATACATTAAGATTTCTCTTGTATTCAAGTATGTCCTGGGTTAACAAACATTGCAGTTACAATAGGGTACAACAAAATAGTAAAAATACAAAAACAATATTAATACACAACACATATGCAAAATTTAACACGGAACCGGTAAGAAATATATAATTAACCATGACAGGTGCATCCTGTTTTGAGATATGTAGAGCGGGATCTCTTAAAGGACTTTAGGCTTGGGGAAGATTTGAAAGTGTGCGGGAGGTCGTTCCATAATTGTGGTGCTCTGTAGGAAAATGAGGATCGAGGCGGTTTCTTTTAGTATTGAGATAGACTAAATAAAGTACTTTTAATTCCATATTGATACTATTTCAAAATCTAGCTACAATTGAGTAACAAGCAAAACAAAAAGCACAAGGGGCAGGATGTCTGATGTTTTGTTTCCAAAGCAGTAAACTGTTGTATTTTTTTGCAAATTTGCTTTTCATATCACGGAGTTCCATTTTCCCCCCAATTGAACTCTATGCTAAACATAACTCTGTTAGCCCAAGTTTTCCATATTTGGTTTTAAATTCATTGCTTAGTGAATTGCTTGTAATGTTAGTGGCTATTCCACAAGAACAGAGCCATGAACACTCATACATGTTTAGAGTAAGCTTCGGTGGAGTAGATGATCCCAGGAGACTGCAAGTTGCTCATCAATAAAGGGAATAGCATTTTTGTAGTCCTTTCTTTGGGGGGTGCTGGGGAGGGTGTTTAAACTTTTACTTTAGTGGGCTAAAATACTATAAGGTATCATAGTAGATTGAGAGCTCAGTAATGTAATCTTTCTGCTAAAAAGACACTCCATGCTCTTGAGAGCCAGAAAAGCCCTTAATGATTTTTGCAGATGAACCAGGAGGGAGGTGAAGATGTGGGAGGGTGGTGGGGGAAGAATAGACTGGCAATCTCATATTGCCCAACAAAAGATAACCTTTGACATTACTGCCTTGCTGAACTCTGGTATTAACAAAATCAGCCTCTGGTGGGACCAATAAATCCTGAGGTGTGTTGGTATCGGAGATCCTATGTCCTGGCAGTAAAACATGGGAATTTAAAACTCACAATGCAGTTAAACAGTCATTTTAGGGAGGAAAAGGGTCATCATAACTGCAGACAGTTGTCTCCCTTGTTGTTGTAAAAGGACCCTCCGAGTAATGTAGTCAGAAAGATAGAAACACTGAGCAGCATTCTTCATCTAAATCAATGAAATATTATTTGGATAACTTACTCTATTATGAGTCAGTGGGATTTTGGTGCTTATTTTAATTTACACGCACCAAGATACACTGGAATAATTGAGTTACCTTTGCTTGTTTTCCTTTAAAGGGCCATAAAGTTTTGAAATGTGTGAATCAAAAAGCTTAATTTCCCAATACAGTGGGAAAACTTGTCAAAATCCTTACAGCCTTTCTAGAACAGTCCTTGCCCATCCAGCCTATTCTACATGCTATTTCCCATAATTCGTTTCACTCTCAAACCCAAGTACTCTGGGAATCCTAGTTCAAAAGCAGCCAGATGGCCGTGGTTGAACACCACAGCTCTGTGGCCTGATTGTCCAAGTGGGGAACGTCAAAGGTTTTCATACAACAAACCGAAACAAATAACAGACTCTGAAATACAATAACCCAAAAATATCTATTATATAAAATTACAACGCAACAATAATATCGCAGGATAACACTTAACGGAATATTTGCACACCAGCATATATTCTAAAATTGCACAGAAACTTATTTTGTGTATTACCATATCCAACATATATTGAGGCTAAAAATAACATTGGCCGAAATGCAAATACCATTAAATTAAAAATTATTAGTATGCTCTTTCTATTAAAATGTGGTTAAGGAGAAAAATAATAATTAGCCAAGTGATCTCAAAAGGGAGTTCTTTAGCAAAGGGTGGAGGTATTTTAATGGCTAAATAAATGAATATGTCATACAGGGCTCAGAATTTCCACTCATTCACTAGTCAAGGATTCCCCAGGCTTGCAGCGGTGAGCCACGTTTTGGCCAGACTGGTAATGTAAGATTTGAAATTTTGAAGATTGCGTAATTTAAGGTATTTAGGCCTCAATTTCATAATTTTTAATAATCATTTCAAACTATTTCATATTTTTGGATAAACTTTTAAAATATTATTTAAAAAAATATTTTTTATATGTTCTATATCAAGGTAATTTTTTTTATATATGATATGTTATTTCAATATTTTGGAAAAAGATTTCTAAAAACATTTATTCTAAAAATATTAGATCATTTGAAAAGCATATCCAGCAATATTTCACCAATTCCTTAGGTAAAAGCTTGCAAATAGCTTTATGTTGCTATAGATAAAAAAAAAATAAAAGGAGGGTCTATAGTGAAAGTATTATGTATACTAGGAGATACATTAGGATTAGTATATGATGTATATTTGTCTTAAAGAGGCACTGTCATGTTTATATTTATTATCCTATCTTCCTTGTCCCAAATATCTATTTTATGGTGCAGCCATTTTGTTTTCCTCTGCCCATCATGTCTGCCATTTGCGTTTCACTGGGATTGATTTTACTGGTGGATTGTGGGTTAATTTGATTGACAACAGAAACAGCATCTTGCTTAAAGGAGAATTGTCACCTAAGTACCATTTTATAATATTATGATCATTTCTTCAAGTTTTGAATGGAATTATTATTTTATTTTTTAATAAAGTACATGAAAGGAAAATAAAAACAAATCATCCCTAATTAGTATATGACAGGATCACTCAGCCATATAAACACACCTTGGATCATACAGTGTCTGAAAACATACAGGTAGTTGGTCTGATGTCACTGCACTGTCCTGGGAGTGAAGCCGGGAAGACCATAGAGACTAACTGGTCCTTCCCAAAGCTGAAGGATCTTGTCGTACACTAAGGGTTGGGATGAGCATTTCTTTTTTTTACATGTTCTTAATTTAATAAAGAATATATTTCCTTTCAAAACTTTATGAAAATATTATCATATTAAAAAAGTAGTGTTGAGATGGCAGTTGTCCTTTAAGCTCTGCCCATTGTCTAGTTTTGTCATCTTGACTGCTATGCATAAGAAGAATTTGTCCCTACTTTTCTTTATTTTCTGAAAACTATTAAAAGTGATTGAAAGACATAGAGCGGGGCGTGGCCTAACAGTCAATGGAGTAGGACGCACTCATTCCGAGCTCCTAGGCCCCAACCTGATTTGCCCCGATTAACCAGCACAGCAACGCCGCAGAAAGCGCACCTCCATGGGGGGGAAAAATCGACGGCTACCTACCGCAGCCCAGGTCACTCCGGCCCCCTCCCGACCGCCAGCCGGCCCGATGGACGAGTTCCTGGCCACGCCGCATGGCCTCCGCGACACGGGCGAGACCGGAACACCGGCCCTCGATTCCCCGGGCTCCAGCATAGCGGGCTCGGCGCGGGAATCCAGCACCCCTGGCACCCTGTCCCAAATATCCGCGGACCTCGCCGCGATCTCCGCGAGCATGATGACCCGGAAGGATAAAGGAGAAATGGTGGCTGAGCTGAGGGCCATAATAAGGGAGGAAATAGCGGCTGTGCGCACCGACCTCACGGCGCTGGAGCAGCGAGTAGACAGGTTGGAAGAAGAGCGCATACAATCCCAGCAGCACAGACAGGCAGCGGAACTGGCAACCACGAGGCAGGGCAACATCCTCCTGGACCTCCGCCGGCAGGTTGAGGATCTCGATAACCGCGGCCGGCGTAACAACATCAGAGTCAGAGGCCTGCCTGAATCCGAGGACGAGGTACCGCAGGAGATCCTGAATGGCCTATTTGCGCAACTACTAGGAGATGCAGCTCCTGGCGACTCCGGCATCGAAAGGGCCCACAGGGCACTCCGCGCCCCCAGAAGAGACGGGCAGCCAAGAGACATGATTTGCGCCCTCCTGTCATTCCCGCTAAAAGAATCTATAATGCGGGCAGCACGTGCACAGCAGCACATCACCTACATGGAAGCACAAATATCCCTTTACCAGGACTTATCTACCATCACCCTAGATGCCCGCAGGGCCCTGCGGCCTCTCACCCGAGCACTTCAGGAGCGACGAATTCCATACAAATGGGGATTTCCATTCAGCCTGCAGGCCCGGATGGGAAACGTATGGCACATCATCCGCTGGCCGAACGACGTGCCACGGTTTTTAAGAACCGTCAACTTACCTGCTATCTCAGTGCCAAACTGGATCCTGGAGGGACCCCCGGCGCGAGCCACAGGCCCATCTGAAGTGGCTCACAACATCCACCTGGAGCCTGGACCACCAAGACGCAGAGGAGGCCCAATAGGCCCTGAGGAATAGAGGCCCCCACGCCGCACGGACCAGTGGCCCCCCATGAGACATCCCATGCCAGATCAGGGCATTGCCTCCCGAGCTTACCCCAGCATTGATTATGGACGCCATGCAGATCCGATGACACCACGGCAGGGGTATGTACTTTTAAGTCCGCTGCCAGCTTGCATTAGCTAGTAGACAGGGAGGAAGGCCGCAGACAGGTGGGGAGGGAACTGAAGCCACTTTCGGGGAGCGGCCGGGAGCTAGGGCCCCATCAGCAAACCCACACACCCGGGGCAAAAAGGGGGACATACCCCGTAGGTGGGGAGGGGATGATGGGCAGGGTACAAAGGGTCTGGACACCGACACCATCACCCAGGTCACACCCTGGGTCAAGACTGCTGAACTGAACAGGCTGCTCTAGCACACCGCTGCTCACGGAACAGAGCTGAGGGGGGGATGCGGGAGGGTGAGGGCTACGGGACATGCGGGCACACAGGGCTAGAGCTGGGAGGGGGGCTGGGACAAAGCTGGGCACTTCTTGTTCATGTTGTTTAGTTATACACGGTTCCGTTTATATCACCCAACACACATCACAGCCACTCACATGAGGGGACAACCACGCACAATCTGCCTCACTGAGACAAGCAAGACGCCATGTTGGTACACCCCACTACGAAAGCCCAGGCACGCAGATAACTATCATGACGAAAACTCTGGGCGCAGGGAGAGACCACGTCCCAAACCAGCCCCTCTGAAGGGACGCAAACGTGGGAGCTGGCGTGCCACGCCCACAGGGTGGCCTCACAATGCAGCCCAACACATGTAGGACTAACTACCCCCAAACAGCGCCCTAACACCCTAGACACGCTGACTTGTTGCCAACGAACTGTAAGTTACCAGGCGGGGAAGGGCAGACACGGAGGGCCCCGGGACGTCCGGCAGACAAAACCAGTCGAATCCCCTGACAACACCCGGCCACTAGGACCGGGACGCCAGGAGAGCCGACCGTGACGGGGGGACCCACGGGTACCACTGACCATAATGCCGACTGGACCGGTAGGCTTATCCGCTACCAGACCTCGGGACTGCGGTACAGGACACCACAGCCCGACCGACACTCTAAGTCCCGGGCGACTATTGCGGACCCCTAGGCTAGAGTAGGCAAACATGGCGATTGCACACACCCTTACAGGTTGGGTGCCGATGGAGAAGGGAGAGAACCAACCTCACTCAGATCCGAGACCGACTTCACTGTAAGTGACCATACGGAACCCCCACTGAGACAGACCCACACTGTACATTACACCGGCGTCCTCGTCGCTGAGGTTACCCACCAGGCTCGAGAACGAATACACCCGGTACAGGGTCAGAGTCACACCCGCACACCTAGAAGACACGCCAGACCGTTCACATCACCACCACAGACAGACAGACCCCCCCCACACTCACCACCTTTACACATACAGACAACGCTGCGGGGACGCCGCCCTGCCGCCGGGATGGACGCCTCGCGAGGATTTGTCCCGGCCCAACTGACATACTGGTCCAATAATGTTCAGGGGCTTAACACACCTGAAAAGCGCGCGCACCTGGTAAGGCGCCTATGGGCCGTGAGAGCCTCAGTGGCGTTCCTGCAGGAGACTCATCTCCGAGGACTGGACGCCCCCAAACTAGAGAACAGACGCTACCCGCAGGGATTCTACGCGAACCACCCGGACGCTAAGAGGGCTGGTGTGGCAATACTCTTTGCACAGACGACGCCGTTCCAACATATAGCAACGCAGGCGGACCCGAACGGCAGATTCCTTTTCATTAAGGGTACAATCATGGAACACACGTATACCTTCGCATGCCTCTACGGCCCGAATAGAAAGCAGCATACATTCCTGGCCCGGACGCTAGCCAAACTGGAGAAATTCAGAGACGGCCTCTTGGTCATGGCAGGTGACCTCAACTTACCACTGGACCCCCGCACGGACACCTCCAGAGGACAAACCGCGATCCCGGCACACTGCATACGAGCAGCACTACGAGCTATACATAAACACGGCCTGGTGGATTGTTGGAGGGCATGTAACCCTGAAGGTAGAGACTACACCCATTATTCGACAGTCCATAAAAACTACAGTCGCATAGACTATATATTCCTGGCCCAGGAATACCTCAACCTCCTCCACGACGCACGAATAGGCATAATGGACCACACAGACCATGCACCACTGACGATCCGCACGAGCTCCCCACTATATAAACCCCGCGAAAGACACTGGAAACTGAATGAATCCCTACTGGACGATGCAGAGTGTAAGAGGGTGACTGCCCAAACCTTAACTGAATACTTTACTACCAACGAAGATACGGAGACGCCACCGTTAACGATATGGGAAGCCCACAAATGCGTCATACGGGGACATTTCATCGCCATAGGCACCAAACGCAAGAAGGAACGAACACGACGTATCACAACACTGCTAGACCGGATAGCTGACCTAGAAGGGGAACACAAGACGGACCTCGCAGACAGCACATACCTCCGCCTGACGGAAGCACGAAGGGAGCTGAAAGCCATACTATCACAAGGACTCTTACACACCGCGAGGAAGGCCTCCAGGTATTATTATGAACACTCGAACAAAAGTGGTAGGTTGCTAGCTAGGATGCTACAAGACAGAAGGAAAGCGCAACACGTTCACAAGATACGCACGAGCAGTGGAGACACAACCTGCCTCCCAGACGGCATACTGTCAGCGTTCCGGGAATACTACGCGGCGTTATATAACCAACCACGACTCCACCACGACAGAGACATAGGTAGCCATCGAGAACGGATAACCACATACCTTCAGAACCACATCACCCGCCAGCTTACCCCGGACCAGGAGGCGGAACTCGAAATGCCCTTGACGATTGAGGAACTATCTGGCGCATTGAAATCAACTAAAGCACACAGGGCCCCGGGCCCAGACGGTCTACCAGTCTCGTACTTACGCTCCTTCAAAGACACCCTGCTGCCCAAACTTCTGATAGGCATCAACTCAATCAGAGATGGAGGCCAATTCCACAGAGACACCCTGGGAGCAACCGTGGCAATAATACCCAAAGAGGGGAAAGACCCAACAATCTGCGCCAGCTACAGGCCCATCTCTCTGATAAACGCGGACATCAAACTCTTCGCTAAGGCTCTGGCACTCAGGATGGCCCGAACGCTCCCGGATCTGGTGCACCCGGACCAAGTGGGGTTTATCCCCGGAAGAGAAGCCAGAGATAACACTATTCGAGCCCTCAACACCATCCATACCGCTAAAACGGGCAAAAAGGAAATGGTCCTACTATCCACTGACGCTGAAAAAGCGTTTGACAGGGTGGACTGGGTCTATATGTCGGAAACCCTACGACATTTGGGATACGGTCCACACCTGCGGACCTGGATAACGGCTTTATACACCTCGCCCACAGCCCGCATAAGAATAAACGGAGCACTGACTGACTCGTTTGATATACATAACGGCACGAGACAGGGTTGCCCCCTGTCCCCACTCCTGTTTGCCCTCACCCTGGAGCCCTTCTTGGAGGCGGTCAGACAGGACAGGGGTATCACGGGGTGCAGCATAGGAGGAAGAGAACACCGGGTAGCGGCTTACGCTGACGACATGCTCTTCTTCCTGGAGCAACCCAGAACCTCCCTCCCACATCTCCTGGAGGCGTTTCGACAATACAAGGAGGTATCCGGCTTGACGCTTAATCTAGATAAGTCAGAGATATTGCTGCTCGCACAGGACAACATCCTCCAACGACACATCCAAGCACAATTCCCCTTCAAGATCTCCACAGCCAAGCTACACTACCTTGGGGTGTGGCTCCCGAGAGATTTGACACTTATCTACCGACTGAACTTTGCGCCCCTGCTCACCACCCTACAGCAAGACATGAAACGCTGGACACCTCTATACATCTCGTGGTTTGGGCGCATCAGTGCCGTGAAGATGAACATTATGCCCAGATTATTATACATGTTCCAGACACTACCAACGTACCTCCCGAGGGCATTTTTTCAGACCCTGACGACCGCAGTCAAGAACTTCGTCTGGAACCAAAAACCAGCGCGTATCCGAAGAGCGATTCTTGAACGCCCTAGAGGAGAAGGAGGTATGGGATTGCCGTCCATCCTCACGTATTACCACGCTACCCATCTGCACAGACTGGTTGATTGGCATGCAAACCCCAGTACAAAGCAATGGGTAGACCTGGAGAAACACCAAGCCCAGGGACGAATCCCCGCTATGCTATGGCTGGGAGACGCACTACCCAAGGAACTACTTACCGGGAACCCAATGATCGACGCCACGCTGAAGGTGTGGTGTAGGATACGCTACTCCAAAAACCTCACGTCATCGCCCAACCCACTCACACCAATAACACACAACCCGAGGTTAGCGGGAGGGCTAAGCACGGCAGACCTGAAAAATCTCGGAGCAACGGACTGGGTATACGCTAGCCAATGGAATTCCGGGACGACGCTCAAACCCCTGGCAACGTTGATGCAGGACCGTAGGCCCAGTGGCCTAGACACATTCCGATATCACCAAGTGAAAACATACCTCGACGGCATTGCGGGTAAAGGCCACCTACACCGCCCATTGCTGATGATGGAACATCTATGCACGGCCAGACAACATCTCTCACATGGAGTTTCACACCTCTATACCGCGCTGCTAAGCGACGGTGATAAGAGCCCCCTAGGCTTCACATCGCGATGGGAAAGAGAGACCGGGATGGAACTTACGGAAAAGGAATGGCTTAAAATCTTTCAACTAACACACAGGGGGACCATCAGCTCCAAGTTCCAAGAATGCAACTACAAAATTCTAACAGGATGGTACCGGACGCCAGATATCCTGCAGCACGTACATGAGTCAATTTCAAACGAATGCTGGAGATGCGGCACAGGAATAGGAACCAGCATTCACATCTGGTGGACATGCCCACGTATCGAACCGTTCTGGAGGATGATACATCAGACGACCAAAGACATCACGGGCTCAGACGTCCCATTCCAACCCATGCCACTACTTCTCAACCACACGCGCACGCCGGTGAAGATCTACAAGAAAGGAATCCTCATACACCTACTCACGGCAGCGAAGTCGCTCATCCCACTCCATTGGAAAAGCTCGACGATTCCAACCCTGCAACAATGGGTAGATAGGGTGGAGATGATATATAACATGGAGATGATGACAGCCTCCCTGCAGGGACGCCAGGAAAAATGCGCTTTGGCGTGGTACCCATGGATGGACTACACATCAAAACGGGCAGGAGGACGTGACCCGGTGGAGAGGGACGGCGCCCCCGCACCAATACAACCCACCCAACAGAGCTCTGCACAGACACAGGCAGTACCAGACGAGTAGATTGCACCCTCAGCACGACGGAGACACACTTCCTACGCGACCCCCCCCCCCACCCCTCCTACCACATGACACATTGACACACAAAAGACCCGGAGGGACACAACCCCCGGGGGCACGCAGACTGACTTAAGGCTCCGCACAAAGTGGAATCTATGAGTGAGCAGAGACAGGGACAGAGGACCATGGGTCACGGGAGGGGAGGAGTGACCCACTAGAGCGACATATAGACCAATACACTAGGGGACGGAGGGAAGAGAGAGACCGGGACGTAAGGAACATGGACTCACCCCCACCCCAGACACAAGAAGCCACGACCGGAGCCAGTAGCACCCGGCCCTGACCACGCCAACTAACAACTGGGGCAGCCGCAGGTGGCATATATAACCCCACACACACACCGAACCCAGCGAGACCCAAGATAAGAGATAACAACCTAGAATTAGGTATCCAGAAGAGTCACGGGGACCAGGCTACAGGCCCCAGGGATGATATGATCACACCCACCGCACGAGCGACTCAAACCAGGGGCCTGAGGTGACGACACGGCATCTGACACAGACCCCACACACCGCACAACGACAGAACAAGACATCACAGGATAACCCTACATATACTAGCTGCGCCCACGGACAACCTAGGCCAACTACCCCCAGGGAAAACCTAAAACAGATCGACTCAGGGAAACTAGGGGGTAACTACACGGTCACAGGGGCAGAATAATTGGCCCCCTCATGATTTAAGGCTGAGCCCATCCACACCAGGCTCATTACGACCTAAACCAACACACAAATCAAACACGAACCAGACTGGACCCCCATACAAAGCCCCAGACGGTACCCCCCCAAAGAAGGACACACGTAGACAGACATAACACGGATTGGGACAAAGCTCTATATCCATCAACCTGGCACTAGAAACACGAACAAATCACCACGTACGAGGCTGGGGACAAAGACGAACTGCACCACACATAGACGGAGACTACCACACCTCTTAAGTACCATAGGTCACACTAGACCCAATAAGTAAGTGAGGGGAAACCTTGCACTGAGCCAACCTCTCTATTAGGGTCCTACCTACAAATGAGGAAGCTCAGATACCAATGCAGGGTTGTACAACTCCCCCTCTGACCCACGAGCACAATACAGAGCGGTTGAAACAACCCACCCGAAAACTTGCACGAATCTTGTGGAGCAACCACAAACTCCATTCGCACCCGACCACAGAGGGGACTAACCCCATACAGGGCTAACGACAGAACACAACACAAAAGAACGCTCACTGTAATAATGAAGCCAAACACCCAAATTCAATTTATTATCCAGTAGATGAAACTATCTTGATGCTGTAATACACATAACTGACCAGTTTATATGTTACCACATGTTAATTTATATTGGATATACATGCTGTGATTGAATATTGAAAAACTTAAATAAAGAATGTCAAAAAAAAAAAAAGAAAGACATAGAGCTATACAGAAGCAGAATGATAGTGATTGAGCTACCTTGTGACAGCCAGTCCGGTGTCATGTTAGGATTTTGTAACTCAGGGAACAGCACCTTTAATACCTCTACCTCCACACCTTTAATATCATGACGTGGGGCAGCATGGAGGTAGAAACAGGATCCTGATAAATCTGTGGTGTCATGTGGGCTTTATTGGGAAAATAGAACAGAGGCAGAGGTATGCGAGAGGGCAGCAGAGGAGCAGAGACAGGAACGAGCCAAGGTCATAAAGCCATCTTGGCGGGATCGTGCTGCTGATGCGGGTGCAATGCCAGGGTGGAAGTGTCGGCTGAAGAGAGGTAGCAGCAGATACTATGGCTGCCTCAGTCCAGCATCCAGATCACCATGGGCACCCTGGGAACGAAAGACCGGCCCACAATAGCTCTCAGAACAGTTCAATGTTGCTTCAGAATAAAGGAACTAATGGCCCAAAGACCAAGCAAATTACTTTGGGTCAACCTGACAACTTGCTGAAGAAATCTGGAAGTTACAGGGTTATTGTATGGGTATCTCTGTATTGTACTCAATTCTGTATATTGTAACAGAATCTATGAATTATACCTAGCTTTGAGTATTGTATGACTATATTATAACTAGCACTGGCATTGAGCGGGGATTACCATTAGGTGTTCCGTACATGAGGTGGAGTGGGCAGATGCCACATGTCAGAACATGGTGGCTACAGAGTTAAAGGACGGAGTTAAATTCTAAGGGAGGAATGCTGACCTCTGCTGTATCAAGTATCTTTGCCATGAGTTGGCACACCCTCTAAACGACTAGTCTAATTATCCACTCACTATCAAGAACTTATTGGTGTTCAAGTGACAGTATAGAGTAAAATCCTCACAATTCTAGTGGAAAGCCCTTACAGAAGAATAAAGGCTGTCAGAGCAGTAAAAGAAGACCCAACGCTATACTAATAGGACTCGTGATTTTGGAATGAAATGTTCAATGAGCAGGGGTCCACTTTTGGCATGTGATGTGCTTTGTCTGGACTAAATTTATAATTGTAACCCTATAAATGACCATGTATTTTCTATATTTTAATATATATTAGGCTTGGTTATTAGCCTTATTAACTCAGGCGTAGCACATCTGCTTTCTTTAGTTTTCCATCAATGCTAAAAATAATTCTGTATTAAAAAAAGGGCCATCATAGAACTCATTCTGAGAGAAGCAAAATATGCTGATTCGCTCTGTATGTAAAGGTGTTTGAATGCAAACTCATGCATTTTGTTTTACACAATTATTCATTTTTCAGGCTTTGGCAGCTGTTATCCTTTGCAATGAGCCTTTGGATTTCACACAAGTCTCTGAATTTATTTATTTTTTGATGAAAAATGTTTGTTAAATTCCAGCCAGTGGCATAGTTAAAGCCTAACCTGGAGCATTGGATCCCTGTTGCAAACCACCAAGCCATTGCTTCTGCCAAAAGCAAAACATGTTGTTTTCGCGCCACTTAGATCCGCGTTGACAGCACATGTGGTGGGTTTCAGCCTGAAAACAGTGCCTTCTATTGGTTGATCCTTTTCTGCCAACACACCCCGAGGAATTTCCTGAATTGACAATGCACAGGAACTATGAGGGAGGCAGTAATCCTTGCCAGAAATTCTCTGGATCTCACAGCCAAAATACTACTAAGGTTTTTGGAAGGTCATCTCTCTGCAGAAATAAAGTTTTGATCCATGGCAAGATAAGTATGAGGCCTCTGGCAGGGAAAGTAAGTGCAACAAAGGCCTTTAGAACATGGATTTGAGTGTGGATTTAGGGGTTTTTTTTATTTATTTTTTTTCGCAGTATCATTCTTTTTTTCGTTTATTTTCAATCACTTTAAAAATCTATTCGGAAAAAAATATTTTTTGTTTCTGTCATATTAATGTTTTTTTTCCTCTAGATTGGTTTCTGTTAGCCCAATTAATACAGGGATGCATAAGCAAATTAACAGAGTACTACCATACACAATTCCAGAGGTCCTCTGTTTTTCAGAAACGCTTATAACTTAATAAGAGCTTCTCTTTCCAGAATGATGTTTAAAAGTTTTGCAGGAGATACTGCATTATTTGCAAAATGCCAAGCTTAAGGGGACATACAGAATCTTGTAAAACTAGGAAATTAGCCATAAGTTAAGGTGAAATAGTGTGAAAAGTGTGAGAGTTACCACTGACATTATCATGGTACAGGACTGCTGGAGGTAAGCTCAATAATATGCCCAGGGGGTAAAGGAAACACTTTACTGAAAGGGTCTTAGGAGGTGTCAAGATTAACAAATGCCCAATCTTTTCGTGAGGTTAGCTCATCCCTCCGGTTAACTGCAGTATTGCGCAGAGCAGGTAGAGAAAACTAACAAAATCATGGATATAAACCAATTACATAAAATCAGGGTGCAGTGTGAATTTAGTGAGTAGGGCATGTGGGTAGCTGCTTGCTTAGCTATGCCGGCACAGGATGGAAAGTCCAGCATCTGCCTACAGCAAGACATGTGAACACTTGGAGGCACTCCAGGGTAAGAGCTAAGCATGGCACCCCTCCAGACAATGAATTACAGTCTGTGCATTGAAACATGCACGGAATTGACATCTATGCACAGACTGTCATTCATTGGCTAACAGCAACCAGGTGACACTCTGCAGAAGCCAGATGCGGTTAGCCTGCTGCAGAGGAGCCCTGGCGAATGGCCAGAACTCATATATGACGGCAACATGGTTTTTCCCATTACTGGGGAAGGATGCCAGGGTAATCCTAGCACTATAACCACTACAGCAGGAGGTAGACCATGTATTTAAATGTTTGCAATACAGATGGCCATATACAGATACTATTAATATTGGATTGTGAATGTTTTTAAGTCTCTTGTTTCACACATAGTATAAAATATTTTCACCAGAAATAACAAGTTTAAGGTTAAGGATCAATTTTCTATAAATAAGAGTATTGCCCAATAAAACATCATATGAAATATATAGAGGATTTTAAACATTATTTTGAATCTATTATTTAAAGTCACGTGTCTGTGGATATTTTGTGTTTGGAAATTTTCCGTTATAATAAATGGCATTTATGCTTTGTGTTATTTAACTAAATTCATTTTTTGACAGGTGCAAAGTTGGGCTAATCTGACACTTACAGTTCTCTGATAAAGAATATTCTGTGCTACATTAAACCATTTATTGTTATCATGTATCAACCCTAGTATTGCAGTTTGAAGTGGGATTAGATTAACAAGGGAATGTATTTTGTCTTCTTAAAGGGACACTATAGTCAGTATAACCATTTCATCTCTTTGAATTGGTTATAGTGCCTGGAGTGCCCTGGCACTGTCCCTCCATTCAGTGTTGCACCATGTTTGTGCAGTATGCCACAACATAAGAGTCCCTGGCCTCCTACAGTCCAGCCCCTTCTGTATGTGTAGCTAAGGCAGAGATTACACACTTCCTTGTTGTCATACCCATTCATACCGTCAGTTGGAGCTCTGACAGGCTGAAAGCAGTCACCTGACAATCTCAGCCAATCACAGCTGTCCATTGCTGCTCAGGCTAATACTTCCTTTTTAGCCAAAGCTGCACAGATGGGATGGACTGCCGGGGACTCTTGTTTAGCATTAAAACATAAAAACATTAAAAACGGTTTAATGCTGAAAGAAATGATGGTACCAGGGGACTCCAGACACTATAACCAGTTTAATGAGATGAAGCAGATACAGTGCCTACGGTGTCCCTTTAAATGTTTTGCTTTTATTACGTTATTCTCACATTATCTTCAATCACCGCTGTAAATACCATGAGCTGTTACATAGCAGAGCTACAGCAGCTTTGATTTTGGCAGTACTTCCTTTGGTCCCTTAAGGGCTCAGTTGAGGTCTGAAAAGGTTTCTCCCAGAATTGGTTAATTTTCCTGGAGAATTCGCACCATTCGAGATGGTTACCAGTTGTTAAGATGTTGCAAGGCATGTGCTATATATTTTGTGGTTACTCTTATTTCCGCATGTCCTGCAATTATTTGCAGGGAAAAACAGCTAAACAGGTTAAAGGTCACAAAAAGGCACAGGTTAGAGCAATCCACCAGGGTCAGTGGCCGGCTGTTGATTTGAAAAATGCAAACCGTTACACAACAGCAGTTGACAGGGTCAACTGCTAGGCAGGGAATGTAGAGCAGTAAACTGTCCTTCAAGTCTTCCTGCTTTATGGTCCGTAATCTGACGCTAGCCATACAGCAAGTGTGTACAGCAAATTTACCTAAAACGTATCCATAGGAGTAGTAAGATTAAGCTCGCATATGATTTATTTTTATTATTTTCAAATATTTTTTACTGAATTATTTTTACAATTACATAACACTATCTTAAAACAATTGGTTGAATACAATATATGTATAAAGAATTAATATATGGTTTTCTATTGTTGTGGAATGTTAGCATAAAATAGCAGAACTGTTAACATCACAGCTGGGACAGTTATACCTCTGCAGTACCTGTCCTGCCGTGCATTCATTAACCTTAGTGTTAAATCCTGGAAGCTTTTCATCCTTCAACTGTTGATAAAATCAGCGCCACTGAATTGGGCAAATTTAAAATCTTCGAAAATTTCCCACCTTTGGCATCTTCTGCCAATGGCTTTGGATCTGAGAGCCCTAGAGACAGTCCAGCCCCATGTATTTGAGAATTGTTTTCTTTTTTTTTTTTTTAATCTCATATATGATACATTACGGGATTCTGTGCGTTTTTCTTGTTTAGGATAATTTCAACATATCTCCTGGACTCCTTTCTGAGGACTGTGTCTATTTTAGATCCTAGTGCTCATGAAGTGTTCTGGACTATATAGAGTTTCATTTTTTTAAACATTTTTTTTTCTTGAAGATTATATTTTTTCTTTGTCATTTTAAATGTATTTTCTTGGCTACATGTGCGATGTGATCTTTAGTATGACAATGTTTTGGCTGTTTTAATAGTGCATTTCAGTCTGAATACAGCCTTCCTGTAGTACCATTCCTTAACCTGCTAGAATTCTGAGACGTTGACTATAGAAACTGTCAAGGATTTCCTAAAACACAAGGGTTTGCATCCACTCCAGTTTAGTTTAAAATATATATGCAATAATGATACACCATTATCTTCAGTATTGGGAATTCTATGTTTGTTTATAGAGCAGCGTGTTCATATGGTTAAACTGCTACTTTGTCATATCTTGACAAGGTTGCTGTATGTTGGTGGTTTATGAGCTAGTGAGTGCTCGTAAATAGTTTGTGGTACTCACCCTTTCCAAAGCAGATATAAACAAACTATGCCAAGTTGAACCTCTTCCCCATGTTGACAGCAAGCATGTCATTTCTATTCTGTGTATTTACTCATCACAAGCTGCTAAGGATCTGTCTATATACTAGGACTGGTTGGCACAGTTTACGTATTTTATTGGCAATTTCATTTATTATTATATTATTTATATAGCGCCATCAGATTTATCATTGGGACTTACTGGTACTCACAAAGTAGCTGAAAACCATATATTTTCAGGATATTAAAATAAATTCCTCATCTTCTGCAAACGTTAATTATTAAGTGTTTTAAATGTTCCATCCAAGGGTAACAATTCCCACTTTGTGTGCGTGGACAGGGTGCGAGGCTGAAGGTTTGTACTTACCCTTTCCTTCATTAGCCAGCATTATATTCTCCAGGAGCCGGTATCATTCCTGGACTCTCACAGGCATGTCGGTACAATTCAGGGTCCATAGGTGATAATGTGAGACCGTTGCTTCTTCCATAGACCAAAAAAACTGCGTCTTTCATTTATTTATAAAATACTTTACCAGGAAGGATACATTGAGATTTCTCTCGTTTTCAAGTATGTCCTGGGTCCACAAAACATTGCATTGTTCCATAGCAGTCAGGAAGCTCCACCTTTTGTCTACTTTTTGTTATTCTGCACTTTGCATATTAGTCAAAGTAACCCCTGCTTTGTCTTATGATATCTTTTTAATTACGTTGAAGTTCCAATGAAATTCCAATGCATTCAACATGCGTATTTCATAAAGATTTTAATCAATACGCATAAAGTGAACATTGGTTTAAGCCTCTTTAAGAGTTCGAGAAATCTAACAGCCTCCTGGCTTTCGTCCTTATCAATTTGTGGAACAAAAATCTATAAAATAATTAGCTGACTTCAAGAACCATCACTGCATAGGTACCTTGTATATCATTTTGCACCTACATTGCTTGTTTATTGTACAATACCTACCTTCAAACACTCTCAGAAGTATTGGGGCACATTTACATAGGTACACACACAAGCACACTCATGAACAGACAGACACGGACATGTAGAGGTGCAGACAAATAGACAGACATACACAGGTATAGTCAGGATAAGACAAGCACACACAGCAAGTATGCTAAAGTGGTGACGTATTTGCAATTAATTTCTCCCACCTTACTCACTTGTATCTCCTTTTGTCCTCCCCAATTTTGTCTCTGCCTCACCTTCTACATGTCGTTTCCCAACCTTTTCACAACCCCGCCCTGCCCTAATGCTTTTCCACAATCTCGCCCTTCCCTTTTTTCTCTCCTTATCCCCTTTTCTTGTGTCTCTCCCCTTGCTTGTTTTCCCTGTGCCTATGTCCCTTTCACAGTCCCCCATGTGTCTCTCAACCAGCCCCCCATGTTACTGTGGTAGTCCTTTCCCATGCTGCACACCTGGAAGTTTTCCACTTTTGGGGCTGGTCTGGTGCTCACCTTGGCACTGTTCACACATGCTGCTCTGTGCGTGAGGAGAGAGCAGGGGATATGTGGTTATCTCCAGTCTCCACCTCTACTCCCTCGCATATAGCACCGAACCCGAAAATTGAGGAACAAACATTTCTAAACGCTGGCCGGTTGGGAAGATCCTTATATTTTCCAGGCTGACATCTGAATGTCATCACTCCGTGACCGATGTGCCCCAGTGCTCAGTCCACGCCACAAAGCATACAGAAAGATGTGCAGGCTAAATGTCCCCATACATCGGGCTAGACCTCCCCCAGCCCATCTCTCGTGACACACCTGCTACTTACATTGAAAAGAGTAGTCAAGGTACAAGATCAATGGCGTAGTGAATCCATGAGAAATCAGTGCATCATGCTTCCAGTTTTGAAGTATTATCTCGACAGGTATGAAAAGGTGAACAAGTCAGAACCTCCTGTATCGGACTCTGTCTTCTGATCTGAGACAAACTGATCTATGCAATGTTGTTTGGCAATAAACATTTTTAATTCACAATTAGTTAAAAATTGGCATTGAGCTATTGGGGACATGGACAAGCTAAAATGTAACAAACATCTGTTTTCAGACTTTGCTAATTAAAGCCTAATCAAACAGTTCATTAACAAGATGCGGTTTCCAACCAGTCCTATGTCTGTACTATGGTGCAGCTCTAATCTGTCAATGGATCAGTAGATATCCCGCATCATCTGCGTTATCATTAAAGTTTTTGGAAAACTATAACTGTGCATTCAGCTAAGCTTAACTTTTAATTTGCTGTAATTAATAGGCTAATCATAGTTGTGAATATCTTGTAAAGTGTCTCTTTAACAGGGGACTTCCACAGTGATGGAATGAATTTTAAGAGTTTAGTATGATATTAGGCACCAGCTTGACACCCTCCTCCATCGAGGGTAGGCAGCTGGGGAAATGTTATTTGACTCTCTCTGTATCAAAGCTCAGAATTTATTGCTTTGTTATTATTATTTTATGCAGTTTAATGGCCACAAGTGTCTCTCGGGAATCCGGGACATTTTCTCTGGGATTGATCAGTCAGACATTTGAAAGGGGACTGGATAGGAAGCATCGAAAACACTGGGAACATCCTGTACAGTCCTGATTCCCATCTCGCTCCACCAGCAGGTAGGGGGGGCAAACTTTGCACTCAAACAAAGTTGGAGGAAGCTGATAAAGTGGAAAAGCAGAGAAAATAAAAACATGATTGTGAGACACTTCTGTCAGCCAGGACCGATGCTTTCCTTACTGACACATGTCCCAAATTTCCTGAACATCACACTCATTCCAAATCCCCAATGTTATTTTTACTGTCTGATGTTGGGCCAGACGCTTGTCATATTAATATTACCTTGATGACTACAAATGCTTTGCTGACTAAACATTTTGAAAAGGTTTCTTTGAATTTGTAAAACAATTTTACCATTATTATTCCCATTGGCAAACCGAAATGATTAATTTCTCCCTCCGCTACCGTCCCATTACCTGCTCAAATACTAACGTTAAATAATCTGTGATCATTGGTGCTCCCCAAGTCACTGGGCTAAACCTAAAATAAATCTCCACTTCACACCTCACGTTCCTTATTCCCATGATTTACATACCACGTATATCAATGCGGCTGTCTGATCACCATAACCTATATCTGGCCCCTTGCATGCCATATACTAATGCGGCAAAATTTTCACTTGTGCTTTAGCAATATGAATTTTTCCAAATTTGTACACCTCTGCTGAACATGTTGGTGCTCTATAACAAAAGGTAATTGCTTAATTGTTTAATAATAAGAAAACACAGTCCGCTGTAGATGTCATAAAATGCAGAGAGTTAAAGGATTACTCCATGCACCATAACTAGGGTCACCAGATCCACCATGTTTTCAGGGACACATATAATTTTGTCATTTATGAAAATACATGAAAATGGTTGCCCTGCAGTATGTACACATGATCTGTGTCTGGTAACCATAACTATAACAATTACAGCGCAGTGTAGTGGCTATAGTGCCGAGAGTGCCCTTGGACATCTTCCATTGTAAAGATTTTCACTGTTTTAGAACAGCTTGACTCCTTACCTGGGGTCTGTGATGTGCTGCTCCCTGCCTCCACTACTGCTCAGTGAGAGACAGAATCTCTCTTCATTGAGCTAAGCCTGGCGGTGCGGGGCTTAGCTCATTGGCTGTGAAGGATCGTCTGACTCTCTCAGCCAATGTACTAGCAACGCACTGCAAGGCTTCGCTCAGGAGAACTAACGGAAGCTCAGAAGCTTCTAGCTCTGACAGCGCAGTAGTGGAGACGTAGAATGGTGCTTTGCAGACCCCGTTTAATATAGAGGTCAAACCATTCTAATAGAAGTGTATTTCTAAGTTCAGTGCTCCTGTAATATGACAGTATGTCTGTCACCAACTTCATGAAGCTTCTATTCTGCAGAGAGTAAACACCAGAAGTGCAGTTATTTAAAACCAGAAGTTTCACATTTAGCTAAACCTGTGGAATCCGAATTTTACAAGTATTTACATGTTTTCTGTAGAATTATGCAAGTAATTGTGTATCATTTCTCAAACAGAATGGCCCAATTAGTGCTGATTATGTTCACATAAGGAATGATTTATTTCCCAGTGCCAGAAGTGCACAAAGGCCTCATTGCTGCTGCTGCTAATGCCAACCCATGACACTAGCATATGGGATCTATAGAATGACTGGGGGGTTTGGAACGCAGGACAAAGGATGCAAAGGAATGTTACACTATGTTGCCATAGGTGTGGGCGGGCAGTGCAAGCTTGCATACCCCAGTGTGTCTCACATGGGCCATCAGTTCACACCATGGACTTTGCAGGGGTGTGAGCTGATTTTGAAAGGCATTCCCCTCTGCTTGTCAAAAGGCTGCCATGAAGTTATCTCCATGCAGAACACATTTGGCAAAAGGTGAAAGAAATGGTGGCTTTAATATACCCAATACCATCTGCATACTTCTAGAGTAAAGCCATAGGAATAGAAAAACCCAAAGCTAATACCAGAAGGGATGTCGAGGTGTTCACCTGGTGTATACTGGTCAGATGGACAATTTAAAGATAATAGACCATTTGTATTTATTTAGGTTAGTAACTATGGAAGGAATATAACATCTGTAAAATTGCAAAATATTTCAGGGCCATCCGGCTTCTGGATTTTGGTTTACCCAACATTTGAACAAACAGAAATAGAAAGTAAAAGGCCCATGTTTACCTCCATCTCAGATCCGCTACATATTTTGTTGCTGCATTTTCGATTTTGTCCCTGCCTTTAACCCCTTAAGGACATATGACGGAAATATTCCGTCATGATTCCATTTTATTTCAGAAGTTGTGTCCTTAAAGGGTTAAGGATGGTGGCTATAATATGCCTGCCTGTATCAGTAACCTGCAAAATGCAATAATTAGTCACAGCACCAAATGCCACTTGAAAGGAGCTTTATTCCTCCTGGACTCAGCAGTGTCTCAGTAATCCATCATTAGCACATCCTTACACACTAACAGTGCTTACTGACCTTAATTAAAACTTGTCACATTGTAAGCTCCTTTAAGCAAGGCATTATTCACCGCTTGTCTGTTCTGCTTATGTTGGAACATTTCTTTTTTTGGTTTTGCCATCACATTGATATTCATTGCCATTTTTTTTTCTTTTGCATATATCAACCCAAACATCCATGGCAGAGGGAAGACCTAAAAGTTACTTTTGTTTGTGATTTTTATTTTTTTAAGAATTACAATTGTGTATATATATATCAATATAAGTACTACAGAAAATGTTTTTTTTTTTTGTTAATGTTCTCATCCATTATCGACATTCACACTTTACAGATATCCTTGGTGGGGAAGGTGAAAGTCTTAATAATGAACACAACACAATTGTGGTTAAAAGCCGTTTGGGAAGCCAGTGTAATGTGACTATACTACAATGACTTTGTGATAGACAATGCACGGAGGATTGCAGAGTTGGCTGGCAGATGACAGCTTTACGCTAAAAGCTTTTTGGCAAGGAATTTGAAAAATGTATCTTATAGTCAGTGAATGCGACCGAAAGTTCCTTTTCTAAGACATTGATGCATGCAATTCCCATCTCAGTCTTTGTATTAAATGGAGCCCGAGCACAGAGCGGTGTGTTCATCAGGCTGATTTCGCAGTTCATTGTGATCTATACGTTAATGTTCCACAAAAAGTGTCAACGCGTGAAGATTGCCACGGGTCAGATCCATAAGGAATCGTATAGAACTGGCTGTTAGAGCAGTACAGCAGAAGATTAATGGGATTCACTGAAACTGATGACGGGTCATATTTGGGAAAATGGAACATAATACCAGATAGACATTATCCTGCCTCTTAGCTATGACCATTCTCACCTTTTCCTTCACGTTTCTGCTATGTAATATTACATTTATAATGAACAATCATTAAAATTGATAGATACATTTTTGGGGGGGTTATACATATACACATAATTTCTACCGATGACGTTTTGATGTAATGAAAACAAAACTTTTGAAACATAACTTTTGCAGCAAATTGTGAAGATTTGTAATTTACAAATCGGACCTCGTACAGCAGAGCTGACCGTTGTATTCCGTCTTTGGACAACCTTACCATGATCATTTCCATTGGTTTCCAAAAACAATATTCTGCATGCTTTGAAATGTTTACATTAGTTAATGGAACAGTTTGTACAATTGGCTTGTCTTGAAGTGTAAACATCACGCTGTGGTTGAGAGCTGCATATTTCCCTATATATGTTGTGAAATCCATGGTATAACCTGCTATCAGGAATCATTTCTTTGCTAATCTTATAGCTGTCCGTATCTGATAAAGGACATCAGTTCCTCGAAAGCAACAAAACATGTTTTTCAGAGCAAGTCATCTTCTTTGTTAACTATCCCTCTAGTGGACAAGGAGAGTCTGTCAAATAAAATGTGCTCTTAAGAACAATTAGCAATTTTGCCATATATGCTGCAGTCTTGCAATAAATTCACAGTGATGTACATAAATATAAAAAGTATTGAATGTATCAGTTAATACATTATGAGTGATTTTATGAATGAGTGTTTTCTTAGTGTTCAGAATTGTAATTTAGCTAATTTTCAGTCGTGTGTGAAATATTTAAGTGTTTCATTTTATAATGTGATAGATCTTAGCAAAGATTTTACTTAAAGCCTAATGTGTTATTCAATATTTCTAAAATTTCCTTTAACAGAGTACTCCAGGTACCAATGTGTGAATGCATTGTGATGGTTTGATGACATTTGTTTATGATTAATGGCACATAGCAATGTGTCCCAACTGTGCCATAACTTTGGAATAAAGTCAACTGTGCCTTATGTACTGCCTTAAGTTTTTAATTGTATGGTTTCTTGGTAAACAGGTAAAGTAGATGATTTGCAACGTTGTGGGTATTAATGTGCATGCTCTTAGCAGCACAATCTCGTATAATGTTGTTGTTTTTTTAATATAGATATAGTGGGGGGTAATAGTTTAAAAAGGGTACATCAATCAAAAGCTTTCTCGCTATTTTACAATATTGCTGGCCTTTAGATTAAAACAACCAAATATAGACCATCGTGCTAGTAGCCTCGCGCCCCCTTAACACCTTTATTTTGTATTGTCCTGAAGAGCTCAGACCATGATCCTTTTTTTTTGTTAATAAAAGTGCATCTTGCAGGGCTGTAATGATCTTATAATATATAATACAAACCAGACAAAAGCTGATATAATATGCTTATTTAATATAATGAGCTACATTCATCCTAGCTATATAAGTCTGATCACATTTCCTGTCAATGGAACTATAATAACTCACTGACCAGAGCAATGGAGAGTTAACTAACCGAAAAAATGCTGCTTACATCTGGCCTGTGGATTACAGAGGATTATTAATCCCTGCCTGGAAACCTACTGTGTAACTTTCATCTTTCCATTGGTATTTCTTAACCACAGGGATGGGCGGATTTAAAGGAGATATCATCTTGGTACTCAGCTATCTGTTGTGGCCAGCTTTAAACAAGTGAATGTCTGGGTGTTTAGTAGCCTTTTTGTTTGCATTAGCAACAAATCTGGTCCATATATTACTCCTGTATTGGCTTTCCACTCAAAGTCAAAGGTCGGGCTCAGATAATGGGCCATTTTCAAATAAAACATTTTATGCCGTGAATTCAAGTTTTTGTCCTTTCTGGCAATGTTTCCATAATATTGCCACATTACAGTAAAATATAATATATATATAATAAAGAAAGATGCCTTCGGTGCATAAATAGAATGATTTCATGTCTTCCCCCATTTTTTTCCCTTTTTTTTGTCAGTATGTCAATATGATATTATATATAGGACACTACTGTATGGAGCAGAGGCTGTCGTGTGCTTTAAGTCTTGTTCCACACTGTGTATTTGATTCCACTGATCTCTGGAATCTGAGCACTTGGCTAGATTTTATAGATCCCTAATGTGCATTATGATTTATTGATGGTCTTAATGCAAGTGAAACAAGAGCTTTATCACAGTTTTATTTTTTTTATTTTTTTTATTTTACATTCTGCATTAATTTAAACATGGCTATTTGGGACTAAGAGCTCCTTCAGTGCTAAGAAATCGATACTTTCAAAGGGAATAGTTACATACTGGCGGGTAATACTATTCATTAAAAACAAGTCATTTGTTAGCATAGACATATTGCTTTCAAAAATCTTACATTAGTGATGATAGACAATGAAAAGTGACGACTCTAATCAAAGCCAATCTCTAAAATGCTCTAACACTATTATAGTACAGACTACTGTGTGGTCTTTCATTTGAAAGAAAGAAAAAAAAAATATCGCAGGAGAGGGGTTCTAGGAGAAACCGTTTTTTCTACCACCATTTGAGTGTACCTACATCCAAATTCTAGCTTACTTAGATGACTGCATTTTTATGTAGAGCCGTCCCTGCACTGCAAAGCTTAGCTCAGTCACTTCAGGTAGGAGCTAGTGGTTCTTCTGGAGCTTTGACTAGCTCCCAGGTATAAAAACAGTATAACTACTAGGGATGTGCATGGCAAAAATATTCGGTTTCGGCATTCCGAAACTCGGGACTTCGGTTCGGCATTCTGAAATTCTTCGGGACTTCGGGTAAGTGTTACCCTACCCCTTACCTTACTCCAACCACTAACCTTAACCCTACCCCTAACCCGACTCCAACCACTAACCCTACCCCTAACCCTACCCCAACCACTAACCCTAACCCTAGCCCAACCCTCTCCTGTTTTGCCACTTTTCAGAAATCCGAAGCACTTCGGAACTTCCGAAATTCGGCACTTCAGCAATTCGGTTCGGGATTCCGAAATTTGCCACTTTGGACATTCGGAAGCATCCGAATATCCGAATTTCTGAAATTCGTCCGAATTTGCATTCGGAACAAAACGAATTGCACATGTCTAATTACTACTTTCCCTGATATAGAAATAAACTTGAATACACAATGTGGTATCCCAAAGGAGGAGAATTTATTTCAGGAACCTGTACAGCAACATTCCAGCTCAATGTCTGGGTCTTTATCAAGGGTTTATTAAGGCTCAAACATTGAGCCGAAATGTTGCTTATTGTCTCACGATATACACATTTCTCTGCAAAATCATTATCGGTGTTTTGTATTTAGTTCATTCTGCGGCACAGCTTTTGAAGTAGAGCAATCATCAGGTTTTCTTGCTGACTGTTCCATTTATAGAACTTGGCCACAGAATAAATCTTTATACATCACCCCAATATGTTTAATATATGTTTTAATTCATCCAGTTTTGATAATCTAATCACCTCTTCTCCACAGCTACTCCCTATAGCTTCTGCAATCTTCCTTAATCTGTCATTGCACCATTCCTCAACGCTGCCAAAGGAGGTTACGATGTTTAAAACACAACTGAAGAACCAACAGAGAAACCGTTGAAAATCAATTGAATCCTGTATCCTGCCCATTATGATTTCTCAACGTGCCCAGCACCCCTGCATTGCCGTGTCTATGCTCATTTCTATTGTCATTTCCATAACGTAGCATTTCCTCCCATTATTCTCAGACCTCCATGTGCCTTCTTTAAACTATACCCTCCGGTTCCAAAACGTCTCTTTTTATCAAAAAGGTTTGCGAAAGCCTAGAGCTTAATTCTCCCTAGAACACTGATCATTCTAACATCTGGTTCTACAGCTCACAGGGGCAGTTTTCTGTTCTATACATCCACCTATTCCTCTGCTCTGTTTTTGGTAGTGCTTGTTGTAACTAAGGAAATGTAGCTTTCATATAAAATAGGAGCAGGTGCTCTCAATAAAGAGAATTCTTAACCTCCCTCACATTTGTTTGATTTTCTCTGGGTCTGGGCAGCCAGCCCACAGTTTCAGTTTCAGCCTCCTTGGCATGACAGAGAGGAAGGGATGATCATTGTAAAAATGTGGAAATAGATTTGAAAATCAGATCTGCAAGATATCAGGCGATTTGCCGGTAAAGCTTTTGTGATGTTTTGATAACCTCAGTATCCAAGCAATTCAGGGAGTTTTGTAAAACTTTTTCAGATGTATAGGGACATTTTCACAGATGGATTTGCTTCACAGCCAGTTAAATACAGCTTCTCCTGGTCTTACTTCTGTACCACCTTAGACAAAGAACCCGGATTCCATGCAAAGCATAAAGTTAAGCTATTCCACTTTTAACTGTCTCCCAGTGGTTGATATCGCAGTGGCGAACTGGACTGAAGACAGCGTGGGCTCTCAGGCAGAATGATGACGTGGGTGACGGGACAGGACTAAGTAGTTTTTGCAGAGGATATTTTGGGGCAAATGTAAGTTGCTGTCAGAGGAAAAGGTTTCCCTGTTCTGTTATCCACATAATCGATATGGACAGTGGGCAACTCCTCTTAAAACGCCTCCTCTCCTTCCTGCTTCCTGTTAGTCCTCGTCGCTCACCAACCTGCAGTCTGTTATTGCATGGACAGTGCCTTCATGTCTTCACAACATCATCATTCTAAGCGATTCACTCTGAAATCTGGTAGAGGGTTTTCTCATACCGTTTACTCATTTGTCCCTTGTGATAATGAAACAAGTTAAAAAGACTGCAGAATTAGCTTTTATGTGTATGTAAAAAAACAAAACATTTTCTACCCTTTTGTTTTCTTAAAATCTTAATTTGACTTTGCCATAGATCATGTCCACACAGCATGTCTCCAATTATTGACAAACCGCTTTCTCTGCCAGCAAATCAGAGCTGCGCGTTCTGCAGAGTGCCGTGGAAGGCACTGCGTGAGGGGCTAACTGCCCTGCTTTACCCTTAATGTGCAGCATTAATGTGTTCAATGATACACCATGCTGTACTTTGTAATCAGGCCTCCAGATTAGGACTGTCCCACCAAATCCAGGACACCTGAAAATGATCACTTTTATAAAATCAGAGCTAGATGTATCCTCCATGTCAGCATTTTCTGTAACCCGCCAGCTTGGTGTTAAAATCTGCCCCCAGTACTATCCACCTACATATGGGATAATATTGGAAA
Source organism: Pelobates cultripes (assembly GCA_933207985.1). NCBI lineage: Eukaryota > Metazoa > Chordata > Amphibia > Anura > Pelobatidae > Pelobates > Pelobates cultripes. The sequence goes on along the minus strand of OW240923.1, from coordinate 9,018,403 downwards.
ATGTGGGGGTTAGGGAACATTGTCTGCTAATAATTTACAAGTAATTACTGGAACAAAATGTGTTTAATATTGATGATACCATTAAAAATACAATAGCGCTCAGAAGAGTGATATTTTATTTGGGGTGGGGGGGAGGGTTTGAAAGACTAGGTAATAATGAATCACAGTGAAACATGTGTAAAGTAAGTCAGCAAGTTGTCTCCCCCCTCCCTGTAATTTTCAGTTCATTTACAGATGGGAGACTAGCATATCTGTGAAAGTGGTCTTGGGTTCTTGAATCTGGGTGGTGTATTTTGGATCCTGTCAACTTAAGGAACTCCGAGACCAGTCAGTTGATAATATTCCGTTATTTTAACACGCTCCATAATTGTTAGAAAATTAAGTGTGCTAAGCCAGAACCACCCAGCGCATGCCTAGGTTTTTTTTCAAACCCAACCAGCTAAATGTAGCAGATCTTGAATATGTTGACATTTATTGATCTTTCAGAGATAATCTCTCATATATAAAATATTTTGTTTCTTCATATCAACATATCAGTCGAAATCTATGTAACATGCGCATGTAACATGGCCAATTTCCTCTCTATACTGCAGCTCTCCGTGGCTGCCATTCCACATAAACACATCGTTATTAGTAAAACTGAAACATTTTGATTCCTGGACACGTGTCTGGCTGACTGTAAAGGTATCCACAAATTGTATTTAAATGGTGGAAGGGGTAGAGTTCATCTTTATATTTTGTTGGCAGAATTGCTAATGTATAGATTTCCTGAAAAAGCTATATCTACAGCCAACTGCATAGCCTTCTATGCCAGCGAGTGTGACCGGCTACAACATGAAATCCCTTCTACAGACAGTTCTGCTCTCCATCACAGCAACTGCAAAACTTGCTCTGTAGTTGCTGTGCGTAGTCTTTTAATTAGTGTGTCTCATGTTTTGGTAGAGGAATATAGGAACTCAATTTGACACAGATGCGCTAACAATGAATACAGAATGAAATGTTCCCAAGCTGGGCCGGTGGCATAGGAATGGATGGGAGTTTGGTAGGAATGGGCAGGCAGTATTACATTAGTGTTACACCCAGATACCCTGTCAGGGCTTAAACTAGCCTTGCCTTAGCACAGGGGTAAGCCACATGATAATAGTACTGCGCCAAAACAAGATTTTAAAGTCCCATGGCGTGCCGGTCCTATTTTTTTTAAATTGAAGTGTATATGTTGCCATATTTTGGGTGCTGCAACTGCTTTATAGCATTGTATTTGTCTGTATGTGGGCTGTCATATTGTAAAAGTTCATGAGTAGTTTGTGGTTTTGTGTATGATACCTGTGAATGTGGGCTGTGTAGGGGGGCTACTTGTGGAATTGTGTGTGTGGATGATATATCACATTGTGAGTTTGGTGGTGTGTAAATGTGTGGGGCTGCATGTGGCATTGCATGTGAGAGGCTGCTTGAGGGGTTGTGTGCATGAATGTGGATAGTCAATGACGTTGTGTTTATGGGGATTGACTGTAAAATTCCAAAACCAGTCAAGTCAATTTGAAATTCCAAACCAGTCAAGCAATGTACTGAGGAAAAATTAGGGCCTACTATATCTCCGTATATTTCCTCTGCCTGACTCTTCTAGATAATGGGTGGAGCTACCGCTGTCTAGAAAAGTCAATCCCCCCAGCCATCATCAGTGAGGGCTGCGGGGTGTTGGCTCTGTCCGTGGAGGATCCTGTGGTCCTCAATGTGTTAGAATACAGCAATTATGTCAGCTCCTTGCACTGACGCATCAGGAGCAGAAGAGGATCCACCAGAGGAAGATGGCCGAGCCCGCATGGGGCAAGTTTAGGTAAGTAGAAGTCACCTTTACCTGTCCTCTCCCCGGCCACTGGACCCCCAATGGTAATGTTACCACTGGGAGTGTTCTGCAAAGTCCCCAGACAGTGACAGTGCCACTTTAAATATCCATTAAAATATATAGCTTTTTGTCTGGGATCTAATTTAATCATTGTTCCATTATCAGCAGTGGATTTGCCTTGCTGGAGCTGGTCAGACTGAATTTGCTCATAGACCGAACCTTTTTAAGGCTAAATCTTGATAAAATGGGATTTTTATTGGATCACATGTATGTAATATTACTTATGAAAGCTTTGTCACCATCTTGTTGTGTTTCTATTTACTTGGAGATAAAACCAATTATCCGTTTATTACAGGTAATAGAATCCAGCTCCCAGTGTTAAACGCACTATAATGACAACATACTGTGCCTCCCACACATAATGTGATCTGTAAAACTGCTGCCTGCTGAATCCTAATCTGCTCAGAGAACCTTTGCACTCCACTAATGGTGTTGCAGAGGTTAATGTTGGCCCATGCCTTGAAGCCACTTGATGTTTGAAACCTCAGTCTGGTTTTGATCATGCACTTAATTTGGCAGCTATTAATAGAGCAACGGTCTGCATATGGAAACAATTGGGGCAATTAACTGAGCCTTTCAGTGTCAAACAGTGACGCCCCCTTTTTGTGATTACTTTTCTTTTACACCCATATGTTAATCCTCAAACCTTGGCTTCACCTGAAATGTTGCTAACTCTTCAAAATAGACAAAGTAATAAGCATTTCAATTAGGTGTGATAATGTATGCAAATGAGGGGGCTGTGCTGCTAGATAAACAAAGCTTAATAATCTTAATCCTAATTACCAGGATTTGTTTACCTTTCTCCATTTTGTTTCAGCCTCCATATCTTTGCCAGTTAGATTTTTACAGCATCGCCTACTTGGTTAACTCGTCAACCAACATTTTAAAACAACTTTATTTGGTGCAGAGGAATCGCATCTAAAATAATTTATAATCCAAAAATTAATAAGCACTTTTGGATTTTATAGAGTAGCATTATGGCGTCATTGTCTCATATTTAGCATGCTTCACATTTTGGCCTCATATTTAGCATGCTTTACATTTTGGTCACTATATTGCTTGCCAAGTTTGGCTTACACACCAAACAAGTATACATTGAAATGCATCATGTTTCCAACCATGTATATCTGTCATCTAACAAACAGACATTTTCTAACAATGTACTACAGTACAAACACATTGGAGTATCATTGACGTACAGATTTTCCTACTCTTGTACACATCAGATGTCCCAATTTCTTGCTAACGAGGATCAAGATAGAAAAAGTGAACAGGGGACTTTCTTATCTAAAAATGGGCATGGGGAGTTTGATAATATGTGTCTTATATGTAGGAGAAGAATAACGTTTTTTCAATGTATGGTGGGCAGCAAATATACAACACATTTTGGTCAAACCAGGATGTTTCAATATAGCGGTTTCTATAAAATGTTAAATATGTATCAAATACCCTGTTTCCCCGAAAGTAAGACATCCCCAAAAAATAAACCCTAGCTTATTTTCACTGGATACTTGTATTATAAAGCCCTACCCCTAAAATAAGCCCTAGTCGCTAGTTCGCTAATCTATGTTTGGGGAATTTTCCCCGAACATGGATTAGCAGGATTCCATTCGCGAGTAAGCTAGCACATAATTCCTAGCGTTTTTCCCACAATAAGGAATCCCCCGAAAATAAGCCCTAGTGCATTTTTCGGGGGAAAATTTAATATACGTCCTGGCCTTATTTTCGGGGAAAGACGACAGCAGTAATGGCTTTCTAACCCACGCTGCCCTTATGTAGATTTTTTTGACACACTATATGTTTTCTCCGGTGAAGGAGTTTTTAGAATTCCATTAAATATAGCGTAGTTTGCCAGCACTCTGTGTCTGTTTACAAAAGACTGGCCAATGTCAGGATAGTGAGTCCATTGAATGAAAACTGAAATGAATGTCGGTAGTGAACAGCTGCATCAGCCTGGGTGCAAATACAGACGTGCCAGAAGTCAGAGTATTAACACTGATTTCCACAGTGACAGCTAGTCCGCATAACTAGCCAGTGAAAGGTCATCACAATAATTAATACCATACAGGATCATGCCTTTAGCAATCAGGACCATATGCAGTTTCTACGTGCATGTATATAGTACTTCTCACATAAAAAAGGACTCAAGGTTACCCAATGAACTGGACATACAGATAAAAGGGACCAATTTCTAATTGAATTTATTTTTGAGCCTCCAAGGAGCTTTGGAAATCATGATTTAATTTTTTTTATTGGCTAGGGCACAAGGGCAAAGTGCATTCTCTGGCAGACCTCGAGCCTCGAGTAGGTAGACTAGATGGTCTAAAGCTGAATTATCAGGAAAATCTGTCTGGAAATGGATGGCTATTTTTTTTTCTCACTCTATACATTGGACTCCTAAGCTCTTCCCGCTCGGCCTATATCACACAGACCACCTTGTTGACATGAGTCTAACACTTAATCCGTGGGAGGAAATCTAACCCTTGGACTTGTAAAGACGTCCCCAAGAGGGGAACAAAAGTGCAGCTGGGAAAGAGTAGAAAAACCACGTTGGAACTGATGGCAGGGATTTAAATCCCAGAGTTACACATCATGGAGTTTCTATTTATTTTCTTTGATACAAGTAAAGCGTTCGTTGCAATAAGAGTTTTTTTTTATTTATCAGTGATTTATAACTTTATTTCAGCATCATTTGATTGTATGACTAAACAGTAAGCACAAGGGTTGGACAGATATTCAGAAGTGATTCTAATATTAATTATGAGAATTTACATAAATCCAAGCAGGCATGGGCTCAGCACTTTGACCGATACTGCTATGTAATATTTCATCAAACTCACCAGCTACCGTGTGCCTGACCTAAAACTGTTTTTGCTTTAAGAGGCTTTTCATACTATGATCCTCTTACACAAAGAATGCCTGTTTCAAGAAAGACTGAAAGCCATTCTGTATTAAAGAGATACATTAGGCTACATAATAGCGTGTCCTGTAGTGGTTATGGTGCCGGGAGTCCCTGGACACTGTCCACCGATTAAACTATAAAAATGATTTAATAATGGTTTGACACCTTTCTTGCTGTGTTGATCTGATGAAGTGGAAGTTTATACTTTTTCCTTATTAAATGAACTCAAATCTTTTTTAAGCAGTACTTGTTGACTGAGAGCCTTTATGTGACACTCTCATCCAAGGAATATTGTCTAAATCTGGCGTGAGTTTGTAAGACACTGCAGAAATATGAACTCCAGTTGGTACATGTGCCTTCGTTGTATTGTCCTTTTTAAAAAAAATCGATTCACTTGAAACAAAAACCTTTCGATTCATTTTTAATGGATGAAATGTTTTAATTTGTTTTGTTATTCACAGTTAGAATTCCCAACTATTTGTCAGGTTCTCGGAATGGTTCAATTTGTTTATCGACTGAAGCAAAAGGGGTTTTGTTTTTGATGAATCAATTAATTTAAAGACAAATGTAACAAATTCACGTGTCTACTGGATGCATTATCCTTTTACCATTTGTGCAGTTATATCCTGTTCCTTTTGACTGTAAGTTTGTTTAAAGGCACACTATCGTCACCACAACAACTACAGCTTAATGTAGTTGTTCTGGTGAGTATAATCATTGCCTTCAGGCATTTTCAGAGAAAAGGCAGTGTTTACATTGCCCGAAGGGACACTTCCAAGTGGCCACTGGAGGTGCTTCCTGGCTCAGTGCTGCACAGTAGGCAGCACTGCCATTCAGTGTCTCTATGCATGGGGATGCTGAATTTTCCTCATAGAGATGCACTGATTCAATGCATATCTATGAAGAAGTGCTGATTGCCCAAAATGGCATTTGGTCCCACCCCCATCCCACCTCCTTGCCTATTTTAGCCAATCCAATGCTTTCCCTATGGAAAACATTGGATTGACTAAAAATCAGCAATTGTGATGTCATCAAGGAGGCGGATCAGGGGCGGGGCCAGCGCAGACAGAAATAAGGTGAGTTTTAATTCCTTTTAAGGAAGCTAAGGGGGGACAGGCCACCTAAATGGCGCATTAAACACTATAGGGTCAGGAATACATATTTGTGTTCCTGACCCTATAGTGTCCCTTTAAGCAGAGCCATTGTAACTAGTTTCTTGTGTGTGAATAATGTTTCCTCAGTATGTCAATGTTCAACTCCTACAGAATATGTGTCCGCATGTTGTACAAAACAATAACAATGATTACTTGCAGCTATTAGCTCTATAGAACGGGTACCACATGGCAACAAATAGGTAGGTAGTTCATCTGATAACCCTTCATAAGGGTTTTACAGGAAAAATATATTGATACGTCTCCCCTAATGAATGAGATGGTAGAATATTAGCTTTTAAGATTTTTATTGCTTTTATTATCATTATTATTATTTTATTTGATACCTAAAACAGTCAAGACTTCATTGTTTGCATTATAATCAGTACCATGGACAAGGACTTATAAATGGGATGTATGGCGATTGATATACGTACGCAAAGGGACAATTCAGTGATATAATATCGACCTGTTATCATTTCTTCTCTACATTCTTTTACACCGTTCTGTTTAGTGTGCTGCTGTTGTTCATCAAAGGAGGGAGAAAAAACATAGTTATTTAATAAATCCAGCAAGGAAAAAACAAAAAATACACATTTAATACACAAACCGGTATAGAATAATCACTTAAAAAAAGAATCACAAAAAAAAAAAGAATTATCAAATCTAGTATGCACTTGCCTGAAACATCAGTCAGGAGAAAATCTACAAATTTGGCCCAATCAATGTGTTTAGGAACAATTTGGTGTCAGATAAGTGCCACTATGTAGGAATTACATACACAATGCAGTACCTTCTAAATAAAAATGGGAAACGCAGCATTGCACATAAAGAGGGCACTGTTAGTAAACATCCTGCAAGGTAAATCAAGGTGTTCGTTGGAAGAGGGAAACAAGGCACTTTTAACCTACAACCACTGTAGGGGCTTATCAAACCATTTTGGAGTGGCTTGGTAAAAACGGGGCCTGTAACTCTTCCCCATAGTACCACAGCAGCCATAATCATCATTCTCAATTATTGGTGTATTTTAATCCAGCTTTGAATGAAAATGGTAGCCAGGGAGTGGGGTATTTTCTTTTGTCCATCAGTATTGGATTTTGAAAAAGTTAATAGTGATCCATTGATTTTCTGTTTATTTGAGAGAGCTAATACAATGTCCCAGCAAAGAATTGTTCTTAATTTCTGCATATTACAAACACTTTAAAACATGCTTTCTGTTCACTTAAAAGCGAGCCACATACCACAAAAAAATGGGTGTTTACTATAGTTCAGCTGGAACAGGGACGATAACACATCAAAGAAGCATGTTGGCTTAGAGGGCTTGATCTACAGGGAAACAGGATATTAAATTACCATTTCTCCACCTGTAATAATGTTATCTCTCTTCTTTTCAAAGATAGTGCCATTAATCTACCTTTATCAGCACAAAATAATTCCATGTCCTTTTTTGACCTGAAAACTCTTTAATTTGGCAATTTCTTCCAACACTTTTATTATTACTACAATTACATTTAACGCTTATTGAATAGATTGTCATGGTTTTTCTTTCATTTTACAATTTCTCATACGATTGGTTTTGTATTTCATTTCACAATATCTCATACGATTGATTTTGTATGAGATATCAACAATCCGGCCAAATAATAATCAGGTAACTCTATTACGAAATAAGAGAACATGAGGAAGCTTGTGTAGTGTAAGACATATGTACGAGCAATGAAAAAAAACAGAATAAGTAGGTGTTGCTTAAACTGAGAACTTTTAAAGGATGAAGGTTCTCAAAAGGGAATCTGGATCTGAAAAAAGTGGTGTTTCTCAATATTTAAAGATAACTTATTGGTTGAGCAGGCGACAAGGTAGTTAAAAAAATGTGGTTTGTTAAAAAAATATATATAATTTTTTGTTGTTGTTAAATTAAATTTGATCTTTTTTTTTTTTTATTTGGGTACCATAGCTGCAGAGGCCCAGGGGCAGACAGGACTAAGTTGTAGTAATGAACCTGGATGTGTTCTGTGTCCAGAAATCCAGAGAGAGTGGGGATATACGACATGTATATGTCCCTTTTCGTTCTACAGTGGACTAAGGTTTGGATTCCTGAGTCACTGTGCTATACCAGCACTACCAAAATTCCTACCCCTATCAGTCACAACACATCACAGTGCACATCTCTTAGGAATAACACCATTGACTGTTCATTGTTTTATTACCTATAATTTATTTTATTCAGACTGTATTTGATATGATTTATCTATAATTTATATATTTATATTATATAATTTATCATTTATATTATATAAATAATAAAAACATGCAAAATGTAACACATGGGAGTCAGGATGAATATGGGGAAAATTAACATAGGGGGGGACACAAGGGGTGGTCCATGGAGTGAGACATGGCAAAGGTTAAATGGGGAAGGGGACATGCATGTGGAAAGGGGTGACATTGAAGGAAGTATGCATGGGGGCACATGGAGAGGGACCCAAGTTGGAGAGGGGAAGAATATTGATTCGTTCTTATTGATTGGGTAATGGGGCAGCTTAAGTACCACTCAGAGCTGAGACCAGAAACCATGTACTTTATTTATTTCCAGGATTGTGGTAAAAACTGTGTACTTTGCAAAGTATGTGTTATTGCTGGTAGATTTTTGAAAAATAACTCTAAATTTTTAGAGAACATAAAATTGTACTGTGATGGATCACCTCATACCCCGACTGGGCACCTCCGTCAACGGATGCTTCCTAGCTGACGCCAAGGACTATAAGCACCGCACTGGACACCACAAGCACCGCAGACTCCACAACCGCCGTAGCTTGACTGGAATCTCGCCATTTTCTATCACGCATCCCCAATAGCCAGTGCTCTCTGTTACAGAAGGTCACGGGTGCGATTCAGTAACAAAGCAATTTAAAGCCTGTTCCTTGGGCGTTCAAGGAGGTTGAGTAGTGCTGAATAATATTAAAAATATGAGATAATCCTCATTCATAAACTGAACTATCTTACTCATCCAAGGAACATCTGTTCTGAATTAGGGCATAGCACATTAAACGTCATGATGAGAGGACGGACAGATGTACTGTTTTTCGTGTATGAGATAAGTTCGTTAAGGGATAGAATGCTAGAATTTTCATGGCTTTGTATATTTCAAAGTAGTTACTACAATGCATCAAGTCTAGCAACCTGGCAAACGTGGAGTAATGGCTTCAGGGAGAGTGGACATAGAGAGACCTACATATTGTGAGTTAGGGGTAGCAGACAGGAAGGAAATAAGATAGTATATGGTGTTGTCTAGTATATGCAAAACCACTGCTATCTGATTCTGAGTCATCCGTGTTTCCTGCATTGGATCGTTCCATGTCACTCTGTATAATGTAAAGACATAAATCAATTATAGACCACATCGATGGCAGATCATGTTTTGTATAATATTGTATACATAAAAGAAAAATTCATAATTGCAGGAAAATATCTATTTTTTATGGGAGAGGCTACTAATTGACCTGTAATGGTGGATTTCTTAATGCACATTTTTCGAGGGTAAGAATGCTCTTCACAGTTGGAGTTCATGGTATGTGGCATTCTCTGTATGGCTTCTTTGATAACCCACCCATAAGGGAGATATTAAGAAGTGAAACCATGTGGATACTATTAACCTCATGTTCTGTGGCTTTCGTTACTTAGTATTTTACGCACGTGCAGCTAACCCCAAACACTTTTTTTTTTTTTTTAAAAAGCAGTGTTTTCCGTAGTTACCTGTGTGTCCCTCTGTTCTTAATGAATCAGACAGCGCTGGCGAGACAAGGTGTGTGACTCAAGTGCAATAATTTTAAATTGTGAGCTATCATTTTCTAAAATTCATTTACTCAGGAAAATAGCTGTGTTAATGAAAGCGAGATGTAATGTGACCACCGCAGGCAGTGGGCTGCACTGAGTTACAGGGAAAACGTTACAGTAGACACTATTCATAAGCAAATTTCAGCTGAACCAATTTACTGCCTGGTGAGGATGAAATTATTCCAATCAGTTTTAGATTAACCAGGTCCAACTTTCCAAATTCCATTCTGCAATCAGCAGACCTATTATGATCGCTTTACAGTAATGGACTATCCAAATGTCACAGAAACATACGTTAAGACAGTCATCTACTGATGATTCCTTCATGTTAATAGCGGGTTCCACTGCCAACATCAAATAATCCGTTCTAAACACTCTTGCTGCTAATTGTGAATTCTGTGGTTGCACCCTCTGGTGGTTAACCATGTGAGTGCAAAAAGGGTTAGGGTGGCCATTTAAACTGTCTCCAAGTAGCTTGAAGGCTGCTTTGCAAACCACAATTAACACAGAGGAAAAGAATATGTTGGTGGGTGGGTGTACGTTTTTCCTAAGAATTCCCTTTTCTCTAATGTGGAAAATTAAATTGCAAAAATCAAACAAGCCCCAAAAATATATTTTTGGGGCCTATTTCCAGGACTGAGTGTCCCATAAGGTTTGTCTTGTAAGATTTTTTTTTAATTTTTGCTTTCATAAACCGCTTATGAATGTAATATTTAATTGATACTTTAAACAAACACCGCGAGCACCATAACCACTCCATTTCCCCATTGTTAGTAGCCCACCTGTTTTAGAACAGTTTGATTTCTTACCTGGTGTCCACTGGGCGCGGCTCGATAACCTCCCCTACTAATGACGGAGAGCTTGTGATGTCATAAAACTTATTTTTTTTTAAATAATTTGAGGTATGCACAGTACAGGGCACCTTTATTATGTGACAGATATAACAATAAGGAGAACTGGCATAAAAAAAAAAATTCTCAATTTGGTTCAAACTAAATCAAACAAATTAAACCACAATGTCATGTGGACTCGGCAACATTTAGACCGAAAAACTGCATTTGTGTCAAAATGTTGCTGAATCCAGCATACTGCTGAAATGTGGAATACATCAACTTTGGAGACATATTGGTGTTGTGAATGCATTTGTTTGCTTTTAGGTGACAAAGCTGGAAAATCATGGAAATTTACATTCTTGCTTATCTTGGCGAGATGCATATATTTTCTCATTACAACAGTTAAATATAATAAAATATATATATTTTTTTATGAATTTCAATGAAATTTTTTTTACACCTTTTTATTTTTACAATTCAGTCGATATACCCCCAGTGAAATCATTTATGCATTTAAGTATGCATTTTTTTTATAGCAGTATATCTAAAAACAGCTTGCAAAAGCTGCAGATCTATTGCTTCTTGCAAGCCCTCCCCTTCTAACACCGCCCAGCTTTTCTGTGGCTGTCCAATCACAGACTTCACAATGCAGCTCAATGAGAAGTCTTTGCAAGACGGGAGCTGTGGGTTCTTGACTTTAACTTCATTGAGCTAAACAACCTGGAAGTAACAGGATCGGTTATATGATTGACAGCCAGGAGGGTGTAACAAGGTAAACTTATAAAAGTACAAATGGAGAGCAAAAAATGTGGCGCAAGAGAATACTGAGAACAGGTCCCTGCTCAGATCTCAAGTTGGTTTTAGCTCATCTTGTGCCATTACAGAGAGAACATCTCTGAAACATATCAGACTGGTCCCACCCGTCCCACCTTGTTAGGCATAGCTGATATCTCTCTAGGCACCGTGAGCAAGGAGTCCACGTCTGGATTACCCTTTAAGCTAACGGAGAGCAAAAAACAGGGCCCAAGAGTATACAAATTTTGGTTAAAATGTTCACTTTTGAAAACATTCTAAAAAAGGGACACTCTTCACACATTAAGCGCTTCAGTGAGCTAAACTCCTTTATGTGTTACAGTAACATAGCAGAATTTCATCACTGTGATTTTTTTTATTTCTGAAAGCATTTGTAAATAATTAAAATAAAAAAGTGAAATGTTCAGATGTTTTCAAAAATAGTAGAATTCACATGACCTGTGTTATTAATGAATTCTTTAAAATTCTGTATTTTTTTCAGTTTTGTACTGATTGTCGTTAAACAAAGCCAGCAAGTGGTGTGCAATAGTTTAGCCTGAAGTATGCAAGTTCGATGGACACAAATCAGCATCTACAATAAAAACAAATATTCAAATCTTCAGCTTGTTACATTCTTTTTATTAAGCAAGCAAATGCTCCGTTCCGTGATTAAGCTGTCATTGGGCCACAGAGCAAACATTTTCTGGCAATATATAAATCCTCCAGGGCAAAATAATTGCTTAAAAATAGAATGTGCTGAGAGATTAATTGAATTACAGGGTGAGGTCAGTTCAGCATCATTCTTTCAGCAATCCGTACACTAGTGAACATTCCCCAAACAGAATCCTTACTGCTGGTAGCCACCTCTTCTACCTTCCAGCTCTTTCATTAGAATTTAATATTTGATTTTTATGCATTTTTGCATTTTATTTTAATGCCCACGGTATATATTTTTAAAATTAAAAACGAGTATATACTTAAAAAAAATATATATTTAATTTTAGTTTTATAGCATTTATGCATTTTGCACTAGTGGATTTGTTCATCTTTAAAGTAGAGATGTTGCTTATGTGTTTTAAAAAAATAAATGGGAAAAAACAAAATAAAAATCTGCAGAAAACTAGTTTATTTATCCAGTGTTGCAGATCTCTCTGGACTGCTGTTTTCTCTCTTTGTGCCCTGGCAGTATAGCTTGAAGCAAGTTTCAAGAATATAAAATGTCCATCTTTGTGATAATATGAGATCTTTTCCATATTTGCAGTTCTTGTCAATAACTGAAGGTCACTCATATGGGTGGTGGTATTTGTTTGTTGCTCGAACACGGGTACCAGTTGCTGATTCACTTTAAAATAAAAGATGAGTTAAATTGTATAATGCTACAATGTGACTGCTTTGAAAATAGTGCATTATAGCGCCATTTATGAGGGCCACCAGTACAGATAATGCAGTGTACCCCACTCTGTGGGATTAGGTGAGCTGGAGGTTTAAATATATTATAAAGGATTAATTCCCCTGGGTTGTCTAGCTCCCAATATAGACAAAGCAATGCTGTTTATTGCTTGATTATAATTTACTGTTTGATAGATTGCTTTTATAGATTTATCTGTTTGTTGCTGCTGACACAAGCACATAATGTATTCACAATATTATTGGTAATATTTGTAGAAATAGTTAGAGCACTGCCTCACTCCTTAATTAAAGGGGTGTTTTTAACCCCTTAAGGTCACATGACGTGTGACATGTCACGATTCCCTTTTATTCCTGAAGTTTGGTCCTTTAGGGGTTAAACACTATAAACTCTACAGCTAATTGTGGCTATGGTGCAAGGATTCTATGGCTGCAGTCTCTCCTTATTAAATCAAAAGCCCACCCCTTCAGCCTAAAACATCACAAGTGTCAGTATCACCTTCCTCTTTTTTTTTTGACATTCAAAATTTTTGTTTTCCATATGTAACAACAGTACATGTTTGTAAATAGGTAGAGTAAGTGGCGGAAGGAACAATGAATACAACATTTTCATTGCATAAGTATTATTGTGTCCCGGAAGGGGTAGCAGTTTCTGGGCCCATAGTCAATGCCCGGACCTTGCTTTAAGTCCGCTGTGTGGCTTTAGGTGTGGATGCCCTAGTATTCGTGTGCTTCTTGCTGTTACTCGGGTGTGTAGTGTGTCCTAGCTGTCTGCTGTGTTTAATGGTGCTAGCCATGGGGTTGCTGTCTTGCGTGTGGTGTTGTGCAGTTTGTTAATTGCACGTTGGGCGACCCCAACCGTATGCTTTTTATCTATTATACGGTTCTGTCGTGTATCAGTCTTGAGTGGTAAGTTAGAGCCAGTTATAGTCTCGGGCCAGTGGGGTGGTGTTTTGGCTATGTAGCCCGCTGTTTGCTTGTCGATATCGTGTGTGTCTGTCTGAGACAGTCCTTGGGGGTTGTTGGTGTGCTAGTCTGCGCGCTAGTTACATGTGTCTCGTTTGGATTGCAATTCTTGTATCTCTATGTTGGACTTGGTCTTTTTTGCCCTGTATGGGCACTCGTGTGTGTGGTGCAGGGGGGGGTGTCTAGGTAGGCACCAGGTGGGTATCCCCTCTCTACCTTCTCCTCTGAGAGAGCCTGATTGCGTGGCTCCTCTTGACAAAAATACGGTCCACGGGTACCAGGTCAAAGCGCATTTGTCTGAGCGTCCCTTAAGGGAAGCAGTCATCATTTCCATATTGTGAATGTCCTCTTCTCTATCTACCCATTGTGGGAAGGTGGGTTCCTTAGTGCTTTTCCAGTGTGTGGGGATAAGTGTTTTTAGCCACTGTAAGTAGGTGTATGGTGAGTCCTTTTTTGTATGCCTATATTGGTGTGTGCATGTGGTTTAGTAGCATGGTCAGTGGTTGAAGTGGTAAGTCAGTGGCTCAGATTTGGTGGTTTATCATGCGCCAGTATGGGACTATCCGAGGGCATGTCCACCAGATGTGTATCCCCGTGCCCACGTCAGCCCCGCACCTCCAGTATTCGCTCGGTATTGATTCGTGCACGTCTTTTTTTTTAGGATGTCTGGCGTCCTGTACCAATGTGTCCGAATTTTGTAGTTGCTTTCTTGATATTTCGAGCTAATAGATCCTTTATGTGTCAGCGTGAATATCTTGGCCCATTCTTGGTCTGTTAGGTCGACTCCTGCCTCCCTTTCCCATTTTGCTGTGAATCCCAAGGGGGATCGAGTTCCTTTCATCAGTAGTGCTGAATATAAGGCTGAGATCCCGTGGGTGAGGTGTTGCCTAGTAGTGCATAGTTGTTCCAGGAACCCGAGGTCTTTGCCTGCTAAATTGGTGTAATAGGTTTTGATCAGGTGATAGTGAAATTCATCCAGCGCCGTAGGCCTGCAGTTGGGCATCAGGTCTATTAGGGTTTTGACTATTGCCAGTTGATAAAGCCCTGTGTGGCGAAACGCGTTTTGGCTATTATTTATAATTTCTACTGTATTAATAAAGGAATATTGGCCTTTTATCATAATTTTGCCATATACCCTTTTTTTTTATTATTTTATTTTATTTTACTAATTTCCTGGTACCTGATCACCCTTTACCTTGGAGTCTACATACAACCAAGAATCCTAGGTGGGGATTGTACCACCTATGCGAGTATACTGAGCAGTTTATCCTGCTCATCCGAATGTGAGTATTTTTATTTCTTTATTTTACTCATTTTTATTTATCCAGTGAGCACTATATTGTGTTTTTTATTTCTTTTCTCATACGGAGGAACTGTCTTCACCTATATCCTACCAGTGGGGGACAAACGCCACTGAATGCCATATACACTAGAGCGAGTTTATGCTCTGAAATAGGTGAGTGTACTACCTCCCTATTATTCTCCATACTCTCAGTTATCTACAGACAATCTACACTATTGGATTTTTCCTGTCCTTTTTATTTTTCATGGTTTCCACTGAATCAAGACTACATCTACATCTACTTTAGAAGATCCTGGTCTTTCCATTGAATATACCACTCCTGTGCCACAAACAGTAAGAGATGGACACTAAGCATTGATATTTTCATCTATCCATTGGAATTTATTATAAGCATACCAAGTATTTGGACTATTTATTATTCATTTGTTCTCATTTTATAGTTTTTAGTGTATTATAATATTTTATATTTATTTGCTATAGCGCGACCTATATCTTTTCTGTTTTTGCTATTAGGGTTTTGAGTCCGGCATATGTGCTCCATTAGCGCAGGTGTACCCAGTCCAAAGCTTGGAAATTTTTTAATGCGGCGGGGTGTAGCCCCTCTGCCAGTCTCGGGTTATGTGTTATGGGCGTAAGTGGGCTGGGGGATGTAGTGAGCCTTCTGGAGAAGCGCAGACCATGCCAGACCCTAAGGGTTGCATCAATCATGGGGTTACCCATGCGGGTTTCCCCGAGCGAGGCATCCCCCAGCCATAGCATAGCAGGTATCTTTCTCCGTGCTTGGTGTTTTTCCATGTGTATCCATTGCTTAGAGGTTGGAGTAGCGTGTCAGTCGACTAGGAGTAGCAGATGTGATGCATGGTAGTATGTGTTTATGGATGGTAGGCCTGCTCCCCACTCACTCTTTGGTCGTTCCAGTATTGACCTGTGGATCCTCGTTGGTTCCAGATGAACTGGCAGATCGAAGCTGTAAGGGTGTGGAAGAAAGCTTGTGGGATGATGGTGGGCACCATCTGGAATAGATATAACAGTTGCGGTAGAAGGTTCATTTTGACTGCACTGATGCGGCCGAACCAAGTGATGTAGCGGGGCGTCCACCGTATCAGGTCTCTCTGTATGGCCTTGAGGAGGGGTGCGTAGTTCATTTGGTACGTGTGTGAGGTTCTCTGGGCGCCAGACCCGCAGGTATCGGAGCTTAGTCGTATCACCTTCCTCTTTATGTCCAACATATTTGTATGGAGAATGCGGTCCTCGGCCACAATAGAATGTCATTAACCCTGTCTGAATTAACACAAGCTCACACACGCTTACAGACACAATACATAGTCAGAAAAGTACCAAGTTGAAAATAAAGTTAACTTGAAGAAATTATTTGACCTTTTTTGATTTTGTATTTGCTTATTTTCTTTTTCTTTGGAATATTCAGTTCTCATTTCACCAAAATTCACTATTTAGTAAAAAAAACAAAAAAAAACGCTAGCCTCATAACCTTCAGTTGGGAACAGTGTTACTGACATAACCGAAATTATACTTGAGATAAAGAAGCAGAGGGGGGAAAAAAGAGCGATATTAATTATTATTTAGTCCAGAACAAGATAGTGAACAATTGTAGGACAGATTGTAGGAAAGCGGAGCTATCTACTATTTCCCAAAAAGTTCCGCAGCGCTGTACAATGGGTGGATTAACAGACACGTATTTGTAACCAGACAAGTTGGACGCACAGGAACAGAGGAATTGAGGGCCTGCTCAGTGAGTTTACATGTTAGAGGGAGTGGGGTATAGTGACACAGTAACAGAGGGATTGAGGGCCTGCTCAGTGAGCTTACATGTTAGAGGGAGTGGGGTATAGTGACACAGTAACAGAGGGATTGAGGGCCTGCTCAGTGAGTTTACATGTTAGAGGGAGTGTGGTATAGTGACACAGTAACAGAGGGATTGGGGGCCTGCTCAGTGAGTTTACATGTTAGAGGGAGTGGGGTATAGTGACACAGTAACAGAGGATTGGGGGCCCTGCTCCGTGAGTTTAGATGTTAGAGGGAGTGGGGTATAGTGACACAGTAACAGAGGGATTGAGGGGCCTGCTCAGTGAGTTTACATGTTAGAGGGAGTGGGGTATAGTGACACAGTAACAGAGGGATTGAGGGCCCTGCTCAGTGAGTTTACATGTTAGAGGGAGTAGGGTATAGTGACACAGTAACAGAGGGATTGAGTGCTCTGCTCAGTGAGTTTACATGTTAGAGGGAGTGGGGTATAGTGTCAGTAACAGAGGGATTGAGGGCCTGCTCAGTGAGGTTACATGTTAGAGGGAGTGGGGTATAGTGACACAGTAACAGAGGGATTGAGGGCCCTGCTCAGTGAGTTTACATGTTAGAGGGAGTGGGGTATAGTGACACAGTAACAGAGGGATTGAGGGCCCTTCTCAGTGAGTTTACATGTTAGAGGGAGTGGGGTATAGTGACACAGTAACAGAGGGATTGAGGGCTCTGCTCAGTGAGTTTACATGTTAGAGGGAGTGGGGTATATTGACACAGTAACAGAGGGATTGAGGGCCTGCTCAGTGAGTTTACATGTTAGAGGGAGTGGGGTATAGTGACACAGTAACAGAGGGATTGAGGGCCCTGCTCAGTGAGTTTACATGTTAGATGGAGTGGGGTATAGTGACAGTAACAGAGGGATTGAGGGTCCTGCTCAGTGAGTTTACATGTTAGAGGGAGTGGGGTATAGTGACACAGTAACAGAGGGATTGAGGTCCCTGCTCAGTGAGTTTACATGTTAGAGGGAGTGGGGTATAGTGACACAGTAACAGAGGGATTGAGGGCCTGCTCAGTGAGTTTACATGTTAGAGGGAGTGGGGTATAGTGACACAGTAACAGAGGGATTGAGGGCCTGCTCAGTGAGTTTACATGTTAGAGGGAGTGGAGTATAGTGACACAGTAACAGAGGGATTGAGGGCCCTGCTCAGTGAGTTTACATGTTAGAGGGAGTGGGGTATAGTGACACAGTAACAGAGGGATTGAGGGCCTGCTCAGTGAGTTTACATGTTAGAGGGAGTAGGGTATAGTGACACAGTAACAGAGGGATTGAGGGCCTGCTCAGTGAGTTTACATGTTAGAGGGAGTGGGGTATAGTGACACAGTAACAGAGGGATTGAGGGGGCCTGCTCAGTGAGTTTACATGTTAGAGGGAGGGTATAGTGACACAGTAACAGAGGGATTGAGGGGCCTGCTCAGTGAGCTTACATGTTAGAGGGAGTGGGGTATAGTGACACAGTAACAGAGGGATTGAGGCCCTGCTCAGTGAGTTTACATGTTAGAGGGAGTGGGGTATAGTGACACAGTAACAGAGGGATTGAGGGCCTGCTCAGTGAGTTTACATGTTAGAGGGAGTGGGGTATAGTGACACAGTAACAGAGGGATTGAGGGCCCTGCTCAGTGAGTTTACATGTTAGAGGGAGTGGGGTATAGTGACACAGTAACAGAGGGATTGAGGGCCTGCTCAGTGAGTTTACATGTTAGAGGGAGTGGGGTATAGTGACACAGTAACAGAGGGATTGAGGGCCTGCTCAGTGAGTTTACATGTTAGAGGGAGTGGGGTATAGTGACACAGTAACAGAGGGATTGAGGGCCCTGCTCAATGAGCTTACATGCTAGAGGGAGTGGGGTATAGTGACACAAAAGGTAAGGCTGGGTAGGAAAGCTGGTTACTAGAATAGTATTCACGGAGGGCTTAGTGTTTTGTTTTTTAATAATGGTGGAGTAATGGAAAGCTGGTAACAATTAACTGATATGCTTTCCTTAAAGGTGAATTTTCAATGATTTTTTTTGAAGGAATGGAGTATAATTATACTCTACAAGTAACGATTTTGGATTCCAAGAAAACAGCACCTCCCTCCAGTAAATGTATAACCGTTTGCTCTATCAGCATGTTCTTTACACTCAACTGGTAAACTGTTTAAAAAATGTAGACCTGGAGATTTTGTCTTACCAGCATAATTCCAATTTGCAAACACACACACACGGGTTATACGGGTCTTGAACTTACCAGTGCTGCAAGAAAAAATGACACTAATAAAGTGAGTAGGATTTTCAGACAATAATAGGCCTTTATGCTTCAAATGTTGGAAAGCGAGGGGGGGGGAGAGAGTAAAATCCAGGTCCCTGCTGATGTGTGCATTTTGAATATTAGTAATGGAGCTGGACCAACAAGGGAAGAAATCAAAAGAATAACTCACAAGTAACAGTCCAGCAATCTGCAGGGGGGCAAAAAGCTGGTTTGTAAGTGAGCCAACATGATAAAGGTCAACATTCTAAGTTACATCGACACCGCAGCACCTCCACAGACGTCTTCAAAGCTCCAGCGCTCAAGGCGTCCATGGTACTGATAATTATTATGGAAATACATTTCTATGGATTCACATGCAAGGCCCCAGAATACTCATGTTGAATATGAATGAGTGCACAAAGACCGGGTGAAGAGAGACTTTCATTGCTGGTTGAGGATCTAGATTTGCATCAGGCTTGTTTTTCACACAGAGGGAGTTATACATTCTGTTAGTATTAAGGTCGTTTTATTTTTTAACCCATCCTGTTACAACGCCGCCTCACCTGGTTGAGAAAATATCAGACATCTATAAATCACCGTTTGAGACCCAGAGTGCAATCAAAGCTTCTGTGTTCAACAATAATCACGTACTCAAACAAAAATATATACTATAACTATTCTATTTTATAATTCTTCCTGAACGTATTGAGATTTCTAATTAATAATACATGATCTAGCTTACATTTATAACCTGAATGTGCTCCATCCGCATCTTCCAATGGTCAGCTCCATCAACGGATCAGGACAATGGATTCTTTTGCTATGGGCATTGCTTGACACACAGTCTGGATACAATTTGTAAAGCGTCAAGCGATGGATGATGTACTGCTGGGAGCTCAGAAATATTTCACTGGCAGATGGCCATTCCTTTCTTTAGGTTATCATGGATGCTTGAGAATTTCTAGAACAAAATGTAACATCAAATGGGTATCTTTCAGAGAGTCTGTATCTTTAAGAATATGATAACTCTGTCCATTTTCACGGGGGTAAGGTTCCTTAATTCCTATTAGTTGTTATGGTATTATAGTTTCCCATTGTAGTTGGGTGCCCCCAGCGTTTTAAACTGGCCAGACTGACATTTATTCAAAGCTTAATGAAAGATGTCTGCCTGATACAGGTCCTACAACAACTAGCCAACATGACACATGCTCTACCACATTTGGTCACAAATATACAACAATACAGAAAATCTGAAATTGATGCTTCAATGCTTTTCTGTGAATGGATGTATTTATTTTGCTTGCTTGGTATAATATAGCAAGTGATCCATCCTTCACATTTTTTGCTTAGGGTTATTATTTTACCAACACTAGTTTATAGTAATGATCATGTTGATTGTTGGAGGTCTTAAAGGGACACTGCAGGCAACTTCATCTTATAGAAATGGATATAGTTCCCAATTTAAACTAATTAGAAGTCTTGTAATCACAGCATCAAGCAACACCTCCAAGTCCTCTGGATATGTCCTCAAGGACCTCCAGCGTCAGATTTGAAAAATGCTTTCCTATGGGGAGGTCTAATGCGTTCGCGACCATTGCCGCACATGTACATTAGGTCTCCTCCGCTGACTGACATGAGTGGGGGAGGAGCGTGGGCGGAGCTTCACCCAGCGCCGAGGGACATCGGCACTGGATTCAGGTAAGTGGCTGAAGGGGTTTTAACCCTTTCAGTGCCACAGGAGGGGGGGCGCAGGGAAGGGGCTAATATCCCTATAGCGCCAGGAAAACTGCTTTGTTTTCTTGGCACTATAGGATCATTTTGAATTCTCACATTAGTAAATAACCCTGCTAGTGTCATTTATAAGCAAATTAAATTAGCACGAGTTACACTGTCATTTTGCAGCACATATCTATAGGAAAGGTACAGCTGTATGTTACTTGCCACATTAATAAGGGACCGTATAATCACCAGAACCACTACAGGTTAAAGGGTCACTCCAGACCCCTAACGCACTTTAGCTTGCTGAAAAGCTTTATGTGTGATGAGTGTGTCCACTTTTTTATCTTTTTTTTTTTTTTTTTTTAAAGTGCAGATTTCAACTTTTTAAAAATGGTTACTGCCCCATCTCTTAACTTTCAGGCAGACACACAGTCCGGTTACTTCCTGGTTTGGTTACTTCAGTGCAGATTAACACAAGTAATTGAGGCAGCAAAAGCACCTTCCTTGCAATGACTTCTCATTGAGCTGCATTGGGAAGTCTGTGATTGGACAGTCACAGAAAGTCTGGGCGGGGTTAGAAGGGGACGGTTTGTAAATTCTGCAGACAGGAGAACTGCAGGTTTTGCAAGGTGTTTTTAGATTTTCTCCTAATACAAAAATGCATAATTAAATGCATGTAAGTTTTTATTTGGGGTATATCTACAGTGAATTTTATTTATTTTGTATTTGGGGAGTGCAATGTTTCTTTAATGTAGTTGTTCTGGTGTCTATAGCCTGTCTCTGCAGGTTTTTCAATATAAAAGCTGCATTTTCAGAGAATAGGCAGTAGCATCTACGTTCAGCATCAACAGGCTCTGTTTGGAGACGCTGAACTTTCCACATAGAGATGCACTGACTCCGGCACAGTGTGAGAGAAAATGTGAGTAAAATCATCTTTTCAGCGCGATCAGACCGGGGCCAGTCACCTAAACAGCCACCCCTGCACAATAGTGTCAGGAATACGTTTGTAATCCTAATGCTATAGCGTTCCCTTACGTCTTTTTTTTTTTTCTGAAGCCTGTTAAGTGGAACATATTTTCCCCTTTTATTTGAGAAGAACCTTCAGCCATTTGCTATAGTGTGAAATAAAATAGATATGTTTTAAAAAAATCAGCGTAAACTTTCTGTCGTGTCTGTGGAGCTGTTTTATTAAGTTAAAAGTGTAGACATTTTACTTTAGCTATGCACATGACAGTAGAACAGTTAACAGACTTTTGTAATTAACATAACATGAGATATATATATATATATATGGATGGATATATATATATATATAAACCTTCACAAACAAAAAAGGTAGTATTGCATCGCAAAAATGCGTTATATAGTACTCATATAGTACTTTAATTTTTGTTACTTTTTTTTCCTGTAGTGCAGCTGCAAGAGGCTCACATTTCACCAATCCACGAGTTTCCTTCCCCCCTGACAAACAGGCCTCAGAGAGAACGCAGGCCAGAAAGTCTCCATGTTAGCGAAACATTTCCTTTTTCCCGTCCTCCGTTCCATTAACATTATTACTCTGCTCCTGGGAAAAGCAGACTTTTTAGCCCCGGCAGCATTTTTCAGGCCAGACGTTGGGGAGGGCAGAGAGGAAACCTGGTGAGAGGGATAGTTGAGGGTTTTTTGTTTTTTTTTGCACTGGGATTCAATGCATAGAATTATAGTATTGCTTCCGTGCACTGGAATAGATTATAAACTATAAAACAGACCTTGGTCACAGTCAGTATTCACTAGATTTGAAATATTCATTGGGCCTTGCAGTATTAAGCTACAAGGCCTGTAATCTGCCTATCTGTCTATTCTGTATTACATAGTGACATAAGTAATTGCGCTTTGAGCATCTCATAGTTAAGGGACATTTAAATGTTTTTTTTGTTTCTAACAGTTTAGTAGATCTACTCCCAATGAAAACATGTACATTTAATTATGCATGTTTCCTTGGAAATATATCTAAAAAAGCTTGCTGAAGCTGCAGATCTGCTCTCTGCAGCCTGTGCAAGCACTCCCTATTTTCCCTATCGTTGACTTTCGGTCAATGCCGTAGAAATGACCAATCAGAGGCTTGTCATTGAGAAGGGTCTAATTTTGAGCCAGGAGCTTGCACAAGCATGGTTTTGAACCCAAGTCCTCGAGGCTGCTGGACAGGGAGTTTACACAGGAATAAAGTTGACGTATGTGAGGGCTTACCGACATGCACACTTTTACTTGGAGGAGAAGGCAGGCACGCTCTAACAGAGCACACTTTGCTCCATGGCTGCCAAACTGGCCCTTTTATAAAACATTGCAGAAACACCAATTTCAAATAGAAATCAGCACTTTTATAAACTGCAATTAGGAAGAGATGCTCCTGACACAGCTTTCTACCGACGGCATTTCAACCATAAGCTATATTGTGTTTTATTATATATTTCCACTTGTCATTAATCGTATTGTCAGTTCGTTTAGCCTGAATATTCGTTGTTGTCTTTTCACTCCGTACGGACATACTTACTAAACAGGTTTTCTTTTTCAGCTGACCCAGCTTCAATGTTAAACTAGTTTCTCTTACACATTTTTGACACACACCTTTCTGACTATTGTTGCTTCACCAAACCCAAAAAAGTGCACATTCTTCACATGTCAAGTTTTAATTTTGCGACTTGTCTTATTCTGTTCAACATTATTAATATGTTTCTATTAGCTTGTTTGTTAATCCCTGCATTACAAAGACAGAAAACAAATGCACCTTAGTGTCTGTATTCTTAATGTAGATTTATATTTTACAGTCAAACACTGCTCGGAGGTCTTGGAAAAGGGGAGACACCAGGGGTTTGGGTCAAAAAGAGGGTTGAGGAGAGACACTTGCAAGAAATGATGAATGGTATTAAACTTGCTAGTCTTGCAGCCTTGGATTTTAACCTTCCTTTGGGGATAGGGCTGCCTTTATTACCTTGTTTAAAGGGACTTCAGGCTAGAAGTGGTCCTCACTTTTTAATTTGATAATGCAATAAAAATATATGCAAGAAAAGTAAAAATTTAAAAAATAATAAAATGCTCAGAGATTCAAAGTTCATGTAACTGCTGCACTTGCACAGGCAAGCTTATGTTCTGAACTAACCTGTGCTTGATAACACAATACTGGCATGCTGGTAATGTGAATTCGTTGTTAGCCGTGTTTAAGTAACCCCTGCACCAGGTGTTATTACATATAGCCACCGACTTGGTCACATCTTACTTCCAACATGTACTAGTTACGCCTGAAAAACAAAGCTTGAGTTATTTATGTCTGAGGGCACTTTTCTGATGTGACCACCGATACAGGGGAATATAAATATCAGAGGAGGAATAATGCTGATTGCTATATGAGTCTACTGCTCTATTCAATCATGTGTGCGGTACTTTAATTTCAAAATATAAAATATATCTACTCTCTGACGTTTAATGACCTTCCATTATGGAAGTATCTCAGCCTTGCCATAATTGCCTTTTCCTTTACTGCAGACAGTATCTAGGTAATTTATATACTCCTCCGTGTCATGGTTGTTGCATAAATTAGTCATTCAGTGATTTTTTTTCTAATACTGTCCTTTCAGTGTTTGGGTGTGCTGCTTACTGAGGCTAGCCATCTCCATTGAAGCCAGTTGTATAAGCCATTCTCCTTATTGCACACAGCACAGTACTGTTCTTTCCCTTGAACACTGCAGAGCTTAACATGATCACACACCATGTGTTCATAAAAGCCATTCCAAATTTAGTTTTTTTGGCAACAATATTCATATTTTCACTGGGCCAAGTGCATGGAACATATTCTCCACACTAAACAATTCAGAATTTTATTTTATCGCATGTATTTATGGCAGTGTTGGAAGTTCAATTGCCTTTTGAATAAAATAGAAACAGTTCGAACGACTAGTTTTCCTATTATCAAATAGTGTTCACTTTTATTTTACTAACTATGCTGGTGGTTTTGTAGCAGGCATTCGTGATCTGTAACATACCAGCTGTAAAGTAGCTTAAAGGGACACTCCAGGCACCAAAACAACTTCATCTGAACAAAACTGTTATGGTGCCAGAAGGTCACTGAAGGCACTCTTACCGCTTGAAAGGTTATACCCCAAAGTTGCCTCCAGCGGTGATGTTCACTGCCCCATGGAGGCATCCGGCTTTGGAATTTTCAGATTTAGGAAGCACAGAGTGCCACTGGACAGGGGTGCCCTGATTGGCTGAGAGCAGTCAGCTGATGCTCTGAGCCAATCAGTAACTCCCCATTCACAAAACTGGCTTGCAAAGAAATGTACCTTTTCTAAGCCAGGTTAGTGAATTAGAGAGGTTTAGTGAATCATTTGCTGGGTTTTACTGCTTTGCCATCAGCGTGGTATCAGTATCTCATTAAATATTACTTCTAAGGGGTCCTTTAGCAGAGCTACATGTATAGTCGTTCTCTTCCCAAATGACATGATTGCACCCTACAACGTTTTCACTTGCATGTTAGAAGTTGCGGGTTATGGCTCGTGCCATTTAGGATCTGTGTGAACACTTGCTAAGTTAGCAGTGTAAGTGTGGAGTAAACAGTCTTCAGGTAAGTATATTACTTAATCTATATATATATATATTCTGGTAATTTTGCCATCAAATTGCATAGACCATAATCTGAATGTTTACCTACC
This sequence comes from Pelobates cultripes, assembly GCA_933207985.1. Lineage (NCBI taxonomy): Eukaryota > Metazoa > Chordata > Amphibia > Anura > Pelobatidae > Pelobates > Pelobates cultripes. The sequence goes on along the minus strand of OW240923.1, from coordinate 8,992,866 downwards.
TGTGGACTAGGTTCACTTTGATCAATGATCTATTTATAGTTTGTAATTGTGTTTAAATATTGATACATTGAATTTACCACTTTAATCCGTATTTTAAAAATGTTGAAGTTACTATATTCTTCCAGACTAAAGGATTACTATTACAATTTGCTGTTTTTTCATTTTCCATCTCACCCTTCACACTGTTGGATCCAGTTGCTAATTGTAATTGGCGTTGTGTATTTAAAGTAGATGGTAATTACGACTGACAGCTGGAACACTGTAGTCTCTCGATTCCAACCGGACTGATTAAAATAATTCCTAGGAATGTTTGCAAGTAGCACTACACAAAATTCTGAATGTTATAATATCTAATGAGATCCACTGGAAAGGTTTCTCATGGCATTAAGCGTACAGGTTAGCTTGCGTGTGTTAATTGTATAAAATGGACAAAACAAGCACAGAACTTCTTACCATATTTATTTATTAAACTTGTATTAACCTGATAAAATAAAAAACATGACTACATAATGCCATAGACCTACTACACAGCCATTTCTTTTCTGTTAATTATAAAGAATCTCAAATTTTAGGTCAAATTAGAGATTTTAGAGATGTGTTTCCAATTTGGCTATTTTGGCCTTAAAAATGAACTTCACTATGAATTCAATTTAAATTCCGACTTTAGTGAACAAGTCTGATAGATACAGTGAGAAGTCTAGATTGCTGTACCCTGATATAATACACACCTGGAATAATATGTAGAAACCATAAGTTGTAGCTCATAGTTAAAAATAAATATCAGAAAAAAAAATATTATTATGGTGAAAATACAAATAATAAAAAAACATTTATTTTTTTGTAGAAGGATTTGCTAAAGGCTTAAAAAAAAATCGATTTACTATTTTTTCTTTAAATATCCTCCCTAACTCCTTATTACTTACCCATCATTAGATCCAGAAATAGCTGATATATATATCAGACTGACCCTCTGCCCTGGACCTTCAGTCTGGTATCTGTACTAATGACTGTTGAAGCATCTTTGACCCAAGTGACCAATGATTTAACATTTTCCACCGCTCTGTACAATTATACAATGGGGATATTTAATAAGAACTAATTGACATACCCAAATTATGTTGACGCGAGGCGAAGAAGGCCCTGTTCAAAGGAGCTTACAATCTAGGAGAGAAACGGCCCATCCCAATTTAATTCTGGAAGATCCCATCCTCAAGCCAGTTCCCCCAAATCCCACTTTTAGGCCATTTCTCCTCTGACATTTATCTTCGCTCTCTACATAGACAAGAAAATCTTTAGAGACCACGTCAACAATGTTATCTGGAGCTAGCACATGAGAACATGTTCTATTTCAGTGAGGTGTATTTCTGTATATTTTTGTGTAACTGAATATACTAACTTGATCTGTTCTTCATTGGCCATAAGTCTCTGTGTGACTAGGCCTAATGTAAGAGGAAGGACATTACATGAAAACAATGGCCACGTTCTGAGATAGATGTTCTTAAGAAGGAAAAGTATGATGTTGAAGTTCAGTTAACGGTAAATATAAAAAGTTGCGTTCACTAGGTAAGGGTATAGTATAATTATGTAGCTAAAGAGAGGGGTGACGTACCCATTATAAATAACTCTTTAACACACATGAACACACAGAAGCAAGAGGTCAAATGACTGATGTTCCTGGTGTTTTTTGCTCACTGAGGGATAACAAGTTTGGATTATTTTCGTCTTTTGATCTCAAAGCTCTGGGGTGTTAAAGTGCAATGAGAAGGTGCACTTGTTGCAAAGAGGTGTGAGGTTTGCCAGACTCTCAGGAAACTATTAAAGCATCTAACAACCTCGTGTTATGTCTGCAGAATCCTCCAAGTCCTGTTCCTTTAATGTTTCCTTTCCCGTTTCTACCTATGGAAAGCAAGAGTTTAATCAAGTTGTTGTTTCACTTGTTTTATGTGAAGTCCTGGGCAATTCTTCTGAAGTAAACACAGAGGTCAAATGCGGTGTTACTGTATTTGACTTTACAAGCGAGGTTTACAGCCGATGGCCGAGACATGTGGAGCCTTACCCAGTTGCATTTCATTGTCATTGAGATTCTCTATATACAGATTAGATACATTACCTATTTATTGTGTATTGTCATTCATTTACAAAGAAAATCATTTCCCTCCTCCTTTGCCCATTTGTCATTTTTTTGGGGTGGGCAGTAAGACATGTCTCACAACGACAGGAAAAAAAAAATACAAAGATGGACGCCAATGTGGTTTTCAGTCTAGCTATTCACATCTGGCTTTCATATCAGGCTTAATTAATTATCCTGGCTGATAGGCATTGACTCCAGAGTATGGCAGACTTAGTGAGTCTCTATAAAAAAAAGCAATGGAAACTGCCTCACTACTCGATTATTTCACTTTATAACTCCTAGAAGTTTGTCATTTTTTAAAAAGGTTTTTGCAATATGTCATTCCATTCTTGGAACAATAATTAAAAATAATTACCATACCGAAGGTTTCCCTTTAAGACATCCAATCCGGTATCAAGAGGCAATATTCTTGATGTGGCCCTGACATCAAAAATTGCTCATGAATCATTATATAGCAATCATTATATTCTTTATTAGAACTATCTGTGTACTAAGTCGGCCATTTTAAATAGTTTCAGAAGGTTGACTTTTTTTTCGGGGGATGGGGGGTGTTATCTTACATAAAAAATTAAAATTCTAGGGGATAAAATGAATGCATATTGTTTGCCAGAGTACTTCATGTCTGCAACCTTGCTTCTTCTCAGTAAATGTCACTAAGGGGTTGAAAATTGTAATGCAATAGCAAACTGTGCACCTTCCCCAAAATGTCTTTAAATGTTAAATTGACTGAACAAGTAGCAGAACCAACACAGATTCATGTTGTGGTTATAGTGCCGTAACACTGTTTTCAAGAAATTTGACCATAAAATTGGTGTCTCTTGGCACCCAAAGTCCACTGCCTTTGCTATCAACATGATAATGAGAAGGTCCTTTATCTTAATTATATGTACAAAAAAGAGTCACAGCCAAATTGAGCCACCGGAGGCAGTAATAATGCAGATGCCTCAGTAGTACAGTAAGGATGACCTTCACAGACACCAGAAAGTAATAGTGTTTAACCTTAGGAGGCATAATATGAGTCTTGCATTATTTAAAACCAATTGTTTGAGTAAACAGAGAACATTCCGTGAGAACAATACACTTTTGCAGATATTAAGAGCAGCAGTGCTAGTCGAGGTCAGGGATAGGCAAACTTTACCATTCTAGATGTGGACTACATCTCCCATAAAGCAATGCAGAGAAATGGCAATGTTTACATTGCAGGGTTAAGACAAAGCATTGATTCACCTACACTTTTTATGGGGAAGTTCTAATGTGTGCACAGCGCTTGCCACACATGCGCATTCGATTCTCCCATTGGTGTGATGTCACTGGAAGAGGAGATCGATCCAGCTCAAAGGACCTCGACACCGGAAAGAGGTACGTGAAAAGAGGGGTTTTTTAACTCTTCAATCACCGGGTATGGGAGATGCGGAGGCAGAGGGATACTATAGCTTTAGCGATACAGTTTTGCATTCCTAACGCTATAATGTTCCTTTAATCATCTGATTTCCACTCACTAACGGACTTCCTGATCTCACCCTGTCCAATCATAATAATATTCCATGCCTTTTGTAAGATACTAAAGGCCTCTGTAGCATCCATATCCATTGTCATAATTTGAACCAAGTAACTTATTTAAACCAAACGCCACCCGTCATTCATTCTTATTGCAGTTAATACAAAGGAATCATTTATCATAACAGAACTGAGAGCCGCAATGGTGGAATATTTATTATGAAATTATTGTTGCTACATTTATTATTACATGCATTAAATATATTTCTGTTCTGAAACCACCTTCTTATTTTCCGATCTCTTCACAGTATATTACTTGCTTTGATTTAGTATGTGATGACAGACGATTGTGCACCAGTTAGAAAATGATGCAAACATTCTTCTTGTATATATCAAAATGAGGTTTCATGAAAGCACTTGCTAAGTAAGTGTAATAAAATCTCATGTTACAGAAACAAATAGTGAGACATTTGTAGGAGGTGTTTATAGAATGTTTATGAGACTAAAATGTCTGAAGCCTGCGATCTCCGTTTCACATGCAGAATGTGATTTTCTGGTGCCAAACGCATCACTTAGAAGCTTAGAATCACTTGTTTTCATCTGGTGATCTGCTCGCACTAACAAAAGATCATAAAATACCCATCCATCAAGCTGAGATATGGCATTTACCTTTTTAAAGAGAACAACCTTCTTTAATATCATGGCAAAGGTTAAGTGCAGTGTTTTTGTGAAATATTACGCAATTATTTAACATTTTTATACATGGTCAGAGCATTGTTTAAACACACATTTTTTCCCTTTTTTTTTCTTCTTGTTTTCACACGATATATAGACTTACAATTATTCAGGGTTTTTTTTTCACTTAATCTTGGAGAAGAATTTACGTCCTCGTTATTATTACAAACATTTCCCAAATATTTAAAATTCGGAATACTATTATGCTATTTTATTTCCAGCTTACCAATAGTAATAAGACACATTGCTATATAGCAGCTTGGGCTAGTTATAGCTCTACTCAAAGGAGCTTACAATCTAAAGGAATCTTCATAGTTGGTTGGTTGGTTTGTTGTCATTGCCATAATGTTGAATGAATCTTTAGCATGATATTTATTTATATTTATTTATTTATAATTGAAAGGATTTGTTAGGCATAGTAAGACAAGATGTTGCAATACTAATACTGGCACTGCATTTTTGTCTGTCCCAACCTCTTGTTAGCATGCTACGTCTTATTAAATAATCCCAGCACATTTACAACTTTTCTCTTGTGAATCATAAAGCCTTATAGCAATTTTTATGATGATGTGTACATAAGAAAATCATGTACGTTTTAAAAAAAGAATGTAAAATAGGAGGACAGGAAACACAATATGGTGTAGTATGTTCTTATATTCGGTGAAGAGAAATATATAAACACACTCACACTTTACTGGAGCTTCTAATCAGCTCCAAGTCTTAGCTCCTGGGCGAAATGATCCCCACCTATGGAAATGCTGGTATGGTGGAGTCTTGGCAAGAGGTGTACTTTGAGACAGCCTGTTATTTGGCGAAACGTGTCAAATGTATTTTTATAGGTATACTTTTTATATAATTTGGACCCTCCTGATTGTTTTGAGAAAATGTTATCTTGAGGACTCATGCAATATCCTTGGTGGGAATTATACCATCCACCCTTGTTGGATTGAGCAAAACCCACTTTTGTGCTCCCTTTGTGGGTACCTCTTCTTTTATTTTCTATGAATATTATTTTTATCACTGAGCACATGGTCTTTATGGCGTTTATTTTTCTATACTACATCCCCATCGGTGAATTGTTACCATCCATGCTGGGATTCCTATACACTCCCTCTGGATCCTGAAACACCTCCTGCCAAAACTCACCGCACCAGTATATCAATAGGTGCTACGACTTGGAGCTTTTCAGAAGCTCCTGTAAACTGTGAGTGCATTTCTATATTTCTCTTCACCGAATGCAAGAACATACTACACCATATTGTGTTTCCTGTCCTCTTGTTTTACAAATGTATCGACTAATATCCAGGCTGGAGAATACCCGTAATTCACTGCGACCCTTTTATCATCTTGTACCATGTAACTTTATGTTGCTATATTCCAGAATATTTAATCTGCTGATAAAAAGTGCTGTGTGTATTTATGCCATTTATGCATAACATGTCACATAAAAATGTCATCCAATATAAAAAAAAAAATCTAGACTTTTTACAAATAAATTGAATTTACTTGCAATAAGCACAGGCGAAAGCACCGGTCCTTTTAAATAACTGTCGTGTATATACGTACATGGATCGGGGTGTACCAGCTGCCTTGGCTGAATGGAAAAGGTGTTTAGTATCGTAGTAGTGTAAAGTAACAGGAAATCTGTGAAATATCATAAATCAGGATTTACTGACTGGGGATTTTATACTGAGCACAACAAAATGGATTGAATATCAGGAGCGTGTGCAAGGCTCCTTACTTGCAAACTGCTAGCACCTGCCATGGAACAGCAGACTAATATAAAGCCAAGCCTAAATTAAAATCTGTAGGATTCAGCAATCTTTGGAAAAATCGAAGGAAAAAAAGGTTTGGAGAAAGGAGAGCTGACTCAGTGCTTGGAAGAAAGCGTTGAAATGAAAAGACTTGTCACGAAGTATGGGTTCGCCAAGCATGCCATGTTCGAAAGATCACTCCTCAGGTTATTGGAGATGGAACATTGTGGCTTATTAACCATTGATTTACTATTGAAGATACCAGATGAACCTTGTGCATGCCAAATGAGAAATTTTTTATTAACTTGTATGACTTTTAAAGCGTAGGATGCTGAGCATTTAAAAAAAAGTTTCATTAAAGATTCTAAGAAATAAATACCTTAATAAAATCCAGCGAGTAAAATGACAGTTGTTATACAAATCAATATTAATTCTTCATGCAGATCCATTCTTGTGATAGCATAATTAGGCTTCTTTTGTCCAAGGAACACTGATCACGTAAAACAATGGCTTGTATATGATGTCAATAGGACAGATTTTTGTTATTTCAGTGATGGTTAACCCTGCTACGTAGGTGTTTGTCAATTACTTTTTCTGTCATGTGATGATAGACTCTTGAAGGCACCACGCATAGGCATTACTTTATTTTATGTATGAATAATTTCATTTAAGTTTTTATTTCAAATTCCTAGCTAAATATGGACAGCAGTTCTAGACACCGATTGCTGAAAGCTATAGGAAATCGGAATACCACCAGTAATCAATATGCCCACATATCACAGCTTAGTGACTTTCAGTGTAGCACCATCCAGGATGACACCAGGTCTGATATCTGCCTTGGTGGGGATACCTGTGTCAGCTCGAAGTGCTGTTATGAAATGGAGGGAGGCAATAGTCTTACTGTAAAGTGGGAGGACGTACAAAGTCCAAAGGACGAGACTGAAAAGTACTGAGAACATAAAGATCATCTGCTCTCAATGGAAACACATTGCAGAGATCCAAACAGCCTCTCAAAGCAGCAGGAATGTCCATCAGGCGTGTCATAAAACAGGTTACCATGTGTGATTGCCAAATACAGATTGTCCATGAATCTGCCCAGCAACAGATAACTTTCTGATAGCTGCCTGAATTCAGATTTCCTTGTAATGCTCCATATTACTAGAATCAGATAAACAATGAACTGGTGTTTATATCATTTACCCTCATATTGTGTGTTCTATGATCATACCATCCATTGCTGGAGCATATCTCCCCTAAATGTAACAGATATAGAATACAGTTAGTTACCTGGGTTCTATGAGATTATGTCTCAATTTAAAACTTCATTTCATGTAGACGACACAATTCATTACAAACACATACAGAAAGTTAAACGATGCTGGTTATTGTGTATCTGTCCTCACTAAGTAATTTGTATAGATATCTGCATATGGATTGAAAACCAAGCTTATCGAATCCTGAAAATTGTTTTGTAAAAATTCACTTGCTAACTAATAATTTTACAAATATTTTATTAATGTAGGTATCTTCTATCATAAGAGCTCCATACATCTTCAATGCATTCCCTTATATACATTGTGATACATTTTCCTGAATATTCACTGATCTAGAATCTAGAGAAGCGCATTGTCCGCTCTTGAAACATTTACAGAATAAAATTCTCCATCCCGCTAGAGAGAGAAAAAGGAAAGTTTGTACATTACCAGATTTTGCTAATTTCATGACGTAAAGTTGTGATTTTACTAAGGACACGTGACCCCCTAGATCACGTGGCGAAATACATTGCCGCTCGTATGAGAAAACCACTTCACAAGGTGGCACGGGACAAGCACCAAGTCGCTGCTCTGCACATCTAATTGGCCATATGTTCGTCAGTCTGTTGGGATGTTCGTCGGCACCATCAAGAAAGAGGAGTGGCTTAAGGTCACATGGGGCATTATTGTGCTAGCAACATTCGAACATTCTCATTGGATAACATGTTATATGTGGTTAACCCTTTAGGGTACATGCTGTTTTGTTTTTCTTTGAATATATACAATATCATTTATTTGCTGCTGAGGAATAAAGAAAGAGATTAGGCATAATATGAGCCTCTGTGTACTTTAATAAAATCAATTCTGTTTCATAAGTTATAGTTTTAGAATTAGCACCAGAACCATTACAACTTAATTTACTGTTTCTGGTGCAAATAACTTATCCCTGTAGTCTCTTAATTGTAAACACTACCTCTTCCATGAAAATACAGTGTTTATTTGCATTTGTGTCTTCGGACAGCCACTAGGGACTCTTCCTGGTTTGGTCCTACAATCTTTGCAGGACCGACGCCAAATGTCGTTAAAACAGATATGTTGATCTTGAGGAGATGCTAATTCCCCTGTCGGTAAGAATGTATTTGCTGAAATCATCATCTTGGATAATTTCCGACACACAGACACACCAGCATGCCAGAGGACTAAAGGTACGTTAAAAATGTTTTATTTCATTTTCCAGGGGCAGTAATCTACATATATAATAAAACTCTCTAATGTTGCGTGTTTGTATTCCTAACATTCGAATATTCCTTTAACATCACGCTGATTCTAGTAGGGAGAAATTGAACATTTCTTACTTTATTCATAAATAATTTGTAACCATTATTTCCTTTAAGAATCCCTGCAATCAAATCTTTAATTGAACCAGTTTAATAAACTGCTTATCAGGCTATGAACTGATCGTAAAGCTTTTACATGAATTGTTTCTTGGCCCTTTCTTAAATGAGAGTCTTTAAGAAACTTGCCTTGTCCATGTCTTCTCGTCAGACACCCTAAAGCTTGTCTATCGTACGATCTAAACCCACCCACCATTTGCATTCCTACAAAAATTGGCCTCTAAGTGCTTGTAATTTAAGAATGTGAGATGCCTTAATAACTCAGTGTGTTTCTATCCAAATATGTTAAGGTTGAGGCCTGTTAAAAATGCAATTGGCTCAAACTGCACACACTTTTGGATTCAGGGAGACAGAGTGATTAGAAGAAAATAGATTTTAAAATATAATTTCGTTTCTAAACAATCTCCCTAATGTGAGATGACGTTCAATGATTAGGCAAAACGATTCAGGTTTCACAGTGCCATAGCCATTAAAATAATAGTGTCCAACTACAATCTTCAAGGACCGCTGAGCGGCCAAATTCTTTTTTTAAATTTATTTATTTATATATTTTTTTGCTATGTTACTTTTAGGACAATATGTACACAACTATAATACTGAGTTATATTAAAATCTATATTTTATTCAATCCTGGATAAATTACAATTTGATCTCACTTTGCAAACACAATCGATATCGAAAGTATATATGGAGGTTTTCTTTACATTCAGTAAATAAGAAGCAGTTCATGAAAATGGTAAACAAGAGATAACCACATGTTTCAAGGAATGAGAGACTATAATAGCAACACATTTTATTTATCCTCCAATTACAGGAAATAAAAGTGCGATCCCAAGATGGCTGCCAAACTCCGCCCTTTTACGTTTGCGGTTTTGTTGTAACGGTTCTGGTTTTATATTTTATAGTTATGTTCTTTTGCCATAGATGCATTTCCATTGTAAACTCTCGCAGTGGCCAGCATTCAGCTAACCTAGAAAGTTATTCTTAAAAACAGTAACAAAAAAGTTTATCCGTTACTGATTTGTGAGAAACCATCTTTTTTTTCTCATTTTTTTGACACTTAAATCTACAGCTAATGAAAGCAGTGGAGAGACTGAAAAATAAAATAACAGTATTACTGTTGATCGGGATAAATTGTTACTTTTTAACTTTTTTGGGTTACAAAATTCACTGCTGAATGAGTTAATATTGTTTTTTTTTCTTTGAAATAACTTTTTAGGCACATTTCCAATATGTAATATTTGATGGGCAAATCACCCAAATTCTTAGCACATATTTATTTACAGTTTTGGCTAATGCTCTTTTTTTTGCTAAATTCTCACAGTAAAGCCGTCATTTACGACAAATGGAATTTGAATGACCAGTGGAGATACAGGCGCCTACTGGCATGTACTGATGTAGGGAAGCCTGCACATTGACCATTTGCTCTATATCTGGCTCCTCGTTTGCCTTTTTTCCCCAATATGTATGTGTCGCACCCCATAGAAAGCTACGATGTAAAGCAAAAAAAACAAAACAATACTTTTATTGCCATGGAAGGTTCTGACCTGGAAACATGAGTGTCACATATGAAGCTGTCCTCTATCTGTGCGAGATAACAGACATATAATCAAAATGACTGCTCATTGTTTATTTAAACATACACTCATCATCATACTATTGTAAACTGTCATTGTCACTTGTTAGATTTAAACATTAAATGTAAATCTCTTTGATGACAGCTTGATGCACATGCTATTTATACAGACCATGGTTATTTGTGTTCTATACACTGGTCTACCTTCTAGGACATAATCCTTATAGCCACTGATTTATTTCCTGTAGAACCCTTTCAGATTTCACAGTTCACTTTAGATCCCTCCACATAACCATGTGGCCACTTCACTGGCCACCAGATCGTTCCTAATGAATTTGTACAACATATTGGCTGGAATGTGCTTGTGCATTTGTATATCATGCTCTCATTGGCGACAGTGCCCATGTCAACATTGGCCAAGGCAATGTTTTTGTCCATTTTAGGTTGTGCAGTTTTTCGAAATATTGATTTATTCAGAATTAAAAGAATCCCAACGTCAAAACGTTTGAGGCAAAATTCTAAATCCTTCACAGATCTAACCCAATTTATATATAGAACATATATTGTTTTCATCTGTAAAAAGAATGTGAATGTTTTATGAGAATTGCAATAATATCCACCAGAAATGATGTACCTACATGTGCTACGTGCCAGAATTTATGAATCCACATCAATTTTGACCCACCCATGGGGTTTTTGGACACACCTTTGTTGCTTTGTGTCTTTGCCTGCATCATCTAATACTAGTGATTCCTAAGATGATGTGGGTTTCAACACTGGTTTTTAGAAATTTTCTAACCCTAGTTGCAGCATACATTTTTGATACTAGTGCGCATGCACAACTGATGCACGGATATGAACTCAAGACCCGATCCCATTTAAGACGTACCATCTTGCGATTGGTGCTATTTTGCGGTTCTAGGCCTCTAAAGCAAGTTGTTCTCTGTATTTTATTGATTTTTCTGCTTTTAACCTGGTTTGACCTTGCTTTTTTCTGGTATCCCTGATCTGATTAGTCCTGACCCTGATTTAGGTTTATGACCCTTTCCTGACTTGGCTTATATCTCCATTTAGCATTTCTGGCCTTGGACTTAGTATATTCATTCTGCCACATTGTATTTCTATGCTAAGCGTTAAGCCTGGCCACTCTGAGGTTCGGTTATCCTTCTTTCTATCAATCCCACCGGGCCTCTTCTTAGGTGTTGCCTCATATCTTGCGGAGGATTGAATCTGTTCCTAGCAAGACTGTTTGGGACAGAAGTGGACCTGCAGGACTTGTGGATCATGAAACTGTAAACATGTATATGACATATGGCTCTGCATAGCTTACTTTAATGGTTTGCACTACACTAGTTTGTGTATTTCTGGGTAAAGGTGGATGTATTAGAGCCACAATATCTGGTTTTACAATCACGAATGTCATTGAATGGTTCATCATGTGCTTATTGGTGGTTTTGTCTACCTAGGGTTGCCTCTAAAGTGAATCATTGGGACCCTGCATAGCTTAGTTAATTTAGAGAAGACTTTTATCATTTGTGGGTGACAAGGAAAGCTCACATTACCTCCCTAATTACATGTTCAGCAATCAGCCTGCAATAGATAGATGTGTGTCTGAGTTCAGCGAGCCCAGCTGTGAGTGTTTATTTACTCATTGGAAGCCCAGGAATGGCTATAATTTGAAGGTCTCTGATTAAGGCAGTCCTTCTAATGCCACCCTCAGTCCATGGTTTAACCAGATCATGCAGGTGTTTCTTCATAACAGTAATTGTGGCTATAAGGATTGATGACAAGTCTATTCTCTGACAACTTATCAGTAATACACAGACTTATGGTATTTTTCTTACTGTTTACCGTTAAAGTTTTTTTGTTTTTTATTTTTTTGCGTGTTTATTCCCCAGTAGCAATTTTTGAGGTCTCACATTTCTAAAAATATTTCAGTAGTTATGAAGACGCTCACAATTCTAATTAGATAATAGATCGATGTATGTGGAGAGAAAATGTAATACTTAGAGCAAGGTTTCAGCTTTTCATTATACACTAAGAACATTAATTGTGACCAAGGATGACCGTTATTGACAGATATGTCTGTGTTGTTAAACATTTTATATTGATGATAAAAGGACGCAGTGTTATACAAGTGCCACTTAAATAAAAATGTTTAAAAAAACACATGAATTAAAAAAAAAGAATTAAAAATAATGAAAACAAAATAAATTTAAAAAGTACAATAAATTATGAAATGCTAGTACAGTCTGTTAAATTGTTCTAAATACAACTGTGTGAAGACTATATCGTGCATTAAAGCTTTTTATTAAATAAATAAAAATAGTCTTTAAAACAGCAAGCTTGTTCGAGCAGGATTTTACAAGGTTTGTACAGTTTGCTATATGTTATGCATACTCACTGTATAGTGCTGTGAGATGTTGAAATTGTATAAATAATAATACATGTTTATTTCCTATATTATGTTAAGTTATGGGTTTGTTTGTTTTTCAGGGTTTTGTTTTGTGAAATATCAAATAAAAATATATGCTTTTCGCTATAAGGCTTTGCTATTTTTTTTAACACTAAGCACATTTCACTAGAATTATGCCCTCATGCCAGTTGGCTCCAATTTTAGAAGAATAGTCCTCTTTGGGAGCATACAGAAGTCACGGTTCAAGCAAGAAAGTTAACGTAATTCCAGAGCCAAATGGTTCAATTACATTTAAGTTACCAAATGGTGACCATATGCTCTTTCTTTTCACACTAGTGATTTAACGAGTCTTTGGGTGTAACCTCCCCATGTCTGAATCCACCTGTACAATACCCATGAACTGTATTAGTCTGGGTCACCGTCTTTTTAGAGAAACACTGTGTGGGGTAGAGAATGCTCTTTTACTTGAAATATTACCTGCTTAGTAGCATAAATAGAGTGAATTGATTTTTTTTGCCTGTGTCATCAGTTATCCTGTAATTCGAATGGAACAAATGTCTGGCTTGTCAAGTGGAAGCAAATAAGGATTTGAACGTCTTGTCGATATGTCCCCTTTTTAGATTTTTTTTTATTAATTTCGTACAGTTTGGTACATAATCAAAATAATATCAAAAAAGCAGTGTAGTTCATAGATACATACATAAATCGAACCCTTATTTGTAAGATAAGATTGTATCATTTGTGAGTTCTTTGAAATTCCAATGTATTCATCTTGGTAAAAATGTTGAAATATTCAATAAAAAGAAGCGAGTAAACAAAATAACTCCTTAAATACCGCATTTATTCAAATCTGATGCGCCATCGAATCTAATGCGCACCTCAATTTTTCAAGCCTGGAAGCTGAAAAATGTTAAGTCTAATCTTTCTTAAGCCCTGTTTCAGGAATGAAATTCTCCTGTGGGAATTTGCTGAAAATGTAGAATTTTGCCCTGAATGTAATGCGCCATCAAATCTAATGCGCATTCAAATTTTGGAAACGTTATTATCAGTTTAAATGTTAAACATGCCACCATTAACACATCCACCGTGGTATATTAAAAACTGTCCCTGGTTTATCAGACATTGTTGGTCTTAACACCAGCCTCTAGATCTAACGGGCCACCTTTACTGGAAACATTGTGTGCTAGTTAATATAACAGTTGTCTGTAGTATGCTGAGCAATGCCTAGCAGTCCACTTAGATATATGCCCCATGCACTAATAGAACATGACTCTCGGCTAATGTCGTTTCCATTATTGTGACTTTACTTATAGTACCCGAGATTATACTTGACTTTAATTCATTTTTTCTTTGCATGCTTTTTTGTTTGTTTTCTAATTGAATTGGTTGATTAGTAAATTGTTCTCATAGATTTTCCATTTATAGTTAATGCTCATATTTAGTCTCCGATCATGTTTTTCACACCATTAAAATGTACAGTGTAATAAAGGGCATCCCACGTTATGCATTTTCTTTTTTTTAATTTATTTTGTTTTTAGGCAGTAATGATCTATATTCCCAGCACAGCAACATACAAGCTGTACTGCCGACGAGTGATAGATTTAAACATAATCAATGTAGGCCTCTTTCCGTGGGAGCTTGTGATGAGATGGGTTTATTTGGCAATGAAGCACATTATAAAACTGAGCCCCAGTCTCTGCTCTCAGCGTGTGTGTGGATCATCTCTCGTGGGAATTTTCAGGGGCTTTGGACAACTCTGGACTTTTAGCAAGTGCCAGAAATAGGACACATGGGGATAATTATAAAGCCTTGCACTAGAAAGGTTCTGGTGAGTATGAATCACAACACATGGCAGTATTCAATGCTTCGTTAAAATACAAGTGACACATTATTGACCTTTAAACTCTTTCCTTGGCATAACTCTGCTCTCCCTCGATATGACATTGGGGAGGTAATTTAAAGCAACAGTCAGTCCAACCCAGTGGAAAAGGCAAATTAATTTAACCCTTTTAATCCTGAAAGAACATATAAAAGAAAATGTAGTTCATTTCGCAACAAAACCTTTTACAACATAAATAAACATAAACCTGCATTCCTAACACCTTAGTGTCCCTGTCCCTAACTAGACAGTTCCCCAGTTCAGCATAAAATAATTGTAAAAAGCTTTTTACTTGCCTTGTTTCCAGCGACGAGGCTCTGCCTACTATTACATCATAGAGGAGGCGTGGCCTCCTCCTGAGTCAGTCCAATCCAATGCTCCTCATTGAATGTGGACCTGATGCGCATGTTGTGTGTGGAGCCAGCTTCCCCCATAGAAAAGCAATGAATCAGTGTTTGCCTAAAAGGGTCTACAATGACGTGACGGTAATTTGCTTCATTACTGCAGTAGGAAGCACCTCTAGTGGCCGTCAGAATGACAGCGACTGGAGGTGTGTTCAACCTCACAATGTAAACATTCCAAAACTGCAATGTTTTATAGTGTAGAGTTAAACCTACAGGACCTCTACACCCAAGACACTTCATTGAGATTCATTGGGAGACTTTAGTGGTCCTTTAATATATTGAATTTTCTATGTTGTTCATATGTTGTTTTTAAAGGGGCAAACCTAGCACCATAACCACCAGAATCTTTGGATTTGCCTTATTTGCAAAATATATATAAATTTCAAAGGAATTGAAATGTCATGGGAATATATTTGAATATTGTCTTCCAATGACATACATGAGAAACATTTATATCCTTTCATCGTTTATTTGTTTTCCTTTTGTCAACATGATTGATCCAAAGTAAGAGTAAAGGTCCCACTTGGGAATCAAACGTTCTATCCCTCTTTGAAAACACGATGTGCCTCTTTTCTAGGAGCGTAAACCATTTAATATGTGCTCCTTCACATCTCCATACAGCTAAAGGAACCCTGTAGTGTAGTATACACATTTGGAGGAGAAGTGAAGGGAGATGTCATGCTTTTTTCCACACCTTGATATCGGGGACCAGGTATCATTTTGGCCAAATGTTCTATAGATAAAGCAAAGAGCAAAGTGTGGTTTACACTGCTGAAATAATGACTATAGTTGTTAAAACAACCGTGTTTTCTTGTTCTAAACTGTTAACACAAAAAAAACAAGAAAAGTCTCCTACGTTCTCAGATAAAATATTCTTTGCTGTTTTGATATAACCATGTACACTGCCGATCTAGAAAGCACCAGACATTAGACGGCCCAACCTTTTTACAATGTTACTCCATGTTCCCATTTTTAGCAATAAAATATATAAAATGTAAAAAAAAAATAATGTCCATATTAGTTGGTGGCATCACGCTAGTCATCATCATGTCCAGCATTAGTGTCCAGCTGTCATTATTTGCAGCCCTACTGTCACAGTGTCCGTGTCACACTGTCCCGCATCCAGCTGTCATCCTGTCCATTCTACTTGATGTCCCCATGTCTAGCAAGTGTTGCCTGTGCTCTAATGTTCCACTGATGTAATCTTTATTTCACTTATTTATTTGACAATTGCTCTGTAACCTGTACCTTGCATCTGTGCTGGTCACTGTGATCTTTGACACACAATTTTTTACCCTTACGACCCTGACCTTAGTCAGAAACTTCAACCTACATTCTCTGCTGGTGAACCTGACTCTGTTCATCTGAAACCCTTGTACTCTACTCTTACCCAGGGTACACTTGGTTATATAAAGCCCAATTTATCTCTTTCAGTTACAGACTGTCAAATAATATCACCGAGAATGTTGGTGCTTTATAGATATTTGCTTTCTTAGTTATTTTTTTAGCAGTTTTAAATCCTAATGACTAGTAAACACTATGCTGCATTGTATTGTTACTGCATTAACGGCCGTTTTAGTACCAATTTATGTACTTAATGAAGACATATAATTAAGGCTTACTCTGTATATGTCCATAACAATGCATGACAAATGAGTACTTATGTATACTTCCAGGAGGGATCGTGAGCTTATAACGTTCCCATTGGCTCCATTAGCCTGTCAGTATGGAGCAAAAAATAAATCAATTTCTGCTTAAATTTTAGCAACAACCAGGGCCGCCGCTACCTCAAGGCAGCAGAGACAGCCACTTTAGGGCACACCGGCCTGGAGGGCGCAGTCTCTTGGTGACCGGCAGGGGGAGAGCACACTGCACAGTGTTCCACTATTGCCAGTCACTGCATGACTGGCTGCTGCAGTCAGGAAGTGCTCACTGAGAGCACCGAACTGCTTCCCTTCCGACCGGGGAGAGGATACTGAACATCCTCCACTGCGGTCCATGGCTTGGCCACGCTGCAAGAGGGCGGTGAGCTGACACAGGTGGGAAGGGGGCAAGACACATATAGGGACGGACAAGGTGGGGAATGAGAGACACGGGAGGACCAGCGGGAATGATAGACACGTGAGGACTGTGGGAATGAGAGACATGGGGAGGCTGGGAGAATGAGGTACATGGTGGAGGGGGTGAAACGCATGAATGGAGGGGCTGAGGGAGAGGAAACCACATGGGATTTATACATCTCTATTATGGATTCTAGTATAGCTCCTGCAATATATCGAGTATGTGTGCGACCATGGACTCTCACATTCCGCAGGATGTTCTGCGTAAATGGAGGAGACGGAAACTTGACTTAATGTCCTCACATTGCACTCGGTGACAGAACGCCACTGTCTGGAGGGAGCAGCAGAGGAAATGCGTTGTACCATGTTCCTGTCCGAAAATGTGACTAGAGAAGGGGAGGGATGATTTTGTGAAGAGAAATGTTAGAGGGGGAAATGAAAGCAACACGCAAGGAGGTGTGGAGATCTGGTAGTAGAGACAATGTAACATGATGCAACCTAAAAACAATACATTATTCACTTTTCATTATTAAAGAGGTTAATGTAATGTATAAACAGAATAACTGGAATTTGACCAAAGTGGAATAACCACCAAGAACTTCCTCCTTCACAGTCCCTATTCTTATAGATCACCTTGCTGGCTCCAAATGAGAACATACATGATGCTAAATACATCTCCTACATAAACATCATACCACCAAAACATTTGTTCTGTTATGGAAAATCACAAGCTTTGCGGTATGCTCAATTTATTATTATTTTCAAGATCCTTAATCGTTTAAATACATCCTACTGCCCTTCAGACTACAGGCGCTCATGACCTTGCCCAGATATGAAGGGCCAGTGTGCTCCTTGTGCATTTTCACTGGGGTGAAAATGTTGTGTTCCCAAAGCGATACAGGTGTAGTGGCACACGTTTTCACCTTGGTTTCTATAGTGAAACAATGTATTGGTGGTGTATCCACTATATACTGGGGTCTGGAAGATGCTGTTAATGCACAGATCTGACAACGGCAACAGAATTTCATACCTCCCAAGTATCCCCCTTTAGGAGGGACAGTCCATATCTTGGGAAATCAAAATCCCTCTGTCCCTCTTTTCTTGGAACTCCATATTGTTGGTGTATCTGGGTGTATCACAGAGCTCCACCGCAATAATACCCCCAGTAATGTGTATTTAAACTACAATAAATGTGTTTAGAAATCAGTCTGTGGAAATAAGATACATTTTTCTATTAAATTACATTTTAGTTCCATGAATTATTAGTAAGTCACCTAATATTTATCAGAGCAGCTCTGCCCTTGGTTATACCCTACTCACACCCCTAAAATGAAAGTGTCCCTCTTGTTTGGAGGTATGGATTAATTAGGTACATAAATCAGCATAGTCCTGTATCGAAGCATCCTCGCACCAGTTTCTTAGGGAACTGTATGGCTGCAGGTAGTAAAATATATATTCTACTGATAGATTCCATTTTCACCTTCAAACTTTAAAACAAAAAAATATAAAAATGTTATACCGGACACAATACGATATGATCCATATCACAGTGAATTATAGGGTTTTATATACTAAACGAGAAAAAAATTGCTGGAATTCTGAAAAATTCAACTTGGCTAGAGTCACAGTTTGACTATTTTAGTTTCAGTTTTGTCTATTAAGTTTTTATGTTTCTGCAATTTTGAGTTTAGTGAATGCTTATAGCTGGAAATAAGTTAGCAAAATAAACAGGGTTTTTTTGCAGAGAAGAGAAAAAACAGCAATCTTATAACCAAGGCAAAAAGTCAGAAATCAAATGTCTCGTGTTAGGATTTACAAGAAACATTCCAATTTTGCTTGAAGCAATATCTTAATATTATGAACTGGAACATAAACCAAATAAGAAAAAATAAATATCTGAATAATATATCCGCTTCAACATTATTTGCCAGGAATTGGGAATCCCACTTTTTTTTGGCTGAAGTCCCTATTTAATAAATACTCCCGGGATGGGTATGTGGATGTGTCCCTTTAATGATATTTCTATAGCTGGCATATCATTTTATTCAAAGTTTTGAAGTAGGTTTCTTGGACCCACATATTCTTTGTTTCAACTGTTTCTATGTTTATTGAAATTTAACCATTTCTTCCATCAAAGTTTTTTTTTTTTTTTTTTTATTAATACTAGAAAATTTATTTTATTTTATTTTTTTATTTTTGGGCCTCCTTTTTATTTTTTTGATAGCTTACATTTTTTGTGCAAGAATATTTATTTGCAAAAGGAAACAAATAAAAAGGTTTAATTCCTTTCTCCCTTTTATATTCATTATTATTTATGATCAATAATTTGTATTAATAATCTGAAATATAACTCATCGGTAAATGGTCTCTTCACCTGAATCTTACTTCTCAAACAACCTTAGAAGGAAAGTCAGCTTTAAATACACATTTTAAATTGTCTGTCTAAAGTTGGCAAGTAACTGTACTATGGAAAAAAAAAAACCTGCAAACCTGAGTTGGCCCCCAAACATAGACGCTTAATGATGATTGGCTGATAAACAGCGCCGTTTGTGAGTTGCCAACCAATCAAAGTGATGGAAATTAAAGATAAAATAAATATTAAATAAAAGGTTTGGTACCATCTGTGGGATCTTCACAGCCTGTTGCTCATGGATTAAGGGTATAAGAAGGACCATTACACATGCTGTATTTGTTTTTGTGTATTTTTGCCAAAAGACCACATGTATTTGTTTTAAAGAGAAACCATTACTTCTCTAAAACTGACAGGTCCTCATTATCTCACCCCGGTAAATGTTATTGGTGCATTTATTAAGTTGAGGAGTATTGTGTGAGTATCGGACAAACTTACCTCTGCAGCACCTCTGAGAGACACAGTGTCCGTGTTCCTTGGTGGATGTTGTATGACTACTTACACGACCAACCATTCTTTCCGTATTGCTCACATCTCTACTAAATTATAATAATAGTAATTGTATGTTCTATCTGTGCCGCAGCAGTCTGGTAATCATTGTAAATAAGAAATTAAAAATTATTTGTACAACCCATAAGAAAAAACAAAAAGGAGCAGATCTCCTATAACGTTATTTTAAAGGTTGCACGGTTACCTGGTACTATTCAGTAAAGCTGTGCCGTGCTTTGAAGTTTCACACTCAGTGTTTGTGATAATCACAATGTAAAAATATTCCCAAACATATTTATAATAAAGTGCTTTCCAACATCGAATGCAAGTGCACTGTGACCTTAAATCCTCACTTACCTTTTTATAACTAGTATAGAAAGAGAAACAAAAATATATAGTGTAATATTGTTTTGTATCGAAATAAAGAAATTCTTTGAATAAACCGACTGACACTAAAACATCGCAGGTGAAGACTGTTCAGGCTATAAAGGCCGTCATTCTTTCTTAATTCCAGCATGGGACGGACATTCTAAGTCATTTCAGCAAGTGGAACAAAGTCTTCATTTTCAAATAAAACTAACTTTGTCATGATATACAACTCCTACAAAAATGATGTATAAGTTACTCTCGCCAAGTGGCTAGCAAATGTAAAAATGCGTTGTTGCTTCCAGTAAAAATATCAAAAGCCCACGCATTCTTTGCGTCCTTTAGGGGCAGAATGCTGTGACATAACCCACGTTCATTTCACTCAGTCACCTACTTAGGTGAATGCAATCTTAAAGTGAGAGTCTGGATTTGTACATGGGATTTGAATTTAAGAAGACTTGACTGAAGTTATGTTACTTGGTGAAACTGTCCTATGTACATTTGTTTTGCATTGTATTGCAGTGTTGCAAACCTTTTTCTCAATAAAAACAGGTCTGAAACAGAATTATTAATTTTATTTAATTATTAATTTCTGTTAATATACCGTTTATTTTATTTATTATATATATATATATATATATATATATATATTAACATGTATGCAAAAGTGTATTGTATGCAAAATCATTAACTTTCCACTTTTATATTTATTTACAGACACATTATGTAGCACCATGGCAACGGCAAAGCTGGTCACCCACATGTCATCCGTAGGTGACTTCCAGTGCTTACCCTGACACAATGCACTGTACACAAAGGTGGTCGGTTTATGGTGAGTACTTTAATTTTCTTTTTATTTACACATATATATATATTTTTTTATTTTATTTAGTTAATCTTTTAAAAGGCCCAGAATTTGTGAATATTTTTATTTATTGCATGTTTTGTTAAATCATTTTGTAATATATACATGTAAACTACTAACACATATTTTAGCAATGGCCCTCATTACAGACTTACTTTGCAACTTTAAGCTTCGCCTCATGTGGTCTATTCACATCAGATTAAGTCAATAAAGATTCATGTTTAATAAACAGCATTATATAATGACAGGAGGAAAAAGTTAATAATTTGCTGCTCTTTCAGAGCCTAGTGATTGTAGTGCCATCTCCTGGACAAATCCAGCATTTCATTTCTGGTACAACTCCTTTTACAGCTTAACCACTTGAGTGCTGAACTCTACATCCATTGGTTTCACAATGTGTGTCTATCATGTCTTCATCACTCAGATTTTTAGAACACCGTTTAATTCATCCTACCATCACATCTGTAAATAGGTGTAATATTGTAAAGCTCTGGGGAGTAGAATACAACGTAATATATTGGTAACTGGAGTAATAAGCTGTTGTATTTGGGAAGTGTTCCTTTTAGAGAGGAGTTGCTGGGCAGAGCCATCTTTTATTACACCAGGCACTTGGGCCTGTGCTGTAAAAAGCAGGACTTAATCCGTAATTTACCAGGAGCTGTCAATGATCTCATGTCCTGGTAAAATCACTGGGCATCAATTACACAGATTATTTAATAAAATTGAATCCAACAAAACTATAAAACTGGGATGGTTATTGCACTAATTATTGTGTTACAGTAAATATATAATTTTTTATATTTTTACTTGTGTATTACTCTTCGACACTATTTTAAATATGGTGTTAAGATAGCAATGCATCCTGCTTATATACACACACGTGAAATATGTTTTAGCGGACACAGCTATCTGCAGAATGCTTTGAGAGTGTGTAGCATCTGACAAGTAGCTCTTTCTCTTAAAAAAAAAATAAAATCTAATTTGGTGAAAGTGAACATGCGACAGTTATTCACCAAATTGAGAATTTTGGAAATTGCAAATTCTAAGACAAAATAGCCTCAAATTTGTCCCATTTGGTTTTGTTTTGAAATTTTAATTTCCCATGTCAATTCTCTGAAATTTCCCATGTCAATTACCCACAAAACTCTGAATGTTCCTCTAGATAGGACTTGCCACACGCAGCTATAGGTAAACTCATTAAATAGATTATTTTAAATGAACTGAAAGACGTGACACAGTAAATGTAGTATTTCTAATATTTAATATTATTAATTAGAAGGTATAAATTTGCAGTATCTTTTCAAATGTACTACTAGAAATATTGAAAACATATACTCTAAATTTTATTAGCACCAGATAGATACATTACCTGGTTTTCTATGTTTCTAACCCATATGCAAAATTCTTTATATTCCATGCCATACTTGATGATGTGTCGTTCAACAAGAAATGTTCTATATTTTATTATATTTAATGTGATCTTAAACTAAAAAAAATTCTACTGGTTTTATTGTTTTTATATTTCTACTTTTCTTTTGTATTTCTTGTCTCAAATGATTTATTTGATTTTTGAAATAACATTAAAGGGAAAATAAAATTCTAAATTCCATCTAGTTCTTAATTATGATTTTTCTGTCTTTGTGGTGTATGTACTACATGGATGTGTTTGTGTGTGTGTACATATATATATTTTCTCTGTGATTTTTTTCATATTTATGCTAGTATGGTATAAATAAATTATACATTTTTTGCACAACACACTACAATAAATCTGAGAAAAATCACAGAGAACAAACCATATATAATAACGTGCCCTGTAGGATGATATCCACACAGAAATATCCTAGATCCAAGGTTTTTAGCTCACTTGGGCCATTCCAAAGGAAACATGTTGCATTAACATGTTAAGATCAATCCAGTACCGAAATACCAGATGATCATTTTAGGTTTAAAGAGGAATTAGTGTAAGCCGTTTAAAGGCTTTATAATTGATGGGGATACAATTATCCCAGTAATAATAATAAATATTAACCTGTTTTCCCAAAGTCCGTCTTCTACAGTTTTCATATTTACCATCGTTTATTTGTATCTTTCAAACACGTTCTTTTAATCCATCCTTTATTTAATCATTGTGTGGCACCCACGTGGTTAACGCACTTCATTTGTAATTTAAGTATAATTCTTTATCTATTTGAAAATTATTTCCCAGAACACAGGTCATTGAATGAAAATGGTCCTTTTATAAAGCATAATATATTCTGTAAATTTATCAATTTGATTTTAATGTAATACTAATTCATATACTTCTGAAATTTAAATTTTAATCTGTTTGTTTTAGCTGTTTACAAAGTATAACATCCATTCCTTTTTTCCTATCTTCATGATGGTAAATATATATATTTTTTATATTAATTTATGTCAGATCTGAGAAGCAATATAAGAAGCCGAGAGTTAAGAAGAAAGCATAATGTTAGAGAAAACGATCTGTCCTAGAGTGTTGTTTGACTGTAAAATATCCTCAGTAACTCTACATTCAGATTGAGATGACTCCTGAGGGAGAGTGTCTGACTTTACACATACCATATACATTTAAATAGTTAAGACGTAACTTGTAAAAGTGTCATCTAGCAAACAGTGATTATAAGATAAAGCGGAAAAAATAAATGTATCTGTTTTAAAGCAAATAAATTCAAATTGGAGAGACACTGTGCATCAGTACTTACAGTGTGTGAAGGTTCGCTTTTGGTCGCCTTCTCCCCTCTCTGAGTTCATGATGAAATGTGTTTGCTTTGCAGAATTAGAAATTAAACTTTAGGAATTTGTCAAAACCACTCACTTAGAAAAACAACCCCGAGAAAGCAACAAACAGACACATTTCAGCCAATTCTCTAGCAGCCGCTGTTAGCTTAAGAAATCCATTTTTATAGTAGGACTGACTAAAAAAAATCTGCCTTTTTATACGAAAATTCTGATGTTGAAATTAAATAATAAAATGCGTTGCCCAAAATGGTATTTGTGTATTTATGTTTCCTGATTAAATAGAGATTGTGTTAGTTCTACTTTTAGTATTTACATTGTAAACAGTTGGGTTGTAAAACCTGCCACGTTGGTGCTAGGAATCATTTTATCCCTTACAGAAAAAGATCTACAGAAATACACATTGTATTACAGCCAGTTGGGTTCCATGAGGCTACACCAGGCATAGGCAACCTTCGGCACTCCAGATGTTGTGGACTACATCCCCCGTAGTGCTCTTACACCCACAATGCTGGCAAAGCATCATGGGAGGTGTAGTCCAAAACGTATGGAGTGCCGAAGGTTGCCTACACCTGGGCTACACGTTTGGCTAAAAACAAATGGGAAAACAAATAATGATATGATCTATCTATGTGAAGTTACATGTTTTTAGAATATAAATATCGTGGTAAATACATTTTTTCCAGTGGTTTCTTTTTAATCGAAACTTAAATCAAACTTAAAAACTGCAGAATTGAAATAACCTGTTAAATTGGCGTGTTAATGAGCCACAACTAGTAAATATAAAATTCATATTTTAAGAAAATTCTAAAATTAAAAAAAAATGTTTTTACAATACTTTTTTTCTTAATTATTTTTTCCTCTCTGTGTATTTATATGTATATATAATATGCATATAATACCATAACACTAATGGTATTATATAAAATATTTGATATATATATAATCTACACAGAACAGTAAAGCAGGTATTATTGGCAAATAATTCTGTTTTTTACGATGTGCGTGTGTGTTTGTTTGTGTGTGTGTAAATATATATATAGTTATATTTGGAACATTTAAGTTGAAGTTTGCATAGCTTCACACTTTTATAGCAGTAATGGAATTTGTGTGAGTTCCTACAGTTCTGGAGAAAGTCTTTTTAACTTTGCCTTCAGTGGAGTATTGTACACTGTCGGTCTCAGAGGACTTGCAATTAGGACAGAATTTATTTTTTTAATTCGTGCATTTTGGTAAATGCTTTAATCCAACTTTTTTTCCATATAAACAAATATCTATTTTTTTTCTAATAATGTAGTAAAAGGAAACGTATTTTTAATGACAATGTAAATGTTAATAATCTTGATTAACCAATTTTCCAGTAGCTCCCTAGGGTGCCCATACTGTTTGAACCACATCCTTTCCCCTGTCGTCATCAAAGGTTATATTCAGGCGTCCATGGTGTTGGTGTGTGGGGGTACTTCCTGGGTTCACTTTTAAACCCTTAGCCAGAGGCCCTACATTCCGTTTTTAGTGGGACACAGTGAGGGATCCATACCATATTAATGTTTATAGTGGAAACACGGATAGAAAGTGACACAAATCCGTTTTTGTTCATTTATACGACAGCAAGCGGATCATCTTCCTCTTTACAGAGTTAAAACAGCAATGCCCACACTCCAAACATAGTTAATGGTTTGTTGGAGTGCAATGACATTTAAACTGATTTCCTTTCTTATTTTTAATGCAATTTCTTCAGTAATTTCAAACTATAAACACAAAATAATACACCAGGCATTTTGGATAACAAGTGGGAAGTCAAATTATTTTATAATTACATGTCATGTTTTAGTGTGTGTTTTTTTTCTTTTATCCCCTCAGTATCTTAACGACCGGAACCAACCGCCCCCCTCCTCCCACACCCCTCACTTGCCACTTGCTTTATTTATATTTATTACATTTTATTATTTCTACTGATTCTAAATATCTGGTTGCAACCATTTTGTTTCTACCCACGATGCCTTCTGTTTGGCCTTCTGAAGCTTTGCTTTAACTGATTGTGGGTACATTTCTAAGCTGGAAAACGAAACTTGCTTTAAGCTTTGCCCAGAGTCAAGTTCACTGCTATACCTGAGGGAAAGCAGTCCTTACGTTTTTTTATGTATTTTATAAAAAACAAATAAAAAGAATATCAGACACATGGAGCTATTTAGAATCCGATAAGATAAAGTTTAATTTTCGGTGATAGAGACGCTTTATTTTTAAATTCCTATTACTGATTTTTAAAACACTGGACAAACTTCTCAAGTTTGTATATCGCCATGCTTTATTGCAGCGTACATATGGTTCTTAACATAACGCAGTTATCACTTTATTGCAACGTTAACACTATAAACATGATTAGACTCTAGATATAGAATGGCCCACAATGTAACAATTCACAATTGTATGGAAAGGAAGGCGTAGCAAGAGTATTGGTGGCTTAGCAAGCTGCAGTGTCCTATTAATTAAACAATTAAACAAAACAATAGGGTAAAACATATATATTGCCACTCAATAAATGGGATGTTAAGATTCCTCTTTCTTTGATAATCATTGTTTCCTAATTTGTGGCTTAACAGTGCTTACAAAGAACAATTTATCGCTACCGTATTCGTTTTATATATTAAACATTTGCTAAGCCTAGCATTTTGCTCTATTTTAGTACAGATTCCATTGTACAGCACTACAGAATCTGATGGCGCCATATAAATAATAAAATAACAATAGGCAAAACTCTTTGTGAACTTATGAATTCAAAAAGCACTACCACTAGCGTACATATCACATTTTATACGTCTAAGCTTTCTCAACGTTTTTTTGCACTTTTGATCACTAACCTTAATATGTACAATGAAATAATTGTGTTGTAACTTTATCACTCATTGGTTAATCAGAAAGAGTTTTGATATTGCTAAATGTATGTGATTATTACTTACAAAGTACGAACATTCTTCAATGCCATACAGTAAAATCACGAATAAATTAACTCACGTGAGAATGCAGACCTTGTATGTATGTTTCTGATAGAAAATGCGATGGCTGTGTCAACCCACGCATTGTAATACCTTTTCAACTTTACATTATCAGTGAGAATATGCTTCCATCATTACACTATGTGGATGGGAATCACTATTTTTAGATTCTATGTAGCAGCCGGTTTCCATCTGTGCAATATTTGGAAAAGTCAATCTCCAAAATATTGAATTTTGAGCTGGTTTGATTCCATCATCGGAGAATTTTTGTCCTCTTGCATATTGTAATCATTGGCATTACTTTGAAATGTTCGAAGTGCCCAGCTTATGAAAGAATTCCTGATAAATAATTAATTTGTACATCTAGAATCTGTTTATACAACATAACTCAACATTTATTTTTGAATAAAGAAAGTTCTCTTGCATATTGGACTGGATTCCTCCACACCATGGATGAGCTGCTTGGATAAATAGGGTATAAAATGAAGACTGCTATTCCGACCTCACATGGGGCCCAGCTCGTAGTGAAGGCATGCTTCAATGTTGATGTATCTGTTGCATAATCAGCTTGTTTTATTATTATGACAGTAGATTCACAAGAAAGGTTTCACCTCGCCTGGATTCTGTGCCACTTATAACACATCTCTGACTCGACCTCAGAGACTTCACAGCACATATTTTAGGATGAACCAACCCTCCCGCAATATCTGTGCTCTGTGGGAGAGTTAAGAAGTTACTGTTTAGAACCACTTCTCTGGAATCCAAAGAAATAATCTCAAACACATCACGTTTCTATCCCATGTTGCAATCTGAATGAAAATAATAATTTTCCAGATACTCATTATCTTGTTTATCAGCAGTGCACTACATTGCAAGAAGATATGATGGCCGCCCGCCACTATGTTTTTCAAATGGTAATATCACGCAATGACAACGTAACATAACACCGTATATTGAACAGCTCTCATATCCACTTATCTAATCTATAATAATTAGGGGGATCTTCTAATGAACAGTCTAGAGAGGGAAAATACAGACTGTGAGGGCAAACAGTATTTTTATAAATATGATCTGACATGACGTTCATTTTATTTATTGACTATCTGAGAATGACCTGTACATTTGACAAATAGCCACATCCCACGGTGAATCGAGGTGAATTAACAACCAAAATACAAAATTAATCCCGAAATATCTTTGCCTCTATTTTTTTGCTCAGTCAATATTTCAATTTGCCAATTTCCCATAATTAAGTGATAAGGACATAAACCCCCAAAATCACCATTGTAGTGCGTTTCTGAAGGGAAAGTCTATAATTAGTCACATGAATGCTTGTTAGGAAACAAAGTGTTGCCTTTATTTGATTTGGGTATTGATTATCCAGACAAACCTGGAACAAGCAAGCCGTAAAGATTTTAGGAACTTTGGATCCCATGAATTCTCAGTTGTTGAGTTATAAGTGCATTCATGGTGAAAATGTCTTGTGTATATATATACACACACATAAGACATTTGTGTCTTTTTATTGGCTCTTTTTAAAAAAAATACAATAAAACGTTAATTGCAGAATTGTATTTAAACACTCTAAGGTGGTTATCACAGTGTACGTGAGTAGTTAGTCTAGGAGATGTGGTGTGTGGGTCAATCCTCAGGATCATTCGCTAAACTCTGAATTTTGAGAATTCTGAAAGGTAAAACTGAGGCCAAAGTAGCCAGGTTGTGACTATGTCAGCTATTTTCCCCCATGTTTTTCATTTGGATTTAATTTGCAAAAATTTTTTAATGAATAACTTTGCAGGTTTAAAGCAGTTTCTTATCTGCCTCTCTGCAAAAGCAGAGATAATACTTAGAGACAAAATAGTAACATTATCACCATGCTGGGCAGTTGAAAGTTAATAAGATGAAATTGAATGCCATAGCCATTTTCATAAAACACATAGTGAGATGTTTCATAAAATGTTATTTCTGATTGTGCCTCTAGCATGGACATTTCTTTTTTTTAATGATTGATATTACTATTTTGTCTGTTGATTGGCTAAAACCTGGTGGCATGACTCCTGTCGGTTGGTTGGTACAAATCTATGACAAAGTCTGACTTTCAGATGAACTGCAACATAAATATTGGCCATTATATAACAGAAAGACACCAAACCAAATAGCGTGACTGTATATTTAGCATTCTCTCATAGTTTGACAATTGGTGATAACAAAATGCAGCCGCTACAAATTATGGGAAGCTGTTTTGGAAATCAGTCTCGATTTTCAGCAGTTTCTGCAGTCTACCTGATTCTGTTACTCCGAGTGGGATGCACCAAAATTACACCAAGAACTGATTACAATTTTGTAAATTATTTAAGTGTTTATGATGGATTCTTGTCACCTGGACTTAACACATTTTATGGACTTTATACTTAAAGAATACATTTTTTCATGTATTTTTTATGTATGTGTAGAGCAAATTTGTTTTGAGAAATATGTCCTGATATAAATGTCATAACATACAAGTATGAATGGTGCAAATAAACACATCAAGACATGGTTCATTTTAAAAGGTCATTCGGAATAAGCCAAAGATAAAAGAGAGAAAATTAAGAGAAAATAAAAGTCATACTCTCTCCCCTCTATACGCCTATAAGGGTTGGCCCAAGAGAGTCCCCTCTTAATTTGCTCTCTAACAATTGTGTTCTGGTGTTAAGGAGTTAATGGAAAATCTCTGTGAAACAAGGCATAGCAGTGTAGGAGAACTGATTTACACTGGTAAAATGAGCCTCTGTGACTTCAAGGGCTCATAAAGTTGTCATGCAGAAAGTGACTTTATAACTGCAGTGACACTTTAATGTGGTCTATAACATTTCTAAACTGCTGCATAGCCCCTTTTATAATGTGGTAATTAGGTGAAGTTAATATTCTGTTTGCTGTGTTGATTTTGAAGCCTAATTTAATAAAAACCGTGGAGGAGGATAAGAAAAGTGATTTGGGATGCTAAGCAGGGCAGGCCTAGAGGGCTCGGACAGGGAACGATGGGCTCATGCCACATTAGTAAAATGAAAACTAGCAACATTTAGAGAGATAACACACAGCTGATAAACTAGGGACTCTTACAAAAACTCATCCACAAACCTCTAGGATAAACGTTGAAAGACTTTCTAAGTCCCTTCATTAACCATGTGATGCATTTGACATGTGGTATAATTGCACCCTTGAGATACAAAGAGTTCCAAAAAAACAAGTTTTATTAACCTAATAAAATGCAGGAAAAAAAATGTAGGAAAATTTAACTGGCAGAATCATGTGCAAAGTCAAATAAATGAGAGCGAGTCATGTAACCTAATACCCAGCAAAGTAAAAACACATTTTGGGAGTATCAGGACAGTTTAGAGCTTTTTGGCCCTCAACCCTTTAACTGCCAGAAAGACCAGTTAAACAATGCAGGAAAGCAGAATACTCTGCCACTAAAAAGCAGAGTAAAGGCCTTAAATAGTCACTAGACAACTCTAGACCTGTTCTTGTTTTTTTTTTTTTATAAACACTATTTTTGTATCATGTGTTTTGTCTTTTTTTTTTTCATGACTGCCACTAGTATAACTAGTAATTTTGGGCCAATGAATATTTATCCTATTTCGATATAGTCTAAGCAATGCCTTTTGGCTTTACAGGAAGATGGACGGGGAGCAGTGCCTTATGGGTGTTCTCAAATCCAGATCAAAGTGAGTCAATATGAGAAATAAGAGAACAGAAAACAAAATATAGTGTAGTATATTAATACTGTCGGGGAGGTAAATAGAAGAAATGCACTTACAACCAGCTCCAAATATATGTACAGCGCTGCAGAATTTGTTGGCGCCTTATAAATAATAATATTTCATAATATATGTGGTACAATCTCTGCCTGTGGATATACTTGTAGTCTTGGTCTTATAAAGAAGAATTTGTTGGGCCAGTATTTGGCTTCTGACGGCAGAAAAATGTAGATGCGGCACCTATTATTCAGCGTGTTAGGGTCCTCACTCAGGTACACAATAGCAGAAATCCATAGATGAAAGTTATATCCAATAGAAAAAAAAACACAGAATATAGTGCTCTCTGATAAACAGTGATAAAAGAAGAGGCACTCACAGGGGGAGTGCAGAAATAGCGTTTGCTCAATCCATATAGTTTGGGTGGCTTATTCCCCACCAAGCTATATGGATAGAGTAAAACCTATATTTGCAAAAAAAAAAAAAAAGTATTTTCAATACTTTGAGAAAGCCCTTATTTTGGCAAAAACGCGTTGTATTCTGTATATTGGTTTTATTTGTTTTCAATAAAAAAAAAGTTTTAATTCAATTTGGACCTTCCTGATGTTCTCCTGGAAGATTCACACATTAAATTCCTTAGTGGGGAATATACAACCCACGCCGTTTGGATTGAGCAAACCCTTTTTTGCTCTTCTTTTGTAAGTAACCTCCTTTTATTATATTTATATAATGGGCACAGAGAGCACTATATTCGGTTTTATTTTCATTTTAAATACCGGTGAATTTCTACTTCTACAACATTGCACACTGAAGGGAAACTCTCCCAAACGCTTATTGTCAGAACTTACCCATCGGCCTTGGAATATCTTCCATCAAAAGCCCAAGACCACAGGAATATCCATAGGTTGGGATTGTACCATCCCGGCACATATATCTGGAGCTGATTATAATCTCCAGAAAATTGTAAGTGTAATGAATTCACAATGTACATGTACTTGTTCAAGCAAGAGGAAACATAAAAGTCCTCGTATGACCTCTGTAGCTCTATAACATTCTGTGTTTTGTGAATAAAAGTCACTGTGCGATAGGGAACCTCTTCACACCGTAACCTATCCCACCCAATAAATACATGTTGTTATGTTTTGATTATAGTCATCTTAGATTTATAAACACTCTCCAGACTGGAGAGTAACAATGGATGATCAATATCTTTTTTACACCTTGGGCACTCAACTTGCAATGCACTCCCACTAATTTAACACTTCTGTGGGAAAAAAGGAAGTCAGATAGCAGTTATCTCTGATCAATTGGAAACAGGCCCACTGTACAGAGATAACGTGAGTCCTGGCCTTGCTCTGGAAAAAGTTTGCTTGACTAGAAAGATTGATTTATGATGGCTGACTGGGGTAAACCTTCACCTAAGTCATCTGTGTCTAAAGGGCCTTTTTTAATCTCTTATTTAGATAAACTAGCCAATCAGAAGCCAAAGGAGCACTCACTCCAATTAGTCCCATCATCAGTGTAAATAAACATTGAACAACCTGGATTGTAGGTGCTGATAAAATCTAATTAATGTGTAAGGCCTGCATTTTGTCTGAAATCCTCTCCTTATAAAAGGGATCAGGAGATGTGTCTGTTTTAAGTAGGTGATAAACCTTTTCACTGATCCCTCTGTTTAGAGAAGCAAGTGTGTTTTGAGTGCTATCTGCCATGACTTACTAATTATTGGTACTTTGGTTACATGTATTTACGTGGCATCCCTTTTATTTAATATCTATGCAGCTCATATTTTATTGGCTAGCGAATATTACTTGCTATATTATCCAACCTCTCATGTGTTGCAATGTTACAATGAAGTCATTTGTTATTTCACACTAATTAGGGGATATATCCGTAAAAACCATCCCGAAACATTCTGTAGGTATATATTTAACATTGTTTATAAAGCACCTGTAACTTAAATGAATGTTTCTTGTTACTTTAACATATGATCGTTGTTGTGTAATGTGTTTATGTATATTTATAAACATTTTATAAACACACAAAACACGTTTGTATGGTTCTATATGTGGGAGGGAACAGAAGTAAGTGCTTGTGCAATTTGTTAAAATAAATAAATATAACAAGTTAATGTCCACTGTGGAGAGAAGGCTATAAAAGTGGTTTTAGCAGATGTGTGTGAGCATAAATATACACCTTTAACACAAAATGTGTGTCTGCATCAAGTGATAAAAAGGTACAATTCATAGGTTCTGTTTACTTGCTACAACCAGCAAACCATTCAGCTCTAATGACCCAGTCAACTTCTAACAGCAGGGAGCTTTTTATATTCTATCCCTGGCTTATTTCTACAATTCCCAGATTCTCCTCTCTGACCCCCTCCCAGCCCAGAACAGTTATTGTACCCAAGAGAGCCCCCTGTCTTCTAAAAGACCTATTGTTTTATTAGTGCTGCCCCGTAGTGTACAGGCCTCTGTCATTTCCATGCACCATACTTGATAGCAGCCTCTGCCTCTCACCCGCACCTTTTGGCCTATGGGGTTTGCGTTACAGAAGGAAGAAGCACAGACGTTGACTTGCAACCTTCCATCCCATGCCCCCTATGGCTTAGTCTATGGGAAAATCAGGGTCTGTGTCAACATTCTGTTAGTGTGGGTTTGGGTGACTTAGATATATTACAAATTGCCTGGAATGCACATATTTCTCAAATTCATGCGTTCCAATATAAAAATATCAAATGCATTAAAAATATGAATGTATATATAAAGTTCCTTTGAGTCGAATCTGTTAGCCACAAAATATTCAACACTGCTGCATTTCAACAGACTCCAATATTCATTGCCATCCCATAAATTCCGGGGGTCTTTTTTTTTCATTTTCAGCTATCAATGACAAGGAAACTCTGACTTTAAACTGCACATCATTGGGTGGTAGTAAAAATGAAAGGTTTTCCAATATATTCTCTGTCAAAACAATACATTTTAAAGAAAAATTGAAGTAAAGTGTAGATTACCTTTTATAACTTTTATGACAAATACGAGATGTGCACATTCACTTACATCCACCATCTACGGTCATTTTGTAGGAGACAGAAACGAGATTCGGGACAACAATAAGTGTATATGCTACCAGCAAGGTACACGTTTGGTTTGATGTCCAACCCCCTTTATAAAGTATTAGAATGTGTATCTTTAATTATGCTAGGATTAGTATTTGGCTGTCATTCTCTAGAAAATGCACAAATAAGGTCAGAGTTTCTACACTTGTGAAATATTTATTGATGATGCTGGCATGAGACTCAGTGTATCAAACAATATAAATCCTTAATTTTAGCTGGTGTTAGAATGGATGAGCAGTGAAATTAAAACGTAGTATCCATTGGTCATTTAGAACACCTCCATCTATCGTGATGAACAATAAATGAGGTCGTTTGGTCTAAGTAATTCCATTAAAGTGCTAACGATAGTTTGACTGTCACTACCTAAGATGCAAATAGTGACCTCAGCTCAGGATTAGTTACTAAATTCCAATGCACTGTGAAATAATCAACTATTTATTAAAAACGTATATAGGGGACAAGTGAGCATCATCCCATTGTACAGCGCTACGGAATGTGATGGCGCTATATAAATAATAAAATAATAATAATATGGCAATGCATGTTTGTGACCCCAAACTAGGCCGCAATGTTGTATCTGGTTACCTACAAGCAGCAGCGCAGTTGCTCTTAGAAATTCCATTTAGGATTTTTAGATCCAGCCTAAGTTAACAAAGTGGGTTACATTTTCACATGGGTGGTCTATAGATAAGAATCAAGCTGAGAGCTGGCTAGAATTCTGGCAGCTTCCAAATAAATGACACTCTTGTTTCACTATTTTTCTGCATTTAACTGAAAACAAGCTTGTTTCATAGTGAAAACTTTGGTCTCTGCAAAATTCTAACAATGGGTGTTCCGAAACGTAATTGAACAGCAAGCTTTTTGAGTCAATCCCTTACCGAGCATTTGTTTTAAATTAAGCCCTATGTGCTGTTGAACATCCTGTTTGTATTCACTTATTATTACTGACAAATTATCCTGCTCTCAAATCTCACAGAGAAGTCCCTCTTTATCCCAGCATTAGAAGTGACTGGAAACAGTAGGTTTCATTGAACTCGGTGTGAACAAGGCTCATAAACTGCACTGACTCCTTTTATGGTTAAATGTGTGAAAATGGTTAACTAATAGCCAAAAGTTCAAATTGTTCCCATTGGGAATACTTAAAACAATGCAGAAATGGTAGAATATTATTGAAGAATTAAACAGATGCGATAACTTGATACTCTGAGTACATCTGAAACCTAGTTACCCACTCCAGACTAATATAATTATACCACAAGCATACGTGACCGTACGATAGCGCTGGTAGCATATTTTTCTATCCATAATATAACTTGCAGATGGCCTATACCATTTTAAAGTGATAATATTGTGCGCTATGTAGTGTTTATTTTTACTTTTATATAAAGGTCTGAACATCGAGGTCCTCTACGAGCTTCCTACAAATTCATAAAATAAATGCAAGAACTTAAATATTTTGAGTACATCTGAAATTGGTTATCCACTCCAGACTAATATAATTATAGTAGAAATATATGTGATCATACTTCAATAATAATAGCTACTTTTCTATTTATTATATTACTCACACACAGCTTACAGCTTTAAACAGCTAATGATACGCGTAATGTGATGGGGTTTTTTTTTATATAAAGGTCTAAGCTTTTTAAAAATGGTTTGGCCCCCAAAAAATGAATAAATAAATCAAATCTGATTTAATTTCTTACATTTATCAATTTTATTGTTAAACACAGCCATCACAGACTGAAAGACTGACAAATTACAATTGCATTAATTACTTCAAAATTAGGGTCTTATTTAAAATAGGAAAGAATGTTAAAAGTCCAATTAATCTTATTTTAAAATGTTGAAATAATAGAGGTAGACCAACAAGTTTAAAACACCTTGCTAGGCCTCGATTTAATAAGCTTTACAAATTATTCAATACTGTTAGAAACAAATTCTCCAATACTTTAAAGGACCACTATAGGCACCCAGACCACTTCAGCTTAATGATTAACCCTTTCTGCTGTAAACATAGCAGTTTCAGAGAAACTGCTATGTTTACATATGGGTTTATCCAGCCTCTAGTGGCTGTCTCATTGACAGCCGCTAGAGGCGCTTCCGCGCTTCTCACTGTGATTTTCACAGTGAGAAGATGCCAGCGTCCATAGGAAAGCATTGAGAATGCTTTCCTATGGACTGACTGCGCGCGCGGCCAAAGGAGGAGGAGAGTCCCCAGCACCGAGGGAGCCCGGTGCTGGAGAAAGGTAAGTGTTTAACCCCCTTTCTCCAACTTCAGCCCGTCGGGAGGGGGACCCTGAGGGTGGGGGCACCCTCAGGGCACTACAGTGCCAGGAAAACAAGTTTGTTTTCCTGGCACTATAGTGGTCCTTTAATGGTTATTTCTGTATATAAAGCAATTGGATTTATTTTTCTAACAGTATTGAATCATTTGTTCAACTTATTAAATTGATGCCTAAGTGAGCTTACTTTCCCTCCAAAAAATTGTGGAATGAAGGGACAGCCTGTGTGAGCAGGACCCAAGCCAATAGGCACAGGCTAGGTTAAAATGATGAGGGATAGCAGGAAGGCCAGGGATTGTAGTTCAGAAGAATGATTTGCCTGTGCCAAAATATGGCAGTACTGAAATTTGATTAATGTGAAATTTGCCAGGAAAACCCGTTAGCTAAGGAATAATGAGCTCTAGCCAAAAGCATGGTGTGATTGCTGCTGGTGAGAACAAAAGCAGTGAGGAGATTATATAGATACAATAAGTCTGTTTTATTTTTATAATGTAAGATACATTGAACACTGCACTCATAAATCTCACACATGCACCCAGCACGTACAGTACATTTGCCTCATTGTGCGTACATATTTCTAGCATTGGTTTATAGGTTTATGCACATTACCCTTTTTACCCTGGCTGTAGGCTAACAAGATTTACTCGTAAATGTTGTACAGTTCTGATTTAAAATTAAAATTAACACAATTCAGATTTCTCTACATTCACCTCAGTAATGGAACTTAGACTTTAAATTCATAAAGGTACAATAACACTTGCATACTTTAAACAGGCATAACAAATGTTTACAGGATGATATTCCTGAATCAAGCTATTTGGGGGTACATCTTAAGCTTAGTAAATAACGTCTAATTCAATATCATATCTTCAGTATCACCACAAGTTCACATACATATTTCATTTCAATATATTTCAAATATTGCTATGTTGAGGCAGATCCAAAGCTTAGTAAATAACCTATTAGTCACAATAAATAGATGCATAATAAATCATTTTGATATGTAGTAAGAAGAAGACTTGTGTAAATGAGTTTTGTCAATTTCGTCATCAAAGACACATAACGATAAATATCCTCATAGATTATTATTATTATTATTATGATATTTATAGAGCGCCGTCAAATTCCGCAGCGCTTTACAATGGGTGGACGAACAGACATGTAGTTGTAACCAGACAAGTTGGACACACAGGAACAGAGGGGTTGAGGGCCCTGCTCAATGAGCTTACATGCTAGAGGGAGTGGGGTAAAATGACACAAAAAGGTAATGATAGTATTAGACTAGTGACAGTTGCAGAAGAGGAA
Organism: Pelobates cultripes; assembly: GCA_933207985.1. Taxonomy (NCBI): domain Eukaryota; kingdom Metazoa; phylum Chordata; class Amphibia; order Anura; family Pelobatidae; genus Pelobates; species Pelobates cultripes. The sequence continues at coordinate 8,955,442 of OW240923.1, read as the reverse complement.
TCAGTCAGGAGCTATTAACAGTTTCATTGATATGCTTTTATGAAGAAGTGGGTTTTTAACGATTTTTTGAAGGAGTGGAGACTGGGTGAGCATCTAACGGAGGAGGGAAGCGAGTTCCACAGGAACGGTGCAGCCCTCGAGAAATCTTGAAGGCGAGCATCAGAGGTGGGAGTACGGACAGAAGATAGACGTAAGTCTTCAGATTGTAAGCTTGTTTGAGCAGGACCCTCTCCATATCCCCTTTGTATAATTGTAAAGTTGTGGAATGTGTTGGCACTGTATGAATGCTGATTATAATTTAAGGATCACTATAGTGTCAGGAAAACAAACCCATTTTCCTGACACTATAGTGCCCTAAGGCTGCCCCCACCCTCAGGGCCCCCCTCCATTGCCGCTGAAGGGGTTAAAACCCCTTCAGCTGCTTACCTTAATCCAACGCTGGGCTCCCTCTGCGCTGGTGACCTCTCCTCTCCCGTCGACATCAGCTCCCGAGTGGAGCAGAATGCGCATGCACGGCAAGTGCAGCATGTGCATTCAAACAGTCCATAGGAAAGCATTGACGTTCTGCACACTGGATGCAAATTATTACATCCAGCATCACAGATGCGCCTCAGGAAGACGGCCACTAGAGGTTGGATTAACCCTGCTATGTAAACACAGCAGTTTCTATGAAACCGCTATGTTTACATCTGAAGGGTTAAAACCTGAGGGACCATTGAGCTGAAGTGGTCTGGGTGACTATAGTGTCTCTTTAAGTACCAGCAAATTCCGCAGCGTTGTACAATAGATAGACTAACAAACAAGTAGATGCAACACGGAAAGTTGGACGTACAGGAACAGAAGGTGCTGAGGACCTTGTACAAACGAGATTATATTCTAAAGGTAAAAATTGTCTCTGCATAGCATTGTTTGAGAATAATGTAACTTTCACCAGTGCTCTCAGACTTGGTAATGTAACTAGTGCCATCACTGCAATAGTTTCAGTCTCAAACCAAATTATACAGTGCCCAAAAGAGCGTGTAACCTTTTCTCTCAGTGCTCAAGCACAACCACATCACCTACTTCAATGACCGCTACCAGGGAGTGAAAGACCCAATCGATCAATGGGGACAGCATGGAGCAGATCACATTGCAGTACTCCAGCAGACCAGGCCCTTCAATGGACTTCACTGAGTGACAGCCGTGTGTCAGATCAATTCCTTCCATCACTCGTGGAAACCACATGGGAAGTTTGAAGAGGAGCCAGGAACCCGCAGTCCTTTACCTACCTGAGTCCACTTTAGACTCCGGGGAAGGAACCCTACAGCTACAAAATGGTAACTTTGGGGGTGGCTAAATGAAATATGCATTTTAATGTGTTAACAGTGTGTGAGTGATACTGTGTATGTGTAGCAATGTAGCATAGATGTCACTTGTCTCGTGGCACAGAGTGGATTCTAACTGTACTGATTTGCACAAAAAAGTGCTTAACTACATGTTGATGTATGGGCTGTGGTAATATATGGACTTTATGGGAAAATTCAGACTCCGTTAAGAAGAATAGGAACCTCCTGATTGACTGACAACTTTTAGATCTGTGAAACCCAGCAATTCAACAGCTTTCAATGTATATTTTTTAGTAGTGCAATGGGGAGGGGTGCGTACTTTTTTGATTTTGTAAAAACTACCAAGGGTCTCTTTCAAGCATGTGTGGAACCAAGGTGTTTCTATGAGGTTCTGGGAGAACAAATTCTGCCATGAGGAAATTTTATAAGAAGGGAGGGATCAAAAAAAATGTTTCTACTACGCTAATTAGGCTTATTGTCGTTATTGAATAGTATCCATGTAATAGGGATAAATATTTCACATTGAATTTAAAGTAGTACAGATTATCCAATGTGTATAGCATCGATTAAAGACCCAACACTTATTTGGCCTTTCTAAATGCAAAAAATAATTAAAATTTCCCTTTTTAACACAGGTTTCTGTTTTGGCGCTACACAAGCATTATTTACCGATAGCTGCATCAGAATGCAGTACTGACCAGTTAGAAATCGATTGCCACTGTGTTACTCGTTTAAGGATCCTACAATAAATTCCAAGTCTATGCATTTAGTATTGTATATACAGTATACCAGGTCGAGTAGCAGCTGCAGTAATCATGTTTTGGAGTCATAGAAACTTCACATCTAATTAAAGTGATGGTGTATTGCATGGATTAGAGATGATTCAAACAAATCCTATATTCATGTAAATATATAATCATAGGCTCATCATTTTCCATTATTCAACTTTTTCAATCTAAGCATAAAAGTAGTTGTGGAATATGCATAAACCATACTTCAGGCGATGTACCGGTGACAGAATACATTTCAAGACGTATATCTGCTGATAGACTAGATGCATTCGTTTTGTTGTTCTCCTGTACATTCTCCTGGGAACACAATAACATTATTAACATTTTGCTGGATTTCTGAATCTTTGAGCAGCATATGATTCATCTGTCTTAAATAAAAGTTCATTTCTCTTTCTAACCAAAAATAAACACCAGTCAATCTGTGTTTGATTGTAATAACACGGTTCTAATGAGGTTAGCTTAGCGTTGCTGTCTTATGCCCACAGCATTGCCCACAGAGTTGCAGGTGCACAGGGTTCCACGGAAACACCTCAAAAGGCGCTATTGTTTCTGGACTAAGATTTAAGACCCTTCCTGTTCCTTCTTCCTGATTGCAACTCACACAGGGACCCAGGGTTTCAACGCAAAATGCATCTGTGAATGGAAACGTGTCTGAGCTAACTTCTTCCTGGCTAAAGTATCTTGCAGGTCACACTATAAAAACACAGATTAAAGCAGATATTCAGGACCTCCCTGAAAATCAAGATGTAGAGGTATCAAGCCTTACTGAGCACTTCAAATTGCTTGTCAATAGGAGACTTTTGTTTTGTTTTTTTAAAGAGACACTGTTGAAAGAATATTGAGATGCTTCATACCATTTAGTATAAAGCCTTTGCCTCAACAAGTTATACTCTCCATTGCCACTTCATAAGGTGCACCTGGTCATGTCCAGGAAGCAGCCCAGTAAGGTTCGTTATTGTTCGACCAAATATATGAACGAAGATGACGTGCAGTCTGATTGACCATAATATGATTCTTAGAACCAAACATGGTGGTTCCAAAATATCAGAAGTAGCTGTCAACCTGGGACTTTCTTACATGACATTCTCTAGAGTTTACATATGATGGTAGGATAACCAACAAGTCCTTGTTTATTGACCCACAATAAAAGCCAGATCTCTTCAGTTTGACGGGTCACAAATACGCAAATTACCAGGCACCCCAGCCTCTGGTGATGTTTTCCTGTCACCAGTGCCTGGGATGTGTCTCATGAAGGCTTCTAGTTTTAAAAAAAAAATGAATATTCTTATGATAAGGTATAACCAAGAAGTCAGTGTAGGATCATGGGAAGTGAGACAATGTCTAAAACCAAGAGAAATATAGATCACAACCATCTGAGGTAGAACACCCCCTTGTGTTCTAGATCCAGGGACCCCTTCCTCTGGAGGTGTTTTACGGTCACCAGTGTCTCGTTATATAAAGTGACTTGTTTGCACTCTGTAAAACAATGTACAATGTGGACACTATTTACAACTTTGTTCCTTCAAAGGTATCTGTCAGGTGTGTTATACAGAACATGCATTGATTTATATTTTCTTAAAACATTCAGGTGTTTTGTTGTATACAGTGGTGTTGCCCACATTTTTTAATTGTGAAGTTGTACGGGAGTATGCCTTATTTAAACAACGATTTATTCAGTAGATTCTATGAACTTGTTCTTAATTATGATATCCAACTTTCAACCAAGATGGAAAACACATTATTAGCGAAGCAACGGTAGAGGTTACTTGAGGACCAACCACTGTACTTATTGGTGACAGTCCTGGGGAAGAACTCGACGTGCCCCACCAGATGTTTCTTCATACGCTATGACATGCATGACCTGTTAGATACTGTGCATCCTCTCTTGACATACATTACAACCTTTTCATTCACTCATAATTCATGTCACACCTGAGTGCTCAATTAAACATTGAAGCACAGCATAAGAACAGCTCTGTACGTTATCTGAAATATATCGACACCTGGTCATCCCTAAAACTTTCTGCTTTCATTAAACTGGAGACAGCAGATTAGTCAGAGCTCAACGCCTGCAGCATTGCATTTCTGTTAAATCAAGAGGAAATAGGGCTTAAAAAGCAACACAAATGGGAATTTCCCCTAGTATATTGAAAAATATCAACCGGTCTTAAAAATGTAAAATAATATCTGTTTTATCCTTGGTTTGCTGAACACATTTTATCTTAGCAAGTTCATTACTTCATACTCCGTTCAGGCTTGACAGAAATACAGAAATAATTTGAGGGGTTTGTTATCCATTAGAAACACCAGATAACAGCACAAATCTGGCAGCAGATATATAGAGGAACACGGGGTAAAAAGGCTGGAAGCGAACCTCTGAAACTGTAATCCTAAATGAATTGCTCGTTCAAAGAACATTCTAATCCACAACCTATATTGATGTTCGTGCTGGATTCTTTAGGTAATATGAATGTCGGCCTCTAGAAATCAAAGTTAATTGTCAAAGAGTAAATTAGAGACTGTGTCCAAGTGAACATTACCTGCAAGGAATCAATGTAGACTAACAGTTCATCACTTCATTATTTTCATAAGCTTTTGTAATCAGGGTTTTTTGTATTTTTTAAAGGAAATCTTTGACCGACAAATTGTATAGTCTTATTTATGCCTGGCTGAACCAACTCTGCATCTTTATATAGTTACGAAGCTGCTTCTTATATTTACATCCAGGCCTGAATGAATGCATTATTACCTTTACCTCTATAGATCTCTGTTTATCTTCAATACTCTGTGCATTCTCTGTCGTCATATTAGTGAAGTTATAATGATCACTTAACCCAATGGTTCCCAACCCTCAGGTACCCCATAACAGTCCAGGATTTAGGGATTACCCAGTTGTGTCTAAGGTGTTTTTAGAAAAAAACAAAACACTTTAGACACAACAGGGTAATCCCTAAATCCTGGACTGGTAGGGGGTACTTGAGGACTGGGTTGGAGACTCATAAAATTTTAAGTGATTTGTTCACGTTCGCAAAGAGGAAAAAAAAAGTAAAACCTAATGTAGGAAAGAGATTGGTAAAGAATACATTAATACTAATGAGAGAAATGTAGCCATGTACATCCGGAGAGACCAATGGCAGCATTTGTTGGCCATTTTACATTTTTATATTTATTTTATTAATTTATTTCTCCAAATAGACATTTTATTTTATAACTGGTGGCAGGATGTGCTATTTTGTCTGTTTGCCTCGTTCTTGCTAAAAGATCAGTATAAAACACAAATCAGATCGCAAAGAAAACCAGTGCAGTGTTTTATGTTTCAAAGTATCAATAATATTCTTTAATCTGTTAATCAAACCTATGTAGGTGTAGGTTCTTCCCACAGGTATTGAAATTCAATCTATATACTGTGCTAGAGATATCACCAGTAAATGTATACATTGAATGGTAGAGCTACCTGAAAGCTTCATTTATTAACACTCTGCGCATGTCATTCCCAGAATGCTCTGTGTTTGGCCACACCCACAGTTTTTTGGACTTCACATGGCATGTATTATACTGACTGGGATTACTTTGGAATATACTGTATGCCAAAGTCTTACAATGTTATTCCCTTAATGGCAACATTATGTCAAGCATAGATGAAGAGGAAAAATTCTGCAGCTCAACTATAGTCACAGCTTAGGTATTTTAGCTTAAATGATTACTCCAAGCACCATAACCACTTTAGACTACTGTAGTGTTTATGATGCCAGGAGTACCCCGGAACCATTTCCAAGTAATGGGGCAAACCATTTTGCAATGGTTTGCCTGGCTCCCCGTTGGGCTCTGAGGGTCCTCTAAGGCCATTGACATCTGGCTTCTGCAGAGCTGCAGAAACCCAAAACTGGCCGCGTCGATCATTTATTGGCTCAGAGAGTTAGAATCGACAAATGTTTCGGGCTGTCTAATCACTCCATAATAACGCTAGAGTTACATCTCCGGGACCAGGAGGGGTAGATTCCATATGTGTTGTGTCTCAAGGTGAAATGCTGCATACACAGACTCCTGGCACTATGACCTCTTCAAATCAGTGAAGTGGTTTCTGTGCTTGGAGTAACCCTTTAATTTTACCAGTCGAATTTAATTTCACTGCATGCTACTTTGGAGTTTAATGAATAACCCTCTTACAATTATTAGAATGTTATCTGAAATACGAATTGAAACCTTTACATTATGATGCGTTGAAGAAAGTTTGTTGAGTGCACTAATGTTGTTTTTGGTTTTTAATAAGTACCTTACAAAATTTGTGCTATTTATTCTATAATTCCGTTTCCTCACCCCAATTTTCCATCACTTAAAGGTTATTCCGGCAACAACTATGTTAAATCAAAAATTGAACTATCTTTTGCTGGCAGATCCCGCTGCACAAAACATGCAGACGAAGCCGTGTCTTGGACGTTTAAGAACTACTTTGGCTCCAGCCCAAGCAATCTTAGACTTAGAAGAAGGAAATAACAAGTCTAAATATCAAATCCCGAGAATGTTGGCATTTTCAGGCACTGGGCAATTATTCATAGCTGGATGTGTGCGAAAAAAGAAACCCGTAGAAGTGATTTATGCCTTTATAATCCTGGCACTGATTAATCGGGTAGATTCCACCCTGCTCCGGGCAGCCTGACACCTATTAGTCTAGGGATGTGTTGAACATTTAGCTGGGATGGTGAGACATGATTTGAATAACAAACCCGGGTGATTATTTCTAAGCTGCTATTTTGACATGATGTGACAACTACACGGGATATTCTATGTATGTTTATACAAACAGGCAGCGACTTGCTCTCTCTGATCATTTTGGTGAATCTCTGTGTAAATACGTTTGATAAGTGGGAATGTCAAGGCACATGTAGCGTATATTGTAATTATTCATCCGCATGTAAAGTTAATGCGCCCTTAGGTTGAGATATATGTTTTACTGTAAGAAAGAGGGGCTGGTGCCAACTGGAAATGCTTGTTTCTTACAACAGCATCTTTATTTTATTTTTTAAATCTAGTTTTTAGGATATGACTGTCTTTCATCCTTGCTTCATCGCTAACCCTAAAATTTGATGTAAAAAAAATGATGTGTCCATGAAGATTTCTGAAACAGAAAATCCATTATATATATATAAAGCAAAAGCCAAAAAGGTTATGGTGGGGAAAAAAATTGTGATTGAAAACCCCTTCCACCTGAAGTCTTACCTGTTTCTAGAAAATCCACCACTCCGACTGCGGCAGGAAAACCTTTTAGAAAAAAAACGGTACACTCTTTATCTATACATGATAAAACTTTTTTTAAAATGGGCGCTGGAAGATACTGTCAGGAAGGGCACAAAAAGGGAAAATATTGGTGCAAACAGTAAATGTGACAAATTTGCTCGTGAAAACACCACTTTTTATAAATCACACTGAATATTTTGTTACAACTGTATATAATAATCATCTTAAAGTTTATATTTAATGTTACAAAATATAAGTTTTACGGTCGTAATCTTAGTGTACTCTAACAAATAACGATTAAAAAAAACAGCGATAGCAACTGTGAAATATAGAACTCTTACCAATCTGTTTTCATACCTTTTTTTAAGAATAAAATGGTTTAAAAGCAAAAAGACCTTTTTAACTCGCTCTGTGTTCAATAACAGTCTGACCTACTGTGTCAAATCCAATGCCACTTCATTAATAAACTGGAACAGTGCATTATGCCTGGATTGCCATGTACTTGCCAACTAACACATTTACAGAGTCTGATTCACGAGCCTTTTAGCTGGAAAAAATGCACATCTGTTTAACTCCGCTGAGCTGCATGAGGTTGGCACTGAGTATCAGCAATCTATTTTGCCTCTCACCAGGGGCAAGCAGGCTTGGCTGGCACAGTGCCAACTCTCCTGTCGACTGCTGAAATTGTAATAAATTCAGTTATAATGTAAAGTCACCTGTCTATTACTCATGTTATCGAAGTAAAGGTAAGGCTGTCTGGGAGGTTCTGAGTGAAAATGTGACATTGTTTCAGAAAATAATCAAATAATAAAATGTAATGCAAAGAGGTGCTACAGCTGGCCTGGTTCATGGTGAAACAGACGGGAGATTTGCCAGACTTGCTAACATCTATATGTGAATGGATTGCTTACTCATAAAGACTGCAGCTTGCGGACTCACCAGTCCTACATCATCTAACTTCACTGGCAGATAAACCAGTTGTGGCAGGAAAAGCACTCCAGTGAATGTGGAGCACACAAAATTTAATCAAAAACAAGTCCGCATAATTTCATGCCACACAACACAAAGGCCTAGTTGGCATGTTAGAAAAAGTAGCACAGCTATAAATTATATGTGATTGCTTCCAAAACCTCAGTAGTATCCTTAAAGGGACGCTATAGACACCCAGACCACTTCAGCCCACTGAAGTGATCTGGGTGCACTATCCCAGTCACCTTAACCCTGCAATAGTTATTATTGCAGTTATTGAGAAACTGCAGTAATTACTATCCAGGGTTAACTCCACCTAAAGTGGCTGTTTACCAGACAGCCAATAAAGGGTCTTCCGGGTCATTAGGTGACTTTTAGTCGCCTTAGTGAAGCTGGAAGTCTTCACGCTTACATGTCAATGTGAATGCGTTCCTATAGAGTTGTAATAATGCACTCTCAGCGCATGCGCATTAGATCAACAACATTAGTGAAGAAGGAGCCAAGGCAGAGCCTGACCCATCGCCCGGACATTGGCGCTGGATTTAGGGAATGTGACAAAAGGGTTCTGCACTGCTAGGGAGCTATATTGCCAGGAATACAAGCTTGTCTTCCGAGCCTACAGTTTTTTCTTTAAAATCATGGGCTCAAAATTTAGATGTTGATTCATACATCCATAGTTAAACAAATTGTTCCTTATTACAGAACAATCCTCTAAATCAAGTCATGCTTGCTGAATTGATCATCGGGGTCTGTCAGCAGCTCTCACAATGTAATATAGCCTGTCTCTGGTTTCTAACACCAAAATTTATCCTCTACAAAATATCAATTTTACTACATATTTTTCATAACAAGGGACAGAGCCAAGCTGTGTCGTCATGACCACCAGCCGTGCTATATGCATGAGCCATTTCCAGTATCTTTGGACAATTCTGTGATACATCTCCATGTAAATTTCTGGCTTGTCCTAAAATGGGGTGGTCATCCCGTGGATGTTCATCTCTTCTGCAAATAGGAATGACAAGAATAAAGCTCGTTTGTTGTTTAACAGGATCTTCCTGTTTAATTCTGACCTAAGAACTGGGCTCACCACTGAACCATCAAAGATCTTTCACATCTCCAGCAGCTGCAGGGACGATTACTGTCTATTTCTGGGACATTTGACACCTTTGCTATGGAAAAAACCAATTGCCCCAGTGTCTCAGACTCTGAGTTACATGGACCACCTTCATTGTTCTGGCAACGATCGCTAGTGTTTCTTCCCCTTGGGTGACAGGGAATTTGTGTATTTGTAAAAGTTGGACTCGGAGCTCTGTGCGTGCTTTGACGATTACATAGTAAATTAATTTTGTTAGTTTGAATCAGTCATTTGAGGGAATGGGGTAAAAAGAGCACTTTTTCTTCTAGGAAGTTAAAGCATTTCTATTTTGTGAAAGTATTTTTGAATGTTAAAACATAGTTTAAAAAAAAATAAAAAATCTGAAAATATGAGCTTTCTCCCTTTGCCTGTGTTACATACAAACTGTCTTAGTTTGTGTTATAGTGGCATATTTACTAAACAGTACATTCGGGTGAATATTAAAAGCAAAATATAAAATGCTAAAATGTTAGGAATTTGGGGTTCTATGAAATTGTCTTGTCAAATTATATTTTAAGCTGACACAATTATATTTACATTGGAAGGGCCAAGGGCTGAGTAGTAATCAGACCTATGAGATCCTGAGGTTTGAAAAGGAAATAGTTTTATTGCAGCAATACTGTCTGACCACCTTAAAGTGCACAATTTAAGCAAAATAGCAGATTTGTATTGTATTTACTCACCAGATATTAAGGTGACAAAATAGTATGCAATTCGATTTATCATATTTTCCACTACTTTATCATAAGTATGGAGAAAGCTATTACAATTGTAAAAAAAAAAAAACACAAAAGGAATGAAAGAATGTCTTATAAAATTAAAACAAGCAGTGAAAAAATACATAAAAAATACATAAGCCATTTCTTCTGAACCACAGGTGTCCATTCTTTCATTTTAACTTGATTCAAAACAAATGTACTCATCGGATATTAATTGTTAATTTAGGTTGTGTTCCTCCTTATTCTCTGACCTTTCCTTACAAACCCTTGTGTTCCCCACGTCTGTGTTGGCTTGGTGTACTAACACAAAACTTTTTTATGAGACGTGTCCTTTTAGCCCTTACGTGACCCTTTGTTGGTGAGATTATCTTCCCTATTTTTCCGATCTAAAAAATAAATAGAATTAAAAAAAACATAACATTGAGGACCAGACATTCTAAATGTTCCTTTGAAAATCTTTAGGCCCGTTTATGAGCGAATGCTTAAGTCATGATTTATAAATGATGTAACTATAATGGTAATGAACACATAGTCTGTCCCCCAATACAGCATTATTGTTATTCATCTTTTCTTGGGATCATCTTGTGTCCTAGCTATTGTACAACTGATTATACTTAAATAATAACTATTTGCCACATAAAAATAATTGAGAACATATGTACACTGCTTGTAGATTACACTTTTTGTGCAATGAACTCGAGGTTTCTGTAGCCTGATTTCATTCTCTAAAGCTGGCATCCCAGACATGCAATATCAGAATCTGGTAAATAAAGACACAAGTAGGCATTTTGCTTGTCCATCGGTGGTTGAGACGTGTTCTTTATGTGCCTCACAAGCAAGGCTCGTTACAGCATATTCTGTCTTCAAAGGGACACTGTAGGCACCCAGGCCACTTCAGCTCATTGAGGTGGTCTGAGTGCAATGTCCCATGTTCCTTAATCCTACACTGGTAATTATTGCAGTTTCTGAGAGCCACTAGAGGGACTTACGGAATCCAAACGTGCCTTCAGTCCGTTATCTGACGCTATGCAGGAGGACCTCCAGCTTCAGTTTTTCTCTATAGAAAAGCATTGAATAATGCTTTCCTATGGGGAGATACTAATGCGAGTGCAGCCATTGCTGGGCATGCGCATTAGGTCTCTCTAGCCAGCTAACATTGGTGGGGGTGGAGCCTAACCCTGTGCCGAGCGACATCGACGCTGGATTCAGATAAGTGACTGAAGGGGTTTTAACCCCCTTAAGCCATGCGGGAGGGGGCATGAGGGTGGGGGGCACTGTAGGGTTCTACAGTGCCAGGAAAACGGGTTTGTTTTCCTGGCACTAGAGAATCCCTTTAAAAGAAACCATTAACTCAATAGCAATATATCCATTATAAAACAGAAGTGGGGTAGAGCTTGATGGTGAAAAAAAACAAACGTATTTGCCATATTTGGGGACCCACCCGACAGGGAATAATTTAATCCAATTTTGTCAATCATCAGTATCAGGATTGCTGAAAACCATGTATTTTTCATTTCAGCTTATCTCTTGCTATACATGTCAGATAAACAGGAAATACCCATTTTTATGCTTTCGATGGGGAAAATGTTTCATATAGATGCTATAAATGCATATTGTAATGGTTTTTCCATTGTGTTCCTAAAATACATCTCCCCTGTCCTAGTGTCTCTTAGCAGCGGTTCTAACTAACAATGCTAGATCCATTTTACTAACAAGAAAAGTTATTTCATTAAGTTGGGCCCGTCATGCACACAATTCTGAATCAAAGTATGTGGGAAAAGAAGATAATTGTTGTAATAGCTCTGTGTTCTGGCCGTGATCCTGCTGGTTTTAGCTCATTTTTACATCAACATAAATGGGGTCGTTTTGTGATAGCTAAGACCATCCTATATGCAGACAATTAGAATCAATTAGGCTTCATTTTATTCTCAAACCTGCTGTGATTGGTTATACACCATACATTACGCAGATTTTTGATTGGGCTGTGTTTGTCAATTCTGCGTCTGGGTGCATGAAACGTGGAATTGCAATACTATTTAATTAACTCACTATGATTAAGAAAACTTGAATGCTATGTAGCACCCTTTTCCCTCCAGAATTTAGGGTGGAGTTGCCAATTAAGTTCTATGCTGCTACCTAATGCATTCTCTCTAATTTAAATTGGGAGTTATGGGAGGTAGAGGACTCCGTTGGTTTAGCAGGGACTGTACATAGGACAAATGAAAAAACTGTGTAAGACCAAGCAGTCAGTTCTAGTCTATATGTAATGCAGTGAACTGTGTCTGCTGTACATATTTATGGTGATCCAAGCTAGAGACCTATTCTCCCATAAGGTGAATGGTGGATGTAGTGAACGGGGCAGCTGTGTGCACACTCATTCCTTCATTGGTAAAAAACTAAAGCCTTTGAGTTAGTCAGAGCTGCCATCAGAACTCCTACACTCCATACAAAGGTGTTGGCTGAGATCCCAAACAAACACAGATACACATTCCCACTACACACTTATAGACATACACACACCCCAGCCCGAGACACACACTGCCTGATGTACCACTCACAGAGATACATACTGCCATACACATACATACTGCCAAACACATATACAAAGATACACTGACACACACTCACAGACATACACACACCCCAGCCCGAGACCCACACTGCATGATGTACCACTCATACATAATGTCATACACATACATACTGCCAAACACATATACGGAGACACAATGACACACACTCACAGACATACACACACTCTGGCCAGACACACACTGCCCGATGCACCACTCACACAGATACATACTGCCAAACACATATACAGAGATACACTGACACTCACTCACTAAGACATACACCCCAGCCAGATACACTGCCTAATGCACCACTCACGGAGATACATACTGCCACACACATACATACTGCCAAACACATATACAGAGATACCCTGACACTCACTCACTAAGACATACACCCCAGCCAGATACACTGCCTAATGCACCACTCACGGAGATACATACTGCCATACACATACATACTGCCAAACACATATACAGTGATACACTCACTAAGACTTACACCACGGCCAGACACACACGCTGCCCGATGCACCACTCACGCAGATACATAATGCCATACATACTGCCAAACACATATACAGAGATACACTGACACACACTCACTAGGACAAAAAGTTTAATTTCTACACTTTATTACACGATGGTGGGTTTTCCTAGTCAGTAGTGGCTGAGTGCACTTCTGTATGGCTTCCTTCATGTACTGGAAGGAAGTGATACAGATACGTACAGTGTGTTAAGAGTTACCTAAATGGGCCCCAGCGCTGAGCAAAGTACTGGCTGTACACCTGATGTGGGTCCTGGTCTCCGGCCTTCATATTTTTTCAACATTAAGTATATCAGTACATATAAGGCCAGCGGAGTGGTGTCTCTGCTGGCACCCAGAAACAGTGACAGCAGGGTTACTATTCACTAACCCAGAATGTCTGTCTGCTGGACAGTAACTGGATCTTAATGACACAGCCCCCCTCCCCCTGTATGATGACATGTTTCATTCTGATAAATCTACTTTTATTCATTAATTATTTTTTTTGTTTCAATCTTTTTATTGTCATGTGAATCACTTGTTGCATTCGGTATAATAAATTCACATTTTGTAGAATACAAGTTAGAACATTATGTACTTTCTGCCTTTCATGACATTTCTAAAAGAAGAAATAGGGAAACAAGATAAAGACCTAAGACATGATTATTGCTCATCAAAAAGAACAACAAATTAAAAGAAACAAAACGTAACAATATCTGCCCTCCTGTATTGTCTGGTTAAGCTTGTGCGTAGCGTTCTGTCTATGATGGATGTTTCGAGATAATTCTTATTCTGCTATAGAGGGTTGGCCCGCTATTACCCCGGACAAGTACCAGTTCATGAATTCAAAAGTAGTTTTCATTTTTACTTGGATAGATCTACCAAACGTTTTAATATATGGTTGCCAGGTGATATTTTTTAATGAGGTTTAATTTGCAATATCGATAATGTGTGAGGACGATGTATCTAACCAATTATGCAGTAAATTTATTTTACGTATGGTATTTACATTTTTTGTTTTCTTAATTTGTGTTTTTTCTATGATTTTCAGCATTTACTGTTCCATTATGCTCAATTAAAACTCAATAAATGCATTCCAAAATAAACTATGAGGTAATTGTTCTTCAATGAAAGGAATGGTTAGATCAGAAAATAAATGGATTTTCTTTTTTTTTTAAGCCCCCATACACCCTTGCTATTTAATTATTTATTTTTTGTATAGTATGAAAGCCATCGGGATATGTACTCGGTCCTAAATGGGATAGACTTAAAACGTTATATGTCAGCAACAGTTTCAGACATTTGATATAGTTATTCTGGTTTAAAAAGTGACCACATGAAAATGAAAAACAATATGAAATATCTTGTTTATTTTTAGTTGTGAATTTAACAATAGTAGATAAAACACCAGGACAAAAGATGTATTAAAATAAGTATTTTTTTAGTAAATAGTAAAATACCAAAACATCTACTATTTCTGTTTGTAAAATCTTTACAGATGGTTTTAGTATGTACCATCTCGGGCGTTTCCATTTTTTAATACATCTATCAGGGAATATAAAGTACAACGAAGAGATATCGCAACTCAAGGTCTTTCTGTTTAAATCTCATTAGCTAAATGAAAGAAATTTCTATATTTTTACATAGTCTACATCTACCTCCTAGTGAGTAGTGGCCTACTATATATTGTGCTCAGCATATCGTGTTTAATGTCAGACATTGACTCTGGTAGTAACATTACTCATGTTCAGGTGGGAAACTCCAGTTTTGAGGATCAAGAGGCAATAGGGCTCAACATGGCAGAACACCTTCAGAGGTAGGAAGCTGCAGGTCTGTCTGACGAAGTTGGTCATTATCTCCCTATTATCTGCCACCTAGAAATACAAGGGAAATTTTGAAAAACATGGCAACTTGTATATGTATTGATTAACATAATGATTGAACAAAGAAAAAACTGACGATCATTTTGGCTAAAATGTCAATTTATATGCAACTTTCCATTTATGTGAGCTTGTGGCAAGTCATCCTATAAAGTGTACCTGTAACCAAATTTAAGACATTAAAGGGATACTATAGTGCCAGGAATACAGTGCTGGGTCGATGCTCCTCCTCCGTCCTGCAACGAGCAGGCTCTAATGCGCGTGACTCAATGCTTTCCTATGGGGTAAAATATGATGCTGGGTGTCCTCTTACAGAGCATGAGGACGTCCAGTGTCAGATCCCGGACCAAAGGTCAGTTTCAAATCAGGAAGCTCCTTCAGTGGCTGTCTGGTATACATCCACTAGAGGCTGACTCAGTGTTTAACATTGCAGCACTAACGGCAATAGGGACACTGCACTCAGACCACGTCAATGACCTGAAGTGGTCTAGGGTGTCTACAATGTCCCTTTGAATGGACTCTCCAGATACTTGACATTTATATCTGTTAGTTCAGTTATTTTATTGAAATAATTTAAAGAATGATATATTCATTTCCTTTTGCTGAAACGATACTGCTGTAGGTTGCATCGTCATCACATATAGCTGATTGTATCAGCAGATCCTGCCAGTCAGTTAAAACATTTTGGCCATAAATTAAGAAAGTGAATATTCCTCATGTCAGTGGCTGGTAGACTTGCACACAGATTAATTTCAGCTGGTACGACCAAAACATAGTCCTTTTAATCTATGCCCAAATGAATCGATCCACCCGGAATTTATCTGTGGAGTCTTATTCAATAAAAGGAATTTGCGTACAAGTATAGTGGCACAGAAAGCAGGCTATATTCCAAAACTGAACTCCTCATCTTTCCCCCTCCAAATAGTCTGCTTTCATCTATCTCCCTGCACATCAAGGGGACACCCCTCGAGCTTGCTGCCTTGGAGTTAGTTTGGACTCTGGTCTTGCCTGTTCTCCTCTCATCTGGTATTGCCCGCTTTCAACAATTTCTAACTCAAGATACAGCTGTCAGGTTTTCTGGGCTGATCTGGGGACACTCTGCTGTGTATGTCATCCGTGCATTGTTAGCGATACCGTGCATCGTCGTGGCTTCGATAGTGACTTAGAACGCTCCTCTATGGGTGTCTCCTATACATTTTAAGCACTTACACCATAACTTGCCGCCGAGAGAGTGACGTTAAGTCAGAATGGCGCTCTCTGATGTACACGTTGTGACATCACAACATGAGATTAGCCAATTACAGTCCATTATAGGGTATTTACTCAGGGTTTCCCATGATTCCTTACTTTACTCGAGAGTGCGTTTCTTGTGTCATTGGTTACTAATTATATTAATGACCTTGGCACATTTTAATTGAGTGTTCAATATATGAGAAAATATTATTACTAATGAATTTTATTATTAATGAAATTCTCAATTGTATTCATAATTTCAAAATATCTGAATTTATTTAAAAAATGTGGCTCGTGTAATTATTTGAGCCTGGTGAAATCAATAGTTTTTATACTCCCTGACAATAAAGTTATTTTCTTTTGTTTCCTCTATCTCGTGCCTGCGTGCTGAATGCGTCACCATGCCATGATGTCACTATGTGTGATGGCTGAACGGATGTCGCATGCAGGAACTGGCAGCCACCTACCTAACATTATTCGTAAATTGGAAAAAGAGAGACATAAAAAAAAGAGGTTGCTGATACTTGAGTTTACATAGCTTTTTCTAACTATTGTCAAATTAATTATCCATTCAACTACGAACAAAATCAGCCTTTTTACTGTCTTTCAACTGTTTAACAAAAAAAAAATCAAATTTTTGAAGATTTGTGGGTGGCTACATTTTTTCACATGGCCGATGTACTGTCAAATTACACAAAGGGGTTATGTGACAGCATTCACAGAAGTTTAGCCAGATTTCCTTCTGAAACCCAGTCTCCGGGGACAAACCCCTCGCAGTGAAAAACTGCTGCAAGTTCATAGAAATAAAACGGCAAAACGCCAGAACAAATACAATTCTACAGCTTTGCTTATTGCACAGAATTCTTCATTCCTACAGTCCCTCAAGCTATCTCTCTGAGCAGCAAATTCCTTTCTTTTTGGCAAATTTGAGTAAACACGAGTAAAATAGTTTGTTGCATTTAAAGAACTGTTTATATACAATGTGAGCGAAAAAGCAAAACGTCTGATTTCCCTGTAATTGGCTTTAAAAAACTACTATTATCATGCATTGTTAGCTGCACCCGTGCACTGCAAATCGAGAACCATTCAGAGTTCTTCACTATTTATAAAACTGATGCTCATAAATTGCCCTAAACCCAGAGGATTAAATATTAATTCCCACACCCTGCCAAAGCGACCTCATTTTCTAGGATTAAACCATTCTGTGCTGTGTATACATATTTACTCTATGGGTTTGGCATTCGCAACGAAAACTTATAATTTACCCAAGCGCATCCTCTTTGCCAGTAATAATATAGTCTTAATAAAAGATTCCCTCTCTTAATGAAAATACAAGACTTTATTTCTGCAGCAGTGTCTCGCTGCCCTGTATTCTGACAGTTTGTCAGCCCGTATGCCTGCCTGTTATAGCTCTGTATTTCTTTTACTGATTTAAAATTTCCAGTCGTGCCGATAAAAGCCAGTCTGGTATTGCTTGTGATTATAAATCTGACATCACAGCTTTCTTTTGTTCTAATTAATTATTAGAATTTAACAGAATTGTATTGCTGCCGTTACGGAAGCTATGTTCACATCAAGTACATGTTGTTGTAATTAGAAGTTTACTAACCTCTTAAAAGGACACTGTAGTCACCATTTAAGCTCTTTGAATAGTCCCTGGTACCGCCCCTCTATTCAGTGTTAAACCATGTTCGAGCGGTTTAACATTAAATAAGGGTCCCTAGCCACCAACAGTCCAGCCCCTTCTGGAGGTGTGGGTAAGGCAGAGATGACACACTTCCTTGTTATCATACCAATTCATACCGTTAGTTGGAGCTCTGATAGGATAAAAGCAGTCAGCTGACACTCTCAGCCAATCACATCTGCCAATTGCTGCTCAAGCTAATACTTCCTCATAGCCAAAGCAGCACAGAGGTGATGGGCTGGGCTGGACTCTCACTTAGCATTAAAATATAAAAACATTAAAAATTGTTAAATGCTGAATGAAAATTATGGCACCAGTGGGCTCCAGACACTATAACCAGTTTAATGAGATGAAGCAGTCAAATGCCTACAGTGTCCCTTTAAATACCATATTGTGATATTTTGACATGATTACAATCTGGTCCCTTAAGAACTTAATGCCCTGCTAATGTCCTGCTTGGACAAATCCAGAGCCCTGCAACAGTTTTTTGAGTTTATGATTCCATTTTGGAATAGACTTCGATAGTGAGCCAATACTTGGTTCCTGAGTTAGATCTTTCAGATTGATACAGAATCAATGTGTATATATATATATATCCTCTCCCACCTTCCTTCTATTATCAATTTTCATAGTGGCATACACTACAACCACTGCAACTCATTGTAGTGGTTATGCTGCAATAAGTCTGTGTGTGTGACGTTCTCCAGATTTGCAAGTTTGATGGATTTCCCCGGGTAATGGCTTTCTGTAATATATATTTTATTATTTCTTAGAGCGCCTCTTTAATTATTTTTGCTCATTGCAAATCCCCCATAATTTCCCACTTCTGAGATTCTGAATTCTTTCCTATTGTGTTGTGTTTTTCACAGTCCTCAGTGAGTGAAAGAATTGTTTCAAATGTTTGTCGTGTTTAGCAATTTAGAAACAGCAAAATATTTGTAAACCGAAACGTGTGTGTGTATTTCTCTATATAATATTTGGGGGAAAAAATATCACATACTTTCTTACCAAGAGGGGAAATACCCAATGAAATTTGGAAACGAATCATCTGAATTGAAAGGTTTTAAAGATCAGCATGTAACAGTGCATGTTATATTGGCGTTTACAATAGATCAGGTGGATCGTCAAGTTGTGGCCACAGCTGCTGCGTGCACATTTAGTACTGTCGCTGCAGTAATGTAACATTTTATGTGGCCATTAAACAGCAGACAAGGATTCTGGGACACGACATTAAATACCGTCCCAGGGATACCAGTAGGTTCTGTTTGGGCCTTGATGTATAATCCTGATAGTCAGTTTTATAACCGTTTTAGCACTCGAAGCCATATGTCATCTGTAAAGTAGAACTAAACCGTTCAATGTGTACCGTTTGTTTTTCTTTTGATCATGCAGTGAAAATTTCTTAAACGTATTATACATTTGTTTTACTAAGTGATAGCCTCACTTATTATGTCCTCAGCTTCAACTCGTATATTGCAAACAAATCAGTCCAACATTCTAGAGCTGCAAATCTAAATTAATAAAACAGCTCGGAAATATCCTGTATTGGGCGGGGGGGGGCAGAAGGGGGCAGGAGGGGCAAGGAGGGGGGGGACGACAGTTCCTCCTTGGGCTGGGTAATCACAACAAGAAGATTGTATTAGACCAGAATATCCGAGTACTATTGTTCATGTTAGGCCCAATAACTCTATCGCTGCTTGTTTGACGTTATGCTTGTACCTCTGTTAGAACTATATGTCAGATAGGTAATGTTTGTTATTACTGTTCCTTATACGGATGGCGACTTTTAATTACTTTTGCCTACCATATTGTTACATGATTACTTTTGTTCAAACAACAAAATAAAAAAATTAAGATTGTCAACAAAAAAAAAAAAAAGAGAGTGAGTAAACTAGGGTATATTATTATTGACATTTACAGAGCTCCGACATATTCCACAGCGCTTCACAATATTGTAAAGGGGGGACATTATAACAATAAATTAGACAATTAGAAAAGTTACTGGAAAAATTACTGTTGTTACTGGCAAAAGGTCAATGAGGATCCTGCTCAAATAAGCTTATAGTCGAGAGGAAAGTAGCAGCACTGTAAGGTTAGAGTGGAGTGCGGCCCTTTAAGAGAGAGCAAAAGGCAGGTTTATGAAATAGAAGTTAGTATGGGAGGCTACATTAGAGGAATTTGCTCCCACAAATGCCCTTATAACCTCAAAAGTAAGATAGTTTTGCCATGAGTGAATGAATATTCAGTTTTTAAAACACAGCAAAATATCAGCACCCTCAGAGGGTTCATAGCTCCTAGATTTATAAAAACAAAAAAAAACAAATAAAATGATTTGAAATAATACTAAAATTTACTTAGATTCTGATGAACCCCTAAACTACGATTTAACATATGAATCAAAGTCCTTCTAATGGCCAGAAAATTACCAGTGTATACACAGGGCCGGACTGGGATACAAAGCAGCCCTGGAATAAAAAAATATGCCAGCCCCATAAGTCAATGCGCCATATATTGTCAAGTGTAATATGTAAGGCTATGTCTTGCCACCCCAGATGATTGAGTAATATATATATTATTACACACCATGACACACAGACACACACACACCCACCCACCATGACACAGACCGACACATACCATGACACAGACAGACACATACCATGACACACACATACCATGACAGAGACAGACACATACCATGACACACACACACACCATGACAGAGACGGACACATACCATGACACACACACATGACAGAAACAGACACATACCATGACACACACCATGACATAGACACACAAACCATGACACATACACACCATGACAGAGACACACATACCATGACACACACACACCATGACAGAGACAGACACATACCATGACACACACACACACCATGACAGAGACAGACACATACCATGACACACACACACCATGACAGAGACAGACACATACCATGACACACACACACACCATGACAGAGACAGACAGACACACACACACACACACTAACACATATTACCTGTGGGTGACTGGCCAGGGGGGTCATGCTGGGCAGACATGTGGGTGTGCAGGCAGCGGCTGGAGGAGCAGGGATGGTGGCCTGCAGAAGAAGCTGGGATGGTGGCCGCTGGAGGAGCAGGGATGGCAGCTGCTGGAGGAGCTGTTCTGGCGGCCGCAGGGGAAGCTGTGCTGTCTCTGCTCCCCAGCGCGCTACTGAATGAGACCGGGGCCGGAATATGACGGCCGCCAGCACACCCACATGTCTGCCCGGCCCCAGGTGCCGACGGGCCACCGGGAAATTTACCGGTATCCTGGTGGGCCAGTCCGGCCCTGTGTATACACAAGTGACGAGGAAGAGTGTAACAAAACAAAACAGGACATAGTTATATAAAAGTCTGGTGATCAGTTTTCTTGAAACGGTCTTGCAGATGACAAGATTTTGTGATGGGAGTTCTGTTTACATAACACAAGAACTCAGCTACACATGGGCGATTTGTTTCGTTCAGAATGTACATTTGTATGAATTTTATGCCATTTGGATGCTTATGAATGTCTGAAGTCCTGAAGTGATGAAGTTTGGTAGTTCGGAAGTGCCAAAGTGTTTCGGATTTCTGAAAAGTGGCAAAACAAGAGAGAGGGAGGGAAAATTAAGTGAATGATGACAGGAATCTTGATCTATAAGTGAATTCCTTTTGTGCAATGATGTCATAGGGAGGGAGCTGTGCTGCAAGAGCACAGTAAGTACTTTGCTCCCTCACTGCCTGGCATGCGATGTTTGTCCCATGCAGTCTTGAGCAGTCTCTACTGCGGATGACTGCATCAGCTAAACATCCTTAGTCAATTATTTTATAGGATATATAAAGTAGACATGTGCAATTCGTTTCGTTCCTAATGTAAATTCGTACGAATTTCATGCCTTTCGGACATTCTGATGGATACGAATGTCCGAAGTAGCAAAGTGCCGACATTCGGCAGTACCGAAGTGCCGTACCGAACGCCATTGGTCCGAATTGCCGAAGCAGCCAATTTTTTTTTACTTCCCCGAATTTCCAAACCAAATTTTTTGCCCATGCACAACTCTAAACTCAGCAGAACAGGTGAAGCTGGCTGTTTAGCGATTTGTACCCTTAATTTTCTGCTGGGTTATTGTCTTTCCTTTCTTGTTACAAAACCTGGATTATAAATATCTTTAGCCACAGAAATCATACTGGCTCTAGTAAATAAGCCCCCTGAAAATGATCTGCTACCTTGAATGTGAATTCGAGACTAGGCCTGCCTTTAGTGGCGATCAATCACTTCTTCCTAGTGGCTTTTGGTCACCTAACTGACGCTGGACGTCCTCATGCTCTGTAAAATCCCCATTCCTATGGGAAAGGCTCGAAGGACATCGGTGCTTGAATCGGGTAAGTAAAGCTTTCTTAGCCCTTTATGAGCTGGGGGGCCTCGTGGTTTACACTTATGGATTTAAATACCCTGAAATTAATTAAAATTTGTATCTTCTCAATGTTTTATTTGAACCCATTATGATGAAGAATATAGACATAGTCAACAGTTTGTTGCCGTCCACACTCTGTATATCCTCACAATGCGGTGTTACAGTTAGTAATTAGACACTGTTTGTTTGTTTCTTACAATTTCGACTTATTCTGGGGTTCTATGACTCCTGTGTGATTGGAGCGTTATGTAGTCAATATTTTCCAAATTGTGTTTGTGTAATACTCCACATGTATAACATTATGCGTATACACCGACTGTTTGTACTGTGTGTGTTACAGATCTGTACGCCTTGCCAGGCCTGATAAGGCTGAGCTCTATGAACAGATGTGATGCCTTGAAAGTGACATTGTACTTCTGGTTTCACTTACTCCAGAAATAATGCTCGCACTGTAAATACAGTTTATGAGTGTTTACGATAAATCGGTGTGACGTTTTTACTGCTTTCACAAGCAATAAAGGCTCCAATTGGTCTCATTACCCATTAACTCTTTTTTTGCTTGAAAGGAATGCAGTGCTCTTTGCTTCCAGGAGGAAGTCGATATGAAGGATTATCAGATGCAGTTAGATTGCCAGAGGCCTGAGAATATTGTGAGACTGTGTAGACAATGTATATTGTTTTATCATCTGTAAAGGATCTTGTAATAACACAGCCCACGTCCATTTCTTGGGAAGCAAGTGACATTGTTCAGTGTTTTACTGTAATTAGGGTTTTCCTTTCAATGTTTTATGTCCGGGCTATGCTGAAATGTTAGACCTACAACAATTGGATTTGGCATTCATGTGTCTTGTAGCAAGCAAGAATTCCAGGAATTGATCGATCCTGCTAGTGACCTTCATTAACGCCTTCATATTCAATAAGTTCCTCACCCCATACAGCAGATGACCTATGTTAAAAGAGGATAATATGAAAAAATTTGACTAGCTTTGTCATAAAGGGGTTAAAAGAATTGCCCTGAATATTAATATATTATTCTTCGTGAAATGTCTATGTATGATTCTTGGTAAAATTCTCGCTATGAATAATCATTCCTAGTGTTTTACTAGGAACCCTACATTGAACGTTCGTCTTGTTCTCAAATATGGCCTGGGGTATTTTACTGCTGTCATCGGAATAACTGTACAAATTATATCAAAGTCAGAACAATGAGGAGCTGACTTTATTTGATGGCTATTGAACCTGCAACGATGAAGTTCAAACATGTATTATAATTGAGTTATTTCACGGGATAAATATCCTGCCAAATACATCTTTGGTAGCTATTAGTACATACCTGTATCATGTTTGCCCCCATGCTGAGTTATACACCTCTCTGGTTTTGTTAATGATGTGGTAGGGACTAAAGAATAATATTACACTGAAATATAATAAACCACATGACAAAAAAACGTTATTTACCTTTTTTTCCATTTACGGCTTGTACAATAAGTGTACAATGCCATTCATTTTACTTTTATTTAACGATTAAGGGCTCGTTTAGAAGTGCTTGCAATGTTCGGAGTCCGTATGCAAAGCCAGGGGCGGACTGACCGGTCGGGCACTTCGGACACGGTCCGAGGGCCCGGCCGGGAGGGGGGCCGCCGCCAGGGCCGCCTTCAGGGGGCCCGGCGGCAGGGCTGGATTGGGGGCGGCATTTGGGGACTGCAGGTGCCACCGGGTGGCTGGTCCGGTGGCACACTGTGAGGGGGGGGCGGCCGTTTGATGCTGCAGCCGCCGGACCGGGTGGCAGCCTCGCCGGTCCGGCGGCATTCCTCCTACTAACACTGAAGGAGGAGGAGGAGGAGGAGCATGTGTCTATCATGCTCCCTGCGGTTCCCACAATTCCCAGCACAGGATGTGGGAACCGCAAAGGAGCATGACAGACACCTCCTCCTCCTCCTCCTTCTTCTGTGTTAGTGAGAGGAATGCCGCC